>OY998177.1:198913827-200113827 GCA_963921935.1 Galeruca laticollis
CTCAACCCCAAAACTAATTGTACCACTTTACAATGTATATTATGCTAGCGTAGCCATTTTACAGGGCACCCTTCGGACCAGGCTAATAATTTGTTGCTAATTTGTTGCTAATTTGTAACGCTGAGCTTGATTTTGTTGCTAATGCCGTTTCCAAGAAAACGCAAACTATGCTACCGTAATATTAAGCTAGCGTAGCCACACGCTATAACTATATAAATAAGTAATATTGAAAAAAACTGAAAACACATGAATTTGTTGCTAATTTGTTGCTAAAAGATGACACTAACCGATACTGGAAAAAATCATCCCTTACCTCGATTTCCCACCCCTCACTATTATTTGCTATTAAGCTAGCGTAGCCACACGCTATAACTATATAAATAAGTAATATTGAAAAAAACTGAAAACACATGAATTTGTTGCTAATTTGTTGCTAAAAGATGACACTAACCGATACTGGAAAAAATCATCCCTTACCTCGATTTCCCACCCCTCACTATTATTTGCTATTAGGCTAGCGTAGCCACACGCTATAACTATATAAATAAGTAATATTGAAAAAAACTGAAAACACATGAATTTGTTGCTAATTTGTTGCTAAAAGATGACACTAGCCGATACTGGAAAAAATCATCCCTTACCTCGATTTTCCCACCTCTCACTATTATTTGCTATTAAGCTAGCGTAGCCACACGCTATAACTATATAAATAAGTAATATTGAAAAAAACTAAAAACACATGAATTTGTTGCTAATTTGTTGCTAAAAGATGACACTAACCGATACTGGAAAAAATCATCCCTTACCCCGATTTTCCTACCCCTCAATATTATTTGATATTAAGCTAGCGCAGCCACACGCTGTAAATATGAAAAAAAAAGTAATATTGAATAAAACTAAAAGCACATAAATTTGTTGCTAAAAGATGACACTAACCGATAGTGGAAAAAATCATCCCCTAACCCGATTTTCCCACCCCTCGCTATTACTTGATATTAAGCTAGCGTAGCCACACGCTACAACTAATAGATAAGTAGTATAGAATAAAAATAAATGCACAGGAATTTGTTGCTAAAAGATGACACTAACCGATACTGCGAAAAAATCAACCCTTATCTCATAATAATTGAAATTCATCGTGTTTTAGTAGCCATAGCCTAGCAACAAATTGCCCTACTGATTTTAAAGTGATATAGTCGATATTTGGTCAGAAATACACCAGCAACAAATTCCCCGACTGATTTTTAAGTGAAATTCGTTGTGTTTTAGCCGCAATAGCCTAGCAACAAAATGCCCTATTGATTTTAAAGCGATACAGTCCATATTTTTTCAGTAATACACCAGCAACAAACTCCTCGAGTATTGTTTGATCGAAATTAATCGTGTTTTAGTAGCCATAGTCTAGCAACAAATTGCCCTATTAATTTTAAAGCGATATAGTTCATATTTTTGCAGTAATACACCAGCAACAAAATTCCTCGAGTATTTTTTGATCGAAATTCATCGTGTTTTAGTGGCAATAGCCTAGCAACAAATTGCCCTATTGATTTTAAAGCGATATACTCCATATTTGTTCAATAATACACCAGCAACAAATTCCTCGAGTATTTTTTGATCGAAATTCATCGTGTTTTAGTAGCCATACCCTAGCAACAAATTGCCCTATTGCTTTTAAAGCGATATAGTCCATATTTGTTCAGTAATACACCAGCAACAAATTCCTCGAGTATTTTTTGATCGAAATTCATCGTGCTGTAGTAGCCATAGTCTAGCAACAAATTGCCCTATTGCTTTTAAAGCGATATAGTCCATATTTGTTTAGTAATACACCAGCAACAAATTCCTCGAGTATTTTTTGACCGAAATTCATCGTGTTTTAGTAGCCATAGCCTAGCAACAAATTGCCCTATTGATTTTGAAGCGATATAGTCTATATTTGTTCAGTAATACACCAGCAACAAACTCCTCGAGTATTTTTTTATCGAAATTCATCGTGTTTAGTAGCCATAGCCTAGCAACATAATGCCCTATTGATTTTAAAGCGATATAGTCGATATTTGGTCAGTAATACACCAGCAACAAATTCCTCGAGTATTCTTTTATCGAAATCCATCGTGTTTTAGTAGCCTTAGCGTAGCAACAAATTGCCCTATTGATTTTGAAGTGATATAGTCCATATTTGTGCAGTAATACACCAGCAACAAATTCCTCGAGTATTTTTTTATCGAAATCCATCGTGTTTTAGTAGCCATAGCCTAGCAACAAATTGCCCTATTGCTTTTAAAGTGATATAGTCGATATTTGGTCAGTAATACACCAGCAACAAATTCCTCGAGTATTCTTTTATCGAAATCCATCGTGTTTTAGTAGCCATAGCGTAGCAACAAATTGCCCTATTGATTTTGAAGTGATATAGTCGATATTTGTGCAGTAATACACCAGCAACAAATTCCTCGAGTATTTTTTTATCGAAATCCATCGTGTTTTAGTAGCCATAGCGTAGCAACAAATTGCCCTATTGATTTTAAAGTGATATAGTCGATATTTGGTCAGAAATACACCAGCAACAAATTCCCCGACTGATTTTTAATTGAAATTCGTTGTGTTTTAGTAGCCATAGCCTAGCAACAAATTGCCCTATTGATTTTGAAGTGATATAGTCCATATTTGTGCAGTAATACACCAGCAACAAAATTCCTCGAGTATTTTATGATCGAAATTCATCTTGGTTTAGTAGCCATAGCCTAGCAACAAATTGCCCTATTGATTTTAAAGTGATATAGTCGATATTTGGTCAGTAATACACCAGCAACAAATTCCTCGAGTATTTTTTTATCGAAATCCATCGTGTTTTAGTAGCCATAGCCTAGCAACAAATTGCCCTATTGATTTTGAAGTGATATAGTCCATATTTGTGCAGTAATACACCAGCAACAAATTCCTCGAGTATTTTTTTATCGAAATCCATCGTGTTTTAGTAGCCATAGCGTAGCAACAAATTGCCCTATTGATTTTAAAGTGATATAGTCGATATTTGGTCAGTAATACACCAGCAACAAATTCCTCGAGTATTCTTTTATCGAAATTCATCGTGTTTTAGTAGCCATAGCCTAGCAACAAATTGCCCTATTGATTTTGAAGTGATATAGTCCATATTTGTGCAGTAATACACCAGCAACAAATTCCTCGAGTATTCTTTTATCGAAATCCATCGTGTTTTAGTAGCCATAGCGTAGCAACAAATTGCCCTATTGATTTTGAAGTGATATAGTCCATATTTGGTCAGTAATACACCAGCAACAAATTCCTCGAGTATTTTTTGATCGAAATTCATCTTGGTTTAGTAGCCATAGCCTAGCAACAAATTGCCCTATTGATTTTAAAGTGATATAGTCGATATTTGGTCAGTAATACACCAGCAACAAATTCCTCGAGTATTTTTTATCGAAATCCATCGTGTTTTAGTAGCCATAGCCTAGCAACAAATTGCCCTATTGCTTTTAAAGTGATATAGTCGATATTTGGTCAGTAATAAACAACAAATTCCTCGAGTATTTTTTTATCGAAATCCATCGTGTTTTAGTAGCCATAGCGTAGCAACAAATTGCCCTATTGATTTTGAAGTGATATAGTCCATATTTGTGCAGTAATACACCAGCAACAAATTCCTCGAGTATTTTTTTATCGAAATCCATCGTGTTTTAGTAGCCATAGCGTAGCAACAAATTGCCCTATTGATTTTAAAGTGATATAGTCGATATTTGGTCAGTAATACACCAGCAACAAATTCCTCGAGTATTCTTTTATCGAAATTCATCGTGTTTTAGTAGCCATAGCCTAGCAACAAATTGCCCTATTGATTTTGAAGTGATATAGTCCATATTTGTGCAGTAATACACCAGCAACAAATTCCTCGAGTATTCTTTTATCGAAATCCATCGTGTTTTAGTAGCCATAGCGTAGCAACAAATTGCCCTATTGATTTTGAAGTGATATAGTCCATATTTGGTCAGTAATACACCAGCAACAAATTCCTCGAGTATTTTTTTATCGAAATCCATCGTGTTTTAGTAGCCATAGCCTAGCAACAAATTGCCCTATTGATTTTGAAGTGATATAGTCCATATTTGTGCAGTAATACACCAGCAACAAAATTCCTCGAGTATTTTTTGATCGAAATTCATCTTGGTTTAGTAGCCATAGCCTAGCAACAAATTGCCCTATTGATTTTAAAGTGATATAGTCGATATTTGGTCAGTAATACACCAGCAACAAATTCCTCGAGTATTTTTTTATCGAAATCCATCGTGTTTTAGTAGCCATAGCCTAGCAACAAATTGCCCTAGTGATTTTGAAGTGATATAGTCCATATTTGTGCAGTAATACACCAGCAACAAAATTCCTCGAGTATTTTTTGATCGAAATTCATCTTGGTTTAGTAGCCATAGCCTAGCAACAAATTGCCCTATTGATTTTAAAGTGATATAGTCGATATTTGGTCAGTAATACACCAGCAACAAATTCCTCGAGTATTTTTTTATCGAAATCCATCGTGTTTTAGTAGCCATAGCGTAGCAACAAATTGCCCTATTGATTTTGAAGTGATATAGTCCATATTTGTGCAGTAATACACCAGCAACAAATTCCTCGAGTATTTTTTTATCGAAATCCATCGTGTTTTAGTAGCCATAGCGTAGCAACAAATTGCCCTATTGATTTTAAAGTGATATAGTCGATATTTGGTCAGTAATACACCAGCAACAAATTCCTCGAGTATTCTTTTATCGAAATTCATCGTGTTTTAGTAGCCATAGCCTAGCAACAAATTGCCCTATTGATTTTAAAGTGATATAGTCGATATTTGGTCAGTAATACACCAGCAACAAATTCCTCGAGTATTTTTTTATCGAAATCCATCGTGTTTTAGTAGCCATAGCGTAGCAACAAATTGCCCTATTGATTTTGAAGTGATATAGTCCATATTTGTGCAGTAATACACCAGCAACAAATTCCTCGAGTATTTTTTTATCGAAATCCATCGTGTTTTAGTAGCCATAGCGTAGCAACAAATTACCCTATTGATTTTGAAGTGATATAGTCCATATTTGTGCAGTAATACACCAGCAACAAATTCCTCGAGTATTCTTTTATCGAAATCCATCGTGTTTTAGTAGCCATAGCGTAGCAACAAATTGCCCTATTGATTTTGAAGTGATATAGTCCATATTTGGTCAGTAATACACCAGCAACAAATTCCTCGAGTATTTTTTGATCGAAATTCATCGTGTTTTAGTAGCCATAGCCTAGCAACAAATTGCCCTATTGATTTTAAAGCGATATAGTCGATATTTGGTCAGTAATAACCAGCAACAAATTCCTCGAGTATTTTTTGATCGAAATTCATCGTGTTTTAGTAGCCATAGCCTAGCAACAAATTGCCCTATTGATTCTGAAGCGATATAGTCCATATTTGTTCAGTAATACACCAGCAACAAATTCCTCGAGTATTTTTTTATCGAAATTCATCGTGTTTTAGTAGCCATAGCCTAGCAACAAATTGCCTTATTGATTTTAAAGTGATATAGTCCATATTTGGTCAGTAATACACAAGCAACAAATTCCTCGAGTATTTTTTGATCGAAATTCATCGTGTTCTAGTAGTCATAGCCTAGCAACAATTTTCCCTACCGATCGGGAGAAAATCGGCGCGAGCCTAGGAAGGGGCGGCGTAGCGGCACCTGAGAGGGCGAGTAATCTTTAGTCAATCCCCTCGTTTGTATTTTATTATAGTATTTAAAGTGGTGAATGATATGTAATAAACGACAAGTTTAAATTTTGTCTTATACCAAAAGAAATAAGAAACCCAATAAATAGAAAACAAGAAATTTATTTAATAGGAGCTGTCGGATTTAGAATATCCACTGTAAATCTGAGAAGATCTGGCGGAAACACGATTCGATCAGATTTAGATCTATTGCCTACGGGGCATTATGTGTCTTACTCGTATTGGAGAGGAAATAGTAGTTGGATGGAAGCGGGCGATTTAGTTGGAAGAACTATTAACCCATCCGACCACTATCAAATTACTCCCAGATTAATAGCATACACAAAGAGCAAAACACAACATGATGCACATCTTTATCGATAATTTAACATTAATTACTATTTCCAAGTAGCTGCTAAAAGAAAGATACATAAAATATGATATTAATAATTATAAATACAATATTATGTTATTTATAATAAATGGGGTTATCATTATAAAATATAAATGCATTCATAAAATGAATCAAACCTGTCGTTAGAAACCATTTTCTGATATTCCGACCGGGTGGAAACATCTTGATGGATGTCAACGATACCGATAAAGATGTTTTCCACCTTCAGAAACATATATAATTTGAAAAAATTGCTGCCGTATTACGCTTCGCATGAAAAATTCGCGAAATTGCGGTTGAATTTCAATTAAAAAACACTCCGGCAATTTGTTGCTAGGCTATGGCTACTAAAACACGTCGAATTTCAATTAAAAAACACTCGGGCAATTTGTTGCTGGTGTATTACTGACCAAATATCGACTACATCGCTTTAAAATCACCTCTGTGAAGCTGGCAGAACCATTTCGGTAGAATCAAATCAAACCTATTACGATTTTTAGTACTCATTTTGTACCACAAAATATAATTTTGTACCTTTACCCACTAAAGAAAAAAACTTGGCGCTGCTAGCTTCGTGTTAACCTGGAAAGCCCAAATTAATAATAATTTGAAAAAAATGAAAATTAATACAGGAAATTGAAGAACTGAATTTGTACTAATTTGTACCAATAAAAATATTAACGTCAACCCACTTAAACAATCCCTGCTTTGATAAATTGAATAACAAGCTCATTATTTTCAGATATTTTCAGAATTTCTTGAAAATGGGAATATTAAACTCGACTCCATTAAAACTGAATTTGTACCACAAAAAATATTAACGTCAACCCCCTCAAACAACCCTTGTTGTGATAAATTGAATAGCAATCCCATACTTCTCGGATGTTTTCAAGATTTCTTAAAAAATGAAATATAAAGGTCAACTCCATTGAAACTGAATTTGTACCTCAAAAAATATTCCCGTCAACGCATTCAAACAACACCCGATCGATAAATTGAATAGCAAGAGCCCATTCTCCGATTTTTCCAATATTTTCTGAAAAACGAAATTTTAAAGTCGATTTCTATTATTACTAAATATGTTCTATTTTGTACCATGAAAAATATTCCAAAATATTCAAGTAAACTCACTTAAACAACCCCTGCTTTGATAAATTGAATAGCAAGCCCATTATCCTCAGATCTTTTCAAAATTTCTTGAAAAACGAAAAAAAAATCGACTCCATTAAAACTGATTTTGTACTAATTTGTACCACAAAAAATATTAACGTCAACCTCCTCAAACAACCCCTGATCAATAAATTGAATAGCAAGCTCATTCTTCTCCGATCTTTCCCATATTTTCTGAAAAACGGAATATTAAAGTCGATTCTATTAGTACTAAATTTGTACCTCCAAGAATATTCCAAAATATTAAAGTCAACCCACTTAAACAACCCCTGCTTAGATAAACTGAATAGCAAGCCTCCGTCCGATCTAAAAATTTCTTGAAAAACGAAATATAAAAATCGATTACATTAAAACTGAATTTGTACTAATTTGTACCACAAAAAATATTATCGTCAACACACTTGAACAACCCCAGCTTTGATAAATTGAATAGCAAGCCCATTATCCTCCGATATTTTCAGAATTTCTTGAAAAAGGAAATATTAGAGTAGATTCTATTAAAACTGAATTTGTACCACAAAAAAATATTTCAAAATATTAAAGTTAAACAATTTAAACAACCCCTGCTTCAATAAGTTGTATAGCAAGCCCACTATTCACCGATCTTTTCATAATTTCTTGAAAAACATATAAGTAGATTCCATTAAAACTGAATTTGTACCACAAAATATTTTATTCACAGATTTAGACTGAAGTACCAAAAATGAAAATAAGTCCTCTGGCGTTTTGTGCACTGCTTAATTACTCCCAATAAATCCATGCTAAAATTTTTCCTACCACTACAAAAATTATTAAATAAAGTGTAGATGAGACGTCAGACGCCTCTTATCTGAAAAACAAAAAAATCACCTTACTGACTCCTATCGGTTTTTGCTACAGTGTAACAAAAAATGTTTTTCAATCTTTACTAAGCCGCCAAGTAGTCAAAAAAAGTGATAACACCAGAGTGTGATGCCATTCTTCTAACTCCCTTATCACGCACCTGCAGAACGGAAAGAAAACTTAATTTTTTTGTCTCGTCAAAGAATTGCCGCGATTACCCCAAAAGACCTCATTGAAAATAAAGAGTATGTATCTATGACAAAAAATATGGATTTCTAATTGTAATTATAACAATATATTTATTATTAGAAGCAAAACAATACAGAATATCAAAACAAAAATGACTGGGAAGTAGGTAGGTGACAAGGTTTCATGAAACACTGCATGTAACAGTTTATCTAGATTTTGGTCCATTTTTAATTTACATCAGAACGACTGCTGTGAGGTGAATTAAAAAGCCTTTTTCAGGGAAAACTGTATGGGTACAAATTAGTCCTATATTCTAAAATTAACATTATTTGGTTACTTTTGATACTTTCAAATTTTTTTACGATTTACTTAGAAATTAATAAAATACGTGGTGTGGTCTAATTTATTATATTTCATAAACAAAATAATATAATAATTAAGAAATGAAATTAACTGTCTCGACCCTTACTTTGTGGAATCTACTCATAAAAGTGTTTTAAATGAAGCTTACTGTTTCTAGTTAACTCCACAATTGTCAATTTTTTAGAATTTTCAATATACTGTGGAGTTAACTAGAAACAGTAAGTTTCATTTCAAACAGTAATAATTAAAAAACGTTGTTGGGTACAAATCAGTCCCAAATTCAAAGTTTAAATCCATACTGTTATTTGTTTTTATAAAAGCCTTTTACAGGGAAAACTGGATGGGTAAAAATTATGTTTTTTGGGTACAAATTATTCCTAAATTTAAAGTTTAAATGTATGCTATTAAAATTTGATTTTGTAAAGGTGGGGTGCTAGCTTGACCTTAAACTATCACCCCCACATTAAATAGCGGGTTTTCAGAAAAACTGAGGAAGTATAAATTCAAAGTATAGATAATATAAAGTATATTATTGATAAGCGGCGGCGGGCACCACCAAGTCGATGAGAAGATACAAACATGCCGCCCGACCCGATACCGATAAGGGCAAACGTGCCGCTTTTTTTGTGAATAATTTTGTTTCTTTGAGGGAGAAATATTAAAATAAATTTGGTGAACACCTAACAGGCATTAGATAAAATAGTGCTTTTAATTTTTTTTAGCTTATCTATGCTGTTTGAGCTGTATATAAAAGGAGCATGTATTTTTGCAAGAGTTTTAGTTAGTGACTTGTGTCTCTATTGTACTGTATACCTACACCTATTTCTTTTGTAAGTCGTTGTGATACGAGTGTGAAGTGAAGATGTCATCTCGAGGAAGACCTGTTACAGTTTCACGTGAAAAACTAATCGAAACTGTTTTAAAATATAAAGAAAAAGTTTGGGCAAATGGTCATATTGCATTAAAGCAAGATGAAGTGTGGCAAAGCATTTCCAATGAACTTGAAAATATTTTACAGCCAAAATCATTGCATGCAATGATTTCTATTAATAGACACGACATTTTAAAAATCCTGAAAAATCAAGGTAGCTTCGAATCTGAAGATCAGAATTTGCAAGACAGTTTAAATTGTAACGATAACAGTTTCGAACAATTGAATAGCAGCGAAATCGCTAGAATATATAATGTAGGGAAAGTTGAAGTTGATTATATTTTAAATAAAAAGAAACTTGCAGAACTAACTGTTGTCCACGAATATAACCGAGGTACGAGGCAAGCTTCTAGAACTAAAAGAAAATACAGGAGGTTTATACCTGGTGAATACCAACCATTCTTCAACAAAGTTATATGGCAAAATTCGCAACTAACGTGCGGCTGGAATTACAATAACCAATATATCAATTTACCTGGCACGTCTGGAAAAATAGATGGTAAGTAATACGTTTTTTTATTCTTATTCACAGTGAAAAATACTAATAAGTGCTTTATAATATAAAATGTATAGATTATAGTTTATAACACCGCATCAAATTCGAGCTGAATGCTCAAATTCGGTACATTTACCTATGTTCACTAGTTCACTATGTAAAAAACTACAAAAGTCAAGTAACAGTATTGGGCACAAAAATTACGTTGTAAATAAGAACTTATTACTATAATAATTAACACTAACAAACAATTTATTAGTTTACTGTAGGTGCGGAAGTGAAGGAGAAATATGTTTTAGTAGATATGATGAGGATCAAGATGTGCACGTACAAATTAGTATTATTCCTGGAGAAGGTGGAAAAAAATGTGGCCCTTCATATCTCCGACAAAATGAAAGGAAAGCAGTAATGAAGGAGATTGAACATCATGGTTCTGTTGATCAATATCGGGCTTTTATTTCTAAAGAAATGGGGTTAAAAATAGGAATGTCAAAACCTAAAGTAATACGTGATCCCAACACGTTACACGTTGCAAAAAATTTAGAGAAAAAGGCTTCCTATTTACATGAAGATCCAATTGAGGCTTTAAATATTATGAAATACACAACCCATTTAAACAAAATTCATGATATTGGGAAAGATCCTTTCTTTGTTGATTTTTTTAGTAACGAACAAAAAATTATCGCTAAAATTACAAAGAAAAACACAGGGCGTCTTGACTTTTCAATGGACGCAACTAGTCTAAACATGACATCAATAAAAAGGCCTTACTATTCAAAAACTAGAAAGATATTTTTCTACATTATAAGGTAATATATTTCTTTTAAATACAAGCTTCTTCGAAATATTAAATTTGTACAGTGTCCACCATAATGTTCGCTACATATGGGAAAAATTTTCAGTTGTAGTATATAGGAAAATTTAATATATGCGATCGATCCTGCATAGTCGATAACCTAAAAATAATATTTTGACGTGTCACGTGAACACTGTCATTGCCGCAAAATAGAAAAATTCTATGTGAAAATGCGAAAACTGGTGTTAGATATCAAAAAGAGTTATTTGGAAAAAGTGGTTAGAATGATATTTTTGGAGTACGTACGAAACTTGAAGCAAAAAGAACAAAAAATAAGAAATTTCGTATTTTTCTCCATGGCGGTCTTCTGAAATGATAGCCCAATTTCCTTGTTGAAAGAGTTCAAGTAACATCATATGTAACGTATAAACGTAAAACTATTCAAAATAATTTATTGAAATCATTCTTAGAGTATTAAATGGAAATATTAGTCGAACATTTGTAACTTTTCGGTAGCAATACCCTGTATGTTGTCAACTTGTGAACTTTAAAATAATTTAGTACTGTTACCACAATTGGAAAGAACCGTTTTTTATATTGTGAATAAATATTGCTTTAAATTATTGAAACTTAACTTTTCATAATAATAATAAATTGAATTAGTTAACCAACTTATTACTATTTTTTGAAACCATATTTAATAGATTACCCACTAACTTAATACTAATAAATAACTTATTATTTCAAACCACAAATTCAAAATTATACATGCCCTCCATCTCGAGTATTCATTTATGATTTCAAAGCCCACTTAGTTAATTTAAAATTTGGTATTGCGGCAAAATTGCCTGAGAAAAATCGGCTCTAGGATGGTTAAATGTATGGAAGTAGGAATAGCTATCAGATGTATGTAGACATTTTAAAGATAGTAAATTATCTTGTATTAATATTAGCGCATTGGGTAGTCAATGTTTTTAAACTTTCATGTAATACTACAAAAAAAACGGCTCTTTTCAATTGTAATATCACAATTGAATGATTTGAAACCGTACAAACTGACAAGATACAAGGCATTGTTACAGAAAAGTTTCATGCGCTCAACGAATATTTCCATTTTATTCCCTAGGAATGACCTAAATCAATACTTCTAAATTGTTTTACCCTTACACACTGCGTTACCCTAACTACTTCAACAAAATCGGTGCAATAACATTAAAGAAGAGGGCCATGGCGAAAAATGCGCATTTTTTTATTGCTGTTTTTTTTCAACGGCGTATTAAAGATAGACTAGCCTTGTTTACATTTTGGTTGTCCCCAACATATTTAGGACGAGACTCTTTTTACATGATGCCAAATTTCTTCTAACAAAAATAGTAATTGATGAATATGTTCAAGATTTTAGCAGTATTTTCTGTTTAAAAAGTAAGAAAAAAGTGGGAAGCATTTAAAATAGGTATGACAAACCCTCGGTCCAGCTCACTATGTTTTTTCGATTAGAATTTTTCATGATCTATCATTACCATAAGTAAAACAGTTTATAAATTTTTAGTTTGGCAACCTCGAGCTACTTCTGTCATTTTGGTGAGATCTGTAAATAAGATTTTAATTATAATTGTGCTTTTATGTGGTGTTTGATTGATATTTGAAAATTAAAGTGATTTTAAGACATTTATGATGGTGAGAAAATTTGTAGTGTGTGAAAATAGTGAAAATACATGGAATAAGAATGATGAACGATCGTTTCACAGGTAAGGTTATATTAGCACAAGCGTAGTATAGGTATAAGACAAGGCATTCAATATTTGTTTTCATAATAATATTGATTATTTTTTTATTATCAGGTTTCCCAGAGATATTGCTCTCCGTGAAATTTGGTTACAGAATTTATTTTTGGTAGAAGAGGACATTTTCAAAGTTAAAGTTGCTTTGGTGTGTTCTGACAATTTTTTCAAAACGGACATATGTGCTAATTTAAGTGGCAAACATGTTTTGAAACATGATGTTACACCTTTCAAGTAAGTAATATACTTAGTATTTTTAATTTGTAACTATGTACACTTCAAGTTAGCACAGAAATTGTTACATTTTTTTAAAGGATTCTGGAAGATGTAGCTCAAGACACCAGGACTATTGGAGCAAAAAACCCTCCATCAACAACAAGGTAACTTATCTATTGTAATTGAAAGGTCTATTTCATGAACAATTTGTTATCTACACTTTTAGAAGGTGATTGCAGTTTGTCTATACTACAAATTAATAAAACTTGTGGAAAACTTAAAAAAGCTTCTAAATTTGTAGTTACTGTTTGTAGTGAAGCTGAGAAATGTTTAAAGATACTTACCATGAATTTAGATGTTAGCAATATTAATAAAAAATATAAAAAAAAGATTATAAACACCTCAATAAGATATTTACCTTCAAATATCTTTGATGTATTTTCAAATCACATATTTGATTTTGAACCACTCCATGATCACTGCATCACTGTAACCAAACTAATTTTGGAGAAACATATAGACGTTCGACTGCACCATGAATTCAATAAATTAAAAAATTGTAATAAAGCCAAAGTAAGAAGTATGCTTACAAACTCTATTTTATTTCATAACCAGTAATTTTTATTTTAATTTTTTTATACAATTTTGTAATATGGTTGTAAATAATTCTTAAGAACAATAAATATTAATATTATGATTATTGTTATAATTATTCTATTTTATTGTTTACCATTTTAATACCCTTATTTATTCCTTATTAGTTTTGTAAAATCAATATAAAAAAAATAAAAAACATTTCCATATTATATTAACATATTCATAATCTGTAGTGCAAACCTTGTTTTAACTTCAAAATCCTCTATAAGTATCTTTTAAATAAATTACTTGTTTTTTACATAATTTCCACTTATTCAAACGAAAATTTAATAACGTACCTACATCATTTAGTCTATAAAAGCAATTTTCATAAAATAGTTTAAATGAACCCTTTCGAAATGATACGCTACTGTGCAATGTACTCGCCCTGTTTTATGTTGCGACCAAAACATTGTATATGTAATAATGTGTGAAGGCTGGTCTATCTTTTATATGTCATTGTTTTTTTTTCATTCCAAATTTCATATGTGGCCCTAAAATATTCAGATCACTTTTTCCAAATAACTTTTTTCGATATTTTGCCATATAACCCCACTTTCCGCATTTTCACATCAAATTTTTCGAATTTGCCGTCATGACGGTGGCCACGTGACTGATGTCAAAATGTATTTTTAGGTTATCGACCATGCAGGATCGATCGCCTATATTAAATTTTCCTATATACTAGGGCTAAACATTTTTCCCATATGTGGCGAACATTATGGTGGACACGATATATGGTATGCAACCAAATATGGCCCACGGAATGCATAATAATACTTTTCTATAGTACTTGCAGCCCAAGATACTATGATCATAGCCAGAAGTGATAATTTATTTTGCATGCTAGGTCTTACGATATGCAAACTGTATGTTTAGTAATTATCCCATCATAGTTAAAAATATTTCATCGATCAACAAATGTTTTCTTACAATACGATAGCATATAATTTATTCAAAAAATGAAAGAATAGATGTACTTAATGGTTAAAAATACAATCAAAATGCGAAAATTTTAAATAATGTGAGAATTTAATGACCACTGCTGTCAAATAGATCATTTTTGGCAAAATGTATCATGAAACAGTAGCATAAAATTATATAAAAAAACTGTAGAAAAATATAACTTAATTAAAGAATCTAAGGGAATGCAATTATTTAAATAGTCTATTTCAAATCGTTTTTAGGAGGGTGGGGGGGATGGGGGTTGGGTATAACTGTGTACCAAGTTTGAAAAGAATCGGTTCAGTAGTTTTTGCAGGCCACTGGGAACGGACTTTGAAAACGTGGTTTCGAAAAAAATGCGTTCAAAGTTCGCTTTATCCATTAACCGCTAGGTAAAAGCAGAGGCTTAAAGTCTATGACTTTAAGAGTGTTTCTAATTCGCTTGAAATTTTGTCACAATATTCTTGGAAAAAAATGCATTAAAAAATCGATTTTTTAAAAGTGCTTATACCCTTACCCCTCCTCCTTAAGCGTGCGTTGAAATACCCCGGTTATCAATTATATATAAATGAAATGTAAAGGGCTGGCCATATTATGGAAGTGTCTTATTTTACACAGTACAAAATTAAAATTATTGATAAATTTGTTTGTAACAGAAATAAAACTTATTAATACGAACAAACAATTAATTATAATGAAATTAACTGTCTCGACCCTTACTTTGTGGCATCTACTCATATTACTGTTTTAAATGAAACTTACTGTTTCTGACGATTATATTTAATATCGAAACAATTGTCAATTTCTTAGAATTTTCAACATTTTTTCAATATATTGTGGAATTATATAGAAACAGTAAGGTTCATTTAAAACAGTAATTAATTATAAGTACACATTATATGTTAAATATGTAAAAAATGCTTACCAACGAATAACTAATAGTCATTTAATGAGATATTAATCTAGTTTTAAAAATTAATATCCAAACATCTTATTATTAATTATAACTTATAATTTTCCTTTGATTTCACTATTATCAAAATAATTTTTTAGTATAAATACAGGAGCAGGCCAAACTACAATAGCGCAACGTTTAGGTGAAAGGCATACTGCTAAAGATCTTATACAATTTCTTAACATAATACATGGTAATGGAATACCTCACCCAGACGAGTTTTGTTCTGACGAGTCGAGAGCGATTTTAAATGCCGCTGCTCAAGTCTACTCTAAATGTGAAACTATTGATGAGTATGCTGACAGTATGAAAGACCTCAACAAAATTACCACTAGAATAAGGATCGATAATTCACATTTTGCAAACACATACAGAAAGCTACTCAAAGTAATAACTTCTAAAGGCATATATACTTTTTATATGGCGTCGATTAATCAGTTAATGCTTGCATTAAGTGTAGAGGAAGCAGAAAAAATTGTTCATGCTATATTTATTGTTGCAAATTCGCCTAAAGCAGGAAATTTATCAAATGGCTTACCGACTGAATGCTCAAAGCAAATTAAGTTTTTAAAAAATTTAATAACAGGTAACCCTTACACCAATTATTTAATACTTACACATTATTTTAATAGACGAAAACGATTTTAACTTATGCTTCATTAATTCACTTAAAGTTACAGTTTTGAAATTTAAAAAGAAAAATATCAACGGTCTTTATTTTTCAAGACATAATTATAACAGTTTTCTTATTTTATTAATCTTTGATAATCTCACATTTTTCGATCAAAGAATTAATACTTTATAATAAAACAAGCATTCTGTGATTAAAGTAATTGAAAATATTTATTTGTGTTCTTTTCTCAAAACATACTCATTAAAAAGTTAAATTATTTTTAATAACAAGCAACAATGCTTTCATTCTATGAATGATAATATTTTCTTTAAAAAATTAACTTATGATAATCGTTTTATATAGTAACTGAAAGTTACCACGACCTTATTTGAATAAATAACCCACATTTTCGATCGTATTTTTATTGTTTAATTATATATTTCAATCGTCTTTAAATTGTGTGTTTTAAATTTCTATACTTTTTTCAAACCCAAGATGAAGAAGAAGAAAATGAAGATGAAGACGGAGAAGATTATACATGCGAAGATATCAGCGAAAATAAAACCCATAGCAAAGATTTAGAGTTGTTTCAACCATTACACGATGATGATACTGAAAGTGAGAAAATAAACGAAAACAGTTGGGGAGAGTGGGGTTCTAAATTATATGAACAGTGTAAACAATTTTTTATGGAAAAAGGAAAAGAACACAATCTTTATTATGTTCCTACAGTTCATATCACTAAAAAGTTGATAAGAGATCTACAATTAATTCCTATTTGGGGCAATATATACAGCAAAAAGTACTCGGGTTGTAGGATTCCAGCTTCAAGTAGCAGCTCCGAAAGTGAGTTTAATAGGGTTAAAACTTATTGGTTAGCAAAAAATTTACACAGCGTTCGCCCAGATACGTTTGTTGAGTATAATTTTAAGTACTTAGAAGGAAAACTACCGATCATTGCATCAGACTTGGAAGAAGCCCATAGATCTAATGAAAACGAATGTATATGTAAAATATGCAACGAAATGATTGATTTAAGAAGTGCTTGTGCATGTTTTAATTGCCAAGATTTAGTTCACAAACAAAAATGCACGGCTGTCGTTGAACAGAAAATACTATGTCTAGAATGTGAAAAATCACGTCTAGGTAAAAGAAACGCAGCCCATGCTTCACTTGAAAATTGGGGTGGCATGGGCCAGCCAAAAACAAAATCTAAAAAAATGGGCGATTGTATTATTTGTAAACAAGGAAATTTGCCTGGAGGAGCTCATACGTGTTCAAAGTGTGGAACAGCTGTCCACATATTTAGTCCTTGTTCTTATGAATTAGATGGAGAAGAAGAGGGCTATGGACAAAAAAGGATATGCCAAAAATGTTTTCACTATTGTGAACCTTTCAATAACACTTTTGAAAATGACAAGCCCGGAGAAGAAGTAGAAGTTAATAATTCAATAAATAATGAAAAAAACTTCGAAAATGTTTGTGAATCATGTGCAAATGGTGATTCTCCCGATGGAGGATGTATTTGCGAATTTAGTGGAAAACCCGTTCACATTTTTGAAAAATGTTTTATTAATAATGGTGATGGAAATGAAGGTTTTGGAGAGCAAAGAATTTGCATCGAATACGATAAAAAAAGTAACGATCCAGGCACTGACCACTATACAACAGAGTCTCAAATTAAAAGTACACAAAGAAAACAAAAAGTTGTGAAAAAAAAAACAGATTTCTTAACAAAACCAAAAAATAAATGTCGAAAGGTATCTAAGTATCATGGGAATCGACCTGCTGATGTAAAAGATTCTCTCAACTGGGATAAAAGTGAATCCATTACCGTAATAAAGAATGGAAGTGACATGAATTTGGAAAAACAACTTATTGATGGGAAAATGGTTGTTTTAACTAATACCTGTGCCACAGATTCAATAATTTACATAGCTTTGTTTGCAATTCAAGATTTTCCTCATTTAAGAGAACTGGTAAGTTAAATAAAGCTATAGTTTCGAAAAAATATTCCACTATTAATAATGAAAGGGTGTTTTTAAATAATAAACATTATATACAATCGATTTCACCGAATTCATATCGATTCCTAGTCTTTGTGACGATTTGCAAAGTAATTATCTCGATTCAAATCGATTCGTAATGTTTTTCAACTGATTCGAGAAGTGTTTATGTCGATTCGTATCGATTTTTAAATTCTTGTAAACGATTCGGAAGGTGTTTATCTCGATACGTGTCTGTTCGTAGAATGTTTCAAACGACTTAAAAAACGCTTATCAAATGGAGTGAACACACACTAAATATCTTTAAGCTGATGTCTTTTAAATTATAAGGCCTGACGAAGAAGGGGATCTCTTCCAAGGTTACTATTCTATATAATGGTGTTTTGTTTTCCCGTGGAGAGTTTTCGAGTTCCCTGAACAGGAATATACATGTTTACCAAAATATCTGTGTGTGTGTGTATGTGTGTATGTGGTCAAAATTATGTCTCATGGTTGCTCGCGAACGCCTTTTCGATGAAATTTGGTGCACATATCAAGTACATTTGAACTTAGAGCTGATTACTTTTTGGAGCGGAACGGTCTTTATTAAGGGTCATTTTTTGACTATGGACTTTTTTTAGGTTTTTTGTATTTTTCTGCATGATGAAGAAGTCAATATCAGTAAAGACCGTTTGCATATTTAAAAAGAGTGGGAAATTTCCTACAAAAATATGTATGATATACGTATAAATATCATAAAGATAAAATCCTTTATTAAGATTCAATGAAAAAAAGTTAATTTTTTCAAAATTTAAAGAGATTTTCGTATTTTAAATAAAAAATCTCGCGTCACTTAGAATTGTGATCACTGATTACAATTCGTAAGTCAGACGAAAACAGTTTCTTTTGTTTTTAACTAGTTTCAGTGAGAGAGCATTCTGCTAGAGCAGTTAGCAGCGTTTTTAATTTAAAAACATCCTTTCATTGGCTCGGATTAATTGAAAAATTATTGTCTGATTGTAATTTAAAATATCACTTTATTTGAATAAATATTTGGATTAACATTAATAAATGTATCTACTTTATGTGAATTTTCTTTTCAAACGAAGAAGACAGTAAAGTAACTTCTGAAACGGAGTAGTGATAAACTAAATAATTTCGTATATTGCAATAATCTATTCTCATACCTATGCAAAAAAGTAATATTTACCTCTGTATTTGCGCTTCAATAAATTAAAGAGAAAATTAATTTAGAAATCACACAAGTATAAAACCATATTTATTGACTGATATGCAAGAACTTTGCTTGTCTATGTAGTTAATATTTCTGGGCAAAGTATGGAATAGAAACACAGGTTTTTTTAGAAGTGCGAAAAACTCGATTTTTGCATGCATTTTTAGGTTAGCCTGCGATAAATCACGCTTTACACACGGAGTGCTATAATAGTACATTATGATACATGTAGCATTATTGCATAGCGTGGTTAGTGTATGAGTGTAGCGAGTAAAAATGGATTACTTAGATCACGAGTAGCTCCGACTAAAGTGCGGATTTATGTCAGACTGTGTTATAAATTAATATAAAACAAAGATCATTACTTTTTAGTTTGAAGCTACAAAGACTGATTTTATGAATCTGGTTTTGGAAATATTAAAGAATGGAGTCAAAACAAACACGTACAAAATGAGAGCGCAAGTCTTAAGTAAGATTATACCAATGGAAGAGTCTATGCTTTCTGATGATTTACACGTATTGTCATGCAATAAAGAGGTTGCATGGTTGGCCAGACAATTATTAGCACCGCTTAACAGCGCAGAAGAAGAAATCAAGTGTACCAAGTGTAAGGAAAAGAAAAATAACATTTTACCTACGATTACTATCATGGACAACTATTTAAAATTTGCGTCGAAAGAAACTTTTTTGGAAGAAGCTTGGAAACCTCCTGTTATAAGCAGATGTTGTAAATGCAGTTCAGATACTGAAAGCTCTCTGTTAAATCTTGGTAAGAATAATAATAATAATTTGGTGCATATATCAAGTACATTTGAACTTGAAGCTGATTAGTTTTTGGAGCGGAACAAAGGTAATAGTAAACAACGTTTGCAAATTTGAAACGAGTGGGATATTTCCTACAAAAATATGTTTGATATTTGTATAAATATCCTAAAGATAAAGTGTCAATAAAAAGTTAATTTTTTCAAAATTTAAAGGGATTCTCGGATTTTAAATAAAAAAGCTTGCGTGTTTATAGATCACTGATCACAATTGAAGGCCAGGATCGAGTAATTCCTTTAGCGCTCTGCCGGCCTCTCGCAGTACAAAAAATGCTGACACGGTGACGAATTTTCAAAAGTCGTCAAAATGAATTTTGAAAAGTACCGTCGTGTAGAGGATACAAAAGGAGACTTTTTTTCTCTATACACTTTTTTGGTTAGATTAATATTTTCACAGGAAATAACAAAAAACCGAAAAATTGCGAAGTCCGTTTGAACCACGTTTTTAAAACTAAATTCACTCCAATTTCACGAAAAATTATCTTTTTGAAATTTGGCACACTACTTGATGTAACGTTATTTATATAAATAATCAAGCGAAAATAGCGAGCAACTTTTTATGAGGTTATATAATATAAGTTCAACGGAAAAAAGTCTGTGAGGAAGTTTAAGCTACAAAAAACTTCCAGCGACAAAGTTGTTCGTTATGTCTTAAAGAAATTTATCAGAAATATTTCGATTGATTCATTGGAAAATGGCTATAATATCGCGATTTTTACAAACTGACTCGCATTGTGCAAACGCAACAGCTGTAGCTTGCACGGTGGCAGGCGCTCTATGCAATTATGCCTTCACACAGCCTACACCTGTTGCGTTGCACAATATAAGTCAGTTTGGAAAAATCGCGATATTATAGCCATTTTCCAATGAATAAATCTAAATATTTCTCATGAATTTCTTTAAGTCATAACGAACAACTTTGTCGCTGGACGTTTTTCGTAGCTTAAACTTCCTCACAGACTTTTTTCCGCTGAACATAAATATATAACCTCATAAAAAGTTGCTCGCTATTTTCGCTTGATTATTTAGATAAATAATGTTACATGAAGTACTCTATCATTTTATCAGCAGCAGCAAGATGTTTTACGATAATGTGCCAAATTTCAAAAAGATTTGATCATTTTTCGCGAAGTTGGAGCGAATTTAGCTTAGCGATTTTTCGGTTTTTTGTTATTTCCTGTGAAAATATTAATCTAAGCAAAAAAGCGCAAGAGAAAAAAGTTTCCTTTTTTATCCTCTACACGATGGTACCTTTCAAAATTCATTTCGACGACTTTTGAAAATCCGTCACCTTGACAGCATTTTTTCTATTGCGAGAGGCCGGCCGAGATTACTCGATCCATCGATCCTGGCCTTCAATTCTATAGTCAGACGGAAAGTTTTTTGTTTTTAACTAGTTTCATTGAGAAAGGCTTCAATTGTTTTATATAATATTGAAATGCAAAAACATTGACAAATAATTTAATAAAAAAATACTTTTTTATTGTAGGCGAAATTATAATATTTAAAGTTGTGAATGATATGGAAATAAACGACAAGTTTAAATTGGGTCTTATACCAAAAGAAATAAGAAACCCAATAAATAGAAATCGAGAAATTTATTTAATAGGCGCTGTCGGATTTAGAGGATCCACTGTAAATCTGAGAAGATCTGGCGGGAACACGATTCGATCAGATTTAGATCTATTGCCGACGGGGCATTATGTGTCTTACTCATATCGGAGAGGAAATAGTAGTTGGATGGAAGCGGATGATTTAGTTGGAAGAACTATTAACCGATCCGACAACTATCAAATTACTCCCAGATTAATAGTATACTCAAAGAGCAACACAACATGATGCACAACTTTTTTGGACAATTTATCATTAATTGCTATTGTCAAGTAGCTGCTAAAATGAAGATACATAAAATATGATATTAATAATTATAAATACAATATTATGTTATTGATATTAAATGGTGTTATTATTATAAAATATAAATGCATTTATAAAATTAATCAAACCAGTCGTTAGAAACCATTTTCTGATACTCCGACCGGGTGGAAACACTTGATGGAGATCAACGTTACCGATAAAGATGTTTTACACCTTCAGAAAAATATATAATTTGAAAAAATTGCTACCGTATTACGCTTCGCATGAGAAATTAGCGAAATTGTGGGCGGTTGAATTTCAATTAAAAAACACTCCGGCAATTTGTTGCTAGGCTATGGCTACTAAAACACGTCAAATTTCAATTAAAAAACACTCGGGGAATTTGTTGCTGGGCTTCTACTGGCGAAATATGGACTATATCGTTTTAAAATCAGTCGGACAGTGTGTTGCTAAGCCATGGCGGCTAAAACAACGAATTTCAATTAAAAATTAGTCGGGGAATTAGTTGCTGGGCTACTACTATCCAAATATGGACTATATCACTTTAAAATCAGTAGGGCAATTTGCTGCTAGGCCATGGCTACTAAAACACGATGAATTTCGACCAAAAAATACTCGAGGAATTTGTTGCTGGTGTATTACTGAACAAATATGGACTATATCGCTTTAAAATCAATAGGGCAATTTGTTGCTAGGTTATGGCTACTAAAACACGATGAATTTCGATAAAAAAATACTCGAGGAATTTGTTGCTGGTGTATTACTGAACAAATATGGACTATATCGCTTTCAAATCAATAGGGCAATTTGTTGCTAGGCTATGGCTACTAAAACACGATGAATTTCGATAAAAAAATACTCGAGGAATTTGTTGCTGGTGTATTACTGAACAAATATGGACTATATCGCTTCAAAAGCAATAGGGCAATTTGTTGCTAGACTATGGCTACTAAAACACGTTGAATTTGGATCAAAAAATACTCGAGGAATTTGTTGCTGGCGTATTACTGAACAAATATCGACTATATCGCTTTAAAATCAATAGGGCAATTTGTTGCTAGGCTATGGCTACTAAAACACGATGAATTTCGATAAAAAAATACTCGAGGAATTTGTTGCTGGTGTATTACTGAACAAATATGGACTATATCGCTTCAAAAGCAATAGGGCAATTTGTTGCTAGACTATGGCTACTAAAACACGTTGAATTTGGATCAAAAAATACTCGAGGAATTTGTTGCTGGCGTATTACTGAACAAATATCGACTATATCGCTTTAAAATCAATAGGGCAATTTGTTGCTAGGCTATGGCTACTAAAACACGATGAATTTCGATAAAAAAATACTCAAGGAATTTGTTGCTGGTGTGTTACTGAACAAATATGGACTATATCGCTTTAAAAGCAATAGGGCAATTTGTTGCTAGACTATGGCTACTAAAACACGATGAATTTGGATCAAAAAATACTCGAGGAATTTGTTGCTGGTGTATTACTGAACAAATATCGACTATATCGCTTCAGAATCAATAGGGCAATTTGTTGCTAGGCTATGGCTACTAAACACGATGAATTTCGATAAAAAAATACTCGAGGAATTTGTTGCTGGTGTATTACCGAACAAATATGGACTATATCGCTTCAGAATCAATAGGGCAATTTGTTGCTAGGCTATGGCTACTACAGCACGATGAATTTCGATCAAAAAATACTCGAGGAATTTGTTGCTGGTGTATTACTGAACAAATATGGACTATATCGCTTTAAAAGCAATAGGGCAATTTGTTGCTAGAGTATGGCTACTAAAACACGATGAATTTCGATCAAAAAATACTCGAGGAATTTGTTGCTGGTGTATTACTGAACAAATATCGACTATATCGCTTCAGAATCAATAGGGCAATTTGTTGCTAGGCTATGGCTACTAAACACGATGAATTTCGATAAAAAAATACTCGAGGAATTTGTTGCTGGTGTATTACCGAACAAATATGGACTATATCGCTTCAGAATCAATAGGGCAATTTGTTGCTAGGCTATGGCTACTAAAACACGATGAATTTCGGTCAAAAAATACTCGAGGAATTTGTTGCTGGTGTATTACTAAACAAATATGGACTATATCGCTTTAAAATCAATAGGGCAATTTGTTGCTAGACTATGGCTACTACAGCACGATGAATTTCGATCAAAAAATACTCGAGGAATTTGTTGCTGGTGTATTACTGAACAAATATGGACTATATCGCTTTAAAAGCAATAGGGCAATTTGTTGCTAGAGTATGGCTACTAAAACACGATGAATTTCGATCAAAAAATACTCGAGGAATTTGTTGCTGGTGTATTACTGAACAAATATCGACTATATCGCTTCAGAATCAATAGGGCAATTTGTTGCTAGGCTATGGCTACTAAACACGATGAATTTCGATAAAAAAATACTCGAGGAATTTGTTGCTGGTGTATTACCGAACAAATATGGACTATATCGCTTCAGAATCAATAGGGCAATTTGTTGCTAGGCTATGGCTACTAAAACACGATGAATTTCGGTCAAAAAATACTCGAGGAATTTGTTGCTGGTGTATTACTAAACAAATATGGACTATATCGCTTTAAAATCAATAGGGCAATTTGTTGCTAGACTATGGCTACTACAGCACGATGAATTTCGATCAAAAAATACTCGAGGAATTTGTTGCTGGTGTATTACTGAACAAATATGGACTATATCGCTTTAAAAGCAATAGGGCAATTTGTTGCTAGAGTATGGCTACTAAAACACGATGAATTTCGATCAAAAAATACTCGAGGAATTTGTTGCTGGTGTATTATTGAACAAATATGGAGTATATCGCTTTAAAATCAATAGGGCAATTTGTTGCTAGGCTATTGCCACTAAAACACGATGAATTTCGGTCAAAAAATACTCGAGGAATTTGTTGCTGGTGTATTACTGAACAAATATCGACTATATCGCTTTAAAATCAATAGGGCAATTTGTTGCTAGGCTATGGCTACTAAACACGATGAATTTCGATAAAAAAATACTCGAGGAATTTGTTGCTGGTGTACTACTGACCAAATATCGACTATATCGCTTTAAAATCAATAGGGCAATTTGTTGCTAGGCTATGGCTACTAAAACACGATGAATTTGGATCAAAAAATACTCGAGGAATTTGTTGCTGGCGTATTACTGACCAAATATCGACTATATCGCTTCAAAATCAATAGGGTAATTTGTTGCTAGGCTATGGCTACTAAAACACGATGAATTTCGATAAAAAAATACTCGAGGAATTTCTTGCTGGTGTATTACTAAACAAATATGGACTTTATCGCTTCAGAATCAATAGGGCAATTTGTTGCTAGGTTATGGCTACTAAAACACGATGAATTTCGGTCAAAAAATACTCGAGGAATTTGTTGCTGGTGTATTACTGAACAAATATCGACTATATCGCTTTAAAATCAATAGGGCAATTTGTTGCTAGGCTATGGCTACTAAAACACGATGAATTTCGATAAAAAAATACTCGAGGAATTTGTTGCTGGTGTACTACTGACCAAATATCGACTATATCGCTTTAAAATCAATAGGGCAATTTGTTGCTAGGCTATGGCTACTAAAACACGATGAATTTGGATCAAAAAATACTCGAGGAATTTGTTGCTGGCGTATTACTGACCAAATATCGACTATATCGCTTCAAAATCAATAGGGTAATTTGTTGCTAGGCTATGGCTACTAAAACACGATGAATTTCGATAAAAAAATACTCGAGGAATTTCTTGCTGGTGTATTACTAAACAAATATGGACTTTATCGCTTCAGAATCAATAGGGCAATTTGTTGCTAGGTTATGGCTACTAAAACACGATGAATTTCGGTCAAAAAATACTCGAGGAATTTGTTGCTGGTGTATTACTGAACAAATATCGACTATATCGCTTTAAAATCAATAGGGCAATTTGTTGCTAGGCTATGGCTACTAAAACACGATGAATTTCGATAAAAAAATACTCGAGCAATTTGTTGCTGGTGTACTACTGACCAAATATCGACTATATCACTTTAAAATCAATAGGGCAATTTGTTGCTACGCTATGACTACTAAAAGACGATGGATTTCAATAAAAAAATACTCGAGGAATTTGTTGCTGGTGTATTACTAACCAAATATCGACTATATTGCTTTAAAATCAATAGGGCAATTTGTTGCTAGGCTATGGCTACTAAACACGATGAATTTCGATAAAAAAATACTCAAGGAATTTGTTGCTGGTGTATTACTAAACAAATATGGACTATATCGCTTTAAAAGCAATAGGGCAATTTGTTGCTAGGGTATGGCTACTAAAACACGATGAATTTCGATCAAAAAATACTCGAGGAATTTGTTGCTGGTGTATTATTGAACAAATATGGAGTATATCGCTTTAAAATCAATAGGGCAATTTGTTGCTAGGGTATGGCTACTAAAACACGATGAATTTCGATCAAAAAATACTCGAGGAATTTGTTGCTGGTGTATTATTGAACAAATATGGACTATATCGCTTTAAAATCAATAGGGCAATTTGTTGCTAGGCTATGGCTACTAAACACGATGAATTTCGATAAAAAAATACTCGATGAATTTGTTGCTGGTGTATTACTGACCAAATATCGACTATATCGCTTTAAAATCAATAGGGCAATATGTTGCTAGGCTATGGCTACTAAACACGATGAATTTCGATAAAAAAATACTCGAGGAGTTTGTTGCTGGTGTATTACTGAACAAATATGGACTATATCGCTTCAAAATCAATAGGGCAATTTGTTGCTAGGCTATGGCTACTAAAACACCATGAATTTCGATAAAAAAATACTCAGGGAATTTGTTGCTGGTGTATTACTGAACAAATATGGACTATATCGCTTCAGAATCAATAGGGCAATTTGTTGCTAGGCTATGGCTACTAAAACACGATGAATTTCGGTCAAAAAATACTCGAGGAATTTGTTGCTGGTGTATTACTAAACAAATATGGACTATATCGCTTTAAAAGCAATAGGGCAATTTGTTGCTAGACTATGGCTACTACAGCACGATGAATTTCGATCAAAAAATACTCGAGGAATTTGTTGCTGGTGTATTACTGAACAAATATGGACTATATCGCTTTAAGAGCAATAGGGCAATTTGTTGCTAGAGTATGGCTACTAAAACACGATGAATTTCGATCAAAAAATACTCGAGGAATTTGTTGCTGGTGTATTATTGAACAAATATGGAGTATATCGCTTTAAAATCAATAGGGCAATTTGTTGCTAGGCTATTGCCACTAAAACACGATGAATTTCGATCAAAAAATACTCGAGGAATTTTGTTGCTGGTGTATTACTGCACAAATATGAACTATATCGCTTTAAAATCAATAGGGCAATTTGTTGCTAGACTATGGCTACTAAAACACGATGAATTTCGATCAAACAATACTCGAGGAGTTTGTTGCTGGTGTATTACTGAAAAAATATGGGCTGTATCGCTTTAAAATCAATAGGGCAATTTGTTGCTAGGCTATTGCGGCTAAAACACAACGAATTTCAATTAAAAATCAGTCGGGGAATTTGTTGCTGGTGTATTACTGACCAAATATCGACTATATCACTTTAAAATCAATAGGGCAATTTGTTGCTAGGCTATGGCTACTAAACCAAGATGAATTTCGATCAAAAAATACTCGAGGAATTTGTTGCTGGTGTATTACTGACCAAATATGGACTATATCACTTCAAAATCAATAGGGCAATTTGTTGCTACGCTATGGCTACTAAAACACGATGGATTTCGATAAAAGAATACTCGAGGAATTTGTTGCTGGTGTATTACTGCACAAATATGGACTATATCACTTCAAAATCAATAGGGCAATTTGTTGCTAGGCTATGGCTACTAAAACACGATGAATTTCGATAAAAGAATACTCGAGGAATTTGTTGCTGGTGTATTACTGACCAAATATCGACTATATCACTTTAAAATCAATAGGGCAATTTGTTGCTACGCTATGGCTACTAAAACACGATGGATTTCGATAAAAAAATACTCGAGGAATTTGTTGCTGGTGTATTACTGCACAAATATGGACTATATCACTTCAAAATCAATAGGGCAATTTGTTGCTACGCTATGGCTACTAAAACACGATGGATTTCGATAAAAAAATACTCGAGGAATTTGTTGTTTATTACTGACCAAATATCGACTATATCACTTTAAAAGCAATAGGGCAATTTGTTGCTAGGCTATGGCTACTAAAACACGATGGATTTCGATAAAAAATACTCGAGGAATTTGTTGCTGGTGTATTACTGACCAAATATCGACTATATCACTTTAAAATCAATAGGGCAATTTGTTGCTAGGCTATGGCTACTAAACCAAGATGAATTTCGATCAAAAAATACTCGAGGAATTTGTTGCTGGTGTATTACTGACCAAATATGGACTATATCACTTCAAAATCAATAGGGCAATTTGTTGCTACGCTATGGCTACTAAAACACGATGGATTTCGATAAAAGAATACTCGAGGAATTTGTTGCTGGTGTATTACTGCACAAATATGGACTATATCACTTCAAAATCAATAGGGCAATTTGTTGCTAGGCTATGGCTACTAAAACACGATGAATTTCGATAAAAGAATACTCGAGGAATTTGTTGCTGGTGTATTACTGACCAAATATCGACTATATCACTTTAAAATCAATAGGGCAATTTGTTGCTACGCTATGGCTACTAAAACACGATGGATTTCGATAAAAAAATACTCGAGGAATTTGTTGCTGGTGTATTACTGCACAAATATGGACTATATCACTTCAAAATCAATAGGGCAATTTGTTGCTAGGCTATGGCTACTAAACCAAGATGAATTTCGATCAAAAAATACTCGAGGAATTTTGTTGCTGGTGTATTACTGCACAAATATGGACTATATCACTTCAAAATCAATAGGGCAATTTGTTGCTAGGCTATGGCTACTAAAACACGATGGATTTCGATAAAAAAATACTCGAGGAATTTGTTGCTGGTGTATTACTGACCAAATATCGACTATATCACTTTAAAATCAATAGGGCAATTTGTTGCTAGGCTATGGCTACTAAACCAAGATGAATTTCGATCATAAAATACTCGAGGAATTTTGTTGCTGGTGTATTACTGCACAAATATGGACTATATCACTTCAAAATCAATAGGGCAATTTGTTGCTAGGCTATGGCTACTAAAACACAACGAATTTCAATTAAAAATCAGTCGGGGAATTTGTTGCTGGTGTATTTCTGACCAAATATCGACTATATCACTTTAAAATCAATAGGGCAATTTGTTGCTACGCTATGGCTACTAAAACACGATGGATTTCGATAAAAAAATACTCGAGGAATTTGTTGCTGGTGTATTACTGCACAAATATCGACTATATCACTTCAAAATCAATAGGGCAATTTGTTGCTACGCTATGGCTACTAAAACACGATGGATTTCGATAAAAGAATACTCGAGGAATTTGTTGCTGGTGTATTACTGACCAAATATCGACTATATCACTTTAAAAGCAATAGGGCAATTTGTTGCTAGGCTATGGCTACTAAAACACGATGGATTTCGATAAAAAAATACTCGAGGAATTTGTTGCTGGTGTATTACTGCACAAATATGGACTATATCACTTCAAAATCAATAGGGCAATTTGTTGCTACGCTAAGGCTACTAAAACACGATGGATTTCGATAAAAGAATACTCGAGGAATTTGTTGCTGGTGTATTACTGACCAAATATCGACTATATCGCTTTAAAATCAATAGGGCAATTTGTTGCTAGGCTATGGCTACTAAAACACGATGAATTTGGATCAAAAAATACTCGAGGAATTTGTTGCTGGCGTATTACTGACCAAATATCGACTATATCGCTTCAAAATCAATAGGGTAATTTGTTGCTAGGCTATGGCTACTAAAACACGATGAATTTCGATAAAAAAATACTCGAGGAATTTCTTGCTGGTGTATTACTAAACAAATATGGACTTTATCGCTTCAGAATCAATAGGGCAATTTGTTGCTAGGTTATGGCTACTAAAACACGATGAATTTCGGTCAAAAAATACTCGAGGAATTTGTTGCTGGTGTATTACTGAACAAATATCGACTATATCGCTTTAAAATCAATAGGGCAATTTGTTGCTAGGCTATGGCTACTAAAACACGATGAATTTCGATAAAAAAATACTCGAGGAATTTGTTGCTGGTGTACTACTGACCAAATATCGACTATATCACTTTAAAATCAATAGGGCAATTTGTTGCTACGCTATGACTACTAAAAGACGATGGATTTCAATAAAAAAATACTCGAGGAATTTGTTGCTGGTGTATTACTAACCAAATATCGACTATATTGCTTTAAAATCAATAGGGCAATTTGTTGCTAGGCTATGGCTACTAAACACGATGAATTTCGATAAAAAAATACTCAAGGAATTTGTTGCTGGTGTATTACTAAACAAATATGGACTATATCGCTTTAAAAGCAATAGGGCAATTTGTTGCTAGGGTATGGCTACTAAAACACGATGAATTTCGATCAAAAAATACTCGAGGAATTTGTTGCTGGTGTATTATTGAACAAATATGGAGTATATCGCTTTAAAATCAATAGGGCAATTTGTTGCTAGGGTATGGCTACTAAAACACGATGAATTTCGATCAAAAAATACTCGAGGAATTTGTTGCTGGTGTATTATTGAACAAATATGGACTATATCGCTTTAAAATCAATAGGGCAATTTGTTGCTAGGCTATGGCTACTAAACACGATGAATTTCGATAAAAAAATACTCGATGAATTTGTTGCTGGTGTATTACTGACCAAATATCGACTATATCGCTTTAAAATCAATAGGGCAATATGTTGCTAGGCTATGGCTACTAAACACGATGAATTTCGATAAAAAAATACTCGAGGAGTTTGTTGCTGGTGTATTACTGAACAAATATGGACTATATCGCTTCAAAATCAATAGGGCAATTTGTTGCTAGGCTATGGCTACTAAAACACCATGAATTTCGATAAAAAAATACTCAGGGAATTTGTTGCTGGTGTATTACTGAACAAATATGGACTATATCGCTTCAGAATCAATAGGGCAATTTGTTGCTAGGCTATGGCTACTAAAACACGATGAATTTCGGTCAAAAAATACTCGAGGAATTTGTTGCTGGTGTATTACTAAACAAATATGGACTATATCGCTTTAAAAGCAATAGGGCAATTTGTTGCTAGACTATGGCTACTACAGCACGATGAATTTCGATCAAAAAATACTCGAGGAATTTGTTGCTGGTGTATTACTGAACAAATATGGACTATATCGCTTTAAGAGCAATAGGGCAATTTGTTGCTAGAGTATGGCTACCAAAACACGATGAATTTCGATCAAAAAATACTCGAGGAATTTGTTGCTGGTGTATTATTGAACAAATATGGAGTATATCGCTTTAAAATCAATAGGGCAATTTGTTGCTAGGCTATTGCCACTAAAACACGATGAATTTCGATCAAAAAATACTCGAGGAATTTTGTTGCTGGTGTATTACTGCACAAATATGAACTATATCGCTTTAAAATCAATAGGGCAATTTGTTGCTAGACTATGGCTACTAAAACACGATGAATTTCGATCAAACAATACTCGAGGAGTTTGTTGCTGGTGTATTACTGAAAAAATATGGGCTGTATCGCTTTAAAATCAATAGGGCAATTTGTTGCTAGGCTATTGCGGCTAAAACACAACGAATTTCAATTAAAAATCAGTCGGGGAATTTGTTGCTGGTGTATTACTGACCAAATATCGACTATATCACTTTAAAATCAATAGGGCAATTTGTTGCTAGGCTATGGCTACTAAACCAAGATGAATTTCGATCAAAAAATACTCGAGGAATTTGTTGCTGGTGTATTACTGACCAAATATGGACTATATCACTTCAAAATCAATAGGGCAATTTGTTGCTACGCTATGGCTACTAAAACACGATGGATTTCGATAAAAGAATACTCGAGGAATTTGTTGCTGGTGTATTACTGCACAAATATGGACTATATCACTTCAAAATCAATAGGGCAATTTGTTGCTAGGCTATGGCTACTAAAACACGATGAATTTCGATAAAAGAATACTCGAGGAATTTGTTGCTGGTGTATTACTGACCAAATATCGACTATATCACTTTAAAATCAATAGGGCAATTTGTTGCTACGCTATGGCTACTAAAACACGATGGATTTCGATAAAAAAATACTCGAGGAATTTGTTGCTGGTGTATTACTGCACAAATATGGACTATATCACTTCAAAATCAATAGGGCAATTTGTTGCTACGCTATGGCTACTAAAACACGATGGATTTCGATAAAAAAATACTCGAGGAATTTGTTGTTTATTACTGACCAAATATCGACTATATCACTTTAAAAGCAATAGGGCAATTTGTTGCTAGGCTATGGCTACTAAAACACGATGGATTTCGATAAAAAATACTCGAGGAATTTGTTGCTGGTGTATTACTGACCAAATATCGACTATATCACTTTAAAATCAATAGGGCAATTTGTTGCTAGGCTATGGCTACTAAACCAAGATGAATTTCGATCAAAAAATACTCGAGGAATTTGTTGCTGGTGTATTACTGACCAAATATGGACTATATCACTTCAAAATCAATAGGGCAATTTGTTGCTACGCTATGGCTACTAAAACACGATGGATTTCGATAAAAGAATACTCGAGGAATTTGTTGCTGGTGTATTACTGCACAAATATGGACTATATCACTTCAAAATCAATAGGGCAATTTGTTGCTAGGCTATGGCTACTAAAACACGATGAATTTCGATAAAAGAATACTCGAGGAATTTGTTGCTGGTGTATTACTGACCAAATATCGACTATATCACTTTAAAATCAATAGGGCAATTTGTTGCTACGCTATGGCTACTAAAACACGATGGATTTCGATAAAAAAATACTCGAGGAATTTGTTGCTGGTGTATTACTGCACAAATATGGACTATATCACTTCAAAATCAATAGGGCAATTTGTTGCTAGGCTATGGCTACTAAACCAAGATGAATTTCGATCAAAAAATACTCGAGGAATTTTGTTGCTGGTGTATTACTGCACAAATATGGACTATATCACTTCAAAATCAATAGGGCAATTTGTTGCTAGGCTATGGCTACTAAAACACGATGGATTTCGATAAAAAAATACTCGAGGAATTTGTTGCTGGTGTATTACTGACCAAATATCGACTATATCACTTTAAAATCAATAGGGCAATTTGTTGCTAGGCTATGGCTACTAAACCAAGATGAATTTCGATCATAAAATACTCGAGGAATTTTGTTGCTGGTGTATTACTGCACAAATATGGACTATATCACTTCAAAATCAATAGGGCAATTTGTTGCTAGGCTATGGCTACTAAAACACAACGAATTTCAATTAAAAATCAGTCGGGGAATTTGTTGCTGGTGTATTTCTGACCAAATATCGACTATATCACTTTAAAATCAATAGGGCAATTTGTTGCTACGCTATGGCTACTAAAACACGATGGATTTCGATAAAAAAATACTCGAGGAATTTGTTGCTGGTGTATTACTGCACAAATATCGACTATATCACTTCAAAATCAATAGGGCAATTTGTTGCTACGCTATGGCTACTAAAACACGATGGATTTCGATAAAAGAATACTCGAGGAATTTGTTGCTGGTGTATTACTGACCAAATATCGACTATATCACTTTAAAAGCAATAGGGCAATTTGTTGCTAGGCTATGGCTACTAAAACACGATGGATTTCGATAAAAAAATACTCGAGGAATTTGTTGCTGGTGTATTACTGCACAAATATGGACTATATCACTTCAAAATCAATAGGGCAATTTGTTGCTACGCTAAGGCTACTAAAACACGATGGATTTCGATAAAAGAATACTCGAGGAATTTGTTGCTGGTGTATTACTGACCAAATATCGACTATATCGCTTTAAAATCAATAGGGCATTATGTTGCTAGGCTATGGCTACTAAACACGATGAATTTCGATAAAAAAATACTCGAGGAGTTTGTTGCTGGTGTATTACTGAACAAATATAGACTATATCGCTTCAAAATCAATAGGGCAATTTGTTGCTAGGCTATGACTACTAAAACACGATGAATTTCGGTCAAAAAATACTCGAGGAATTTGTTCCTGGTGTATTACTAAACAAATATGGACTATATCGCTTTAAAAGCAATAGGGCAATTTGTTGCTAGACTATGGCTACTACAGCACGATGAATTTCGATCAAAAAATACTCGAGGAATTTGTTGCTGGTGTATTACTGAACAAATATGGACTATATCGCTTTAAAAGCAATAGGGCAATTTGTTGCTAGGGTATGGCTACTAAAACACGATGAATTTCGATCAAAAAATACTCGAGGAATTTGTTGCTGGTGTATTATTGAACAAATATGGAGTATATCGCTTTAAAATCAATAGGGCAATTTGTTGCTAGGCTATTGCCACTAAAACACGATGAATTTCGATCAAAAAATACTCGAGGAATTTTGTTGCTGGTGTATTACTGCAAAAATATGAACTATATCGCTTTAAAATTAATAGGGCAATTTGTTGCTAGACTATGGCTACTAAAACACGATTAATTTCGATCAAACAATACTCGAGGAGTTTGTTGCTGGTGTATTACTGAAAAAATATGGACTGTATCGCTTTAAAATCAATAGGGCATTTTGTTGCTAGGCTATTGCGGCTAAAACACAACGAATTTCACTTAAAAATCAGTCGGGGAATTTGTTGCTGGTGTATTTCTGACCAAATATCGACTATATCACTTTAAAATCAGTAGGGCAATTTGTTGCTAGGCTATGGCTACTAAAACACGATGAATTTCAATTATTATGAGATAAGGGTTGATTTTTTCGCAGTATCGGTTAGTGTCATCTTTTAGCAACAAATTCCTGTGCATTTATTTTTATTCTATACTACTTATCTATTAGTTGTAGCGTGTGGCTACGCTAGCTTAATATCAAGTAATAGCGAGGGGTGGGAAAATCGGGTTAGGGGATGATTTTTTCCACTATCGGTTAGTGTCATCTTTTAGCAACAAATTTATGTGCTTTTAGTTTTATTCAATATTACTTTTTTTTTTCATATTTACAGCGTGTGGCTGCGCTAGCTTAATATCAAATAATATTGAGGGGTAGGAAAATCGGGGTAAGGGATGATTTTTTCCAGTATCGGTTAGTGTCATCTTTTAGCAACAAATTAGCAACAAATTCATGTGTTTTTAGTTTTTTTCAATATTACTTATTTATATAGTTATAGCGTGTGGCTACGCTAGCTTAATAGCAAATAATAGTGAGAGGTGGGAAAATCGAGGTAAGGGATGATTTTTTCCAGTATCGGCTAGTGTCATCTTTTAGCAACAAATTAGCAACAAATTCATGTGTTTTCAGTTTTTTTCAATATTACTTATTTATATAGTTATAGCGTGTGGCTACGCTAGCCTAATAGCAAATAATAGTGAGGGGTGGGAAATCGAGGTAAGGGATGATTTTTTCCAGTATCGGTTAGTGTCATCTTTTAGCAACAAATTAGCAACAAATTCATGTGTTTTCAGTTTTTTTCAATATTACTTATTTATATAGTTATAGCGTGTGGCTACGCTAGCTTAATAGCAAATAATAGTGAGGGGTGGGAAATCGAGGTAAGGGATGATTTTTTCCAGTATCGGTTAGTGTCATCTTTTAGCAACAAATTAGCAACAAATTCATGTGTTTTCAGTTTTTTTCAATATTACTTATTTATATAGTTATAGCGTGTGGCTACGCTAGCTTAATATTACGGTAGCATAGTTTGCGTTTTCTTGGAAACGGCATTAGCAACAAAATCAAGCTCAGCGTTACAAATTAGCAACAAATTAGCAACAAATTATTAGCCTGGTCCGAAGGGTGCCCTGTAAAATGGCTACGCTAGCATAATATACATCCTTTCTTAGGCATGGAAACTTTTCTTTGCAAATCACTTTCCAAAATTCTGTACTACCAGATGCTCTAGCTTTCAGAAATATATCGCTTCTCATTTTTATTATTTCTTCTTCGACCACAAGAGATTCAGTATCGGTTAAGTTGCCGATTTTAACGGTCAAGCTGTCAATGTCAATGTTTTCATTGAAAGGGAATACCATGAAACTTAGCACTTCTTCGAGAGCGGCAAAATCTGCAAACCTTCTTTCGAACTCCAGATGCAGCTCCAGCTGTTCAGCGAAAATTTTGTAGTCTCGATTTGAATTGTGCATACATTCTTCTTCCATGTTTTTATAATTTTTTAGTTCACCTCGTTTTAATTGAGATGCATGCATTTGAATTCGACTTTTAAAAGTTTTAATCAAAGATGTCATGTCAATGACGGTTTTGTCTTTCCCTTGAAGATTTAGGTTCAACTCATTGAGTTTTTCTGTTACGTCACAAAGCCTTCATAAGCCATTTTTCATCTTCAAGCTTTTCTCCTTTTGATTGAACGAATGTCTTGATTTCTGGCAGTAATTGGCGAAATCTCTTCAAAAAGGCACCACGGCTAAGCCACCTAACATCTGTATGTAGCAAAAGGTCTAAGTGTTCGGCTTCTGTCTGTTCAAGAAGAGCTCGAAATTGACGTCTTTGCAAACTTCTGGCTCGAATAGAATTAACTATTTTAAAAGCAATTTTCATAATAACATCTGATTCCAGAATTTTAGAGCACAAAACTTGCTGGTGTATGATGCAGTGATAGTTGGTGAAACTTGGAATGTTGTCATCATTTTTGTACAATGAAATAAAACAAAGTCTTTGTCCCAGCGGGTGCTCCATTTGTCGTGATAGCAACTAGTTTGTGTATCGGAAATGCAGTATTTTCTACAAAACTCTTAAAAGATCTGTAAATATCTTCACCTCTGGTTTGCCCCTTCAATGGAACCATTGTCAATAATTCTTCTTTTGTTGTCATGTCTTCAAAAACTAGGCGCACGAAAACGCACAATTCAGCAATGTCGGTTACATCGGTGGCTTCATCAAACTGTAGTGACAAGAAACAACATTTCTGCAAGTCTTCATTAAGTAATTGTTCCAAATTTGTAGTCTGACGCAAGCACTCTTGTTTTGCGCACTGCTATTACTTATAATTGCATGTTGTGCTGCCCTGTCTGCTTCTTCGTTTCCGAGAATTCCTATGTGCGAGGGTACCCATATGAATACAACCTATTTTCCGCCATGCCGAATTGAGTGGAATTGTTGCTTGATCATCTTTGAGATGGGGCAATGGCTGTATATATTTTTGAGAGTTTTCAGCAAGGTTAGAGAGTCGGAAATGATTAAGTACTCTTGTTCTGGCCTCCCTTGAATAAGTATAAGGGCTTGGAGTATTGCAAATAACTCTGCAGAGGATACAGATGATAGTTTGGGTAATTGGTACATTCGAGTATCGTTTTGCACTTTCACTGCTATTCCTACTCCTTCCGATGTTTTTGATGCATCCGTATAGATTTGCACGTGGGAGGGGTAAATATTAAGAATGTTTTGGAATGTGAACTTAATAAGGGCTGGATGTGTGTTTTGTTTATTGAAGCTGCAAAGATCAAAGTGGCATTTCGGACTAGCAATAGTCCAGGTTGGAGTGCTGGGTTTGTTGTTAGCTAAGAATATATTTGGTATGGTGATAGCTAAATCGTTATAATAATTGGCAACCCTTTCATAAAATGCTGGAGCTGCTTTTTTTTTGTTTTGATACAGATTTCTATGATTTTTAAAGGTGTTGGCATATGTTGGATGTTGTGCGTTTGCTGCAACATTAGTAGCATAAGACATGCTGAGTAGTTGTCTTCTATGGTGTAAAGGTAGTTCACCTGCTTCACATAGTACACTTGAAGTAGGACTGGTACAAAATGCTCCAATGGCTAAACGAATGGCAGTATTATGGATGGTATTCAATTGTTTGAGAGTGGTGTTTGTGGCCGAGCTATAGGCAATTGCTCCATAATCAATTTTAGATCTAATGATTGCTCTATAGATTCTCTGAAGAATACTTGATTCAGATCCCCAACTTGTGTTGCTCAACATTTTTATTATATTTAAGTTGTTTTTGCAGGTCCTCACGAGTTCTAGAATATGATGTTTCCAATTTAATTTAGAATCAAATATTTCTTCTAGAAATTTGTAAGTTTGTACTGCAGTTGCAGTTGCAACATCGTACGGGTCTTCTCTTCCTCGATGCCATCGTCTTCGTCAAGTTCACCAGCTCTTCAATTTTCTCTTGGTGCACCTCTTCTTTGGACTGACTGGTGATCGATCTGACTCTGACGTGGACGGGACGCTTCAGTTGCTGTTTAAAACTCCAATGCCATTGACAATGCATCCACTAAGACTTTGGGACGGGCTAAGTGTAGCGCTCTCCGCAACTCCTGGTCTGTTAGGTAGTCGATGATTTTCAGAACAGCTAGACGTTTCAAAATGCTTTCATTGGCTGAAGAATAGGCAAAACGTCATTCTTGCAAACTCCGCTTCAAATTCATGGATGGATTCACCAGTTGTCTGTCTTCTGTTTTTGAGCCGGGCTGGTAGACTTGCTCAAAGTGTACTTGGGCATACCTCATCTCCAGGCACTTCACCAGTTGGTCGAAGTCTTCGGATTCGTCGGCATGTAGGGTCCGCAGGACGACATCACCTCGCAAGGCAACGGTCAGAGCTACTGCCTTCTCTCTGAAGGATCATCTATTGGCGCTGGCCGATGCGTTGAATTGCTTGAGATAGTTGGGCCAGGAAGTTTTTCCCTCAAAGGTTGGTGCTTTGGTCTCAACTGCTCCGTTGGAGTCCTGACGTTCTTCCCCACTTGACGACTGACGGAAGAATAGTCTGAAACTTGATTTCGAGGGTCGATAAGCTTTTTAATCTGTCTATTAGTAGATTGGGCTCCTCGTCAGTGTTTCCAGACGTTGGCTGATGGGAGTCAATATCTTGCAACTTTTTAATCTTCTTCGATGGCAGATAATATTATTTCTTGTTGGACAAGTTGGACATCATCTGGGAAATTTCGGGACGCCAGCCGGATACAGGTTGAATACGTTCTCAGGATCAACACCTTCGCTTTCATAATGCCTTTTCAGAAGACTGTTATTGTTTTCGGCTTTCAATAAATAGGTAATTGTTATTTAAAAATATTTTATATCAGCATTATTAAGAAATCAAAATATTCCGAAAACGGAACATAATATCGAGTTTTACAAAGAGTACCTTTTTGGTGTAAAATTGAATGTTGTTTGATTTCACATAAAATTTAGGCTACAAAACTCAACCTCAAAAAATATATACTTAAAACAACTCGGTATGAACCGTGTAACTAGCCTCTGTGAGAGGCAGATATAAAAACAAATTTATGCGATCCGTCAGGTTCCAAAACATATTCGTACACAATTTCATTAAAATGTTGTCAGTAGTTTCAACATAATCCTGGGTAAAATGTGTATAAGAATTCTTTTTTCAACACCCTGTATCTTTGAAACGGATGCTGGTTCACTGGACGAACCCAACTTATTTGCAGTATTCTATCTATCCTCGCAAGGAATTCACCTTTTTTTGAAACACCTTGTATATATTGCGTTGGGCGCCAATTGTTATTGAAAATTCCTTTTAATATACAAGTTTACTCATTCAGCGATTTATTAAATTTTCAAACGAATTTTAACCAAAATAATAATTATAAAAACTTAATAACTTTTTTAATAAGGGGCACTCGATTAGGAGATAGTACTTTGCGTTTCTCTTTAACGGGTGTTAAAGAAAAAAGATAACTAGTCTACTCATAAAGTTCTCCCTCGTGATAACAGCGCAAAATTTCTTTGTTTGCCATTGACACTAGACTACCACATCTTACCACAAGAATTCAAATTCCAATATTTTTTTCATTTTTATTTGAAATCGCAGAGTGGCATTATTAATTGCAAATACTTGTTATTTATTTAAACAATAAACGGGTGGGATAAATTTTAAACACACGGTATGGCTACTTGCTAATTTATTTAAACACTAACACTTAATTTATATGTACTTAACTAATCACTTAAATTTAATTTATATGCACACAAACTTGATTAATAATTTATATCAACACTTTTATATTCACTTATTTACTGTTTATTTGTCAAGATCACTTTATCAACTAACTGGTCTGCTGATCGGTCCTTTTTATATACTAGTTCCTTTTTTACTAGAGAATTCTGGGCTGCGGCTTACACAAAACAAATGACTTTCGCGATATTTCTCGATTGCTGGCTCAATACTTAAAAGACCTTCCGAGAACATGTCTATAAAAACTGTCACAATAAATCCCAATAGACCTTCCCAGAATTCGGCGCGCTCGCCATTTTTTAACTCCGTTAACTTAAGGTTACAAGACCGTACTTAGTATCTGCTTCGGTGTGCGAGTTCGTAACAATATCTTGTGACATTTTCATTGAAATTCATTAAACGAGCCCATTGTTTATTTATGGATTTTAGGTTAACAAATTTCAATTCAATATCGTATATTAAGTTAAATACGGATCTGTTCAAATTTCCAATAAAAACGTAGCGGTCAAATATGCTTTCAGGATAAGGATTTTTTTCTCCGTTTTTAATTTATTGATTGGACATTTTTCGCATAGTATCTGCCCTATTTACATTGTTTTACGGAAACACGCATCATACTGATATTATGGAGATTAATCTTGCGCTTTCCCCTGTGATTTTGATTCATTCTATTTTAATTCGCGTTTTTATGACGGTAGAAATCGCTAATCGGTACACATGAAGCGGTTGGTTTACGTTTAATAAATGGGGCTGAAAAACAAGTATTTTGTTTGTAAGGGTTCGTCAGTGTGGTAGAGCATAAAAGGGGTTGGATGGTTAGATATATTTCTTTATTCAAACTACAATAAATATTTACAATTAAACCTAAAACTCTGTACAATAAGTATATATACAAGATTTATTGATCCTGGAGGCGGGCAGTCCCTGTAGGGTGGTCGTCGGATTGGGTCGCGGATTATTCTTCTCGGTTGTGTAATGCGTATTGCCCAGGTAAGCCCAAAGGTGACAGAGTTCAATTAAATTAACTGATTTATTTCTAAAAAATAATATAATTTACAACGACAAAAATAAACTAAAATTCAATATTCTATATATTTCTCCGGTACGTAAATATTTTGAAGGTCACGCTTCGACGATCCGTATCCTTTCGTCGATTGATAGGTACTGATGGTCCGAATAGTATGTACGTGAAACTATAGCGGTGTGTATTTCGATTCCGGCGATATACTCGACGGTGTACGGGACTCTCTACGTCCTGTGGAATGTTCAGTCAGCCAGGGATATGAGCAACGGGCGGATCAATACTCTTTCGGTTTTAGTCTCAAGATTTGAGAGTATCGTTTGTAGCTAGTCAGTACCCAGCTTAACGAATACTTCTGCTTGCAGGGACTGTAGTTATTACGGCGTGTCAATACCACACCGAAATTATACTAACAGTTAAAGCGATCGTTTATAGCCAGTCAGTACCCGGCTTAACGGTGCTTCCCTACGGAGATACTGTAGAGTTTTCTGTGTGTCAGTACCACGCCGAAATTCTTCTAACAGTTTGAACAATCGTTCTCGTTTCCGTCAATACCAGAAACCAACGGCCGTTCTAATGAATGATGTATAAAGTAGGATCAATACTCCGACTTAGTACAACACTCGGCGGAAGATAGTGTAAAGCGTTTAAAGTTGAAGTCAATACCCTCGACCTACGCTTCGCACTGGAGGCGGCTGAACTTGGAGGAGCAGGAGTCCGTAAACCAAGTCGTCTTTTCGTCTGTTGGTTCGCATTTTTATATCCATCGTGATGGTAGTGGTGGCAGTCTCTATCCCTTCTACCGTCGATTCTTCGTGCGCATCCTGGCGTGGGGGCTCTGCTGTTCTGGTGGAGTATCTCGTCATCGCGGCGCTAACTGGTTTCTTGAATCGAGTTTTATAGTAATGAATTTATGTCATTACAGTTGTCCAGATTCCTCACTGGGACGTTAGGTTCCTATAACCAAAGGGGTGTATCAGTGTCGAGATCCCGCGATCAACGCACAGCGTGATCTCGGAGGTCCGGAGTTTGCTTCCGTCCCGGGCTCAACGCGCTCCGGAATTTCGGCTAATCGGGAAGGCCTCGGTCCTGCGCTCAACACGCTGCAGGGCTTGATCTAGGGTAGTTGGCGTCCGCCCTAAGCTCAACACGCTTTAGGACTTCGTCCGATATACAGGGTTTGCTTGGCGTCTAGCCTCGGGTTCAACGCACACCGAGGGGTCAACGAGAAGCGGGATATTTATGTGTTCACGATTCCTAAGCTCAACACGCTCCGGAATATAGTGTAACACTTCGGTTATTTTCAGTTGAAGCTTCCTATCGTTATTCTACGTAAGGTAGAGCTTGCCTGGTATAGCGCAGAATGTCTGCTTGGGTAGTATCGGTCAAGTTATTAGCGGAAAGGCGAAGGTGCTGCCCTCTCTGTTTTCATTTATCGGGGTTATTTTATGTTCAGACGACTGTGTCGTTACATGTTTACACTAGATGAAAATTTAGTGACACACTTTTTACAAATTCATGTTTTACGCATTAAACAGTTTTTAAAAACCTAAAATATACTTACAATATATAATAAACTTAATTTTCTAATACACACATTTTTGTTGCAGAGGAATTCGATATCGCCACCAGAAAAATACAGGCCGCGGACACCACAAGAACCAGAATTGAAAAAACCCAAAAAAGAAGAAAAAGATCTTGGTCACGTAAGTATTTAAGTACGTAACGTAATTTTAACTAATATATCCGTTACCATTATACTAGATGGCGAAGTTATCTGTAATTTTTTATCAAAAATGTTTACACATGTGTTAAGAAAATATAATATTTCGCGCCATCTAGTGAAAAAACTTTATAAATTGTGTACATTATTCCGCTAATAATGTATGTAACCGTTACTTTAGAAACAAAGGTATACAGTAAATTTTATATACAACATTCTCATCTATAATTCTTATCGTTTTTACGAAACAAAAAATTGAAACGTAGACAAGAATCTTCTCTAATACAATTTATGATCATGACGTGATATCAAGATATCAAGGCGACACCGTAAACGGCCCATTATATGGTAAATAGACCGTAGTTGTCGCAAAGTAGCCTACGCTACTTGTCCCGAGGGGACCCCGTCGTTATGAGAGATCGAGTCAGAGCCGATCTCAGGTATTGATAACATGGAAAATCAGAAATTATTTATTTATTGTTTGTTACTTATTTTAACAGTAGCGTATTCAGTGTATTTTTATTAGACCAAGAAATCGAGAATTTGTTCATCTGACTGTGACCCTTTTCAAGAAATTTCTGAATAATTGTTATTATATTTCTCGGACAGACATATTAAAGCATTAGAGAAAATTGCATAGCGATTTTGGGCGGTGCAACCATTAGGTAATTCGATAGTAGTCAACAAAAAATGAAGCGGAAGTAAGTGGAAGCCTGTCAATCAGCTCGAGTCTCGTTATACCAGTAACAAACTACAAATTGTACAGCGTATAATTATGACAGCACAGTTATGTCTTGTAATAGAGGCTACTTGCTGGAATTTGGAGAGATGACTTTACCGCTTGAACATCCACTTGAGTTGTATCTATAGTGATGGAGCAGGACATGGCAGGGTAGTGATGTATGAATTATTGATAGTTGATATGGCGGATAACGGCCATACATTTGACGATGATGCCATGAAATAAAGTAATTGTGGACTACCCCAACTTGGATTATAGGGTGTAAGTAAACATCTCGAAAAGTATCACTTGATTTTATTTACACGCTAAATAACACTTAAATTAACTATACATGACAGATAATATACTAGAACGGTCAAGTTCAATTCGTACCAATAACACACATTCGTTGTTATCGAACAGAATATTGGTTTAGATCCCCGTCTGCCTGAATGATCCTATGACCAATAAACTCGACCCAAATCGCAGCTTGTAAATTTGTAAATAACTAGCCAGAGACGTACTACTTCGGAGGGTTGTTGGAGGGTAGTTTATGGTTCACAAATTATTTCATTATATGGAGGGTGTTTAACAAGTCTAAAATCATTCATTCATATTCACATATAAGGGATTTAATAACTGTTCTCATGATTTTTCTACTTCGGAGGGTTGTTATGGGGTGGTTTAGGGATCACAATGTATTTTACTGTTAGGTGTCTGTTCTACACTTGCAGAATAGTGGACTCGCATAAAAAAATCACCAGCAATTGATGTTCTTCCTTCATATACCATTAAAAAACCGTTGCTGCTTTCACACCCGTCAATTGTTTGAGTTTTATCAACCTCGACATGTTCTGAGTTCATATCAGTTCGTATGAATTATTTCTTACCTTCGAGGTTAATAACCACTAATCATTGATATTATACAACATTCTGCATTTAATGCACACATGTCTTTTAGTTCTAGCCCAATTTTGCTGGAAATAAGTCCTTAATAATCCTCTTCAGTAGGATTTCCGTGTTTGTTCATAAATCAAATATCGTACTGATCTTTTGTAATCTCTGTCCTTTGCCATGGTTATAAGTAACTCAAAAGAGATGATTACCCGATTCCAATACTGGAAGATTTATTATCAAAATTAAATGGTCGCAAGTACTTTACTACAATTGATTTATTTGCAATCACGAAGTTTTTTTGTTATTTACTATTTAAATAGATCGCAATTTACTGATTAAAACAGCGTTTCCAAAATTAAATTCGGTTTTAAAATAACGGAGAAATCTTAGGTTGAAGTTTACACTAAGCTCCTCCCCCTTAAAAACCTGCGACAATAAAATCTAATTTATATTCCGTAATCAGGATTGATAGCTTCATTAACCTGGTTACGTGACTTATTGATAAAACTACATAAAAGTTGTACATTCAGAACTCACATTCCAATTATCCAGTAGAATTTGACTGTTTGGATGAAAAAATTAGGGAAAGTGTCAGCACGATGAAGCATAAGAAATTTAAGAAACAAGAAAAAAAGCTACAAAATCTTGAACACACACAACATAAAATTCAATACTCAAAACATCATGAAACTGTAAGTACCTACATACCAACACACTTTGCGCCACGATTTGAAAACCTTTCAGGCACTAATTTTACAGATAGTGAAATAGAATTTTTAAATAAAAGCTTAAAGTACAGCATACCACCAAAATTTACGAATAATATTAAACATATTATGGCTACAGAGTCAGAAATAGCTTTAAAATCTAATTCAAATAATTTTCTTTATGAGAAATTAAAAATTGCCAATTTAATCAAAAATATTGAACGTCAAACAAAAAATGACATTACAGTTTTAAATGCAATCAAAAAGAAAGTAGAAGATAATAACCTAACAGTTACAAAATCTGATAAGGGGAACACAACTGTCATATTGACAGCTGAAAATTATAACTCAAAAATATATAACTTTATAGAATCTAGCGATGTAAAAGTTCTTGAAGCAGACCCAACAAAAAAGTTTTCTAATAATGTAAGGGATATTGTTAATAATTCAAATTATTTTTTAAGTGATTACGAAAAAAGGTCTATCATACATAAGAATCCTCATTGTCCACAATTATATGAAACCGTTAAATTACATAAAATAACGAAATCAATTAGACCTGTAGTTTCTTATGTTAATGCTCCTAATAATATATTGGCAAAGAAGCTCAATAATATACTTAATAGTTACGGATATGAATCTCAGTACTCAATTAGAAATTCAATAGAACTAATCAAAAAGTTGAAAGCAATCAATTTGCAAGATAACTATAAACTTATTTCATTCGATGTGACTAATATGTTCACTAAAATTCCTCCTAAAGAATGTCTAATACTTGTAAGAAAATTACTAGAAGATAAAAATATTAATCCAGGAATAATATCAGATATACTTAACTTATTTGATGTATGCATTAATCAAAATTATTTCACTTTTGACAATAAGATATATATTCAAAATGAAGGTTTACCAATGGGAAGCCCTATATCACCTATTTTGGCAAACATCTTCATGGACAATTTAGAAAGAAAGATCTCTGAAAGTAATATTTCGAAAAATGTTTTATTTTGGTATAGATATGTAGATGACATATTAGCTTGTTTTATGGGTAGTGAACGACAATTAGATGTCTTTTTCAACGACATCAATAATTTACACCCAAAAATTAAATTTATATCAGAAGCTGAAGAAAATAGCTCAATCAATTTTCTTGATTTAATAATTCAAAGAGTTAATAATGTACTTGATTATTCAATTTACCGAAAACCAACACAGACTGATGTGACAATTCCATTTAATTCCAATCACCCCATATCCCATAAACTAGCGGCATATAATTCAACGATACATAGAGCTTTTTCAGTTCCTATGAACAAATGTAATTTTGATAGAGAGATTAATACAATTAGACAAATAGCAACATCCAACGGTTATCCATTAGATATGATAAATAAGCTAATTAATAAAAAAGAGGAAAAAGTGGCATTACAACTAATATTTCCTAAACAAACTGATGAAATAAAAACTTATAAAACCATCACATATGCAGGAAATATTTCTAATAATATTTCAAAGATAATATCTTCAGCAACGAATACAACAATTTTTTTTAAAATAGAAAGTAACGTTAGTACAAAATTGTTAAATGTAAAGACAAAAATACCACCATTAAAGAAGTCAGGTATATATAAACTCAAATGTCCAGAATGTAATGCTGTCTATTGATACAATGAACACTTACGAACATACAGATTAAAACAACCAGATAAATCCCACTACACAAAACATCTACTTGACACAAATCATTCATTGACACCTAACACAAAACTAGAAGTGTTGCATATTTGTGAAAAGAAACAAGAATTGGATTTCCTTGAAGAATTGGAAATTAGAAGACATTTAAGAAACCCACAATATGAAGTTGTCAATGAACAGTTAAATCTAGGGAGTTCTCCACTAATAAACTGTCTTCTTAAGTGATAATTGTAAAGATCAGCAGATATAATTTTCCTGGTTTTCTATATCATTGCACAGTTATACTGATCTTAATTGGAAAAATGATATCCAGGATATCACCATAGGGCTAATAATATCTAAGCTTCAATATTTGTAATATCACATCTTCTTCTTTTTTCTATTAACATATATTAAGTCAATCACCAGTTAGGTCACTTCTTGGTCTAGCTAAAAATAACTACGAAACATGAGGTAGGCATCAAATGAAATGTAACTTCTGTCATTCTGACGATGATATTGATTTATCGAAACAATTGTCAATTTTTTAGAATTTTCAACAATTTTTATTATATTGTGGTATTAACTAGAAACCGTGAGTTTCATTTAAAACACTATTGATAAAACCTTTAAAACAGGTAGAGAGAAATATTAACAATGATGCACAATGATCCAAATATAAAAACAATTTTGCTCATCAAACAAAAAATCACATTAAAATAAAACACAGTTGCATTCATGTGTTGATGAAGACAAAATTTTCAAGGTAAATAATGTTTTTTGATCGCAGCCAGTCCGTCTCTGCGCCTAATTAAATTAGCTGGAAACAAACAGTGATACAATGATCTGCACTGCACTCTTGGCTGCTCCAACGCAATGGTTCTGCTCTGAGCCCTTCGACAGAGTGTCGTATTTTTAATAAAAAATGTTACCTTACTTGTCCTGATTTTCTACCTGCTCACTCTGTACCAGTTATTTAACTTGCCTTTTAAATAACGTGGTTTTACTTGTTTTGTATCCTTCTCGAAGGACCATCAAATAGATAGAAACGGGATAACTTTTATTATTTTCCTCTTCGATTTAGGTCACTGGAAGTAACTATCTATTCGAGAATTATATTAACAACAAAACAAATTTAATCAAATAATACTCAAAACGGTTACACGAATTACAATTCAAAAGGATTATATTTAAAACGCATTTGTGACCACGTATTGTTGAAAGAGAAAGAGAAAAATACTTTGCTCTTTACAATCAAAAAAATTTTACGTCCCTGTCAATTCACTTGACAATTTTTCTTTATGCAAATCGGAAGAGCTAAGTGCTAAATACTTGAGACTATACAGTGTTAGGAACATTACGAGGGAATATACGTTTTACCGTCAATGTGTTAGAAAGAGACAAAATACATACATAAATTCAGTGTACCTATTACTCTTCTTCGCTAACAGGATAACATAACGTACCTAACATGCGAAATAAGTATTTTAATTTGTATTAATAATAATATGTGTTTACAAATATCTCAATTCTTCTTTTTCGCTAACAGGTTCTCATAAAGTGGAAAGAAAATACACGCCCACAAATTCTTTGTAGGTACAACAGTGTTGCCAATTTTCATTGTATATTTATAATAATTGTAAAATGCACTGTTCTAACATGCGAACAAGTTATAAGAATCTTTTAATTATGATAATTCAAGAGGTTGTAACAGATCAAGATATAATTAATCCCATCTATTCGTTTGAACATTTTATTGTAATGCTGGAAATTGTTCTAGTTTTCAGTTTGAAAGCGGTTAAAACCTTTACTTTTTTTCAGATTTGGCAACGTGAAATTGGTCTCGGAACATCTGCGGTGGTTCGAATATGTTAGTAAAAAAAATTTCGTATCTTTATCGTTTGTATGCAAATGAGAACGATTTCTCTGTGTAGACACACACAGTACAAATTAAAAAACGTTTTCGATAATAAACATAAAATCGAATTCTAATGCAAATGCCTACAATTATTAAATAAAAGTAATATTCTGATATGTAATAAATTAAAAAATAAAACTTCTTAATTCTTCAATGAACTTAAATCAAATGTTCGAATAAACCCCCGTTTTGAGCTAAACAGTAACCGAGACGGTTATAAAATTCTTGACGAACACGTATGAGCATTTCAGGTGTTATTTGCATACAAATTTGTAAATTTTGTTCCCTTAGTTCATTCAGAGAAATAGTTCTGTTTTCTTGGAATCCATAAATTCTCGATTTTACATAACCCCAGAAAAAGAAATCGTTGGGAGCCAGATCTGGAGATCTCGCAGGCCATCTTATGTTACCATTCGTGGAGATTATCCGATTGGGAAATTGTGTATTCAAAAAATTTATTGCTAATCGATAATTATGCGATGCACAACCGTCATGTTGGTACCAGATATCATTGAAGTTGACACCTAATTGTATAAGGGCAGGAGTAATTTGATTTTCCAGCATGTCCAAATATTTTTGTCCGGTTAAATTGCCGTCAATAAAAAATGGTCCAATTAAATGTTAGACCTAATATTCTAGCCCAAACATTTAACTATTGGGATATTGAATTCTACTATTGTAATATTTGTGTAGATTTATCCTTGACCAATATCGAATAACAGATGAATTATGTGCACCGTGTATGGGAGAAGTCGATTCATCTGTGAACAAAATATTTTTCGAAAAGTTTGCGTCCAATTGTATCTTTTCCATAACTACTTCACAAAATTCCATTCTACGAAATTGATCGTCTGGAAAAATTTCATGGCTCTTTTTCAGTTTGAAACTACGATAACCATTTTTTTAATACAGTCCGAATCGTTTTCGGATCAACATCAAAATCCTTTGCTAAATGAGTGGACGATTGTTGGGGATTATTTTCCACACTGGCACAAATTAAAATATCTCTTTCTTCTTTTTCGGGTTGGGTTTGACGATTTTGTGTACGTGGTCCATGTTTAGTAGGATTGATAAATCCATGTTCTTCAACATTTTTTATAACCGTTCTCACTTGTTTTTTGCTAATTGGTTGGGCATTTTCGAATGGCACAATAAACAAATTTTCTGCTATTTCTCGATGTGAATGACCCTGGTAGTACCATTTTAAATTTGGCACTTTATGGTGTACTTGCATACTCATTTTATAAGATTTACAAAAGATCGTTACTCATTCGCTAACAAACGTTTAGTGAAGTACCCAGATTGTACAGTTAAACATCTTCAAGAGGCGCACGCGCGATTCTTCTGGTATAATAATCTACGCTGACTTTTGATTGCCTCACTATTGTCTTTCTCTAACACACTGGTAACGCCATGTGACCGTTATAATTTCCCGTTGGCCGTGAGAGGGTTATCGTTTTGCGTTGAAATTAAATGTGACTGATTTCTCTCACAAATAAAAATGAAAATTTTAAGGGCACTTACAATTCTAACGTGTGGATTGAAAATGAAGAGAGGGGATAGATAAAAATAGAATAATTAGAGCTGTAAACGAAATCGTTTTATCAGGAGCGTAGGAAACAGGCGGTTTATATTGAGATATTTTAGTAACTAGAAGACAGTTATAAACAAATATTAGCATACGTCTTATTTCTCATGTTATGATACCCTGTTAAATAAAACGGTGATAGAGTGAATATATTTGTTTTCTTACAACAAATTGTCGCTTTTGGACTCTGTATTTGTTGCCATAGAATATTCCTTATGATGTTAATGAGAATTATTATGCTTATATTCATTAATTGTACCCTCAATATCGACGAAAGTAATTTTTTTAGCTTTTCGCCGTTGATTGATATAAGTCATCAATCGACGCTCTCCAGTGAGTATACTCCCACCACGCCTTTACACATACATACAGTTGTTGCACGTTTTCGACTTTATGATATCCTGTTAGCGAAAAATAATAATACACTGAATTTATATGTATTTGTCTCTTTCTAACACATTGACGGTAAAACGTATGTTCCCTCATAATTTTCCTAACACTGTATACATGTTCTATTTGAGAACTGAGACACATAGATTATACAATTATATAATCTACTTTGGAGGAATATTTTTCCTCCAGTCGGTAACAATTTTATGTGTAATAAAGTAATAAATAAATGAAATTGACTAATAAATAAATATTTTTAAAAATAGACTCTTCACCTGCGGTGATTTATTTCAAGTCTTCGGGACTTAGCACATCATCGAAAATGTTGACTAAGGAATCCAAACAGTAACTCTCAGGAACCAGTATGATATTACTGCTATTTTTGTTCTTCAAAATTAACCGCGCTACTTCTATAATTCTCGTTGTTCGATTTGACATTTTCAAATAAATATTTAATTTGTACTTCCCATATAGTTACAATGTTTCTGTATTATTTCTTACTTACCAATTTCTTTATTGTTTGAAATTCTTGTCACGACTCTCAAGACGATCCTGTACAGTTGTGTATCGGAGGTTAGGCCACCTCGGTCTGTCTGACCATCGCAAATCAGTTAGTTGCATGTTTCAACCGTGTCTTGTCCTTTTACAAGATATCAACCAGAATTTATGATAAGATCGGGTTAACATATGTGTATTTTTATTATTAATGTTGAGAAACAGCATAGACCAAGAAAAGAAAAAGGAAGGGAAAATTCACATTGAATGCAAGTGTAATAAAAGTAATAATTATGATTTTTATTATATGGAATCAAATTTGGTTATGTATACAATGCAGATTTGAGTATCGCAATGTTGCCAAATTTACCGTTTTTTATGATTTTTTAAACTAAAATAAAAATGTTTAGACCAAAAACAACAATAAACTATTTTCGTTTACAGCACAGCGACGGTGAAAAAAGCGATCAAGATCTCGTAGTAGATGACGCATCCGAAGACCCAGTATCTCCCCCAAACGGTACCTCCTCCCCCAGAGAAAACGGTATCGACAAACTACCTAAGAAAGAACATCCAGGACCTCACAGTCCTAGATCGGGTACTTCAAGCAACGCTTCTACACCTTCGACAAAGAAAATGGAAGAAAAACCTACGACGCCGATATCGAAATCTGTAACGCCAACATCTGCAGCCGGGTCATCTTCAGGAAGCGCGTCTGGTGGATTGAAACCTATCAAACAACAAGCTTTAGGTCAATACCCGCCATATTTGGCTATTCCAAATGGTGCAGCCCCGCACGAGCTACAAGCTGCGAGCTCGTATGCGGGTTTGCATAATAACATACCACCAGCTCTTAATAACTATCCCAGACCTCCCTTACAAGTCGGTTACGATCCTCATTCTCAAATGAGAGCACCGGTGGTACCAGGTCTTGGTGGAATACCAGGAGGAAAACCGTATGTACCAATCATACTTTAAAGAAAAAGTATCAATTATACAATTTATTATGTTTTAGTGCTTATTCGTTTCATGTGAGTGCCGACGGTCAAATGCAACCGGTGCCCTTTCCGCCGGATGCCCTGGTAGGACCAGGGATACCTAGACATGCTCGCCAAATCAACACCTTAAGTCACGGAGAAGTTGTTTGCGCAGTTACTATTTCCAATCCCACCAAATATGTATATACGGGAGGAAAAGGATGCGTTAAAGTTTGGGACATCAGTCAACCTGGCTCTAAAAGTCCTGTATCACAGTTAGACTGTTTGGTAAGTCTGTATTTCGAGAATTTTCTTCAAATTCATTTTCGATCTGTTGTTGGATATTTTATTCGATGATTTTTTGTTACAGCAACGGGATAATTATATAAGATCAGTCAAACTTTTGCCGGACGGCAGGACTCTAATTGTAGGTGGTGAAGCGAGTAATTTGTCCATATGGGATTTGGCTAGTCCGACACCTCGAATAAAGGCTGAATTAACGTCTAGTGCACCTGCTTGTTACGCTTTAGCCATCAGTCCAGACTCCAAAGTTTGCTTTAGCTGCTGTTCTGATGGTAAGTTATATTATACCACCCTTAAATTAACTCTAATGTTTGAATTATTTTAGGAAATATTGCTGTTTGGGATCTACACAATCAGACGTTAGTGAGACAGTTCCAAGGTCATACAGACGGCGCTTCTTGTATAGATATATCGTCAGAAGGAAATAAACTGTGGACGGGTGGATTAGATAATACTGTAAGAAGTTGGGATTTACGAGAAGGTAGACAACTACAACAACATGATTTCAGGTAACTAAACTATATATGATGGCTATTTGATACTATAACTAGAAGAATTTTGTTTATATTTCATATAACATATTATAACAGTTACTTTAGGCAATTTTGACTATTAGAATCATCATAATTTTTTTCAATTTAAATTATCAGTAAATTCTACTCAAGATTGTCTTTTAATAGTGATTGCATTTTTTGCATAAGCTTTAGTAAAGGTTAACAAAAGAATCCGTTTGACAGGAGAAACTGTATAGTTTGACATTAAAAAACTATTAATTTTGACAGAAGGAGCTGTAAATTTTCACAGGAGAAATTGTAAAATACAATAGCAGAAACTGTCTTTACTATTTTTTTCTTTAAATCTTCGATGAAGTTTGACAGAAAAAGCTGTAAAATATAACAAAGGAAATAATAAAGTATGACAGATGATTTTGTAAATTATGACAGGAACGTTAATTTTGACAGATTGTCCTGTTTATTTTAACACTACAGACATTTTTTTCTATGGAAGACATTTTTAACTTTGACGGAAGCTGTAAATTTTGATAGAAGAAACTATACGTTTTGACAGAAGGTACAATGAATCTTGACACTACACACATTTTTTTGACAGAAGAAGACACTAACTTTAAACTGTAAATTTTGCTAGGAACTGTAAATGTTGACAGCAGATACAGTGAATTTTGACACTTCACATATTTTTTTGACAGTAGAAACAACTAACTTTGACAAAAGCTGTAAATATTAACAAGGACTGTAAATTTTGAAGGCACTGTAAAATTTGACAGGCACTTTAAATTTTGACAGAAGGTACAGTGGATCTTGACACTATAAACATTTTTATGACCGAAGATTGTACATTTTGACAGGAACTGTACATTTTGACAAATAATACTATTTATTTTGTCACTATAAATACTTTTTGTAAAAAGTAACAACTAACTTTTTTATTAGTAAATTTTACAGTAAATCTGTCAATTTTGACAGAAGAAACTATAAATTTTAACAGGAAAGGTAAATTTTGACAGGAACGGTAAATTTTGACAGGAAAGGTAAATTTCGACGGGAACTGTAAATTTAGACGAATGTACAATGAATATTGACATTACAAACATATTTTGACCGAGAAAACTGTAAATTTTGACAGGGACTCTAAATTTTGACAGAAGACATGGTGAAGTTTGAATCTACAAATATGTTTTTGAAATGAGAAACTAATTAACTTTGACAAGCTGTAAATTTTGATAGAAGACATGGTGAAGTTGAATCTACAAATATTTTTTGATAGCAGAAACTAATTAACTTTGACAAGCTGTAAATTTTGCCAGTAATACTGTAAATTTTAACAGAAGAAACTCTGAATTTTGACAGGAACTGTAAATTTTGACGGGAACTGTAAATTTATACAGAAGGTGCAGTGAATCGTGACATTACAAACATTACATTTTTTGACAGAGAGAACTCTAAATTTTGACAGGAACTGTAAATTTTGACAGTAGAATCTATAAATTTCAACAGTAGAAATAACTAACTTTGTCAGAAGAAGCTGTAAACTTTGTTAGAGAAAAAACTGTCAGGTTTGACAGAAGATATTGTACTGAACTTTTACAAACAAAAATATTCATCAATCGAATAAAAATATTCATTAATTTTTTTTCAGCTCGCAGATTTTCTCACTGGGATATTGTCCGATGGGTGAATGGTTAGCAGTCGGGATGGAAAACTCCAACGTAGAGGTACTGCATGCCAATAAACCCGACAAATACCAACTCCACCTACACGAAAGTTGTGTATTAAGTTTAAGATTTGCGGCGTGTGGCAAATGGTTCGTTTCTACGGGTAAAGATAATCTTCTGAACGCGTGGAGAACGCCTTACGGGGCAAGCATATTCCAGGTAAGGATTAATTTCTACAAAGATGATTTTAATTTTGGATTTTTTTAATATTTGCTTTCTTTGACGATTTAAAACAATAAAGTTGTGGGGAAAATAGTGAAGGGATGATTAAATACCTATGATGCGTAAACCTAATTAAGACGTGATTATTGCATCAAGTTTTTGGTGAATTTATTTATTAAATATTCGTTTTTGTGTTTCTAAAGAAATGCTTTTCTTTTCAGTCGAAGGAATCTTCAAGCGTCCTAAGTTGCGATATATCAGCCGATGACAAATATATAGTTACAGGATCGGGAGACAAGAAGGCGACGGTTTACGAAGTTATCTACTGAACGTTGTAAAAAAAATGGACTAAATGTAGTTATAAAATTAATAAAATTGTGATAATTATGTGTAATAATAAACAATTACTTGCGTATCAAAAGGAAACAGTGACGTTTTTAACAATATTAGTGATCTGATGTGAGATACTAGATTTTTAGTAAGAGTGATGTCTCATGACAATTATACAAATACACGTTTTCTTCTTTTTTTTTAAATAATTATTTAATGTAAATAGTTATAAACTGTTATATAAAAACTCACGCTGAAGTAAAAAAACATTGTGACGTAAATACTTAATTTTTTTAATTATTAAAATTCTCAGTCTATCTTTTCTATATTAATGTACATATATAAATATTATCAATTATATAATATTAGGCGCATTGTTTTTATTTTGTTGACTAGAATTTTTTTATCAACTTTTTGTCCGTTTCAATTTGTAAACAGCAGTGGAACATTTTTGAACGAATTTTTGTGTATAAAAAAATAGAATTTCATCGTAAAAAATGTTAAACAATATTAATAAATACATTTGTTTCAATAATATTGCCTCCTATTCGATTTTTTTGGATTCCTTTAGATTTTTAATATATTTTTTTCCAATTTCCCTTAGCAACAGTATATTTCAACTTAGAAAAGTACTTTTCCTCACATGTTGCACACTATATGCTTTTACAACTGCACAAATTTAAAGAATATATATAGTTATATAGAAAAAAATATAGGTATCGAGGATATATTACACAAGAAAGTCTGAGCATCGAGAATCCCTCTATTAGAAAAGTATAAGCATCGAGGATCCCTTATTGGAAAAAAGTCTGGGCTCAAGGATCCTCTTTTCAGAAAAAGTTCGGGCATCTAGAATCATTCTACTGAAAAAAGTTTGGGCATCAAGGATTCATCTGGTGGGAAAAGTTTGGGCATCAAGGATCTTCCTACTGAAAAAAGTCCAGGCATCGAGGATCCTCCTATTGGGAAAACTCTAAACATCCCCTATTGGAAAAAAGTTCAGGCATCGAGGATTCCACTACTGGGACAAGTTTGGGCATCCAGGATCCTCCTACTGAAAAAAGTTCAGGCATCGAGGATCCCACTACTGGGAAAAGTTTGGTCATCCAGGATCCTCCTACTGAAAAAAGTTCAGGCATCGATGATCATTCTACTGAAAAAAGTCTGGGCATCAATGATCCTTTTTTGCGAAAAAGTGTGGGCATCAAGGATCCTCCTACTGAAAAAAGTTCAGGCATTGAGGATCGTTATACTGAAAAAAGTATGGGCATCAATGATTCTTCTGTTGGGAAAAGCTTGGGCGTCAAGGATCTTCCTATTGAAAAAAAATTCAGGCATCGAGGATCCTCCTATTGAGGAAACTCTAAGCATCGAAGATCCCCTGTTGGATAAAAGTTCAGGCATCGAGGATTCCACTACTGGGAAAAGTTTGGGCATCCAGGATCCTCCTACTGAAAAAAGTTCAGGCATTGAGGATCCCACTACTGGGAAAAGTTTGGGCATCCAGGATCCTTCTACTGAAAAAAGTTCAGGCATCGATGATCGTTCCACTGAAAAAAGTCTGGGCATCAAGGATCCTCCTACTGAAAAAAGTTCAGACATTCAGGATCGTTATACTGAAAAAAGTATGGGCATCAATGATCCTTCTGTTGGGAAAAGCTTGGGCGTCAAGGATCTTCCTATTGAAAAAAATTCAGGCATCGAGGATCCTCCTATTGAGGAAACTCTAACCATCGAAGATCCCCTGTTGGAAAAAAGTTCAGGCATCGAGGATTCCACTACTGGGAAAAGTTTGGGCATCCAGGATCCTCCTACTGAAAAATGTTCAGGCATTGAGGATCGTTATACCGAAAAAAGTATGGGCATCAATGATCATTCTGTTGGGAAAAGCTTGGGCGTCCAGGAACTTCCTATTGAAAAAAAATTCAGGCATCGAGGATCCTCCTATTGAGGAAACTCTAAGCATCGAAGATCCCCTGTTGGGCTACTATTATATATCTTGTTTACTTCAGATCTCCCATTATCACCAAACATCACAATAGGAACATTTGCTGATGACACTGTCATTCTAACTACCCATAGTAATGTGCTGCAAGCCCACCATATTCTCCAAGAATATCTTAAAAAATTAGAGAAGTGGTTAAAAGATTGGAGTATCGAAATAAATGATACAAAATCTACACATATAACCTTTACTCTAAGAAAAGACGTATGTCCTCCAATACAGTTAAATAAAACACAAATCCCACAATCGACATCAGTGAAATACCTGGGCTTACATCTAGATGAAAACAAATAGACCTAAGAAGTAGAGATATTTACTGGCTAATTGGATGGAAGTCTTCTCTTTCCATCGAAAATAATATCCTATTATATAAGGCATCGAAATATGGGGATGCGCCAGTAAATCCAACATACCAATTGTACAAAGAAGCCAGTCTAAAATACTAAGAAATATTGTTAATGCCCCATGGTGTATAACAAATAAAATGATCCACAATGATCTGAAGATCTTAACAGTAAAAGAAGTCATTCATGAAAGAAGTGCTAGCCACCACAAGAAACTAGAAGCCCATACAAAGTTCAGGCATCGAGGATTCCACTACTGGGAAAAGTTTGGGCATCGAGGATCCTCCTACTGAAAAAAGTTCAGGCATTGAGGATCGTTATACTGAAAAAAGTCTGGGCATCAATGATCCTTCTTTTGGGAAAAAGTTTGGGCATCAAGGATCTTCCTACTGAAAAAAGTTCAGGCATCAAGGATCCCACTACTGGCAAAAGTTTGGGCATCCAGGATCCTTCTACTGAAAAAAGTTCAGGCATCGATGATCGTTCTACTGAAAAAAGTCTGGGCATCAAGGATCCTCCTACTGAAAAAAGTTCAGACATTGAGGATCGTTATACTGAAAAAAGTATGGGCATCAATGACCCTTCTGTTGGGAAAAGCTTGGGCGTCAAGGATCTTCCTATTGAAAAAAATTCAGGCATCGAGGATCCTCCTATTGAGGAAACTCTAAGCATCGAAGATCCCCTGTTGGAAAAAAGTTCAGGCATCGAGGATTCCACTACTGGGAAAAGTTTGGGCATCCAGGATCCTCCTACTGAAAAAAGTTCAGGCATTGAGGATCGTTATACTGAAAAAAGTCTGGGCATCAATGATCCTTCTTTTGGGAAAAAGTTTCGACATCAAGGATCTTCCTACTGAAAAACTTCAGGCATCGAGGATCCCACTACTGGGAAAAGTTTGGGCATCCAGGATCCTCCTACTGAAAAAAGTTCAGGCATCGATGATCGTTCTACTGAAAAAAGTCTGGGCATCAATGATCCTTCTGTAGGGAAAAGCTTGGGCGTCAAGGATCTTCCTAATGAAAAAAATTCAGGCATCGAGGATCCTCCTATTGAGGAAACTCTAAGCATCGAAGATCCCCTGTTGGAAAAAAGTTCAGGCATCGAGGATTCCACTACTGGGAAAAGTTTGGGCATCCAGGATCCTCCTACTGAAAAAAGTTCAGGCATCGATGATCGTTCTACTGAAAAAAGTTTGGGCATCAATGATCCTTCTTTTGGGAAAAAGTTTGAGCATCAAGGATCAGTTCGTGCCCCATACACATTCAAACTACACCTAGACTACACAACTTCAAAACCAATTGGACCCACTATAAACATAAACTAAATGAAGAAAAACACTTAAACATAAGCCTCAAACCCAAATGAAATTGAGAAAGCCACAAACGATTTCATAAATCTACTGCAAGAGACAGCGCAACAAACAACTCCTGAAATAGTAGTTAAAAAAGATGTTATGAATATACCTCTAGAAATTAAGACACTAGTAGCTAAAAAAAAAGAGCGAGAGCAAAATGGTAAAGGAGTCATATTCCTGCAGATAAAAGGAACTTCAATAAACTCAGCAACGAATTGAAAACTAAATTAAAAGCAATGAAAGAAGCGTCCTTTAAAACCTATATGTCTAATTTAAATCGTTTTGATAACTCTATTTGGAAGCCAGTAAAGTCTAAAAATAAACCCATAATAACATCTCCTCCACTACGACTAGAAACACAGACATATGCTGAAGAAAAATGGGCCAAATCAGATAAAGAAAAGGCAGATGCACTCGCTAAGCACCTCTCAGAAATCTACCAACCTCACACCACAATAACAGACATAGAAATAACGGAATTTCTAGAACTCCCTATCCAAACAAACCAAACAATAGACCTGATTAGACCAAAAGACATAGCAAATGAAATAAAACTTCTAAACATTAAGAAAGCCCCAGGAATGGATTTAATAACTCCAAAGATGTTAAAAGAGTTACCGCGAAAGGGTATAGTACTCCTCACTTACCTATTTAATGCAATTATTCGAATCCAATATTGGCAAGAAAAACTCAAAATTGCTGAAATAATCCTAATACTTAAACCTGGGAAAGACCCACATGAAGTAAAATCTTATCGACCTATCAGTCTGCTTTCAACTATATCAAAATTATTAGAGAAACTGATTCTTCAAAAAATTCATCCTGATTTTGATGCCAGCAATTGGATACCTGCATTTCATTTTGGATTCCGACGAGCCCACTCCACAATCCAATAGTGTAACTGCATAACCCATACAATACTAAATTCTCTAAACAGCAAAGAATATTGTACCTCAGTATTTCTAGACGTTAGACAGGCCTTCGACAGGGTTTGGCATGTTGGACTATTATACAAGATTAAAAAACATTTACCAACATTCTTCAAACTATTGGAATCTTATCTAAACAATCGCCAATTCAGAGTACAAATAAAATGAGACGTATCTGTTATGCTGCCTATCAACTCGGGTGTACCACAAGGCAGTGTCCTTGGTCCACTATTATATATCTTGTTTACTTCAGATCTCCCATTATCACCAAACATCACAATAGGAACATTTGCTGATGACACTGTCATTCTAACTACCCATAGTAATGTGCTGCAAGCCCACCATATTCTCCAAGAATATCTTAAAAAATTAGAGAAGTGGTTAAAAGATTGGAGTATCGAAATAAATGATACAAAATCTACACATATAACCTTTACTCTAAGAAAAGACGTATGTCCTCCAATACAGTTAAATAAAACACAAATCCCACAATCGACATCAGTGAAATACCTGGGCTTACATCTAGATGAAAACAAATAGACCTAAGAAGTAGAGATATTTACTGGCTAATTGGACGGAAGTCTTCTCTTTCCATCGAAAATAATATCCTATTATATAAGGCATCGAAATATGGGGATGCGCCAGTAAATCCAACATACCAATTGTACAAAGAAGCCAGTCTAAAATACTAAGAAATATTGTTAATGCCCCATGGTGTATAACAAATAAAATGATCCACAATGATCTGAAGATCTTAACAGTAAAAGAAGTCATTCATGAAAGAAGTGCTAGCCACCACAAGAAACTAGAAGCCCATACAAATCCTTTACAACAACCGCTACTTGAAAATGATGTAATAAGAAGATTAAAACGACGATGGCCAACTGACCTGTGAAATTAACAGGAAGCAGAAGGTCCCTTCGCTGGAGAGGATCTCATCATGCTAGTTGACCTCAGCTTCTTACCATAGCTAGGTCATATGCCAGCACATTAGCTTATAGAATACCATGTATTTTGTTTGCTGATTTATTGAATAAAAAAAAACATTATATACATAATACTAAAAGAAATAAGGCAAGTGTATAGAAACAGTACATAGAATTTTGTAATGAAAATTTGTGCAAAATAGAAAATCCATCTAAGAGCCGGCCCTGATCGAAAACTACACAACGAATCAGCTCCGAGAAATTCGTACATCACAGTGAAATATCATAAATAATTTTCAAGAAAACAGTATACAAGTGATCATAACTATATAGTGAATGACACGGACTAACAAAGTAAGCCTAAATTTGCTTTTTTATTAAGAAATTGTGTTATATTTCAATGTAAACACATTCCTTCAATAATAATTAAAACAGGTATTGTACCATTTACGAGCCTTATCAGTTGGGTCCGATGCGGCACAGAGCCGTATTCAGGCAAAACGAATCTTAGCGGAACATGGAAACCGACAATATTATAACCAGCGACAACATCAATAATCAGTCACCTTTATCTCAACATGTACATTCAGCTCAACACTCAATTCCAACTCAACGTGCAACGATACCAAAACAACAAGTCTTACCTCAACCTCAACCTTCGTACTCCAAAGTAGCTAGCCAACCTCAACAACCTACCATACCCACTTTCCCATGTATACTACAAGCCATCGTTTTTAGTTCTCTAAACAATATAAAATTAGAAGAATATCTCCTGGCTATTGGCTCCACGATAAGTACGAAAAACATATTATTCTCATCTAGAATCTCAAACAATCGGATATGTATTTACCTCTCAAGTAAGGAAATCGTAGATGATTTTACCGTTAAACATGATGGATGCATAAAGATTAATAACGAAGTGATACAAGCACGCAGACTTATCACACCAAACGAAAGACTACTTTTATCCAATGTATGTCCCACCATTCCACACGACGTACTACAGAGGGAACTTCAACAACTCGGCTTCAAGCTGTCTTCTGCAATTTCCTTTTTAAGAATAGGCACCACCAACCCCGACTATAAACACATTCAGTTTCAGGAGGCAATTATACATTGTACCTCCCACAATTCCAATACCAGACTCAGTTTTGATAAGTTATGATGACACCACATACCGTATTTTTCTTGCTGTAGATAATTTGTGTTATCGTTGCAAACAACATGGTCACTTACCTAACACTTGCACTTCAAAGTTGCCTCTCCAACCAACAGACGATACTTCTTCACCAAACTCAACAACTACAACCAGTCAACCTACTCTAAACTCAGCAAATGAGCAAAGCTCTGAGCCACTAACAAATATATCTTTAATTTTAATCACCATGCCCATTGAAGCAAATATAACAGCTGCCACAGCTTCGATTATCACTCACCTTGCTGAAACAAATAGCATCAAAAGATCCCTAATAAAAATATCAAATTCTCCACAAACATCGACAGATACAGACATCGATAACCCAAAAAATAAAGCAACTTCAAAAAGAAATATTACCGAAATCATAACACCTCCTTCCGATACTACAACATCTTACAATATTTCAAGTAGTTTTATGGGAAATAGTGTCATTAAAAATTGAAATTTTGTCCATTGGAGCAAGAAAAATCAGTGAACCTAATAGTGTAACTCATCTCACACTCAACTCATAAAAGCATACCTTGTAGTTTTCGAGTAATTAGTGCATATATGCAAGTGGATCAAAGTAATAAAGAAGAAAAAAACGACTATCTTCAAAACAAAAACAGAATTAACTGATAAAAAGTGAACAGAGGTGTTTACAAAAACTGGTCAACCAATTTCAGACTGGTCAAACATATTTAGATAGCTATAGTACGGGTGATTAGTGCAAAAATTCTATAATGGAATGTGTTACTTGTAAAAATATAACTGGTGATGCTACGGTAAAGTGTGATAGCTGCCAAAGAACGACTCATAGGGATTGTTCAGGGCTGAATGCCAGTGAACTAAAGGTTATGGACCTCGAAGGTAAGAGATTGCTAAAATTTTATTGTGAGGATTGTCACAATGGAGTAAAACTTATTCCTAAACTTCTTACGAAAATCGATAATTAGGAGCTTGAAATCAACCGATTAAAAAATGTAGCAGATTCTGTTCGCAGTAATGACTCTCCAGAGGAGATAAAGAGGAAAGAATATGTGAGATGATTGAGAGGCAGAGCCGGGTTTCCAACATAATTGTTTGTAACGTGAATGAGTAAAAAAAAATGAAAACCCAAGCACAGCGTGATCTTGAAGATTCAACAGCTATTGGAAATATACTAAATAGTTTTAATATAGACAAAACCAATTTAAAAATGTTTCGTTTAGGAAAATATGGCACAAACAAGATCAGGCCAATCAAAGGTATTCTAAATTAGATAGATAGATAGATATTTATTTCGTACTAGTGACAAGATACATTTTTAGAAAAAAAAATATATACATTGTATGGTACATGTCAAAAGTTCTCTGTAAAAACGAAATATAAGGTATACATAAATTTAAAAAAAAACAGTTAAAATCTACAATGTTAAACGTTCTCACTTGTTGTACAATGTTAATATGCGCCGAACTATATTTAAAATATTTAAAAAACAGATCAAAAGCAAAAAACAAATGTGTAACACGCAAACAATTATAAAAAGATATGCGTAGAACACTGAATCACAAATCCAAAAATGTATTGCTATTTATATCGTCTATACTATATGGTTCTGCAGACACAAGACATTTCCCTATATTCCTCCTAAATCTATGTATGTTAGTAATATCCCTTAGTTCTTTAGGTAGTAGGTTAAACGTTAACAAACATCTATATAAGCAACCTTTTTCAAGCAATGATCTTTTATGAATAGGGTATCGGAAAATGTGTTTCTGTCTCGTATGATACTTATGTGCAATTGTATAATCTAAAAATTATTTCCTATTTCTATACACATAACAAAGACACTCATATATGTATATACCAGGTACTGTTAATAAATTTAAAGATTTAAAATATGCCCTACAGCTTTCACGCAGTTTTAAACCAGCCAAAATTCTAACTGCTCTTTTTTGTAATACAAAGACAGTCTGATTGAGTGAACCACCCCAAAAAACAATTCCATAGGTCAGCGATGAATAGAAATTCCCATAATATGCAGTTATCAATGAATGTTGGCTAACTACTTTTTTTAATTCCTTTAAAGAATAACAATTTCTACTTAATCCACCACAGAGCAGCTGCACATGCTCCACCCAGCTCATGTGCTCATCTATTGTGACTCCTAGAAACTTAATTTCTGAAAAAAATGTAGTTACGTTATTGTTAATCTCAATATTATTAGGATACACAATTTCATTACGACTGTGTTTAAATAGAATGCATTGCGTCTTTTTGTTATTCATGATTAAAGAGTTCCATTCAAACCATTCAGCCATTTTTAAAATTAAATATGTTGTCTTAGTTTTCATTTCATTATAATTATCTCCAACAATGAGCACATTTGTATCATCAGCATAATTTGTTAGTGTAGTTGTTATATCTTTAAAAACAGTTCTAGATCATTTATGTAGAGTATGAACAGGATTGGACCAAGCACACTGACCTGAGGTACACCCAGTGTAACTTCTCTGGCATTAGAAGTATATTCAGAAGAGTTTGTTTTAATGCAGACTTTTTGAGAACGGTTTGCTAAATAAGATTGAAACCAATCATAGCGTCTACCCCGAATCCCCATTTTTTCCATTTTGTCAAGCAATAATTGATGGTTCACACAGTCAAATGCCTTCGATAGGTCCAAAAAAACTCCAAGGGCGAGACTACCACTATCAAGGGCGTCCAGAATCCTCTCAATAAAACTGAAAGCAGCAGTTATAGTAGATTTTGCTTCTCGGTATCCATGTTGATTCGAAGCTATGATCTGGTTCTTATTCAAAAAACTAACCAATCTTTTTCTCATAGCAATTTCAAAAACTTTGGAAAAAGTAGAGAGGAGACTTATTGGTCTACAATTTTCCACCAATAATGTATCTCCGTTTTTAAAGACTGCTACTTTCAGCCTAGATGGGAAAATTCCACCCGAGAATGATGAATTTACAACATGTGTCAGTGGCTCTAAAACAAATGTTGCTATTTTTTTTAACAAAATATTACTGATACCATCCTCGCCACTTGAGCATTTATTTTTCAAACCATTTATAATTTCCAGAATTTCAACATCATCCACCTCGGATAGGTACATAGATAACACATTGTTATTTATATGATTCAGGTTTCTATTTTTTACCGAAGAGTCTAGAAGACTTGCAGCCACTGTGACAAAATATTCATTAAAAATGTTAGATGCAACGGACATAGATGATATTGTTTCATTATTTGACTTAATATCAGTGAAATATTCTTCTGTTGATTTGCTGAGGCCTTTCTCAGTTTTTATTATATTTCAGATGGTCTTACTTTTGTTATGCGAGTCACAAATTTGTCTGTCATAGTAATTCATCTTTTCCTGCAAGAGTAATAAGTTTTATAATTATTATATGCCTGTTTGGGTATATGATTATGAGTATAAATCTCAAACATGAAATTTAGGGTATCTTTGGCAACAGTAATTTTGGTAGTCATCCATTTGCATTTTTTATTTGGTAACTGTTTAACCTGTTTTACAGGGAAAGACGAATAAAAATGATTTGTTAATATTTGAATAAAAGTATCATACTTGTCGTCAACTGTTGATCCCTCATATACTGAAGTCCACATTTCATTTCTTAAGAGACTACAAAAAAACTCACATCGCTCAGAACCAAAAAGACGTTTATAGGCATATGTATTATTTGCTGTTTGTATGTTGTTAAAAATGGTAACTGTTTGACCAAAATGATCGGATATGTCGGTATTCAAAACATTCACGGTATAATCTGCAAAACTAGGTACATACACATTATGTAAACATGATTTTGTATTAGCAGTAACTCTTGTTGGAGTATTTATTATGTACTTCATATTATACAAGTTCAAGAAACTATTTATGGTGTTAATATTTTTATCATTTTTATTTAATGGTAATAAGTCCAAATTAAAATCTCCCGCTACAAGCACAAATCTTAATATGAAGTCTTCTGTGCTAGTATCGGGCGGTTTATACATTACGCAAACCACATATCCTACACTATCTATTCTAAATTCTGCAGCGGTACATTCAAACACATATTCTTCACTTAATTGATTAATATCTTGTCTTATTACTGGAGACAGATAATTTGCACAATACAGAGCTACTCCCCCATGGGCTCTTGATTTTCTACCACAAAAATATGTTACAAGTTTAAAGCATTGCAACTAAAAAGCACCAATACTATCTGTATTCTGCCAGTGTTCAGTATTGCTACAAATTGTAAATCTAGATTACTGATTACGACATTCATATTGTTTAGACAGTTTGACAGACCCTGAACATTTTGATGAAACAATTTTATACCAGATTTGTTTTGAGGCTGTAAGTCACTCTGTAATTGCTATGTACATTTTGTCTTTCTAGATTCAATGTCAATCAATCTCTTATAACAAGGACAATTTACATCTGATACTTTATGATTAAAATCTAAAGATTTTCCTAATTTAGTATTGGTTTCGAAACAGTTTATACATTTAAAAATTCTAGAAGCACCATCTCCCGTTTTATGATTTTCTGAACAATTAAAACATGTTATAAAGCTCTGGCAATTTGCTGCTACATGCCCATATCTAGCACATTTGAAACACCTTATGACAGAAAAATATTCGTGGACAACACATCTTCTCCACCCCAAGTTCAGCTTACCTTGCAGTCTAATTTTTTTTTGTAATGCAACATCTACTTCTAATATTATATTGCCTTTATTTTGTTGGCCCTTTTGTTTGCATCTTGCTAGTACTTTCAATACTGTATCTTCTGTTGTTTCTAACTCAATTTGTTCTTTCATTGTTTGTATAACAATGTCAACATCTTCTGTGATATATTCTTCTTCAACCCCTCTTACTATCATTTTTGGATTTTTTTGTCTGCCGTCCATTACCTTATACTGATTGCCAAGTTCATTTTCAACCTTATTCCTAATTTTTTCTTTTGAGTTTCTACTATCGCAATTGATATAAACTGTTCCTTCTCTACCTTCTATTAAATTCTCTACTCCTACCGCAAGACTTTTCGGATCAATGTTCTGCTTAAGATCGTCCTTAGTTTTATTACTTTGTTGTTTTTCTTTAGGCTTTAACTGAGTTTATCTCTTGTATTAGTTTCTGTAAAGTCTCATTTTGCTTTTTTATTGTTTCATTTTGTAGTTCTATCATATGCTTTAGGTTATTTATTTCTCTAGTAAAAAAGCCTTCAAATGCCTTAAAGTTGTTCATATTATCATTATTTAGTTTTCCACAGCATTTCCTGCAGTAAAATTTTAATATCCTATTATTTTTTAATTGAAGTACTCTTAATTCTGTTGTAGTGATCCCCATACATTCCTGACAATATTTTTCCTGGCAACTATCACATGAAAAAATGTCACCTTCTTTTCCCTTATGTGGTGGTTTCTTGCAAAGAACGTACTTCATGATTTAAATGTCACAATAAGTTTATTTGCTCATCTAAGCTCCTGGCGTAATGCTATTTTTTTGTTAATTGATGGGAAAAAAGTCGGTCCAGTTTTTAACTACTTTTTAATATGGTCTTTAATTACTGTTGATCCAATATTTAACATGAAATTCATAATATTAGCTTCAAAATTCATATAAATTGTAGACACAAATACTCACAGGATAGTCCGTAAATTTTTCTATCCTTAGGTATAACTTTCACCTTTATGTTTAATGTATTTCACAGGAAAATAAAACAAAATTTAGGAGCCATGATAACTTGTTACTGTTGATATCAACGCATTTATACAATACAAGCACAAGATGTTGCTAGGTCTGTGCTTAAAAATAAACAACTGAGTCCCATTCCAAGTATCATAATATTTGGTGATCAAACTAAGGCTCAGCAGGATTTTTTTGAATCGATTAAAGCTAAATTGCAGATTCTAATTGATAACGGAGATACTACCAAAACTATTGAATACATAAATAGTAAACCAACTATTGTTTTAAAACAAAACCAAAAAAACACTATGTAAACCCTAATATACTACTTAACTCCGATATCATTTATCTCAAAGCGCAAAGCATCGTGAAAAATAGAGATCAAATCCAAGAAAGCATAACTTGCTACAATCCCAAACTAATTTTACTGAGTGAAACAAGAACAACAGCAGATGTTGAAGATGTCAGAAAGTTAAATTTGAAAATTATTTCCATATTCGCTGTGACTTAACGAGTAGACATACAGGAGGTGTTATGCTATACATAAACAAAAGTCATAATTTTTCTAATTTCAAAACATTTCAATTGCGTGACAATTATTGGTGTAAAGTAGTAAATGTTGATATAAAATCTGCAGTTTGTTTAGTCTATACCACTCACTATCTAGTTCTGATGCTCAATTTATTAAAGAATTAGAAGAAATTTGTGATGTTTTATTTTCTACAAACTATCGTTGTGTGTTGGTCGGCGATTTTAATATAGACCTGTTAGATAGTAATTTCTATGGGGAAAAAATAAAAAATTTGTTTTCATCATATGGGGTAAAATAATATATAACAAGTCCTACCCGTATTACTAACACTAGTAAAACTTTGGTAGATTATGTGCTTTGTAATCAAAATAATATAATAGCCAGTGTTCACGATTGTCCAAAAATAACTGATCATTCTGTTATTTCAGTAACTATATCAAATAATAATAATCATTCTGGTGATAACATAGTCAAGTTTAGAAATAAAGTAGTGAAAGCTTAGATAAAATCAAAACTAATCTTATAATGTGTCATTTTAATTTAGATTCTGTTGATGTTGATACTATATATCAGGAAATTTTGGTCAAATGCGGTAATATAATCAATAATATTTCACCAATAGAAACATGTCATTTTAAATCAAAATTTCCTATGTTTGATTATGAGGTATATGATAAAATTAGACAACGGGATAGGGCTTATAAACATTTTAAAATATGTATTAATGGTTATGAAAAACAACATAAATGGCAAGTTTTTAAGCAACATAGAAACGTGGTAGTGAATATGTTAAAGATAAAAAGAAAGAGCAGTATTACTTTAATAGATAGGTATAGAAATAATCCAAAACAAATGTGGAAAACTTTAAAAAAAATTATTAATGATAATAGCCGAGATAATGCAAACTCTGTAATCTTTGAAACTACAGCAGGGCGGAAATTGTTAACAAACAGTCTAGAAATAGCTAGCAGTTTTAATGAATATTTTGTGGAAAGCATTGAAAGTATTGTTCAAAGTATTGAGAATACTATAACGTGGTCTAATGTAAATAATAACTTATATTTAAAATATGAAAATTTTGAAATGTTGTCCATACTGGACCTACGAAAAATGGTATGCAGTTTAGATAATAAATTCTCAATACATGAAACATTAAACTGCAGAATGGTGAAAGAAGTTTTTGAAACAATTGGACATGCTGTGCTGAATTTTATGAATACATACCAAAATAAAGTTACAGCCAACTCTGACATTTACACCCAAATGGCGTTCTCGAGGTCACAGATTTTCAATAAATAATATCAAAGTGCCGACGTTAAGTGTCTGGGCTGTGTGTTTATTAGGCTGTGCTAAAAGTGTCTATTAAACATCAGGTAGGCGTAAAATGAAATGTAACTTCTGTCATTCTGATGATGATATTTAATATCGAAACAATTTTCAAATTTCTTAGAATTTTCAACATTTTTTTGGAATTATCTAGAAACAGTAAATTTCATTTAAAACAGTAATAAATTTTTATTGAACTAATCGTTATTGATCGTACAAAAATTTAGGACTGAAAATGGCAGTTCAAATACTTCTCCTAAACGCCGCCACCTACTGTATGGTAAACAAATTTATTCTCGCTGAGTTTATTTTCAGAAATGTCAATCTATTTATTTAAGTACAGCGTCCAATGAGATTACAGCGCTTCTTTACTAGATGCTAATAGTAGCTCTGATGATTGAATATATAAAATTAAATGGTGGCTCAAATACTTCTTCTAGTCGCCGCCACCTAGTGTATGGTTTCCAAATTTCTATGGCTGAATCTATTTACAGAACTGTTGAAGTATTTATATACGTACAGCACCTCTTTACTAGATGGCAAGAGTAGGTCTAATGATGGAATAAATAATGATTTTTAATATTTTAATCGTATCTAGAGCAAAACGCTGATCAGAGAAATGAAGCTACTTTCAGATGAAGTTCCTTCCAAACGTTCCGGTTCATGTGGCGCAGTTGTCTTTTATGGAACGGAATTTTTTTACCCTCGCATCTGGCGGTAGGTAGCTAAACTATTAAGCGTTACTTTATAAATGGGCTAAACATATTTTTTGTTAATAAGAAATCACTGTTAAAATTTTCAGAGTAGTAAATATTCCTACAGATTTCTGTAAATTTATAGATCCAAAATGGCCAGATTATCCCCGCAGATTGAAATTCCCTTTTTAAGTACTATGTACCGCAACTATATGGTCAATATTTTTGGCTTCATTTCCTTGAACCGTGTTCCTCTTGTTATATTAATACCCAATATCATTATTAATTATTATATACTCAATTGCAGAATTAAAATAAACTTAAATAATTGAAATAATAATAGTCCAGGGAATTAGACGCCAAACCTTTGAAATATGGCTGTGTCGTAACGTAGATTAGATATTGGTTGGAATTGCTCGGAAATCATCTAAGAAAAGAAAATATGAAGGTCCGCCAGCTGAAAAAGTTGTGCTATTTGCAGGAAAAATCATAAACTACAAAAAAAAGCAAAAATCGCTTATTTTTTCCGATATTTCTTAATATAACTCTTTAAATATTCCAGATAGAGAAAAAAGTATACTTACGAATTTATGAAATTCTCTACAAGATAGAATTGGATTAAAATCGATATATTCAATTTTTTCGTTGAGAAATGGCGATAAATGCAAAAAAAAGTAGCTAAAAAACGAGGTTATTTTAAAGCATTTGTTTCGCGGATAAGAAATCATCCAATCACGCTATAAATTGGGATTTAAGAACCTTAGTATAGTATAAAACAATATGCCAAAGGCCGATTAAATTGGTCTGATAGTTTTTACATGAAGTAATTGTTAATTAATTTCCACGAAAAAATTAAACTCATTTTTGCGTTCTTGCCAGGCTTACATTTTTGAGTTGTAATAGGCGCCGATTTTTTTACAACTAAACTATAATACACAATAGTTATAATGAACAATTTTTAAGTTTTTATCATTTTTTTACGCGATTTTGAAAAGTTGAAAAATTTCGTCTTATAAATAATTAATTTTTGAAGCGAATTTGGATACTGAAGAAAAATTCTCAAAGTACTTAAAAAAAGTTCTCGGAAAGACGCTCCTTTTAAAAAAAATGAGTTTAATTTGGCCTAATAGGTGCTGAGATAATAAACGTCAAAGATCGAGAGTGTTTGCGGTATAACTATTAATATTGTAACAATAAAAAAAATGCCAGCAGATAGATTCTTCCGAGAAGTTCTTGTATGTGCTTTGAGATATAAAAGCAGGGTCCACACTATGCCGGGGTAGGCCGGGCGGGCTGACCTGGGCGGCCTAAGCCGCGTTGATGTAGACGCCCCGGGCGTCTTAGAAAATGCCGGCCCGGGCCGTGCCGATACCAACCCGCATAAAGTAGGTACCAATCAAAGGAAGCCGAGCCGAGCAAAAATATAGAGTGGGGACGTGCCGAGCGGCCCCGAGCGGCTTCAGTTACAATTAAACCTCCGACCGAACTAGACGAATTATTTTATTTTCGACTCAGTTTGTTTAAGTAGGGTTTTTTATTGTTCATTTTAAGTGATGGAGTGGAATGACGAACAAGTTTTAGTGTTAATAGACTTATATAGAGAACGTCGTCTTCTATGGGATAGTTCAGATTCCCAACATAAATTAAAAAACCAAAGACACGACAGTCTCACAGAGATTGCTATGTCTTTTGGAGTGGATAAAAATGAAATTGAGCGCAAATGGAAAAATTTAACCAGCCATTTTTGGAGGGAAAAAAAGAAAGAAGCTGAAACGAAAAGAACAGGGAGTGGCGCTGATGAGCCGTACGTTGGTAAATGGTTCGCCTACCAACCGATGAATTTTTTGGGCGATAAAAATAAACCGAGGAATACTCAGGATAGCACACAAAGAAAAGAAGAGGTAAGTTTGTAATTTCTATTTATTTAATTTTTTTAACAACTATGCTAAAAACTAAGTTCACTTTCCAACATAATATGTTTTACTTGTTGTGTTGGAATGTCACTTCACCCTGTGGAGAAATAAAAAAATCGGCAATTTCATCTCTTACTGATTGAGTCGAAGTAGTACTTCTTCTGGGGACTCCAGAAAGGGAACGTAAAGATGAACAAGCATCACGCCTCCATAATCCTAACGTAAGTTCCCCATCTTCCGTAGATTCGCTGTCGAACATTCCTCTAGGGTTATAAACTGATTTTGAGGAGGTTTTGCGTAAAAAATTATGTAGGTAAACAGCCGCCATAGTAACTTTTGTTACAGCTTCAGGTTGTAATGCCATTGGAGATCGGAAAACACGAAAGCAAGCAGACAGCACTCCAAAGGCATTCACAGAAACTCTTCGAGCCCTGCTGAGTCTATAACCAAGGATCTTTTTCTTAGATCCTTTGTCATGAATTCCAGAGTACAGTTTCATAATATTTGGTGAAAGAGGGAACGCGTCGTCTGCAACTAACACAGACGGGATTAGGGTTGTCCTTCCTGGCAATGCCCGTGGGGGAGGTAAATGTAGAGAGTTTTCTTCTAGACCTTTCTTGAAAAATGTATTATTGAAAACGCCTCCATCGGAGATTCTTCCTTGACAACCCACATTAATATATATATAAAATTGTAATTGGCGTCCACCACAGCCATAGAAACTATGCTAAAATAAACGGTTTTACTGATTAAAACTAACTTTTCCGCATCTGTGGCCCTGAACAATGTTCTATCATAAAATCGTTACTTGTATACACTTCGAGGGATGTATCGTGCTAACAAACCGAAATTTCTCCAAAAATAACCAAAAATTTTGTATATCTGGATTTAGAGGACCCGCTGTACTCGCTCTAGTCAAGTAAAAATCAATAAGGTACATCTGTGAGACACCTTGAACAATATTCAATACTAAAATTGATCAATCGTATACTCTCTGGAGACTGTATCGTGCTAACAAACTGAAAATTCTCCAAAAATGACGAAAATGTGGTACTTCAAGTACCATAGCACCCGTTGTACTGGCTTTACTGAGTTGAATATCAATAGGGTTCATCTTTGAGACGCTCTGAATAATATCCAATCATAAAATTAGTCACTTGTATATACTCCGGAGGCTGTATCGTGCTAACAAACTGAAACTTCTTCAAAAATGACAAAAATATCGTACGTAAAGTACTGTATCACTAGTTGTATTGGCTCCGGTGAGCTGAAAATCAATAGGGTTCATCAGTGAGAAGGCCTGAAAAATATTCAATCTCATAATTGGTGACTTGTTGAACTGCGCAGGCTGTATCGTGCTAACAAACTGAAATTTCTCAAAAAATTACAAAATGTCGTACTTCAAGTACCATAACAACCGTTGTACTGACTCTGGTGAACTGAAAATCAATAGGGATCATCTGTGACATGTCCTTAACAATATTCAATCATAAAATTGCTGACTTATCGCACTCCGGAGACTGTATCGTGCTAACAAAACATGTAAGGAAAAGTGGCCGACGACAACGACGACGACGACATACACACAGGATTTTTTTCTGAAAACCGTTTTTTCGTGTTGTTGTTGATGGAGAACGTAAAAATAACTCAAAAAAAATTCAAAATTTCACCTTTTTTGGGGGTAAACCAATACTTTTCTCGCATACAGAAAGGTTGGGCGGAAAAGTAAAATCTCTTGTAATTAAAAAATTCCGAGCCTGAATGAAAAGGTGCTACTAAAGCGATATGTTGGCCGTCGATAGCACCGATGCAGTTTGGAAAGTTCCACTTTTCCTCAAATACCTGGGCGATTTCATTCCACTCTGCTTCACTCTGAGGCATCTGAAAAATGAAAGTAAAAGAAAAATTAGTCATATTTTTTAGCGAATTTTTTCTTTGTATATTTATTTATTTTAGTATTTATATTTTCAGGAAGATGGACCACAAGACAGTCAAGAAGAAGGCATTAACGATGACAGCCAAGTTGTTCATCCCCAAAATTCTGAAGACAAACAAGCATCAACGCTTTCTCCTTCAGAGGTCGCCGGAACCAAAAAAACATTCAAATCTCCAAAGACACTTAAAAGTAAATCTGCAAGACGTCGATTAGTGGCTAGTCCCGGTACTTCCAATGCACTGGATGAGGCTCTGAACGTCATGAGATCTCTTCAATCAAAAAGAGCGAACATCGATGATGAATATTCGTTGTACGGTGAACAGATATCAATTAAACTGAGAAAGCTTTTTTCGCCCCGAACCAGGTTAGTTGTGCAGAATAAGATCAACCAATTATTATTTGAAGCTGAAATGGGATATCTTGAACATCAGCATGGGTACAATGTGCCACAAGTTAATATACGGCAAAACTCTGGACCGGCCAATCCAATGGTGCCTTCATTCACCCAGACTTCTAACATGCCCAATCAAACGCAACCACCATTCTTCACTGACAACATGACCAATTCAACATCTCAATGGTTTTCGACGTCTGGATATTCCTCATTACCGTCGTCAATTTCATCGTATTCGCAATCGGCATCCCCGGCATCCACTAATTCAGAACTGTCCAATATGGACCCCTTCCCTCAATAGTTTTCAACTTTTGTACTCAATTATTTTTAACGATGTCAATAAAAGTACTATTCTAAATTAATTTTGTTTAATTTTCCTTACCTTAATGTAGTCTTGAAGGGCCTCTACAATGGCGTCACAAACTTCAGGTACGATTTTAGAGATACATTGTTTGGAGATCTTCAAAACATACATTAGGAGTGGTACGAATCACCAGTCGCAATGAAGCGCAGAGTGACAGCTAATCGTTCGCTTGCTGGAATAGCATCTCTATAAGAGGTATTCTTTTTTGGTATTTTGGGTCCAACCTTGCTGAGTAGCATTTGAAAGTCCGATCGCTGCATTCGAAAAAAGTTGGTGAAACCAACGTCATTTTGGTATTCCAAATTCAACGGGTCTTCTTCATCCAAAATTAAATCTTTCATTAATTCGCCAGCTCTGTACAGCTGCCGTCCTCTCCTAAGGCTCGGGCGAATCCAAAATCTTCTTTGACGTCTTTTTGAGGGCTGATTTAAAGCGAATATCGCCACAGCCATGGCTGACATAGCGACGTCGTAGTCGGTAATCATTTTGAAAACACTTTCTTCTTTCGGTGCCGTGCCTGTCTTCAAGCGTGGGCTATCTCCATGACAATTTGGTTGAACTGTTCTCTATCTGTCGCTACTCGGAATAGTGGAATAGTTGTTCTACAGTCCGGTCCAGTTTCGAATATTTCGTAGCCACGACAGCTTTTTGCGACCTATCCATCTTCTGCCCTCAACCTTTCACTGAATGATGATCAGCCGAGGGATGTGATATTTGTTTCCTCGCATTATATAACCGAAATAACTGACCTTTCTTATTTTTATGGTGTTCAGGAGTTCTCGATCCTTATACAGCTGTCTGAGTACCTCTTCATTACTGGTATGTGCAGTCCACGGGATCTTAAGGATTCTCCGATAGCACCACATCTCAAACGCTTCTATTTTATTCATGATCTCAACTTTAAGCGTCCATGTCTCACAACCGTACAAAAAAATGCTTTATACGTAACAGCGGAGTGTTCTTAACCGCGTCTGAACTGTGAGGTTTCTATTCGTGAGAATTGGTTTCCATTTGCTGAATGCCCTACGAGCCATTTCAATCCTCGCTCTTACCTCTTCGTCGCACGTTATGTCATTGTTCAGCCAACTTCCCAAATATTTGAAATGGGATACCAGTTCAATGTTGTGTCCGTTGATTGTAATCGGAATTGGTTCTATGTTTATTCTAACCGCAGTCATCCATTTCGTTTTCTTGATGTTTATATTAATACCCCATCTTCGACCAGCCTCATGCACTCTATCCAGCAGGATTTGCAAGTCTTCCATGTTTTCTGCAATGATGGCAGTATCATCTGCGTACCTTAACGTTGTTTATAATTTCGCCACCTATCTTTACTTCCTCTGTCCTGCCATATAAAGCCTCACGAAATATGTTTTCCGAATAAAGGTTAAACAACAGGAGTGATAAAACACATCCTTGTCTTACTCCACTTTTTATTGGTATTTCATCTGTAACGCTGTCATCTAGCCTGACTACTGCTGTTTGACTATGATACAGGTTTAACAAAAGACGCATATCATGATGGTCTACGTTATATGATTTTAGACATTGGAAAAGTTTTGTGTGTATGACTCGATCGAACGCCTTTTCGAAGTCAATAAAACAAATGTAGATATTTTTTCGAAACTCACAACTCTTTTGTAATAGTGTCCTCATGCAGAAAAGGGCTTCGCGTGTGCCTAGTCCGCTACGAAATCCAAATTGTTCTTTGCCAATATTGTGTTCACATTTGGCATAAATTCTATTTAGGAGTATCTTTTTAAAGTGTGACTCATTAGGCTAATTAATCGGAAGTTATTGCACCTATTAGCTTTGTTGTTTTTAGGTGAGGCGATAAAGATCGATTTCTGCCAGTCGCTGGGAAGTTTCCCAGTTTGGTAGACCTGGTTGAAGAATGCCGTCAGAGCAGATATGCTTTCGTCATCAAGCAGTTTTACTAGCTCAATAGGAATTTCATCGGGTCCTGGAGTTTTTCTTGCTTTTGATTGGTGTATTGCTTTTTGAACTTCGGATTTGAGAATGCTTGGACCGTGCTCTGCGATATAATCATCCAGCAGATTTTCTATCGTTTCGCGGGTCTTGTCCTCGAACAGTTGTTGGATATACTGTTGCCATTCCTTACACTGATCTTCCTTTGTTAACAGCGTCTTTCCAGCATAGTTATGAAGCACTGTTGTGTTTTTTCTTTTGTAAATGCCTGAATGTTCTTTTAGCTTTTTATGTAAGTTAAAGTCATCGTGTACGGTTTGAAGATGTTCGATTTGTTTGCAGGATTCCTGAAGCCACATTTCCTTTGCTTCCTTAATTCTTTTGCGAATTATAAGATGTATTCTCTTGTATTCATTATGATTATTGAAAACACTTTAAGGACACTTCTAAAAAGTACTCTTCAACGAAGTCACCAGTCTTGGTGTTGAAACTAAAATAATGTAGGTAGAAATAACCCGGTCGGCTTCGTTTTCGGTGTGGACGTCGTGCCGGCCCGAACTTACCCGCCCGGCTTAGCCCGCCCGGGTCAAGCCGCCCGGCCTACCTCGGCATAGTGTGGACCCTGCTTAACATCGCCCTTGTGCATGAAGTAGGAAAAATCAAAGAAAGTTGTAGCGGTAACGTTCGGCGCGTCAAATCTGAGGGGAGTGGGGATAGAGTGATAGAGCGACGCTTCAAATCGACTTAAAAAGTTGCTGTATCTCGGCTTCTATTGGGCCGATTTTGATGATTTTTTTTAAATCTATGTACTCTGAGTATTTTTCTTCGGTATCCAAATTCGCTTCAAAAATTAATTATTTATAAGACGAAATTTTTCAACTTTTCAAAATCGCGTAAAAAAATGATAAAAACTTGAAAATTGTTCATTATAACTATTGTGTATTATAGTTTAGAGGTCTAAGTAGTTGTAAAAAAACCGGCGCCTATTACAACTCAAAAATGTAAGACTGGCATGAACGCAAAAATGACAATTAATTCATGTAAAAACTATCAGGCCAATTTAATCGGCCTTTGGCATATTGTTTTATACTATAATGAGGTTCTTAAATCCCAATTTATAGCATGATTGGATGATTTCTTATCTGCGAGAAAAATGCTTTAAAATAACCTCGTTTTTTAGCTACTTTTTTTGCATTTATCGCCATTTCTTAACAAAAAAATTGAATATATCGATTTTGAACCAATTCTATCTTGTAGAGAATTTCATAAAGAACAAACTCGTAAGTATACTTTTTTCTGTATCTTGCATATTTAAAAAGTTATATTAACACGTTAACTGCATATATAATTTATGGTTATTAGTGCGGGGGCGGACGATTCATTTTCAGCAGTTGGAATGAAATATTTGCTCAATATGTTCAAAATAGGTCCAAAATACTTTTTTTATATGAATAGGGGTGTTAGGGGCCTTGACGTGTAAACACGTCTAGCGCACTCAGCTTATAATTTTTAACCGGGAGCTGATGACGTGTTTTCACGTCATATTTTTTTAATTTTTTTGGTAAAAATAAATTAATGTAAAACGATAATGATAAGTAAAAAACTGTTATTTATTTATCTTATATTACATATATGCATAAAAGTATTACAAATTTATATATTATTATGATACTCTCCAAAACACGGCGCAACGCACAGAGCGGGTTTGTTTACACAAGCTGCGCAGTAATAAGCGGTTTCTGTCCTGATTTTCTTTTTATAACAATTTTGACACCGCCTGCAAGGTATTCTTCCCGATTCAAGAGGATTATTTTTGACTGGTACGTGTTGAGTTGCTTGTGGATTAGTTATGATTTTCGGTTTTGGTGGCACTAAATCTTCTATCACCTGCATTCTAAAATCGTAGAATGACATCTTGGATTTGGTCTGTTTTTTAAAAAGGGAATACGAGTTGAATAACAGCAACTGCAAGACATGAATTCCAAGCTTTTTGTACCAAAGCAGAGTTTTTCGTTCAAAAGGATAGTAACTGAGCAGTTGGTCTTGACGATCAATCCCGCCCATGTACTGATTATACATAAAAATTGCCTCTGGTTTTTGTTTATCCTGTTCTCTTTTATTTTGATATTGAATCATGTTATTTCCATATTCTGAAGATATATAATGCACATCTCGTTTATCCCGCCATTTTCCCACCATGATTCCTTTTGCATCACGAGCAATAGTTTCTCTGGTTTTCAATGTTTGTTGCTTTACATCAATAGGATTGTTTTTACGATCAATTCTTAGTGTGCCAGTATAGTAAGTGTTTCGTTTTAACATTTTTTCCGCCAATTCATAGCTATTATAGTAATTGTCCATGAACACAGAATGGCCAACGTCTAATCTTTCTTTCATCAAATGCAATACCACGTTAGCTGCGTGACCCTTTCCGCCAAAATCATCTAAACTTCCTGTGTAAACGGAAAATTTCAGTACCGTTCCGTCCGGCTCAGTAAGTGCATAAAGCTTTATGCCATATTTATGAGCCTCATTTTTAATATATTGCCTAAAAGAACTATTGACTCGTCCAATGATAAATTTTTATTGGGGTAATAAGTTTTCAACATTGTGTTGTTGAAGTAGTCAACCAACGGGCGTATTTTAAATAACCTATCCTGAGGTTTTGGCTGATTTTCTGATGGATTCTCAACAAAATGGAGACATCTCATAATGAGCATAAACCTGTCACGACTCATATTTGCGGAAAAAAATGGCAAACTAAAAAACCGATTCGTCTTCCAATAATCTTGCAAACAATTTATATTGATGGTTCCCATATGGAATAAAAGCCCAAAAAATACTTTGAATTCATCAACTGTAACATTACGCCATTTTGTTATTCTAGATTTTTCCGTTACACATGCACACTGGAAAATTTGCTCTGCATAATTGTTGGTTTCATTGACGATTAGCTCATACAAATTTTCGTCAACCAATAAATTGAAAAAATCGATTGGACGATTTCCTGCAAAAAAAATTAGCTATTTGTGTATTAAGAGCGGAAAGTGATACTTTGCCGCTTGCGGCAGAGAGTTGCCCGCGCGACGCGTAGCGGAGCGCGGGCAATCTGCCGAAAGCGGCAACGCACTTTCTGCTCGAATTGCACACAAGATTTTTTCTACGATCACCTTATTTTTAAGCAAATAATTAAAAAAAACATGAAAAGTACACTTTATTAGAATGTGATGTTGAAAACATGTAACAATTACTTATTATTTTTATTTATTGCCTACAATATTAAAGTTGAATGTACAGTTTTGGCAATTTTTAATATTTATCCCAGGACCTGAAGAGGTCGAAGGTAGCGTAATATCTTCTGAATCTTTTCCTGCAATATCAGATATAGAAGGAATCGAAAGTTCTTCGCTAGTTGGTACTGCTGCGTTCCCAGAAATTTTTTGGAAGGTATCTATTTTATTGCTAATGGATTCGGCGATATATCCTTCAGCCACATTACTGCTCTTCCACCCACCATGTTTTTTAAAGTCGCCTCCACCATTTACTAATAATGTCGCCGACGTTCGTCGAAAGCAATGACCAGTAAATAAATGTTTGTCGGGCAATTTTAAGAAACTGGCTATTTCGCTTGGTACTTTGCCCACAGTATTCATACCAATCATCTGATTGAAGCATTTACCTTTGGAGTATCGTAAAAATAAGCGCTGAATAATGTTATTACTTTTAATTTGACATTGCTGTCTTAAATTAAAATATTTTCTATAATAGAACATATAGTCGATCGCATTTTCTTCGGCACTATTAATTATTGCGAATGTGCGACTTTGATTCGTTTTCGAATCGGGGATTCGGACTACTAGAAATGATTCTCTATCATCTATATCCTTTAATTCAATTTTGATTAATTCATCCCTACGGCATGCACCAGCGATACCCATGATTGAGATCACCTAAAAACAATATTCTGAGAAATTCTGTATCAGAATAAAATAAATAGTAAAACGTTTGTACCTTTCTCAGCAAATGTTCATCGTCAGGTGCAAATCTAATAAAGCTCTCCACTTGTTCCTTTGAGAATGTTTGTGACTTCTTTGCGTTATAACCCACTGCTTCTAACTTCTAAAATGCAATCAGTTTAGTGTATTTACTGATGTTAATATCATTTTTTACCTGCAAAGTGCTTCGAAGCATCGAATATTGTGACCACAAGTTTTGGATTTTTCGCCAAAATAACTCAGCAATACATTCTCCGAATATTTTTTAATTTTCTTTGAGCGGCACCAATCCATGAAAATATTGTATTGTTTTTCGTATTTACCTCTGGATTTAGTTGGCAGAAGATTAAGAGTAATATTTTTAGCAAAATCTGCTATATCCGGAGGTGTGCTTGAAAAGTCACTGTCACTATCCATTTTTCAAATCGCTATTTATAAACAGACAACTTTTTTATAAAATAAAAATGAAATAATGACGTTTCATTAATTCCCTAGTCTACTATTTTCACAAAATAGTAGGTAGGTACTTAAATATGCAATCACTGTTGCATCTAGGTGTATAATGCATTGCCTTCCTTCTGACTGTTATATTTCTACTACGTAAACTTGTCCGTATAAATCAATACTATGAAAATAGGAATCTGCAAAAACGATCAAGAAAATTGTCAATCTTAACAACGTTATAGCACAGCATGTTTATTAGGCTGTGGTTATAGTTGTAATAAGTTGTAAATATTAATTTTTATCTTGAACTAAGAAATAAATCCTTCACTGTAGTATTGAATTAAAATAATATCAATGTATGAGGTTTAAATTATTTTATAATTTCAATAAAATTAAACATATAAAATATACACCTCCATCTATTTGTTGGTAGCGTAACCTGCAGCGTTGTAAATCCAGTAACTTGTATAAATTGTAGATATCAGTCAAATTATATAGGAATATTTATTAATTTCGTTCGAAATATCTTCAAATATTAATATTTCAACTAAAATATTCGGACTGCTCTACATTTTGTTTTAATATATCTATTATTTACTACCTTTCTTTAGTTTATTGTAAATGAAAACAGGCGAGCGGAAAAGTACGCTCTAGAGCGTAAATAATGTCAATTATGACAGATCGCGGAAAACATCAACTTTGCGGTTAGATTTGAGTGTGCAAAAGTCTACTTTGGGTAGTGATCGTAGAAAAATATATTTAAAATTCCCGCCTACTTATGTCGCCATTTTGTTCTTACGAGTTGTGAATCATAAATAGTTACAGGCTAGAAAAACTAAGTTTCTCATGATCTAACATATTTTTACGAAAATGTCCACGGTTCGTTTCAATTTACAAAAACTTTCTCGTTTGCCTATATAAAAACTATATATTGATATTACCTTGAGGCAAAGTCAGAAACTCATTTTTCTTCAAAAAAGGAATTTTTGTGAATCCGGGCGAGTGTTCTACCCAATTTATAGGGCCGTCATCTTTTTGCTGTTGACCTGCCTGTTGTTTTTGGGGTGCCTGTATATTCTGTAAATTTGGCTCATCCTCTTCACTACCATCCACTATATCACGTGGTATAGTGTCAACAAAATCGGAATCTTCATCCCTTGAAAAGTCGACATCGTCAAAATCTGGATCAGCGATATCATCGTCCGATTCATAGAGGAGTTTTTCCATATCTGCATCATTTAATGGGGCCCTATATTTGGATTTTACTCCTCTTCGAAGCTTTTTCGGTTCAGAAGGCCCGGTTCATAGTCACTCATCTTTACTCAAAAATCGCAAATTTTCCACTTATTTATACCTTTCGCTAGAGGCTGACGCAGTACCGACAACGTACTCGCAAGACTGACAGTGTACTACATAGAGAAATAAACATATTGAGAGTGTTCGTTCCCATATAAACAGCTGGCATCGCGTCGATCTCAGCGCACCCCTTGCGGGGAACTGAACTAATTCTTACAGGCGGGATATTTAAATTTGGTAGTTTGGATTATGGGTAGGTAAATTTTACAGTTTGTCTTAAAATTGTTTATTATATAATTATTTCATTCCAAAAAATTATATTTCATTTTTGTAATGAAATAATAATAATAAACAATTTTGAGACAAATAATTTAGGTAATAAATAATAAAACAGCACACATTTAAAATTTTTATTAACCTGCACATAATATAAAAACAAATTAATAAAATATTTGTTTACTATACATAGGTCTGTTATTTATACATGTTATTACATTGATAACTTTAAAATTCATATTCTAATAGTTAACGATAATATTAAAGTACAAAAACATCTGATTAAATTATCAGTTACAATAATCAAAAAATTTAAATTTTCAATAATATCTCCTATTATTAAAACAATTATTCTAATATCACTTAACAGTATTTCCACACAATTTTATTTTCAAAGTTATTTTTCCTACCACACGCACTATAAATAGGCATTTATACGACTGTACATTTTTCAAAAAAATTCTATTGCAGCCTCCGCCATCCCCATAGCTGCCCAGCTCTCACTTTTTTTTAACTTTTTTATTTCAGAAAACAAGAAACTTCACATTTACTTTCTTTAAATTAATTAAAAAGACAAAACATGTAAATCAGAGGAAAACTACAGTTGTATAAATACACAACATAAAAATATACTTAGCGAAAACTAAAAGTAAAAATGGCACACTAGCTTGAATATTAAAAAATGTTTTAAATTGGTAACACAAAACATGAAAAAACTATTATTATCTATATAATTCATTTACCATACAGTTACATATTATTATTAATCACAAAATTACATATTTCTACTCAAATTACAGCATTATACTTAAGAAAGTTTATCAAATATTACATCAAATATTTTAATAAAAAGCATTTAAAAAGTAGATTCCCCTTTACATGAAGACAGGAACGGGTCTGAAACAAACAAAAATTAAACGCAGTACATTGTTACCAAAAAATTATTATTATTTTTGTTTGTTAGTCCTCTTACCATCATTATATTTTTTAATTAATAAGGGGACACAAACTTTTATGACTTGAGAAAATACGTATAATTTATGTTCTCGACAAGTGAACCAATCAGAATTTATATGACTTTTTGCAAAGAGTTTAGTTTTTTCAGTAATATTTTCTACATGACCTAAAAGTGGTAGAAAATGATAAACAATGTCATGCAGAATGGAAAGAAATTTTACGACTTTTCTTTGAACATAAATTAGACGTGTTTTATCATCATTTTCTTTGAAGGAAGTGAAAGTATGGTGAACATCTAAAATATCTGTTTGCAAATTAGCCTTACATTCTGCGCAATTAAAAGTTGTAATTTTTTTAACAACGAAACCATAACGTAGCTTATTGCTTGAGTATCAAAATTTGAATAATTTAATTCTATATCTAAAAACGGGAATTCAATATTTTCCAATTCATTAATGGTATTAAAAGTTAATGGTTTTGGTTCATTATGAAAATTTAAGAAAGAATGTAAGTTGTCTAATAAACTGCTATCATCTGCTTCACAATTTGTGTCTATTTCTCTGATCTTTATTAATGTAATACATTTTCCTCTTCTTGGTAGATAAATTACTGACCCTAGTTTCGTTTATTTTACTTAAAATACTAGATTACAAACATTGTTTTTTAGGCAAAGGTTCAAATTCAGTTTCTTTGAGACTATCATTATTGTTACAAAAAATAAGCTTCCTTTTTCGAGCAATACTGTATTTTCAAAAACTTGAGTTTTATTATTATTATCTTCAATTACTTTTAGTGGTGTATGATGGAAGGGTTGCAAAAAGGTAAAGCAAATTTATTAAGTCTTTTGCGTAATGAATTTGTAAATGCCTCATCATCAAAATGATCTTCACACAACCTTTGATCTTTGGATGTATAAGTAATATCTAAAATTTTGTACCACTGTTCCCTTTGACTATAATGTCAGATGGAAATTTGAAAAATGTTTTGTTCTTAAACTCCAAATTGCGAAGCGGCCAAAAATATGTATTATTACAATTTTTTGCTATACAACTACAACGAATTTTAACTGGTGGTGACATTTTAAAGGTTCACTTAATTTCATTTACTTTATTAAAACTAAATCCTAAATGAATTAAGAAATACTCACTCTTGTATTGTCTTCTTTTTCGGAATTGTTATTTTTGACATTGTCACTTTGCATTTGACAAACAGAAACCAGATTCACGCCAACCAATGTAAGATTGGTTTTGTATACTTTCATTTTTAATGACGTAAAAGTTAATATACTAGGATATTTTATAATATTTATCCACATTAAAGGCGATGTTTTAAAATGTATTGAAATTTATGATATATGATATTTTGTTTATGTAAAACAGTCTTGTAGTTCGCGACAGTAGAGACTCCATGCGCGGGGAACTTGCGCAGAAACGTTGTGCCACATACCACCTATGCATCAAACTGTCTCTTATATTATTATTTGTCTATGTTGGCTTCTTTTTCGGAATTGTTATTTTTAACACTGTCACTTTGCATTTGACAAACAGAAACCAGATTCACACCAACCAATGTAAGATGGGTTTTGTATATTTTCATTTTTAATGACGTAAAAGTTAATATACTAGGATATTTTATAATATTTATCCACATTAAAGGCGATGTTTTAAAATGTATTGAAATTTATGATATATGATATTTTGTTTATGTAAAACAGTCTTGTAGTTCGCGACAGTAGAGACTCCATGCGCGGGGAACTTGCGCAGAAACGTTGTGCCACATACCACCTATGCATCAAACTGTCTCTTATATTATTATTTGTCTATGTTGGCTTCTTTTTCGGAATTGTTATTTTTGACACTGTCACTTTGCATTTGACAAACAGAAACCAGATTCACACCAACCAATGTAAGATGGGTTTTGTATATTTTCATTTTTAATGACGTAAAAGTTAATATACTAGGATATTTTATAATATTTATCCACATTAAAGGCGATGTTTTAAAATGTATGGAAATTTATGATGTTTTGTTCTATTTTGTTTATGTAAAACAGTCTTGTAGTTCGCGACAGTAGAGACTCCATGCGCGGGGAACTTGCGCAGAAACGTTGTGCCACATACCGCCTATACATCAAACTGTCTCTTATATTATTATTGGTCTATGGTGTACTACTTAATACAATAGAAAGCTACACTAGACGTGTTCACACGTCAACTGCCTGGGGGCATGGGTGCGCGTGACGTGTTGACACCTCATGCGCAGTGAAGGTGTTAAGAAATATCGGAAAAAATGAGCGGTTTTTGCGTTTGTTTTGTAGTTTATCATTTTTCCTGCAAATAACACAACTTTTTCAGCTGGCGGACCTTCATATTTTCTTTTCTTAGATCATTTCCGAGCAATTCCAACCAATATCTAATTTACGTCATGACACAGCCATGTCAAACTGTAGTGCTCCTGGCCTATAAGTATTTGACAAATATATCACGTGAAAATTAATGTATAAAAAAACTGATAAAGAAACTGTATAAATAGAATAATAAAGAGATGAATATTAACAACGAACCGTTAATAATTACTCATCTCGTATACTAATTTTTCCCTTTAATGAAATTCCTTACAAAATAATTATTTATTGCAAAAATATTATAACGGTTTTTAGTATAAACCTAAGACCATCTTTTGTGTTTTCGAAACTGAAGGCTGATGAACAATTACTTTATAATTTTACGTGACGGTATATAAACTTAAAAACCTTCATTATATTGTTAACTACCTATCGAAGAATTAATTTGATGAAGTAATAGACGTTTCGCAAATTCATGTTTTACGCATAGGCGAAGGTCAAGAACTATTTCGACATAAAATAACTTCCTCAATAATTAATTACATTAACATATGTCCCATTTTAAACAAAACGTTAAGTTGGGAAACTATTAAAGGTTTTGAACCCAGTTTTAATTATACAATGTTGATGGATAATATCCATTATTTTAGTCGTTGCTTGGCGTTATAAGGCGATTCACGAAAGTAGAGATGGGATTAACTGGAACGAACAAGCGGTAAATGAAAACAGCGAATTATACTTGAACGCTCCCCTTATTTAATTTTTAAAAGGTAATCATTAAGAAGGGCAATAACTCCATTAATTACATCAATTGACATAATTGATAAAGTTTAAATTGGTGCCGACACTAAGTAAATAACTCGTTAAAACTTTTTCAATAATGTTTGGGAAAATGAAGTTGGAACGATACGTAGAGCAGAGGTGGGGTATTCTTTACATCAAAATTTCTAATAACGGTAATATTATTTTTTATAGGGGAATTGTGCCCGAGATGGCATACTTGCTGAGTTGGCATAGTCGCTATTTAATGTACATACATTTTGAATTACGCGCCTTTTGTTGCGCCCACTTAAAGCCACCGGCTCAATCAAACTATTGCGTTAATCGGAAGCAGGTCAGTTGTCTTTGAGTGATCGAAAAGTACGTTTGTCACATTTTTGTTTACCCAAAATATTTTTAAGTGTCGTTCGCAGATAGTTTGGTGGGTAACGGAAGGGACTTGAAGGTATGTTATTGTAACTTTCAGATAGATAATTTATTAAATATTATATCTAAGTCATCATATACCTAGTTTAAAATATGTTTTAGTAAAAAATTGTATTATTTAAAAATAACCGTTAATTTTATGAGATGGCATACAACAATTTTTATAAGATGGCATGGTATGCCATCTTAGCAACTCAATTATTAATTGGAAACAATGTTTTTTTTTTGGACATGGGTCGCTACAAAAGAAAGTCAAATAGAGAGTCATGGGATGAAAATAATATGCAAGAAGCCATCTTAGCTGTGAAAGCGAAACGTATGGGGTGGCTTTTAGCGTCAAAAACGTTTAATGTCCCTTTTGGGACTTTAAGACGTAGGGCAACTAAGGAGGAAGGCTGGAAAAAAGGTTATATAGGAGGTCACAAAAGCACATTCAATGAAAATCTAGAAAATGAACTGGTCCAGCATATAAAAAAAATGGAATCCATGATTTTTGGGTTAACAACGGATGACGTCCGAAAACTGGCATTTCAAATTATGGAAGCAAAACAAATCCCTCATCGATTTTCTACTGAAACTAAAATGGCTGGGTGGACCTGGCTGAATGGTTTCAAGCAACGTAATCCTACGATATCCTTACGATAACCTGAGAGTACTTCTGCAGCTCCAGCTAGAGCTTTTAACAAAGTTCAAATTGACAAATACAAATGCTTTCTGGAGTATTGGATCAACATAAATTCCTGCCGAATGATATTTGGAATATGGATGAATCGGGTATTACCACCGTTCCTTCGAAGAATAAAAAAGTTTTGGCCACCAAAGGCAGAAAACAAGTAGGCGTTTTAAGTAGTGCTGAACGAGGTCAGCGACTAACGACCGTTTGTTGTATGAACGCAGCAGGTAAGTTTATGATTTTAAAGTACCTAGGTACCTATAAAAAATCGTTATGTATTTTTTTAGGAACATATCTCCCTCCTGCTCTCATATTTCCAAGAAAAATCATGAAAGCTGAATTAATGGATGGAGCACCTGTTGGATCTGTGGCATTTACCCAAGAAAATGGGTACATGAATAGAGACATATTTCCTAAATGGTTGAAGCACTTTGCGAAATATGCCAAACCATCAAAACAAAATAAAGTTTTGCTGTTATTGGATGGACACACTAGCCATAAAAGCTTAGATACACTTGTATATGCTAAAGAAAATGGCATAATTCTTTTTTGTTTTCCCCCACATTGCACCCTTAGGGTACAACCGTTGGATGTTAACTTTTTTGGTCCTCTTCATGCTTACTACAATCAATAACTAACTAATTGGCTTAAAAATAACCCAGGGCGTGTAGTAACTCATTTCCAAGTAGCTTCTTTATTCAACGCAGCATATATCAAGGCAGCAACCATTCCCAATGCTCTAAGCGGATTTTCGGCGACCATTCAACGACAACATCTTCCCCGATTGCATGTTTGCTGCCGCAGAAGTAACTAACACTGAAGAGGATGACAATCGGGACAAAAATCAAATGCAAGATGGTCAGTTAAATAAAGTCAACGTCATGACAAACTCGGTGCCAAGTACCAAGGTCTCTAACGAAAAGACCAATGAAACTTTAGTTTTGCGAGGTCCTTCATCATGTTCTCAAAACATATTTCCAGGAACAAATCTTGACCTATCAATTGAGGAAATTTCACCAATGCCAAAAGTCGCAGAGATAGTGCGACGAAAAAGAAGAAAAGGGTCATATGGTAATAATCTAACAACAACCTCTGAAATTGAAAAATGAGGAAGCACAAAAGAAAGAAGTGATGTTAAGAAAGGCGGCGAGAACTGTTAAGAAGAAAACTGGTAGAGAGATTGAGCAGGACGAGGATGCATAAAAAAAGAAGGGATGATAAGAAAGTCGCAGAGAACTATGAATAAGAAATGTGTTATGGAGGATGAGAATGAAGATGAGCAAGCCAAGGGTTTTTACGTAGGAGATGACCTAGATGAGGAGGACTCACCTTGTATTTATTGCAATGAACTTTTCTCCTGTCTCTATCAAGAGAATTATGGTTCCAGTGTCACATCTGTAAGAAATGGGCCCATGCAGAATGTGCGGGAGTAGACAGAAAGACAAAAATGTTCAAATGTGAAATTTGTACCTAGTTTTATATTTTACTTTTCCGCCCAACCTATCTAATATGCGAGAAAAGTATTGGTTTACCCCAAAAAAAGTTGGAATTTTGAAAAAATTTTTTGAGTTATTTTTACGTTTTCCATTAACAACAATACGAAAAAATGGTTTCTAGAAAAAAAATCCTGTGTGTATGTCGTCGTCGTTGTCGTCGGCCACTTTTTCTTACATGTCTTGTTAGCACGATACAGCCTCCGGAGTGCAATAAGTCATCAATTTTATGATCGAATATTGTTAAGGACATGTCACAGATGAACCCTATTGATTTTCAGTTCACCAGAGCCAGTACAACGGGTGCTATGGTACTTGAAGTACGACATTTTGTCATTTTTCAAGAAATTTCAGTTTGTTAGCACGATACAACGTCCGGAGTTCAGCAAGTCACCAATTTTATGATTGAATATTATTCGGGACATCTCACAGATGAACCCTATTGATTTTCAGCTCACCAGAGCGAATACAACAGGTACTACAGTATTTTAAGTACGATATTTTTATCATTTTGTAGAAGTTTCAGTTTGTTAGCACGATACAGCCTCCGGAGTACATACAAGTGACCAATTTCATGATTGGATATTATTCAGAGGGTCTCAAAGATTAAACCTATTGATATTAAGCTCACTAAAGCCAGTACAACGGGTGCTATGGTACTTGAAGTACCAAATTTTTGTCATTTTAGAAGAATATTCAGTTTGTTAGCACGATACAGCCTCCAGAGAGTCTATGATTGATCAATTTTATGATTGAATATTGTTCAAGGTGTCTCACAGATGTACCCTATTGATTTTCAGTTGACTAGAGCGAGTACAGCGGGTCCTATAAATCCAGATATACTACATTTTTGGTTATTTTTGGATAAATTTCGGTTTGTTAACACGATACATTCCCCGAACTGTATACAAGTAACAATTTTATGATAGAATATTGTTCAGGGCCACCGACGCGGAAAAGTTAGTTTTAATCTTTAAAACCGTTTATTTACTTTCCGCCCAACCTATCTATATGCGAGAAAAGTATTGGTTCACCCCAAAAAAAGTTGGAAATTTGAAATTTTGTTTGTTATTTTTACGTTTTCCGTCAACAACAACACGAAAAAACGGTTTTTAGACAAAAATCCTGTGTGTATGTCGTCGTCGTTGTCGGCCACTTTTCCTTACATGTCTTGTTAGCACGATACATCCGGAGTGCAAAAGTCACCAATTTTATGATTGAATGTTGTTAAGGACATGTCACAGATGAACCCTATTGATTTTCAGTTCTCCAGAGACAATACAACGGGTGCTATGGTACTTAACGTACGACATTTTGTCATTTTTTGAGAAATTTCAGTTTGTTAGCACGATACAGCCTCCGGAGTTCAACAAGTCACCAATTTTATGATTGAATATTATTCAGGACATCTCACTGATGAACCCTATTTATATTCAGCTCACCAGAGCCAGTACAACAGGTGCTATAGTACTTTAAGTACGATATTTTTGTCATTTTTGGGGAAATTTCAATTTGTTAGCACGATGCAGCCTCCGGAGTATATACAAGTGACCAATTTTATGATTGGATATTATTCAGATCGTCTCAAAGATTAAACCCTATTGATAGTCAGCTCACTAACGCCTGTACAACGGGAGCTATGGTACTTGGGGTACCAAATTTTTGTCATTTTTGGAGAATTTTCAGTTTGTTAGCACGATACAGCCTCCAGAGTGTACAAAAGTGACCAATTTTATGATTGAATATTGTTTAAGGTATCTCACAGATGTACCCTATTGATTTTCAGTTGACGAGCGAGTACAGCGGGTCCTATAAATCCAGATAGACTAAATTTTTGGTTATTTTTGGAGAAATTTTGGTTTGTTAGCACGATACATCCCCCGAAGTGTATACAAGTAACAATGTCATGGTAGAATATTCTTCAGGGCCACAGATGCGTAAAAGTTAGTTTTAATCTTTAAATCCGTTTATTTTTAATACTATGCCATCTCATCAATAGTTACTTTCATGAGATGGCATACCATCATGCTTCTTTTTCAAAATATACTTTTTTTTTTGTTAACAGAAAAACCGTTTAGGTTTTGTGAAAACTTACTTTATTTATTCCATTTTAATATAGTTCCTAAATAAAAAAATGTTTTTGGTCATATATTAAAAAATTATAGTACCCAAAATAAAAGTATGCCGTCTCAGGCACACTTCCCCTACTATAGGGATACTGTATATTTGTAACTAAATGAGCAATTGCATACCATAATTTCTCATATAATCATATTGTGTTGGTGGTACAATTGAATCGCTGATTGCAGAAAGGGTACAAGTCAGTAAACTGAAGTTTCGAGAAAAATAAAAAAAACTGTTTTTGGGACTTGTGTATAGTAATTAGAAAAAAATTGAAGCACAAATCAAAAATATATTGGAACACCGTCTTTTTCAGAATTTTTTTGAATATTTTGCTTTGATCACTTAAGACTTACAGACCTTCAAAGTTGACAAACATATACCTTTTCTGCAATCAATGGTAAATACCAAAAAAATTAGCTACGTAATATGTGAGTAACAGTTTATTAACACAAAATGCACGGAAAAATAAAATCAAACTACACAAATTTTACAAGTTCTGTTATTCTACAATGGGCCATTCGAAAATTTCACATATTTAGCAGATTTTTTTAATGTGACCCATTTTTTCCGATTTTATAGGAATTTTTCCTGTTGGATAACAAATTTCTTGAGGTGGACCTTCATTTTCAGAAAGCCCTAGACGAAATGTATTTATTATAAAACCGTTGATATACTCTTTTGCAACCACCACACCTTTTCCATTAGTTTTGCAGTAAGAAAAGTGATGGAAACTGTTGATATTAAATGCAACTTTTCTGTCCCTTAGTATACCTCTTTGTGAGGTTTCGACTGATACAGAAGTTTTCTTGTATATCCTTGGCCACCAGTCCTTAAAATTTATTACACTCCTGCCATCTACTACATGAATAAAAAATCTGTGTTTGCTGCTCGCATTAGCTATAATCTCTACATACTGGTGTAAAGTATAAACACGATCGATTTTCTTTAGCTTGCGTTTAAGAACACCAAAGTCTTTATCGCAAGGTAAAAACGAGTGCCCCCTGATTGGAAAATATTGCTGTATGTTTTCAAACCGACCTGAATTTTTCAAAAACAGACACATTCTTATCAATATATTGTTTTTGTTGTGGCCTGGACAGTTGTCGCTAAAGAGATGCAGTTCCCTTACATTATCAGGTATGTAGTCTTTTATGTACTGGTAAAGGAAAGAACACACTTCATTAGGACCTTTCTTGGCGGTACCTTCATGGTAAATGAAATAAACGACTTCATCGTTCTTCATTTTGTGAATACAGAAGACACTAACTGTTAATTGTCTTAAATAAAACAAGTCTTGCACTGGAATTTTTGGTAGCTGTAGATTTTGCATATAGTCAAACGCTAAGGCTACCACGTTGTCAGATTCTTTGCTTTTCTTTGTCGACTCTTGCAAAGCAGTATAAAATTTCTTGCTACGCCTCTTGTGTACCACCATTTCAGCAGTGGCCACCCTTTTAGCATTTTCGTTTAAGTCCTTACTTTTAATTTTGAGTGAGAGGCTCTCACACATGCAGCATGTATCAACTTCCGGTCTACCAAACTCCTCCTTGAAAATTTTGTTGTAGAATTCATACTTAATCTTTGAACCTGGATATTTTTCCATAAACATTGAGTACATTAAGCTGACAGTCAAATTATAGTCAAGATAATGATACTCTCTTGAGGAATAATGGGATGATTTAACCGGAAATGTAGCAATATGTTTATGAATGCGTATTTTTCCTGTGGCAGGCATAGCATTAGCGCTTACCTGTTTGCCTCTTCTATCAGTAGGGGTGACACCTGCTTTTAACAACTGCTGAATGCGTTGTAATCGCTTATTATTTATGGAATGAAGAGATAAGAATGCCTTCTTACATATCGTTTGCCGTTCACTTCCAACCAGAATGTAATATTTAAACGTGGTATCTCGCCTAGAGTCTTCCATTCGTGGTGTCCGGAAACGACGAGGCCGACGGGTTTTAACACTTTCAGCTTGAACCAATCCTTGCAAGTACAAGTCTTGTTTATCTTTTGTTGCTAAGCCATACAATCTTTCAAATGCTTCACCCTGTTTCTCAACAGTAATATTCTCGAAGCATTTTAATCTGCAGTTACATGGAGCTCCAATAGATTTAGCAGCCACACTGTTCCCTTTATAATTTGTATACTCCTGGCCTTTAACCCTAGAAAACACAAAATGATGTTATGAAATATGTATTGCTCCTGATTCAGATATACCAAACTTACCGGCATTTTTTTATGACGTTCCTTTTATAATCATCACAATTAACAACACCCTTCTTACGCTTGTTATTAGGTAAGTCTGCCATGCCTTCGAGTTTAGGTTTTGCAGTAGTTATAACCTCACTCTCGACAACGTGACGACAGCCACACATAAACACGCCACCTGTTTACATATTCTCAAGACAAATTGAATGCAGAAAGGGTACAAGGCAATGACTTAGACCTTTTCTGCACTCAACGGTTTTTAATATGATTATTATTGTCCATAAGGAATTTTAGTACATACATCCTATTTACACCCAACGATGCGCCTTGGTCTGAACTTTCGAATGACCTCATAATCACAAAATGACAGAAAACATGACATGTACCCTTTCTGCAATCAGCGATTCAATTATAATCTGCTTTTTACTATCCAATCAAATACTTTTAATATACATGAAAGTCTCTAAAAATCGCAGTCATCCGGATTTTTGCCAGGTTTTAGGATTGTTCTACTGCTGTATTCTAATTGTATCAGTTTTATACATTTCTTCTTTGGACTAAACTCTTCTACGCAGTTACATTATTAATGAAGAAGAATGGAACGTTGCTTAAACGACGTCAAGCTCCACGGTTTTAAAGGCGAAAAAAAGGAAGTATGATGAACCATATATCAATTTCAGATTTGTTGATTCCAACAGGTCACCTCTCTGCATGTTATGTAGTAAACTGCTTCCCAATAGTTCCATGGCACCTGCCAAGTTGCGCCGACATTTGGAAACTGTACACTCCGAGTATTCTAATTAACCCTTTTTTCACTTGGGTTATTAGATGGAATGGTAAGATTTTTATTGTTAAATGTTTTTCTCGAAGGACCGTATATTGTATTCACTGTTGTAGGATGTTTGATTGAATGTTTTCTCGAAAAAATTAAACACTTATTTCACTTTCATGTTGCTATATTGCAGGAATTTATAACTTTTTGTTTTGCGTAGACAATTAAGAAATTCACTTGATCATGCGCGTTACATTTTGATTATTTAGCACATAATCTGCTGGAGTAATGAATGTTTAATGAATAATTACAAATGTTTTTAACCAGGACCAAATGCCGGGTGCTCTTATAACATGAGTACCATTATGTACGACAGTTAAATATGATGAGACAAATGTAATGTAGTTGACATATTTATATATCGGTCAACGTGGTTACGAGGAAGGAGAAAAATAATAGAATTTGAAACGTAACGGTCAGATACAGCGAGTGAAAATTTTGCAGTGATTTTTTGTTGCCTGAAAAGGTTATATGTCTTGAGCAGAATATTTGAATTGTTATAAAGGGGAAGTTGAAAATAAAAATCACAGGAGAATTTGGTAATTAAATCAAATTCGAACATATTGGGGGCGCGGGAAGAATGGAAGAAAGGTGAGAGATGGCTGCTCTCAGACATCGAATGCTGATGTTAGTGAAAGGGTTAGATAGCGTGAGAGTGTATAGGATTCTGATACAGGATTATGAATGAAAGTGAATAATTGTAAATATAATTATATAAATGTATAGGGGTTGTAAAAATAACCTAATGTTGGTGTCAGAGTGGTGTAAGTTCTCTGGCGTCATGAGTGTAAACGAACGTTTAGGGTTGATGTTAGAGAGTTGTAAGGACTCTAATATCATGAATATAAGAAATGATAAGGTTTTGATGTTAGAGTGGTGTAAGGACTCTAACGTCATGAATGTATGAAATGATAAGGTTTGATGTTAGAGTGGTGTAAGGACTCTAACGTTATGGATGTAACGAATGAACAAGAGGTCTAGATGTATGCTAGTTCTTGTTTTTTAAGGGCACGAATGTAAGCAATATACTCTAGAAATGGACTAGAGTTGGAAACGATAAGAATGTACGCAATATACTCTAGAAATGAACTAGAGTTGGAAACGATAAGACAATAATACCTTCATCCAGGTATTCACATTAAAGTATATGTAAATGAAGTAAAAGAACGAGAATGTTTAAGTCGATTCTAGTTCGACAAGTGTAGTACCAGTTTGTTTTACGAGTAACGGTCCAGGAACCTCGGGCATATTTAAACAAAAAGGGGGACCAAGTTGTGAAGGGATGTGAAATTCCATGAGAGAGCATGGAAAGCTCATGTGGGTGTTTTTCCGGTTTCTTTTGTATCAGAATGAACGGTGCTGGGTAAGAAAGGGAACGTTTTTCTTCGGAGAACGTGAAAACTCCAATGTAGCTTGCGCTACTCCCTTTCTACGCGGAGGAATGAATTGTATAGTGATGGTGAGTGTAAGAGAGTAATGTTTTAATGTTTAAAAAATTAATGTGTGATTAATTAATGAAATGACATGATCGTATAAGTACAAGTAATGTGACCACCAATATAAAAGTAAATGTAAGAGAGATCTTTTTTACGTATAAGGTTGTTTATTTGTGCAACGAGAGAAGCGCTTCGTCACGTTGACAAGGTATGAATGACTTTTCTTATTTATGTTTCTGAGGAATCAGGCATGGGTAACGGAATGATTTTGACAATTGGTCGAGTGTAAGTACCTGAAGCGGTTTTGACTTGGACTGAACGGATTTTACCTTCTTTACCAGCTGTGACGTCGGTTATGCGGGCTAAAGGCAATCGTAAGGGAGGGGAGTCGTCGTACTTGATTAAGACCATGGTTCCTATAGTGAGATCTTTAGATGGGGTAGTCCATTTGGGACGGTTTTGCAATTGGTTGAGGTAGTCGACAGACCACCGTTTCCAAAAGTTTTGTTGAGCATGAGTGCATTGTTGCCAGAATTTTAATCGGTTTGTAGGGAGTGAGGATAAATCTTTGTCTGGAAGTGCCATCAGAGGTGCTCCTATGAGAAAATGACCTGGTGTTTATGGCAGCAAGTCAGTAGGATCAGTCGAAAGGGGATGTAAGGGTCGTGAATTGAGTATGGCTTCTATCTGAGTCAATATGGTGCTGAACTGTTCGAAAGTAAAAGTGGAGGTAGCAAGTAATTTTATCAGATGAGTTTTAACGCTTTTGACTCCGGCTTCCCAGAGACCACCCCAATGTGGGGATCTGGGGGGAATGAATTTCCATTCTATTGATGATGTAAGTAAGTGGTCATATATGGGAGAAAAATTCTTAGTCAGGAAGTGAGATACTTCGGCAAGATAACGATTAGCACCAACAAAATTCGTGCCATTGTCGCTGTAAATTACAGATGGAAGTCCTCGTCTAGAAGTGAAATGTTTCAATGAAGCGATAAAGGAATCTGTGGACAGATCAGAGACTAGCTCAAAATGAATTGCCTTTGTCGAGAAGCATATGAATAGGGCGATGTAAGATTTGGATACCGGAGCTCGCTTCAGATGAGATGATTTTATTTAGAATGGTCCTGCGAAGTCGACTCCAGTCGTCTGGAAGGGACGGGAAGGTGTTACACGAGGTGCAGGTAGATCAGACATGATTTGCTGTGCTGTTATGGCCTTGAACCTGTGGCACATTAAACATTTGTTTATGATGCGCTTGATCTCACGCAGGCTATCAATGGGTCAGAATTTTAGACGGATATTGGCGAGAACATTTTGAGGACCACTGTGTCCTAAACGTATGTGTTCTTTTTGTAAGACCAGGGTAGTGAAATGACAATGAGCAGGCAGTAGAATTGGGTGTTTTTGTTCGTAGGAAACGGGGGAATGGGAGAGTCTCCCTCCGACTCTAATAAGATTGTCCTTGTCTATAAAAAGGTTTAATGATATAAGACGTTTATCTGAGGGTAGTTGATTCCTTTGTAGTGTGCGATAAAGGTTTGGGAAGCTGTTTGTTTGCACCTGGTGTACAAGGAAAAGTAAAGCAGTGTCTAGATTTTGTCTAGAGAAGATTTTTTGTTTTTTTGTGTAGTAGCAGGATGACGGATATGTATGCCATTGCTCTGACTAGTTTGGTTAGAGATGATGAACGAGTTATTAGGACTATGAAGGGGTTTGCTGGTTTCGCTGTCGTGACGAGTGACTTTTTATTTGATTAGGGGGGTCCGGTAGACAGGAAAAGGTAACGTGACAGGACGTGTCGTCGGAGGATTCCCATGGAAAAGGAGGTCCACAGAACCACTTGGTACTGGGAAATTCTAAGGGCTGGCCCCTTGATAGGATGGCCGCAGGTTTGAGGTGAGATCGAATATGTCACCACGTAGCGGAATGGGTTGCTTGTTGAATTTGAGTGACTCTGTTGCAGACAAAAATTGTCCATCTAGTGGGTATGCTTTTTATCCGGGACAGGGCTATTTGAGAATCGGACCATAAAATGAAAGATGAGATTTTTAATTGTTAATCAAGGATGTTTCGGAGTCGTGCGTAAAGTTTTGATACAAGGGCCATGGCGCATAACTCTAATTTGGGAACTGTAATCGGTTTGTTGAGAGGGGCGACACGGGATTTGGACATGATAAGTTGTGAGGATGCGGAAGAATCCGTGTAAATTGTTCTCAGATAGAAACAGCCTTCATAAGCCAATGAGCTGGCATCACAGAAACCGTGGAGTTCAATGTGTGATATTTGTTTGTTTTCAAATATATGCCTAGGGATATGTGATGATGATAACTGGGTCACGCTTTCTACAAATTCATGCTATTTCTCTATGAGTGCCAATATGAGAATGAGTATAAGTTTGATTAAAGTGCAATTGTATGCGAGTGCAAGTAATAATTCATTTTGCTCTTTTGCGGGCAAGAATGAGTTTTTTTAAATGTTTTAATGAACGTAAAGGAGAGTTATTTCTGTTCTCGTCAAGAAGAGGGAGGGTAAGATATGTATATACTGTTTTTGTCAAGTCGTTTTAAATCCAAAGTGTCGTCAATGTAATTTTGTAAGTAGCATATGAGTAAAGGTGAGATTATACAGCAAATAAAATAAAATAAGGAACTAATTAAAATAAGTTAAGAAATAAGGACAGAAAACATTGGTTATACAGATAACTAAAGTAAAATAAGAAGTAAGAGTAAGCCAATCAAATTGCGGCTTTATTGACGATGATTTTGTTTGTGTTTTGTGGAAGCTTAAGGAATTCCACTTTTTGTTTTAACTACATGCCCTTTTGCAAATTCCAACAAATTTTTATACACATTAAATTTTTTTTCCCTATTCATGGGTCGAACTTTAAAACGTCTATTTTTTTTCTATCTAATAAAGCTACAGCCGCAGTGCCTGCCATCAACAACAGCATTGCCCCCAGCTTAATATTTCAATCATCCATCTCTATCGCAAGAAAATTTCAATCAATGTAAACAAATAAATATAATATTTTTAGGTTACATGTTAGATAAGAATAATTGGAAACTCAGAACATTTAGAACAGAAATATCTGGGTCATGCGCATTATTGGTTTCCAAACAAATTAAAATAAAATAAGACAAAAAGATAAAAGTTGGCCATCTTTTGTACTAATTCTTATTTTCTATTTTACCTTATTTCTTGTATAAACCCTTTCACAGAGATGCGTATGTTCATCTTTATTATTTTAATTTATTTTATTCCTTATTTTATTTTATTTGCTGTATAATCCCACCTTAAGGGGGATGACGTTTTCTTCTAAACGTCACCCAAGTGGTTATATTCTTCAACCAAGTATCTTTTTAATTCAAGTGTCCAAGTGTCTTTTTAATACCTTTATCCAGGTATTCCAAATAAAGTATTTTTTTTTTGTAATAATACCTTTGTCCAGGTATGCACATTAAAGTATTTTTTTTCAATAACACATTTATCCAGGTATTCACATTAAAGTATTTTTTTTTCAATAACACCTTTATCCAGGTATTCACATTAAAGTAATTTTTCATGTCAAAGTGTCAAAGTTTTTCATAAAGTTTTATGTTTTTCATAGTGTCAAGTATACATGTTTAGGGGTTAATCATTATCCTCTTCTTGAGGATGAAAGGTTTAGTTTTCTTGACGAGAAAGAGTTTAAGTAGTGAATGAGTGCTATCATGCACTAAAAGAGCGTTGAGTAAGAATGTGAATTGTTTATTCGAATGTAAGTGTTGGTTTGAGAATGATTTATGAGTAATAATGTTTTAATTTGAGAGTAAGTTTTGATTTATAAGTGTTTTGTGATTTGAGGGTAAGTTTTTATTAAAAGTGATTTGGTCACACCGGAAGAATGAGTGTAATGAGTAAGAGAGGGGTTATTCGTTAGGTATTGTGAATGAGTCTTGTCCAGAACAGTACGTTTTTTGACGATAATATTCTGGAGATTGTTGCATTGGTTGTGAATGATTAGGGTTTATGTTCAAAGGTCTCAATGATGTGTTTTGTTTGTGGGTGTGAGGGAAGTGAAGTAAAGTGTGATGTCTTTTTCGACATATGGAGCAATATTTTACCGAAATACAATTAAAGGTTGTGTGTTTAGAACCTAAATACCTGAAGCACAATTTGTTTGCTTTAATGTATTTATTTCGATCAGGGACAGAAAGTCGTCCGAATTGGGAACATTCATAAATTTTATGGCCTGTTTCCTTGCAAAATGAGCATGTTGGAGATGGGTAGGGGGGACTATGATATGCACTAGACGATGATTGACTAAGTTGACCATTGTTATGAGGTTGGTTTCGTTCGGGATGCGAATGTTGGTTTGCAAATAATGCTACTCTGTTGGTTGGTGTGGTCACATTAGAAGACTGGTTACGATGATAGGATGTATCAGGTTTGGGATCTTGGGTTAACAAGTTTTCTAAGACCGTACATTTTTTCTCCAAAAAGTCAAAAAAAGTATCACTAGCAATTAAATTTTGATCAGTCTCTTTTTCTTTTTGTAGGTATTATAATCTGATTTTGTTTTTAATATGTGAACGACTAGTGCATCAAATAACTCTTCCTTATTGATATTTAGATTTAACAATGACTTTACGATAGATCTAGTTTCGGACGTGAATGTTCTTAATTGTTGAGCAGTACATTTTGAGATGTTGTTACAGGCTGTCAAACGGTTAAAATGGGCAGTAACAATCTGCCGTGTATTATTATATTTAGAATTCAGTAAATCCAACGCTACATCAAAATTGGTTTCATTTACCGGTAATTGAGAAATTAAATTGAGCGGGTCACCTTTCAAGTATGATTTCAAGTTGTTTACTATTAGTGCATTAAAAAGATCTATAAAGGTAGTGTATTTAGTGCTATCTCCTGAGAAAATCGGTATTTCTATGGAAGGTAATCTAATGTGAGTTTCACTCTGAGAATGTACAGTTAATTGATTAGTTTGATTGAATTTAGAGTTTAATTTTTCGAAAGCATTTTGTAGTTTGCAGTGTAATGAGTAATATTTTTCATCAATCTGGCTTCTATCGTCAAATTCTAATTCAGTATCTACGGCTACGGTTTCAATTTGGTCTTGAATCTCAGAGTATTTAAAGTAATATTTCTCTAAATTGTCTATTCGGAATTTAAAAGCATACTTGTCTGACTCGTCCAAATTGTTATGAAACCAGTTATGAATACGAGTAATTGCTGCCTTACACCTAGCACGTTGTGTTTTTAAAGAATCCATTTTATCAATTATATCAATTATTTGACTTAAAATTCAAATCAATGTGTCATGTTAGGTATTTAAGTAATATTTTATGATGTAAATGATTGTTTTCCAAAATTGATATGAGGTAATGTTATTAAATGTCCAAACTAAATTTGAAATTATAACATGTAATAAAAATGTAATACATTTTATCCGTCATATGTACCTTATTTGTCTTGTTCGTTTTCACTGCTAATCTGCTGTCTGTGTCGAAGAATTTCAATTTCCTCTTGGATTTGAACTACCAACACTGCTCTCAATTCAGGACCATATTCTATGAACTTTATTTAGTTCTTCTATGAACTTTATTTGGTTCGATCCTGCTACAGAAGGGCCATATTCTAATTAACCCTTTTTTCACTTGGGTTATTAGATGGAACAGTAAGTTTTTTATTGTTAAATGTTTTTCTCGAAGGACCGTATATTGTATTCGCTGTTGTAGGATGTTTGATTAAATGTTTTCTCGAAGAAATTAAACACTTATTTCACTTTCATGTTGCTATATTGCAGGAATTTATAACTTTTTCTTTTGCGTAGACAATTAAGAAATTCACTTGATCATACGCGTTACATTTTGATTATTTAGCACATAATCTGCTGGAGTAATGAATGTTTAATGATTAATTATACATGTTTTTTACCAGGACCAAATGCCGGGTGCTCTTATAACATGAGTACCATTATGTACGACAGTTAAATATGATGAGACAAATGTAATGTGGTTGACATATTTATATATCGGTTAACGTGGTTACGAGGAAGGAGGAAAATAATAGAATTTGAAACGTAACGGTCAGATACAGCGAGTGAAAATTTGCATTGATTTTTTGTTGCCTGAAAAGGTTATATGTCTTGAGCAGAATATTTGAATTGTGTTATAAAGGGGAAGTTGAAAATAAAAATCACAGGAGAATTCGGTAATTAAATCAAATTCGAACACCGAGTCTAAAGACAAGAATAAAGAATTTTTTGTAGGTAAAAAAGAACAATTATTGGAAAGTCAAAAAACTATGATGCTTGTAACACAAACTATCAATGAAAAGGCCACGGAGGCATCATATTTAGTTAGCTATGCTTGATGAAAAATTTGTGCTGCTATCAAACGATACTGTTTCACAGCGAATTCATGTTCTGTCAAGAATTAGTTACACGTCTACAAAAAACACGATTCGTCTTGCAAATGGATGAGTCGACTGATTCAACATGCTTATTTCACAGAAGCTTACTGTCTAGGGTTATCCATAGATATTTAACTTCTGATTTCCATTCTATGATTTCCCCATTTAAAGATACTAGTTTAATGGCTGGAAGTGTTCTTTTCCGGGTAAATGGTTTTGTTTAGGTTAATGTTTAGCCCGACTGACAAGCATCATTGCTCAATAATTCTGAGGCCCTTTTGTAATAAATCACACCAGGTGCTCTCGAACTTGCCTCTGTCTATTAGAATTATGTCATCAGCATAGGTCATACATTCGAAGCCAAGCTCCGTTAGCCTGTAGAGCAATTCATCTACTACGAGGCTCCATATAAGGGGAGATATCACTTCTCCTTGAGGTTTCTCGCGAGTGGCTTTAACTGAGGTGGTTTGATTCCCCACCTGTATCTCAGCTATCCTCGTCATCAACAACTCATACATCCATTTTACAATGGTTTCATTTACTCCTCGCCTTTTTAGTCCTTCTTTGACAGATACATGAGTTGTTTTGTCAAAGGCCCCTGATATATTCAGGAATGCGCACATTGCGATATCTTTGTTATTCAGAGTTCTCTGGATGACTTCGGTCAGCTGATACTGAGCCGTCTCAGTTCATCGACCTGCTCTGTAGGCATGCTGACAATCATGAAGTGGTATATTATCCAGGTTCTCTGTTCTTATGTAGTTATCCACTACTTTCTCCATCGTTTTGTGTAGAAACAATGTTAGACAGATGGGTCTAAGAGATCGGAGATCAGTCCCATCTTTTTCCCTATTTTTGGTATGAAGGTTACCCTTGCCCTTCTCCATTTTCTAGGTATTAGACCCACTGCTAGACTGCTTCTTGTAATCTTCAGCAGGTGAGGAATAATCTCCTCTATCCCTTGCTGCAGGAGTGCTGGAAATATTCCATTCACTCCTGGTGATTTATATGGTTGAAAGGTACTTATTGCCCATTTCAACCGTTGTCCGGTAGATATTTTCTTAGCAATGTCCCAATCTTCCTTGCGGGATTTTTTGGTGCAATTCATTGCTATTACAGTGCTTGTTGCTGGTTCATTACCTGGAAAGTGGGTTCTAAGAAGAAGAATCGATCGTTCCTCTTCATCTTCCGTTTATGATCCGTCTGGCTTTTTCAGCGACATTGTGGGGTTAGTTCCCCGATTTGCCATGACCTTTTGTAGTCTGGCCACTGTGTATGTAGAAGTGATCTTTTCACAAAAGGCTTGAAAATCTCTTTATTGTACTGAGTAAGCTTCTCAGGGTTCTCCTGCCAATTACCGCCTAGTATAGAGTCGACGGACTTTTTTCTGAGGTTTGACAGGTTCTCATTCCCCCAAGGACCTGAACGAGCTCTTGACAGTGGGCAACTGGAATGAAAACCTTCCATTATTGCCTCACCGATCTGTTCGACTCTTTGTTCCAGGTCGTAGTGCGGGTGATTTACCCCATTTACTTCGACGTGTTCCAAATTGTCCTTCAGATTGGTCTTGTAGAGAGACCAATCAGTATTTCTATTACTTCGGACTGTAGGAATCGAGGTAGTATCTCCCTGTATCCTAAATTCGATGATCCTATAGTCGGAAAGTGATGGCTCGCTCATCACCCTCCAATCTTTTATATTTTCCCTAACAGCAACATTAAACCTCTTCTCTTACTCTCGTGACAAAAGTAGGGGTTGTCCCCACGTTTAAGGTCTCAAGGTTATTTGGTAAGAGATATTCTAATAAACATTCACTTTGGCGTTGTTGTTAGTGCTTCCCCACAAGGTATTCTATGCGTTGGCATCACAACCAATTATGATTGGCAGCCGTCTGTTATTGCAGTGTATCACTAGCTCTTTTACTTCTTCTGGCGTTGTCATCGGCAGCAAACATAAAACACTGCTGTTACATACATAAGTGCGATGGCTGTCTCGGGGTAAAACTTTAACAAGGCTATTTAAACTTAGAGCCGAATTACAAATGTTTCTTTCAGATACTTCTTTTAATTTGAAAGTTTGTATGATAAAACTTGGTTATTCCGACTGTCTTTTATGGCGGATATCTTTCAAAAACTGAACGAATTATATTTATCATTGCAATGTAAAGAGACAACAGTGTTCCAGGCCTGTATCAAAATAACTGCATTCAAAAGAAAATTAGATTTTTGGATTATTTGCGTTGGTAAGAGAAAAATAGAAAGCTTTCCGTCACACAGTGAGTTTGTTAGCGATAACGAAATGTTTCAAGATGATGTATTTGAAGAATTGGTCCAATATCACACTTCGATGCGCGCATCTTTTGAGCAGTATTTTCCCGAAGAACAGAAAACAAAAAGGAAACTGAATTCATGTATTCATAATCCTTTTTTAGCCAACTTACAAAAGCCCTAAAGTATGTCAAACGAGATATATGAATGTAAACAAAGTGCTTGACACTTCATTTAAGTATGTTTGAATTTGCCGCGTAATATCTTTGACGTGTATGTTTTCTGTGAGTAAACGTGGTAGTTTTTATGGAGCTGTCTGTCAGATTGACGTATTGATACAGCATGCGAATTAGATTATGAATATTATATTGTAATTCGAATATTTAAATAATAGTGATTAAGAACCGGTGAAACAATAGCTTTAAATGTTGTTTCTCTTTTCAGGCGAGTTTGTTATTAATTGAGGTTAAAGAATGTATTAGTGTTAAAACTAGTTTTTGTAACTAAATAAAATGTACTTTTTTCAGAGCATCTCAATTTTACTGTTCACCATAGTACCCAAGGATACAATAACACATTATATGAATATTTTTTTAGAAATGTCGTCAGATACAAGTATGGAGTCACTGTTCAAAACGACGCGTCTCAATGATTTTTGGTGCAGAATTCGTGAGGTATATCCAATGCTTGCCGAAATGGCTCAGAATATTCTTCTCCCATTCCCTACAACATATTTATGCGAAACAGGAATCTCAACCTATGCAGCCACGAAAATAAAATACCGGAATAGAATGGACGCCGAACATGATATAAGATTTCAACTGTCTTCTATCAAACCTGACATCAACCAGAGGATGAAAAATAAAAAACAGTTTCATACCTCCCATTAGTTAGATTTTTTTCTTTTTTAATATCTTCTATTATCATACTTGTTATATAGTAATTTACTAAGTAAAGTAAGTAATAAGTAGTAACTGGTACTTTTATTATGCTTATTAATAAAGAATACATTTTTAAAAACAATTGTTTTATTGTAGGGTTTCGACAAGAATTTCGCTTCCCAAAAGGGTTCCGTCAGCAAAATAAACGGTTTTAAAGATTAAAACTAACTTTTCCGCATCTGTGGCCCTGAACAATATTCTATCATAAAATTGTTACTTGTATACACTGCGGGGGATGTATCGTGCTAACAAACCGAAATTTCTCCAAAAATAACCAAAAATTTAGTATATCTGGATTTATAGGACCCGCTGTACTCGCTCTAGTCAACTGAAAATCAATAGGGTACATCTGTGAGACACCTTGAACAATACTTATTTATAAAGTTGATCAATCGTATACTCTCTGGAGGCTGTATCGTGCTAACAAACTGAAACTTCTCCAAAAATGACAAAAATTTGGTACTTCAAGTACCACAGCACCCGTTGTACTGGCTTTAGTGAGCTCAACATCAATAGGGTTCATCTTTAAGACGCTCTGAATAATATCCAATCATAAAATTCATCACTTGTATATACTCCGGAGGCTGTATCGTGTTAACAAACTGAAACTACTCCAAAAATGACAAAAATATCGTACTTAAAGTACTGTAGCACCGTTTGTATTGGCTCTGGTGAGCTGAAAATCAATAGGGTTCATCAGTGAGATGCCCTGAATAACATTCAATCATAAAACTGGTGACTTGTTGAACTCCGGAGGCTGTATCGTGCTAACAAACTGAAATTTCTCGAAAAACGACAAAATGTCGTATTTCAAGTACCATAGCACCCGTTGTACTGGCTCTGGTGAGCTGAAAATCAATAGGGTTCATCTGTGAAATGTCCTTAACAATATTCCATCATAAAATTGGTGACTTATTGCACTCCGGAGGCTGTATCGTGCTAACAAGACTTGCAAGGATAAGTGGCCGACGACAACGACGACGACATACACACAGGATTTTTTTTCTAAAAACCGTTTTTTCGTGTTGTTGATGGATAACGTAAAAATAACTCAAAAAAAAATTTCAAATTTCCAACTTTTTTGTGGGTAAACCAATACTTTTCTCGCATATTAGATAGGTTGGCGGAAAAGTAAAAGTTTGAGAACCGCTGATCTAGGCAATTTTAAAATTCTTACATTCTAATAAGTAAATTTAAATAATTAGTTTGAATTTGTTCATTTTGACAAAACTTTTGACTTTTTTTTATTTATAGTTGGCACTTTGACGTTTCAAGAAAGCTGGTAATTTCGAATATCTTATTTAATCAATATATTTTTTATATATATGTCACCGTAAATACCCGAAATCCGTTAATACGCGTAATAACTAGTGAGAACCCGAAATAACTAGGAGTATCGGTAAATTCCCGTTCTTACTAGTAAGAACGCGTAATTACTTCGAGGTTTAGGAAAATACCGAATCAAAACTTTTATTCGGCTATTTTTTACTGAAATTTTCAGATGGAACGCGTTCTTTCTAAGCGCAAGTTAGTAACCACTGAGTGTTACTCGATCTTTGCAGGGATTGGCTACATTTCATCTCGCGATGTCTCGAAAGACAGGGGAAGGTTCCCCTGCACCTTGCGCGGCTCCATAATACGTTATTTTATCTGAAGTTGTTACTGTGTGTACCACGCCGTTTGCCGTTTGTTACTTTGATAAACGTTGTTCTTCGAAAAATGAATTCTTCGCTGATTGCTTGGAAAGAAAAATTTACGAATGAGTTATTAAGTACGTGCAGTAAAGATCCCAAATTATCGAAATATACTATTATGAATAAAGAAACTTACGAAAATCTACTTCAAGAAATTGAAGAAGCTAAACTGACAAAAAAGAAAACTACCCTACAGTATCGTCGTTTAAACCGTTTTGACATCATGGAATTAAGTGTCGTTCAGCATATTATAGCAAAATCCAAGAATGATGAAATATCATATTACCTCCCAATTGAAGAAATCTTTGATGTTATCGAAGCTGCTCACGTAGCAATTGGGCATGGTGGTCGGGACCGACTTCGAATAGAAACAGCAAGAAAATATGCAAATATTACTACCAGAATGATAAATTTATTTCTGTCGATGTGCGAAGTCTGCAACAGTAAAAAATCTAAGAAAAAAAGGGGATTGGTTTCTGAACCAATTTTACACAATGAATTAAACAGCCGATGCCAAGTAGATCTGATCGATATGCAGAGCCAATCAGATGGAGAATATAAATTCATAATGGTTTATCAAGATCATTTAACCAAGTTCATTTTGTTAAGAGCTTTAACATCTAAACGAGCTGAAGAAATCGCATACAAATTGAACGAAATATTTTTGACTTTTGGGGCGCCGTGCATATTACACAGTGATAACGGTCGAGAATGTGCGAACTGTGTTATAAACGAATTTAAATCCTTATGGCCAGAACTTAAGATCGTTCACGGACAGCCACGACACAGCCAGCGTCAGGGATCAGTCGAAAGGGCCAATCAAGATGTTGAAAATATGATTGCATCATGGATGTCCGATAATAAAACTGTAAAATGGTCAGAAGGTCTACCATTTGTACAATTTATGAAAAATCGTGCCTATCATTCAGACATAAGGCAAACTCCATATAAGGCCATGTTTGGCATCGAACCTAGAGTTGGATTAACTACATCGTCTTTGCCTCCTGAGGTTATTTAATCTTTAGAGCGGGAAGAGGATTTAGAAAAAGTCGTTAATGTTGTTACGACGATGAGAGAAGAAACTCAAAGAAAATATTCAAATTCAGAAGACGACATTGCTGAAAAAGATCCAGAAGAAGATCAAGAACAAGAACGCTTTTGCAACAAATGTGGTGCTATTTTACCGACTAACATTGATCGTGACTTCTGTTTGAATTGTAAAACAGAAGACAATATAAAAGCAGTAAGGTCAGAAGCAAGCCAATCGCTAATTCATCAGGCAAAAAAGATGAAAAGCTACAGTGATAAAACACATCCACCTGCAAACGTTGGCGATAATGTTACGGTACCTATTCCTGATGTGGATAAAGCAAAAGGTGCTTTCAGAAATATAATAGCTGTTGTGTTACTGAAGACCGACGACAACATGTACCAGTTAGGTACAAAAGATGGAGTCATAAATCATCTGTATACCAGATCCGAATTTGATATTTGCAAGCAAAAATTTATTGACATTGATTTAATAAGGAAAGATAAACAAATTTCTTTACGTCAAGCAGCTTCATCTAATTTTGGTTCTAGTCAGGGTTTTTTATGTGCAAATGCACTAAAAATTGTAAAAGTAAATTATGCAAATGCAAAAAAAATAATGTTCTATGCAATTCAAAATGCTATAATAGCAATAATAAGTAAGCTAAGTTATATTGTTCACTTTTGTTTGAATTTCGCTTGTTCTATGTTTCATTTGTTCTGTAAATTTTTTTTGTGTAATAAATTAACTGAAACCAACCGCACTTTATTCTCTAACAGATACTTACCTACAATATTAATTTTAGGCATTCATAAATTTTAAAATTCGGTTATTTACTGTTGTGTGCTTAGAAAGAACGCGTTCTAATTGAAAATTTCAGTAAATAGCCGAATAAAAGTTTTAATTCGGTATTTTCCTAGACCTCGTAGTTATTACGCGTTCTTACTAGTAAGAAAGCGAAATTACCGACATTCCTAGTTATTTCGGGTTTTTACTAGTTATTACGTGTATTAACAGATTTCGGGTATTTACGGTAACATATATACTATTATTGTATAAATTTGACTCTTATTGTCCTCATTTCGAATTCTGTGATTTTACCTCTCCGTCCTCAGATAAACCGAGAAAAAATATTACCCTAAAGCAGTTTTTTTACTTCAATGTAAAACCTTGTTAGAATCACATAAATTATAGATTAAATCATCAAAAGTTATTATAAATTCCCAGACAATAAAGAAACAGGTATCAATAACCCTAATTTGCGGAATTTATTTCCCAAAATTTTGAACCGCCGCTTTGATTATTTTGCACACGAACGGTCAATTTCAAAGAAGGTATTCCGAACGGCAACAATTAAAACATTGTTAATTTATTTCTATGGTACAGACCTTCATATGGTTCAGGTAGAAAGATCAATGGTTTTTTACCGAATTTCAATAACAAATTAACTTAGGAGGACATGCTTACGTATATATATATATATATATATATATATATATATATATATATATATATATATATATATTTATATGTAATGGGGAATAACAAACACAAATTGTTTTGAAACTATTTCAAATGTTTTCCCACGCTCGGCTGTTAGTGTATACAGGGTGATTCTTTGGAAGTTTACCGAATTGATATGTGGCAGCTTGACAGTATGGTAGAGGAAACTATAAAACCACTTGTTATATCTATTGAAATCGGTGTCGAATCATGTTAACTTCAACTAATTAATTATAAATAAAGGTTTATAAAGATTATAATTAATTTTCCGTACTTATACACCCCGAAAGCTGTATCGTGCTTTCAAATCGAAATTTCTACGTACTACCACGATTTAGTGCTTGCTATGGCAAAGAACATGAATATTGGCGCGATCCTCATGAACGAACCCGATCGAAATGCTAAAAAGAGCAGAAAAAACTGGTTTTACTAAGATGAACTAAACACGGCCATCAAAGTTGACAATAAGATTGTCATAAGACAACATGGAAATCGTTACAGCTTCTCCTATATAGTAACACCGACATATACCATTTACAGCTGCTACGCGTCACCCAACGAAGGACTAGATGATCTTGAAAGAATCTTATATTATATTGGAAGTTTGATAAGGTCCAACGGGAAAACACAGTCGTCGTATGGGACCTTAATGCAGAATCGCACCAATCAGATACGGATGGTACAAATAGAAGAGGGCAACATGGAATAGATGGCTGATGATTTGGTTGTGGTGAATGAAGGAAATAAACCAACATTCCAAAGACGTGCCTATTCTTCCATTCTAGACTTGACACTAGGCTCAGCCAACATCAAGAAACGCATCCAGAAGTGGCATGTCAGCGATCTTGAATCATTGAGTGATCATAACTTCATCCTTTTTGAAATCGTAGGAGCAAAATCGTCCCTAGCTAGGACAATTATGAAAGGTGTAGGCTGGCAGGTCAGGAAACTGGACAGGGATAAACTTCTTCAATTAACGGTAGAAGACCTGGAAAGAATCATACATAATTCGGCAAGAGAATTAACGCACACACTAAATCAGACCTGTGACAAAACTATGCCTAGGAAAAAATGCTCTACGAAAAAACAGCTTGGTTATTGGTGGAATGAGGAGATTGCGCAAGTTCGAAGAAAGTGTATGCGTAAGAGACGGCTCTATACGCGAGTCATATGGAGACATCCTGTTAAGCTCATATAATATTATTGTTAAATTGTTGACAGGATATTTCCCACATTATTGGATTTATAATTTTAACCTTAATCAGCAAACACGTGGAGACATCCTGTTTACACAATTGGTATAATTTTCTTATGTTATATTTTTTCTTCTGTATTCAGCATTATACTACATTTTCCTTATTTTTGTAATCTAAAAAAGAAGTCAGTCATAATTGTAACACCAACTGTAACGAATCATAAAGTTTAATTAAATCTTTTTAAAAAGTATATTTTTTACTTATTAAATTTAACTCACGATCCACAAGGAGGAATCAGCCAGAAGAAAGTACTTACTTTTCCAATTTAGATTTGGCACAAGGTTTTCATCAAATTGAAATACACTCAGATTCGGCAGAAAAACCTGCATTTACAGTAGATAATGGCCACTACGAATATACTCATATGTCATTTGGGCTAAAAAACGTTCCTGCCACTTTTCAACGTGTCATGGGCACAATTCCCCGTCCTTTTCTCTATAAACAATGTTTCGTATACATGGATGACATAGTAATATTTTCAAAGTCCCTCCAAGACCATATTCTTCATATAAAACAAATAATCAGTGAATTAGAAAAATATAATTTGAAAGTCCAAATAGACAAATCAGAATTCCTCAGAAAAGAAGTTGCCTTCTTAGGCCATGCCATAACCCCTGATGGTATTAAACCAAATCCAGATAAAATCAAGTCGATCCAAAACTTTCCTTTGCCCAAAAACGAAAACCAAATAAAATAATTTCTTGGCATGCTCTATTATCGTAAATTCTCAAAATTTCTCCAAAATAGATTTAAACGGCCCAGAATACCTCAATGCTTTCCAAAAATGCAAACAATTTCTTTGTAATTCTCCTATTTTAGCATACCCCGATTTCACAAAAACATTTACTTTAACGACCGATGCTTCAAATATCGCTACAGGAAGCGTACTTTCCCAAGATTCCCATCCAATAGCTTTTTACTCTCGAACGCTTAATTCAGCTGAAAGAAATTATGGCACTATCGAAAAAGAATTCTTAGCTATAATCGATAGCTGTAATCACTTCCGACCATATTTATATTCCAAAAAATGTATTATTGAAACTGATCATAAGCCACTCGTCTGGCTACATTCTCTTAAAGAACCCAATCAACGTTTAGACGCTGTAAGATGGAAACTAAAGCTGGAAGAATTCGATTTTGAAATTAATTACAAAAAAGGCAAAGAAAATTACGTCGCCGATGCATTGTCGAGAATTGAACTCAACGCAATCGATAAAAAACTATCTAAACGTGATCTAAAAATTAATATAATTAGTGATATAGTTATTACTCCCCCAAACTCAAAAACAAATACTAAAGATTTCAAACAAAACCCTGATGATATCGATGCCATTTCAACTATGGCAAGAGCAAATTCCGATCCAAATCTAGCATTAAGTGATGCTAACGAAATTTTAAGTAAGATATCCGACGATAACAAAAGTACCGCTTCAGGCGACACTAGACACTCCGCACAAGAAAATCCAATTTTTGGTTTCCCAATTTCAGAAAAAGCCTTAAATTCCGCCCATTTTCAAATAATCCTAAAATACGGAGACAAAAACGACAGATTATTCAAAGCCATTTGGCAAAAACCGCTATATTCTTAATTTTAGAAAAGGATCCGACTATAACGTTATAAGTAATATGTTTTTAGAAATAGTTGATCCAACAAAAACATACTATATATAGCCCCAATGATTCATTACTTAATATTGCTTCTACAGAATGTTCAAAAATCTTGGAACCAAACGTAACAATCATTAAAACAAATACTTTTCTGAAAGACATAATTAATAAGGAAGAACAAGTCCAATTAATTTCAGACTATCATTCAGAAACTCATAACGGTATCACATAAACTACGAAACATATAAAGTATTATTTTCCAAAAATCCAAGAATTAGTAACGAATCACGTTAATAATTGCGAAATATGTCTCACCTCAAAATATGATAGAAACCCTCGAAAAATTCCATTTTCCGGCCCACTTATTTCTAAAAGACTTTCGAAAATCTTTACATAGACGTATTCTCTATAGAAAATAAACAATTTTTTACAATACTCGATTCATTCTCTAGGTACCTTCAAGCTTACGAAATTAGTGACTCAAATTCTATCACTATACTTAGTAAACTCCGTCATTATTTCTCTCATCATAACTACCCTTCGCAAAGAACTTGCGACAATGTCAGAGCGAAACCTTTAAGGAATTCATGTCACTCTGTCATATAAAAATTCAACATTCAACTTTAATCGAAAAATCAAGAAACTCAAAAGAAAATATTACCGACTTAGTTACAACTGCTATTCTTATATATAATCAATCAATTCATTCAGTAACAAATCTTACCCCATTTTCACTTCTTTATGGACCATACGAAAATCTAAATTTTCATGAAATAAATCCCCATAAACATGTATTCCAAAATTACAACGAATATCGAAAAACAGAAATTATGCCATTTTTCGACGATCTTTATCAAAAACAATTAACAAAAAGGACCGAACAATTCAATAAAATTAAACTTAAATATAAGAAAATATTAGTAGACACAAATCAATCCAATGATAAATTAGTTTCTCAAAAATCTAAAGAGGTTAGCAAACACATGATTAAAAATACTAAATCTTTCCAGGTTAAACATGATGATGGCCACCCAGGCACTTCAAGTCAAAACAATTGAACCCCCAGGTTACATATTAGACAGTTTAGGATTAGCTAAATATAAGACCAATTATCATAAGGTTTATTTTGTATTGAAGAAATTGAAAACTCATATAGTAAATTAGTATTAAATCAAGTTCATTTAGCAAGTAGACTTGATTCAACAATGGGTGCGTTCACCCGACGTCAACAGTTGAGAAGTAGAGTAAGCGACACCGTTCAGCCGACCCGTTGACTAGCCGCTGGATGTCAGCAGCTGCAAATTTCTTGAAGCGCAATTTATTTCTGCTTTACAACTAATCTTTTGCTTAGACATGCGCAGAACTCGTTTGTTTTGACATTTTACAGATGACACATAACCTTTTTAATTGTTTTGCTTTTGTGTGTTACTAACTATGGATTTGAATTTATTTAATTTGGTATTAAATGAGGAGGGTGACCAACCAGTGATCGAAAATAATACTATATTATTATGGAATAATGCAGGTAGGTGTAACACTTGTAAAAATGTACACAAGAAAGTCATATATGTTACGATGTGAAGTGCTTATTAATAAAAATCGGTAATAAAGTTTTAAAAAGAATAGTAATTTAAGTAACAAATACGCAAATTAAGGCCTTTGCTGATAAAGCGTAATGCTTCCGGACGAGGCGTAACCGAGTCAGCAATATGAACATGAGTCTGCTAAAGCCTTGCATACAGGTTACATACAACGTTTTTTAATATTAGCTTTGCAGAAAGAGTTTAATTGCCATCAATACGTTAGTGTATTAGAAGGCAGTCCGAAAATGTCCATGAAAACTGATTGTTTATTAAGTATTCTATGACTGCACGCCAACAAACACTTTTCATCCAGCGACGAAAAGTAGTATTTTCATCCTTGGACAAAAAATAGAATTTTGCGGACTAACATTAGTCCGAAAAAATTACTCTTTTTGGGAATGTGTACTAAAAACACTTTTGTTAAACTCAAACATATATTTTATTTACATACCATTTTCTGGAAAATCTAATACGTACAAGCTTTAAAGTATCGTACAAAAATTATAGGTAACTACTATTCTCCTAAGCTAAAATTTTATTTTAATTTTCAGTTAATGCTTGTGAATATGTACCTCTCACTACAGAAGTAAGAGAACATTTTAATTTAACTGAGGCAGATGTAGAAATTTCAACTAATGTGGGAGAACCTACCTACCCTTGGAGTACTGGGGGTAAGTAGTTAATTCGTCTAATGATGGCTTTTATTTTAATGGTCTTTTCTTTTATTTAGAACAAGGAACGTTTACATGGACACATCAGAGCACACTGTTGCTGTTAGATGAATATAAAAGCCGGTTTTCTAGATTTAGGGATCCGAAAACTAAAAAAAAAACACTGTGGGAAGAAATTGCTCAGGCAATGATACAAAAAAAATATCTTGTTGATGCAGATTCTTTGGATCGCAAGATGAGGCATATGAAGAATACCTACAGAACCATTTGTGACAACAAAAAGAAGTCCACTGGTAGAGGAAGAATCCAGTGGGAATACTATAATTATTTTTGTGATATGTTTCAAGCAGACAAAACAGTTAATTTGCCCAAAAGCATTTTATCGTCAACTTTAATAAGGCCCAGTACACCTACTTCTGAGATGTTTGTTGATACTAATGGTGGTAGTAGTAGCAGCAGCATAAGTACAATGCTAACATGCAATTCACCAGCCACGGTTGAAGAATTATCTTTGCTTAAAGATACACCTACTTCTTCAAATATAAAGGCAGTTCAATCAAATCGATTACAAAAATTTAGAAAGAGACAGTTAGCTATTGAAGAGGAAAAGCTCGTGGAGCTAAAAAAAATACGCAAAGGTATTGAGGAAAGTAATCAACTTCAGAAAGAAAAATTAAAATTGTTAAAAGAATTTATGTTACCTAAATGAAATTAAAATAAATTGTATTTTCAAAAATATATTCCAATACTAAAATTTTATTTAAAATAATAAAGGTACACTTGAATATATAAACATTAAATGGTTCTATCGGATTGTCAGGGTTGCTCTAATTTCACATATTTAAAAAAAACTCAAAATAAATTATATCACTGTAGCAAAGAGGCAATGTAATCCCGTTTATGACGCGCCACATTTTCAGCGTTGCCTTCGTCATTATTCAAGTAATCTTGATTTTCTTCTGGCACACCAACAAAATCCATTTCATTCTCAAGTCTTGGAATCCCCTCATGGAAGATTATGTAGTTGTGTACCACACAAGCAGCTGTTACAACTGAAGGTACCAAATCTATCCTTTCCATCTCTAAATATTTTAACCTGCGAAATTTACATTTTAATAGGCCAAAAGTCTGTTCAATCATTGATCTAACAGAACTCATTCTTGTGTTGAATCTTGTCTGTCTATGGTTTAAATGGCCATTGTCTCTATAAGGCTTTAAAAAGATATGGGAGCAACGGATAAGCGGCATCTCCTAGAAGATGTTCATTTTCAGCAATAGGAGGATTATTACTTGTCAATAGAGCATGCAAGTCACTGTTCCTAAAAACACGTGCATCATGTACTCTCCCAGGTGTGCCAACAGAAATGTCAATAAACTGCTTTTTGTTGTTACAGACCGCTTGCAATATTATCGAGTGATAATTGTTCCTATTATAATAATCAATGGCATTATTGGGTGGTGCTTTGATGGCAATGTGGCATCCATCGATTGCACCTATAATTCCAGGAATACCTACGAAAGAATAAATAGCATAAAATGAAATAAACATTAATTAAAATTTTACCTGATTTTGCTTGTAATAACCTGCTGATGCGCTGTCTTTCATGTTCATTAGGCCATACAATAAACTCATGCCTCAACCTAGTAATTAGATTTACTATATTAAAAAATATTTGGTGACTTGTGCTTTTAGCTAAATTAAACCTATCACCAGCTGCAATGAAACTTTCTGGTTTTGATAACATCCAGATAGAAAAAAGTAATTTTTTCTCAAATAGCACTCGTTCACTAATGATCTCCCCGTTTCGTTGTTGCAGTTCATTTAGTAAGTTCTGAAATAATATTGATATGTTAAGGAAACTGTGCTGTAATTCACCATAAATTGCAGACAGTAATTATAATTCTAAGTAGCATGTATAACTATTTACCTGAAACGTTGCTCTGGACATTCTAAAATGATTATGAAAATCATCAGGGCTGTAATTTGGTATGACATTCTCATAATAATCTTCATTTCGAACAGGAATTTCTCTGACAGGTTCCACTATATCGAATGATCGAACTAAATTAGCTACGACAGCCTCTATCGGGTCAAAATTAAGTTCATCATTCATCAATTCCAGGAGAATTACTCGCCGAATGTTGTCCATTCTAGATTGAGGTTATGTCAAAGCAACAGCTGTTAAAAACGTCAAATAATAACGCTGCAACTCAACAACGTGTTCACCAATTTTCTAGCTGCCAACTTATATTACCACTAAACTGTTGAGAGCTGTAACTCAGCGGTTGAGGTCGGGTGAACGCACCCAATAACTTTAGCAAAAATTTATAACAGAGATATCGACTTACTCTCAGAATATATAAATAAACTTAGAATGTATGCTCGAATAAATAAAGTAATTAAAAGAGATCTAATAGACGGCCTACAATGCATCGAAACAGAACAGAGTAGGTATCATAGTATAGTACTTATTGTGATAAATTATGAGTTTATTTTTTGTATATCTGCTATTTTCATTAATTTAACACGCAATATTTTTTCCTATAACCGCCAGATTCCTGTAACCCTACATACCCCATTTCATCATCAAAAATTCTTGTTTTTTTATAGGAAAAGTATGGAGAAAATATTTGCCGAAAAATTGTATGAACCATCAGGAAAATTCGAAAATTTCTGTAGGATGTCGTTGTCTGACTTTGAATTTTTGTTGCATAAAATAGGACCACGCGTAGCAAATAATGATACCAAATGGAGAAAAGCTATACCAAGCAAAGTTCGACTGGCAATTGCTTTGAGGTTTCTAGCCACTGATGATATTACACTACCTGTTTAAAATTTCAATCCAGATCATTGGAAAAATTGTACTCGAAGTGTGTGAGGCTATCAACGAAGCTCTGAAGGATCAAGTAAAGGTAAACACAAATTCGTTTTTAGTTTAATTTTATTTAAAGAAACGTATATAGTCTATATAAAAAGGACAAGGAGTAATAGATCATTCATTTAAGTAGATTTCATAGACGTACCAAAATATATTTTAAGAGGGTATACCGTAAGGTACATTTTGTATTGAACGAATGAGTTGCAGCTATGCTAAAGAATATACGATTTAGGTCAGAGGTAACGGGATGTACTAATTTTAATAAAAAAAAGTGATAGAGGTAGAGGTCATTCGGAAGCAAAAAATGTAGTTCATTATAAAAAAATTCTACAACTTTCTCAGTCACATAATACCGAAATGTACTTTTAAGTATTCGCCAATTACACAACCTTTCTGTCTGTACTCTTGTACCAAATGAAACTCCTGAATCGTACGAAACCAAGCTTGACAGAGATGAAATTTACAACCAAAAAGAATTTGATCTCTGCCAAAACATTCATATATAGCGTTATGAATGCTTAGTTCAAAATCTACTACGACTTCTTTAGGTTGAAAATTTAAGCCTACTTCTTTACATTTTTGTCTTAAAATTAAAAACAAATTTGAATATGTTTGACTTGATTTGTCCGGCAGCAAACAAAAAACAAGAGGTACGTAATAGCCGTTTTTAAAACCATGGATGGTAAACATTTGGTAAAAAAAGTTGAACAGTATTTAAAAGTCCCATCCATCAAAATACAATCCGAATTACATAAAAATTTAAGGTTGGAAAAACAGGAGAACACAATAATTTTAAATACCTGGTCTGCTGTTAATAGAAATTCCTCTTCTCGGTTCGTTCGTAATTGTAATTCACGAACACTATTAAATACTTCTTCCTGATTTTTGGGCAATAGTGTAAGTGCATCAACATCCTTCCCCTAATCCCCTAAATATCGATCAAAACAATCAAGATTTCTTCAAAATATTTAATTCAAGAAATCTTTGAAACCTTTCAGAAATATACATAATTCTATGGGCCTCCGATTTTATCTATTATAAACCCTAATGACTCTAATAGGATTAAACTAAATGGTTGCGGCACAGTTCGAACATTTCAGTAATACTCAAATTGATACAAGTCAGGTAAAATTTTATTTTGTGGCAGAGTTCGGATATGCCCGTTTATTCATAATATTTTTTATTTGTATTACTCCTATATGTAGTGTTTGGGGAATTTTTCTCAGAAATTTTAAATGGCAAGTGGCCTACTGTAATCGGCTTAATACGATTACACCTATTTACAGATTATTCGATTATTGAGAGGGATTTTCCAAACAACCCAGTTTTCTTAGAAACATTATCGGGAATATTATTTTAAAAGAAAGTAGGTACATTAAATCAGTACTTAGTATTAGTTCTTTGAGTGAAGTTGTATGGTTGTCATAATATTGTAAACAGTTGGAATATACTTAGAACATTTGTTGAATGTTAATTGTGCAAGTACCAAACAATGTCGATAAGCCAAGGACCATCTAAACGACCAAAAACAGGTCCATAATCTTTAAATGAAAAAACTCTGATATTGAATTGTTATATATGATTGAAAAACAAGGATCCAAGTGCAAGTGTTGATGATATTGTGGAATTAACGGCTGCTATGTTGTGTGTTGCTAAATCAACAATTTATAGATTACTAAAAGAAAGCAAAAATGGAACTCTTCAACCCCCTAAAACTCCTTCAGGCCGAAAACCAATTGAGATCGATGAGTCATTAAAACAAAGACTAAGGCGTAAAGTCCATGGATTTTACTTACGAAAGGAAATTCCAACACTTGACAAAATTATGACATCAGTGCAAGAAGATACGGACTATCCAAAATTCTCCAGAATTACATTATGTAAACTTTTGAAAGATGTGGGTTTCAGATATACAAAACATAATAGAAAATCTCTCTTGATAGATAAACCGGAAATAGTTTTTTGGAGAAGAGACTATTTAAGAAGCATTCGACATGCCAGAGAACAAAATTTGAAAATCTTCTACTTAGACGAAACATGGATAAATGCTGGATATACAGTTTCCAAATCTTGGCAAGATGAAAACATTAAAAGCGGAAGGCAGGCATTCGTGGAAGGTTTGTCGTTAGGTTTGCAGCCACCATCTGGAAAAGGAAAAAGACTTATCATTGTCCATGTTGGAAGTTCTGAAGGTTTTGTTGATGGTGGATTATTAACTTTTATTTCAAAACGCACGGGGGACTATCACGAAGATATGAATGGGGATGTCTTCGAGGAATGGTTTGTTCAAATGTTGGATCTGATTCCAAAAGGGGCTGTTATTGTTATGGACAACGCAAGTTACCATTCACGGTTACGAGAAGCATTGCCCACAAGCGTTGGCGTGAAGCAGAGCTTTTGGAGTGGCTTATTTCGAAAAATATTAAGTTTCCAAAAGATCCACTAAGGAAAGAACTTTACAGAATTGCAAAAATGAACAAGAATAAATACAAAACCTACATTGTAGAAGAAATGGCTTCTTCTCGTGGTATATCAGTTCTTCGACTTCCCCCTTATCATTGTGAACTTAATCCTATAGAATTAATATGGGCTCAGGTAAAGGATGAAGTTGGAAAAAAATACTACTTTTAAAATAAACGATGTTGTGAAATTGTTTGAGAGTGCTGTAAGTCATGTGAGTAAGGAAAATTGGACAAACTGTATCGAGCATGTTATCAAAGTAGAGGCAAATATGTGGAAAATTGACAATATTTGTGATGATTTAATCGACCCTATTATTATTAATGTCAACAACGATTCTTCCTCTTCCGAGTCGGATATAGAATAAAATGTAAGTAATAAATGTATTCCAATAATTATATCTTTTCATTTTTTATTATATTATAATTTAAAACGTATTTTTTCCCAAAATACACACCACTGCATTGCGTTATTGCTTATCTGCTAATCCTTTAACAATGAATAAACCCTAAACTTTGCTACAACTGAAACAAATACGGGGTCGATCTACCTGGTTTTTAGATTTACGGAAGAAATGTAATTTAAAGTAAGAGATTTATCAAAAATTTCATGGTGCTCCCTGTAAAGGTTTTGCATACTTAATTAGGGTTTATTACTCCTCGTACTTTTTGTACATACTATACCCGATTCCAATTTTAAACATATTAATCTAATTTCATTGCTTCAATGAGTAATGGCGGTCAGTTTCAATGAATTCCTCTTGCCTCTCTGTGTTGTAGTTATGAAGAAGACATGACTTTAGTTTTTAGATTATTCAAGAAACCAATGTTGCTTGAATCAGTAACAGTGTTACAAATTACTATGCGTTGCGTGATATTGCATAATTTTTTAAGAAGAAGCAAAACATCTTCGCAATTTTATACTCCTTCAGGAACATTAGATAGTTACGATGATAATGGTGTTGTTTAGTGAAAAAGAAACTCTGCTAAAGATCTCTGTATATTTATTTTGTTAACCAGTAGGCTTATTATACACGATTACTAAAGAAAAGTTATACACACATTTTATTATTTTTATACATCAAAATTAACAACTGTCATCCTTCACTACTAACGTCACCACAAAACTATATTAAGGCAAGTTCACAGAACAGTTCTTTTTAGGTCAATGGGTTTTTTTATTGTTCCTAACAAATGGGACGTTAGTTCGGCCGGGATCATGGAGAGACGACGTAGAATATCCTGAAGGTATGAGGGACATGCGACCAGTGGCTAGAAAGCCACATTAAATGCTTTAAAAATCAGAGAAAAATTCACAACATATTTTCTTAATAAATTTGTCATATGTGTTCATAAGGTATACATAATATATGTATATAACTTTATCAAGTGGTAAATGAAAATATATTTGTTTTAACGGATTTTTTCTTTATCCCCTCCTGTACCTAGCCTACCCCCTTTCCCTAAACCGATTTTGTTCAAAAACAATCCGAACCTACCTGTGTACCAAATTTGAAGTCAAAAGCTTAATTCTTTTTAAAGTTATTCTGGGAACATACAGACAGACACACAGGAATTGATATTTTTTTACCGATAGTATACCTACTTCCACATCACGTGATGTATTTTTTTTACCGATACTGTACTCTCCCATTGCTTCGTGATGTGAAGTAATAATTTAATTTTATAACATAATTTAAAGTCAATAATAAATCTGTAAACCTACTTTGTCCTCTGTGCTAATTGTGGGAGTACACTGGTAAACTTCTCCAAAGGAATGCTTCCATTACTTCGTAAACATCCTCTGCGTCAGCACCTGATTGTAATGACTTCTGAAACAGGCCATCAGCGACTCCTTTTTATTTTTGGACTTCAGCAACTGCAATCTCCATTTGAACGGAAATCCGGAACCATCCATAGTTTACCTGAAAAATATTTCAGCATGAAGTTTCTCGCTGTAAATAACATAAAATAAGACTTTCAGCTTGCAGACATAGTCAGAACGCACATAATAATAGGACTCATTTAAATTAAAAAAAAAAACGCTGCAAATAGAATCAATACTTCCACATCACTGCTAGTGTTCAACTTTTAACAAAATAGTATTTATATATATTTTTTTAATTTTACTCCCTCCCACCAATATCCCCACCATACCTAATTTTTACAAAAATTTATAATAAAGTATAAAATTAACATCTGCATACCCAAAAATCCCTAAAACGATATATTTTACTTACCTTTGCCTTGTCCTTATTGTATTTATTTTTTGGGTCCCATATGATAGGTTCCCCCTTATATAACTCCAAAAACAGAGTGGATTCGTTGTTCCAAAAGTTGACATGTATAACAGCACAACGGCACTGGCTAGACTAAATCTAGGAACGAGTAATGCAACAAACAAGAACCAATGTGTGACCGGCACAAATATTGCCAACAAAAACGTTTCAACAACACGTTCAAATATCTTTGATTTGTCTTGATTTACCGACAACCAAACGAACTCCGGCAAACTTGGCCCAGCTGCTACCAACCGCGACAAAAATAGATCAACCACATATTCGCGTTGGCCGACGTTTGCGAGACTTCGCCAAATGTGTATGACCGCCATTACAGAATTTGATACCAGAAAAATCTCGAAAAGTTTATGATTTTACCTATAAGCGTTTCTTGAAGTGCGCCGAACATCATAAAGCCACATATTACTCTGAAAACGTATTGCTACCATACTTCGAAAATTTGTCAAACAATCAAAATATGAAGAGCTCAACACTATGGAGCCATTATTCAATGTTGAAAGCAGAATTAAATATTAACCACAATATTCAACTCCAAAACTATACCAAACTGCTTGCTTTTTTAAAGAGAAAAAATGCTGCATATAAACCAAAAAAAGCACAAATTCTATCAAAAGAACAAGTGGATAACTTTTTACGTAATGCTCCAAATGAAAAATATTTGGCGACAAAGGTAAAATTCTTAGTTTTAATATTGAAAGAATTATACTAAAATGTTATTATAGGTTATATTGATACTAGGCGTATCTGAGGCCTGTCGGTGTGATGAAATTACCAATTTGACAATTGCAGATGTAGAAGATTTGGGCACCGCTATATTAGTAAAAATTAAGGACGCTAAGAATTACAAACCACGTTCATTCACCATCCTGGGAGAGTTTTATTTTACATTTGCAGAATGTATATGTGTGTTCGAAAAGATATAGAAATAAATAGATTCATGCTTAAATACCTGAACGGCAAATGTGCAAAAATGGTTATGAGAAAACATAAAATAGGATCGGCACCACCTACCTTCTTAAATCTACCTGACCCTAGTGAATATACAGGACATTGTCTTCGACGTACCTCATCCACTTTGTTGGTGGGCAATAGAGGTGACATTCCAGCCTTAAAACGACATGGGGGTTGGCGATCCACGTCTGTTGCAGAAAGTTATATAGAAGAATCCATGGAGAATAAAAAACAAACAGCTATGAAAATCCTAGCACCTATGAATAATATTAATAATAACTAAAGCTAATGCATCACAAATTGATAAAAAATGCAAAGAATTTAGAAAAAAGGCAAGAAATGATGTATATTATAATGTTGAATAATACTATTATTTCATTATTTTACTATGGTAGGGAGTGGGGGCGGGATTTAATAATTAGGTATACAACGAAAATGTATATTAAGTATCAGATTTTAATAATAATAATAATAATAATAATAATAATAATATAGTATGCTTTAAAGATGATAAATACACCCCATTGAACCTAACTAATAACTGTGACATTCACCCAGCATCTGTACAAGAAAGACGAGAAGCATGGCAGAGGAAAGCACTGCATGGAAGACATCCTACTATCCTAGCCGCAGAGGGCACAGATAAAAAGTGGTCGAATCACTACTTATGAACAGGATACCTTTTCCCTGAAACTGAAGGGTTCATGATCGCCATACAGGATCAGGTTGTACCAACTAGGAACTATCTCAAATATATCATTAAAGATCCAACCGTGATAGATGACACTTGTAGAATGTGTGGCAGGATGGGGGAAACCATCCAACATATAACTGGAGGATGCAGCTCCCTCGCCGCATCTGAGTACAAGAAACGCCACGATCAAACAGGAAAGATAGTACACCATGCTCTGGCTTCCAAATATAACTTGATACCCGAAACAGAAAAACTCACTTATAAGTATACACCAGCAAGCATCCTAGAAAACGTCCACTACAAATTATACTGGGATAGAACAATATTTACTGATCGGACAAATGAAGCAAACCGGCCGGATGTAGTTCTGTGGAGCCTGAGAGAAAAACAGGTATGGATTATCGACTTCGCAGTTATGAATGATAACAACATGGAAAACACAATCAACCCAAAGCTTCGAAAATATGATGACCTCGCTCAGTATATCAAAGAGCAGTGGAAGATAGACCAAGGTACTATCCTACCCATGGTCCTATCCACAACAGGCATTGTACCACGGCAGCTTGGTAAGGCTGTGGATACTCTTAAAATCAGTCCATCTGCAATTGGAAAGATGCAGAAAACAGTTATTCTTGGCACCTGCACCATTGTAAGGAAAGTACTGGGAAAATAACGCTAAAAAGTGGAAGGTCAAATATGTTTTGATAGATTTATATCTGTATATATGAATAAACCACACTTAGACCAAAAAGGCCTGAGTTTATGTAAAATGCCTTAAGAAGAGAACTAGTTAGAATAATAATAATAATAATACATAGGTACTATTACAATTATTATGGTAACAATAAAACAAAATAACAATATTTAAACAGACATAAGTCACGTCTTACAATTATTGTAAAAACTATTAATAATTATGTGGTTTTCAATGTTTTCTAGGAGGAAACTTTGACTCTTGTCAGAAAACATGGGTTTAAAAATTGAAAAACTTCGTTCAACATCAACTGATGTAATGGGAGCATATTTATATTTACAAATGATGTTTAATTCTAAATTTGGTATATTTACATCGTTTACGCCCATACAAATTTTCGACATATTTTTCAAAATTTGAAAGCCTGTATTATTTTGAGCGACAGAATTGAATTTATTTAGAACGACGGTCCCAATTTGCCCACCGACTTTCTTACAATTTGACTCAAACTGGCTAATTAGAGCTACTGATTCCGTTAATGGAATACAAGATTTTTCTAAATTTTTAATAGTTGTAGATACAAACATATAATTGGTTTTTATAAATATTAAATTATTCTTTATTAATGAATTTTTAAAAAGATTTTTTGAGTTTAAAAGAGATGTAGATGAAGAGTCACTAAGATCGTCAATCACATGTTTAATGGCGTGGTAATTGTCAGCATAAAATATAGCTTCATCCAACCAGGTAGCCCAACGAGTTATTACAGGTTGTGGTGGTAAGGCAAGATTTGGAAAAAAAATTTTGTAAAATTGAACGCGTATTGGAACTTTTAAGAATACTTTTTTTACATTGCTAATTAGGTCATTGACCAAAGGAAGCTGCTCTCTTATACATTCTGCCACTCTATTAATTCCATGAGCTAGACAGGTTACATGTTGCAGATTCGAATAAAATATTTTTAAATTTTGTCCAGCTTTAATCTGCATCAGATAAAAATAAAATAAATTTTTCTGTGGGAACAATTTGGGACAAGAAAAAATTGTTCAATGAATCTTGGACTAATCGTGCAAATGTTAAATTATTAGCTTTTTCAAGTTTTTTTGAAGCAAAAAGACAGGATCTGCTTGGATTTGTTTCCCCTAAAACACCTATTAATGCTTGTGCGATATATCTACCGCACGAATCGGTGGTTTCGTCTACTACAATATAGAAATAGTTTGAATTGACTTCGTTTTTGATACAAGTTAATGTTTGTTTATAAATTGAGTCGACACTTGCTTTACGTAAGGTCAACTCGTCAGGAATATTTAGTTTACAATATTTTCCTAAAAATTCCTTCATGTTGGGATTATTTAACTTGCTCAACGGTATGTTACTGGCAGTTAATCTCTTTTTGGTCGTCTTTTTTTGGCTTCTGTTGTTGGAGGCAACCTCTTAAGGTTTGTTGCGATGATAATTTCTGCATATTGGAAATATGCTTTGCAGATGTCACGTGTTGATCCACAATGAATTTTTTCTCGGCGTGGATCTATAATGGGAACGGAAAACTGCTCATTATTTTTACAAGACAAATATAGGCACAAAAAAAACAAATATCTAACTGCAAAATAATTCGATACCCTGTGTGTTTTTAGAAGGACAATTTTTTTACTTGGTAGGCACAAAGAACGTGTCAATCACGTCCGACCATATCATTCACCCTTTTGTTTTATAAAACTCATTAAATAAACAACAAAATAGTAATATCCGGTTACAATTTGTTAAAAAATAAGCTGCGAATAAGTAAAAAGAAAATAATGAAAAAAATAATATGTTACCTATATCTTGAATACATGAATACTTATACTTTTAGATAAAACATACTTCAAACCCAAAGCGAATAGCAATATGTAACATACACTTACAATTTTTGAACACACTGTAAAAGAAAGGTGGTCTCCATCCCAAGTAAGTTCTCGGTGACACTTTATCCACATATCATTAAATGTCTTTTTAGGCATTTCGACTCAAACACTTGTATATTGTATCCTGATTAAAAGAAAGTACAATAGGTTCACTGATCACTAATCGTAATGCTTTCGTTGGAAGATACTGCTCAATTAAAGGTTTGCCTAATATTTACCGGGGGAGGCCGCTCCGGCTGCGATGTTTTGGGAATCCCCCGGTTACAGTTACTTGTTTATGGTATTTGGTATTTCCCATTTTAAGAATAAAGTAATAAAATAATCAATATAGTAAGACCCTTTCAATAAAGTAGGTACCTTATCTTTCAAGTTCTTTCAATTTTGGGGTAGCAGGTAGTTCCAAACCCAAACAGATTTAAAAATTCCATAATGAAAACTTTCTGTTCAATAGGATTTTAAAATAATTGGCAATAAATGCAAAAAATGCTCAAATCTTTAAAAAAATGCATTTTTTGGGAAAAAGTATAAAAAATGCAAAAAAATGCACGTTGCATTTTTTCCGAGCTCTAATAATAACCAATCTAGTACATCAGATAACTTAGAGAACATGAATTTTAGTAATATTATTGAAGAAACTCCCAGTACTATTAGTTTTGCAACACCAAATATTAATAGCATTGCAACAAAAGAAGCAGAAATCACTGGGGCCTTAACATTTGAAAATTGTAATTTTGTTGTAAATACAAAAAAATAAAAAATTAGTTCAAGTTTAATTTTTTCATGCTTTCCGCCTGAAGATAAAATAGTATATATCATTCGGAGTAGAAGGTATTTTTGTTCGCCCAGTTGCCGGCCTCAACTGCGTTTCGGCCTTCAATCTCTGGGCTCACCACAAAAAACACTCACTTCTACTCCTAATGATATAATCTACTATTTTTTCGTTATTTTTTCATAGAATTTAGTTTTGTTTATGGTTTTTGCTTTAAAATTTCGTTTTCCATAAAAAAATCGAATGGGATACAAAAAGCGCTCAGTTCGCGTCTGCTATCCCGTTTAAACCGAACGCTCTTTCAAATACAATATAGGTATTGGTAAGTAATCAAAATATTAATACCTGTCAAAGTTTAGTTTCGCAACATAACTGAAAGGAAATATACGATTAGTTTTCTACACTATATCTGTTACCTCAACAATAAAATATTTATTTTATATGAGCATGTATTCTATTATTACCATTCTTCAGTTTTTAGATCAATGTACTGTTCCCCCTATCAGTTTTCAATAAAAAAAATGTAGGTGTGCGTTTCCGATGATTATTTTTTCTTTTTATCCAAGAGCGAACCTGTCGGCCTCTGCGTAGCCAATAAACGTTATGAAAAAATCGCCGAATGAATTGCAAGCTGAATAAAATCATTAATATAATAACGTACCGGCCCTTTAGATTAAAACATCGATACATTATTATTGTGGCATTCTGAATTAGGCTTGTTCATACAATTTTTATTCCATTGTTAAAAAACGTAAAACAAGAATGTTTTACGTCGATTGATTTATGTAGTAGTAAGACTTCGGTTAAAAACGTATTTTTAGCTTACGTAATGAATCACTTTAGCTTGCAATTTTTTCAAACTGCATCGATTTACTGAAAGTTGGTAGGGAATAGATCAAGGATCAAAATCATGCCGACGGGCGCTTTTACCCTGGGGGTGGTTGTCACCCCATCTGGGAAGTGGAATTTTTTTATTACATTTTGATCATAGGAATATGTAAAAACTAATTCTAAGAAACAAATTTTTATTACAGTTAATATTCGCAAATAACTCGGGAAATATGCATTTTATCAAGAAAACTACGAAGAGCAAATTTGTAGCTTTTAAAAAACCAAATACTTATAAATATTTTTTTATCGATCAATGTGGACCGAGCTACGCTTTGTTAATAGTAGGCTTTTGTTTGTCAAACACTAAATTTGAGAGATTCAAAGTCAAATAGAAGGAAAACTATGCATTTTTAGAGAAAAACTTATAGAATCTTTCAAGGAAATCTTTCTTTTGGAACAAAATGCAGTTAGTAGCATGAAAATTTAGCGAGTTATCATAAGAATAAGGTCAGACTTTACTTTTTTCTACGAAAAAATTATTGAAAACAAACCCCTAATTACCACCCTAATTAATATGTATGGTTGCTCTTTTGCAGTTCTCTTTATTTAAGTATTATCAATGGATCCTAGAAGTTTGTTCAATTTAAAATGCTTAAAATTGACAAAACTGGAGCTAAACCTGAAAAACGCTTTCCTTCAATTTCGTAAAAAATGCCATTTTTTTCAAAATAACTCCAAAAATACTGGAGATACGAAAAATATGTTAGAGTATCGAATTTTGGCTTCCTTATTTTCAAGGATTTTCTTTTATGTAAATTTTCTCTACAATAAATATTGAGATATGACCTACATTTACGAGCCAACACAACCTTATTTACTCACCCCCTTTTCAAAACTAAGGGATTTAGAGAATTTTAATTTACAAACTCTCGTAGCTCTTTAAAAGCCATACAAAAAAATTTTTGAATGAACTTTCTATTATCAAAAACAAACGAGCTATGTTTAAAAACCCAATTAAATTTTTTTTTCGAAAAGTAAAAATCACAAGTCACAGCATACTAATCTACATTACCGGTATATACTTTATGTGCTACACATTCGACACTAACGTATACACTCAAATTTACTACAAAACAATATATTAAGTAGTGTCATAATATCGAATATATAAATATTCCAATATTCCGATGATTAGTCATCTTACTCCGATACTCCGAACAAAGACGGTGACCAGCAAGTAGAAGCATCCCTGGAAATTCGGTCCCTGATTCAAACCGAATCACTCCAGTAGCAGCTTGCCATCGTATTCGCCGATAATAACTAAGATTTTAATCTCAATCTGTCCTTTATTGGACATTTTATTTATGAAAAACTGCTCTTTATATAGCGAATTATTTATGAAATTTCCTCTTTTTCAATAACAACGTTTTGAACCAGATTCTAGCAAGAAATCTACCACCATCCAGCTGAAGACAGAAGGACTTTTCAGGTGAATATAAAATACTAACTGGCAGACAAAAGGGTCAGGAAACCTTTAACCAGAAGGAAACTCCCTGCGGCTGTGAGTCCGCCACCCCCCATACTAACAAACTTCTGTTTTGTCCTCTTCCGCCCAACAACCAACTTGCAATGTCTTCCAAAAAAACGCTCCCCATACAACACCCATAGCCAAACTGGCCAACCTGTTTCCTCTATCTCATCTCACGATGAGTTTCCACCAATGGTTTCACCCCCTAAAACCAACCGTTCTACCTCACTCGACGATGTAATCCGTGAATCAACTAAAGTCTGCATACCAAAAACTCCAAACCATGTATGAAGAATTAAAACAAAACTCCATCCCAAATACCCTCACCAGAAGTACACTTTGCCAAATCCCATGCCTCTCGCCATATCCCCCGCCCCAGTTCACATATCTCCCTGAACACGACTCGCATAACCAACCGCCAAGCACTCTCTTGGGTGCCATACCCAAGATAACCCGAAGAATTCCTACCCCGCCCCCACCAACCACCCAACAACAACAACCAACTCAACAACAGTCAACACAACAACCCCGCCCTACCCAACAACCACGAACTGCCCAACAAACCCGACCTTCCCAACTGACACCTCCACTTCAAACTCTGAATATCCGAAACTTACCTTCCAAATACACCTCCCAGAGGGAGTTACTTAACCTCCTCAACACAAACGAGCTGTTGAAGATAAACATCTCCTTCTCGAAGGCAAACCCGAACCGCACAGCACTCCTGAACAAACTGTTTTTACAGCACCTGGCAATCCAAGATTCCTCAGGGACTTTGCCATCGAAACAGACCTCCTCTCCCGTAACCTAACTCGAAGCCGACACGTCCATATTCCGCTAAATGAGACCTCTCCGCTTCTTACACCCTTCACAATCGAAGGAGTTCAGCAGGCGTGCCGAGCGGGAAGAAACAGTGCCCCCGGGCACGACGGAGTCTCGAGACAGGCACTTAAAAAACTGCCAGAAGAGATTTTCCCTCCGCTCTGCTCCCTGTTGAACGCCTGCTTGGCATTCTCTTACTTCCCTAACGTAGTTCTCATCCCCAAACCCGGCGGGGGATCGTGGAACTCTAGGTTTCCGGGGAACACACTTAGAGAATGGCTGTGCTTAGACATCGTGATATTAAATATTGACATAACCTCATTGTTTTACATTTCCTTAATCTAGATATTACTTTTAAAGTCTGACAACGTTGTTCAAATGTGACTTAATACTTGCTGTATGATGTGTATCAATATTTATAGTATATGACCTACAGTCGCTGTGATTTGAACAAACCTACAGATCAGAAATCAGGCAGGCAGATGACAATGTTGCAGAGACGATTTGGAAACCAAAGGATCAAGCCAGTTGCGTTAAGAAGTGTCAGCACATATTTTTATCTGCGTTCCCTTCTCTCTATTACAAGGTTTCTTTGGAGGTTCAACTGCAGATAAATATAAGACAGGTCAACGACGATGTTGCTGAGACGTTTTGGAAATAAGGAGATTCATTTAGCTGCGACAAGAAATGTCAGCACGTTTTCTTTTCTGCGCTCTCGTCACTTCGGTTACTTCCTTCTGTTATAAGATTTCTGTGGAGACTCATCTACTGATACAGATAAGGCAGGCACATGAGAATTTTGCTGAGACGATTTGGAAACCAGAAGATCAATCCAGCTGCGTCAAGAAGTGTCATCACATTTTTTGTCTTCGTTCTCCTCTCTTTAATACTGCCCCCTCTGCTACAATATTTCTTTTGAGGTCCTAGTGCAATTACAGTTAAGGTATGCACATGAGGATGTTGCTGAGACGATTTGGAAATCGAGGGATCAGCTCAAGCTTCGTCAAGAAGTGTCAGCACATTTTTTATCTTAGTTTTTTACTTTGATTGTTTACTCAATGCTGCAAGATTTATATCGAAGTTAAACTACAGATACAATCAAAGTAGAAAGTAGAAACATGAGTATGTTGATAAGACGATCTGGAAACCTAGGGATCCATACAGCTTCGTCAAGAAGTGTCAGCACATTTTTTTTCTTAGTTTTTTACTTTGATTGTTTCCTCAATGCTACAAGATTTATATCGAAGTTAAACTACAGATACAATCAAGGTAGACACATGAGGATGTTGCTAAGACGATCTGGAAACCTAGGGATCCATACAGCTTCGTCAAGAAGTGTCAGCACATTTTTTTTCTTAGTTTTTTACTTTGAATGTTCCCTATATGCTACAAGATTTATATCGAAGTTAAACTACAGATACAATTATGCAGGGACATGAGGATGTTGCTAAGGTAATCTGGAAACCTAGGGATCCATCCAGCTTCGTCAAGAAGTGTCAGCAATTCTTTTTTCTTCGGTATCTTCTCTTCGGTTGTTTCCCTATATTACAAGATTTCTTCAGAGGTTTACCTACAGATATAGTTAAGGTTAGGACGTTGCTGAGACGTTTTGGAAACCTAGGAATCCATCCAGCTTCGTCAAGAAGTATCAGCAGTTATTTTTTCTTAGTTTTTTTAATTTGATTGTTACCTCTATGCTACAAGATTTATATCGAAGTTAAACTGCAGATACAATTAAGGCAGGGTCATGAGGATGTTGCTAAGACGATCTGGAAACCTTGGGGGTCCATCCAACTTCGTCAAGAAGTGTCAGCAGTTTTTTTCTCCGTGCTCTTCTCTTTGATTGTTTCCCTATGCTACAAGATTTCTTTGGAGGTTTATCTACAGATATAGTTAAGGTAGGCACATGAAAATGATGCTAAGACGTTTTGGAAACCGAGGGATCAACGCAGCTTCGTCATGAAGTGACAGCACATTTCTTTTCTTAGTTTTTTAATTTGATTGTTTCCTCTATTTTACAAGATTTATATCGAAGTTGAACTACAGGTACAATCAAGGTAGACACATGAGGATGTTGCTAACACGATCTGGAAACCTAGGGATTCATACAGCTTCGTCAAGCACTGTCAGCACACTTTTTTCTTAGTTTTTTACTTTGATTGTTTCCTCAATGCTACAAGATTTATATCGAAGTTAAACTACAGATACAATTAAGGCAGGTTCATGAGGATGTTGCTAAGACGATCTGGAAACCTTGGGGGTCCATACAGCTTCGTCAAGAAGTGTCAGCAGGTTTTTTTCTCCGTGCTCTTCTCTTTGGTTGTTTCCCTATGCTACAAGCTATCTTCGGAGGTTTAGCCGCAGATATAGTTAAGGTTAGGATGTTGCAGAGACGTTTTGGAAACCGAGAGATCAACCCAGCTTCGTCAAGAAGTGTCAACACAATTTTTTCTTAGTTTTTTTAATTTGATTGTTTTCTCTATGCTACAAGATTTATATCGAAGTTAAACTGCAGATACAATTAAGGCAGGCACATGAGGACGTTGCATATACGTTTTGAAAACCGAGGGATCAACCTAGCTTCGTCAAGAAGTGTCAGATAAGTCGGGGACTCTTTATTTTTTGTCTTTTAATATTGTTTGTGCTGTTTTTCAAAGATAAATATCTGGGAACTAATAAACTATCTTTTTGTTATCAAAACTATCTTCTTAGTTGTCTAATCGCCATTAATGTAATGTATAATGTTTCATAAAATAAGTAGGAACTCGGGATAACCATTGAAGCTAAAACTGCTATCATAAAAATAAACATTTTACTTTGTTGAATTGTCGGTAATAAAGGAAGCCGATTTTAAAAGACATTCAGAATGAAAATTTTTAATGTAGCTTAACCCAAAATATCTTTTGTTGGAAAAAAAGCCGTTAGGTACCTATTTACCTGTCCTAACCTTCGCCTCTTCTTTACAAGCTGTTCCTTTTTGAGGGTTGTCACTTATAAAATTCTAAATTTAACAAACAGAAAATTCGAAAAAGGTCGGTAGGTAACCAGCTAAAATAAATATAAACGAGGCAAATATAATTACAAAAACCAACATCTCGAGATTCAGGAGCAGAGCTTGTGAAAAACTGAATATTTTGAGTGATTATTTTTAATGGGAAAAATGTATACCATTTACCGTACTAAATTAAAACTGGTTTGTATTGATTCTCTGTCGGACCTAAATTATATTTAAATGATAAATACCTGCATACCCTACCCAGTGTGGCGTTAAAAAGGTTAATAATAAAAAAATGTCTGCTTCGATTGCCAAACAAAAAACGTTTCAAAATCATTCTCACTGTTTTTTTGTTATCCTAAATCTCCGCCGGCTTGCAAAATCGGCTTGTTAGATTAGACAAAAAATCGTTTAAATCATGGTATGGAATGGAGTGTGCATGTTTCATGAGAAACGTCAACATTACTATTTTAATCAAAATTTCTTGAAAAATGTTAGTTTTACGAAAAAAAATAATATAACGTTTTTTGTAGGGATATTTCCAAGCTATCAATTTGATAACTAATTTTTTTTCAATCAAAGTTATCGTTTTTTAGATATTCGGGAAAAACTGTTTTCTGTGACTTTTACATTTTTACCAGCATATGTATCGATGGGAACTTTAGGGATTCCGTTTAGAACTAGGTACTAAAGGAACTTTATTGTAAAAATCCAGCTTTTCCCCATCTTTTCTACGGTATAATGTCTCTCTTCTCCGTATATAATTTGTTAAAAGGTTTTGTAGTCTAATAAAAAAACTTTTTAGTGTTTAGAAGAAATAAAGCAAAAACTAGGACTTTTTTTGCATACATTTTCGTTAAAAGTGACTTTTCAGTTAGGACAACAATGTTTATGTTTTTATGGCACGGAAATTTCAGATTGTTTGTTGTTCTAATCTCTTTAATATAATATTTTTACAAGACGTTAAATGCCAACACAGCTTGTAACCTTTTTGGGATGATCATTTGACATATATGCAAGTTGTCATAAATGCTTAGTAATGTAGTTTAGATATAGGAAAAACCTGTGATTAATACAGTTAGTGCGTTCTATTAGCGAGTGAAAAAATCAACTATCGTATGTATTTGCCACCATTTTCGGTCGTCGGAAATGGTCCAGCGATATCTAAAGCAATCCTTTCGAAAGGGCTTCCAAAATTATACTGTTTCATAGGTGCCTTTCTCTTGCGATGTGGTCCATTACTCGTAGCACAAGTCATTTCTTACACCAGTCCTTCACATCGTCGGAGCTATTCATCAAATAAAACCTTTCACGGACTCGCTGAAGGGTTTTCTTCACTCCCAGATGACCTCCCGATGGACTGTCGTGTAACTTCTTTATTACTTCAGCTACTCTTGTTCTCGGGATAACTAGCTGTTTCCTCATCTCGGAACCATCATCGTTTTCAAGGACTCTTTTCAACAGCCCTTCTTCCAGGACAAGTGAGTCCCATTGAGCCCAATACGCCTTGAGTTTCGGTAAAAATCTTGACACTTCTTGCCAGGTAGGTTGCCGATTTTCTTCCTTCCATTGCCGGATAATCTTCAGGTGAGGATCATTTTCCAGATCTTCTCTGATCTTGGTGGGTGACCATTCCTCGTTGACTACTGTAGTTCTTGAAACTGCAGCTTCTCTAGATTCCGCCTTGTTGCAGTAGGATCAGTCTGTTGGGCACGGCCGTCTGGACAGGGAGTCGGCATTTCGGTGACTCACACCAGCTCGATGTTCGATGTTGAAATTGTACCCTTGAAGTTCAATCCATTTAGCGATCTGGCCCTCGGGATTCTTGAACTGCATCAACCACTTGAGTGCTGCATGATCAGTCCGGATTAAAAATTTCCTACCATAGAGATACTGGTAAAAGTGTTCCACGGACTTCACTACCGCCAAAAGTTCTCTTCATGTGACGCAGTAGTTTCGTTCTGGTTTGGAGAGGACTTTACTGAAATATTCCAGCACTCTTTCTTGCCCTCCTTGGATCTGTGAGAGCACTCCACCAATTCCTACGTTGCTTGCGTCAGTGTCAAGAATAAAGTCTCCCTCTGGTAATGGATATCCTAATATCGGCGCCGAGGTTAAATGCCTCTTCAAGGTTTCAAAAGCCGTTTGACAGTCTTCGTCCCATTGGAAAGCTCTTGCTTCCTCTGTAAGTCGCGTTAGAGGCTTGGCAATATCTCCAAACTTCCTGATAAATCTTCTATAATACGTGCAAAGTCCAAGGAAACTTCTAATTTGATGTTTGTCGGTTGGTTGCGGCCATTGCTGAATGGAAGCAATTTTCTCTGGATCCACCGCTCACTATATGACCTAGATAGTTGACTCGGTTTTGGAACAGCTGACATTTCTTCGGGTTTAATATGAGCTGGGCAGCTTGGAGTCGTTTGAATACGTCTTCCAAATTCCTCAGATGTTCGTCAATGTCTTCCCCAGTACTACGATGTCGTCTAAATAGACCAGGCATGTCTTCCAAGACAACCCTCTCAAGACATTTTCCATGAGTCTTTCAAATGTCGCAGGCGCATTACAGAGCCCGAATGGCATGACGTTGAATTGCCATAATCCAGATCTGGTGGTAAAAGAAGTCTTCTCTTAATCTTCTGGGTCCATTTCCACTTGCCAATAACCAGACTTCAGGTCCAAGGTGGAAAACAGTTTGCTGCCGGCCAAAGTGTCTAGCGTATCGTCAATTCGAGGCAGAGGATAGCTGTCTTTCTTCGTCATGTTGTTAAGCTGGCGATAATCCACGCAGAATCTTGTAGTTCCATCCTTTTTCTTGACGAGCACTACTGGAGTCATCCATGGACTAGTAGATGGTTCTATTACTTTTTCTTCTGCCATCTCTCGAATTATTCTTTCAGCACCCTCTCTCTTCGCTCGTGGAAGTCTTCGAGCTGATTGTCTAATTGGCTTATCATTACCAGTATCGATTTTGTGTTTGACGGCTGATGTTCTGCCAGTCTTTCCTCCTTTTGGTACGAATAAGTCTCGATACTGCAAGAGAAATTCTCTCATTCTCTTTTTTTCAGCTCGATCCAAAGATTGACCAGCTACTGATAACATTTGTTCGAATCTGGCATTAAAATTGTCAGTGGTCGTTGTTTGACGAACTATAGACGTCACTGGTACGCAGGATCCAATCTTGGTTTCCTTCTTGATGGTAATAGGGTAATCGTTCACGTTTATCAATCGTATAGGGATCTCCTTCGCCGACGTAACCAATCCTTTTCCAATTAGTACTCCTTCGCCAACCTCCTCGTCGTGGTTCCTTGTTCCATCATAACCGGTCTACCTTCCTCCATGATTCCCTGCAGCCGTGCTACTATCATGGTTTCGCTTCGTGCAGGTAGAACGGTATCTTCCTGTATAGCTGCCAACACCGCGCTGCCTTCATGTGCATGAAGGAATACCTCCTCGGAACCCATTTTAATGGTTCTGTTTCTAAAGTATAATTGGAGACCATTTACATTCATTACGTCCATTCCCAGAATCACGCCTTCTTCAATGTCAGCTACGATTGCCGTATGCGTGAACTTTTCTGCGCCAATTCCCAATTGGATTTGTGTCTCACCGTGAACGTTGGCACTCTCACCTGTGGCGGTCCACAGTCGCAGTCTCGTTGGTAAAAGCTTCTTCTTGGAGTTTATTATTTCTGGTCGTATAATGGTTCTAGTTGCTCCAGTGTCAACCAGCAGAGCATATTTCTTGCCATTTACTTCGCCATCCACATATAGACTGTCGTTGCGACATCTGAGAGAAGCTATCAGTATGAGATGGTCTTTGGAACGATCATGGGTCGGTGCTGCCCCCTCGTAGCCGACCCGTTCTAGTTTTCCTGTGACTGGAGTTCTTGGTTTGCAGGAGTCTTGGGGCGCTTACACGAACTACGTACATGCCCTAGCTCGTCACAATTCCAGCATCTGATCGTTCTCGGCCTCTTGTCCATCATACTTTTTATTAAACTGACAAACTGGTCAAATCTGTCTTCGTCAACTTCTTCTTGAATGGTCCTAATTTTGTTATACCCCGAAGCTGCCAATGCGTCGACTAATGTTTTCGGATGGGCTAAACGAAGCGTCCTCTGCATATCGGAGTCACGTAAGCCATCAATGAAGGCCTGGATGCCCAGACATTCCATCATGTTCTCTGGTGCTGACAGATAAGCAAATCGAACTAGTCGGGCAATATCCACTTCATATTCTTGAAGTGCTTCGTCACGTTTCTGCCTTCCGTTCTTCAGCTTCTAGATGTTCGTGACCGTATCGCATGTCCAACCTCTTCTTCAGCAGCTCGAAGTCATCCGTTTCTTCAAGCGGTATCGTCTGAAGTGCATCTAAGGCATCTCCCCGAAGCGCTATAGTTAGGTTCACTGCTTTCTCCTTATCGGACCAATTATTCACTCTAGCGGCTGCTTCAAACTGTTTCACATAATTGGTCCAAGACATTTTTCCATCGAACGTTGGGGCCTTGACTCGGGTAAAACTGCCAATGTCTTCTAACTTAGGGTGTGTTTCTGTCTTGCAAGGTTTTGTTTGCTGGGTCTTCTTTTCTTCTGCTGGCGTGCCTTGTGTTCTTAAATCTGCCATATTCATCTCTAACTCCTTAACTTTCTCGTCTATCCTTGTTATCTTCTCCTCAATATCCAATTTTAGGGACGAAATTTTATTTTCGACGTCAGCAGAGATGTCATTTTTTTAATGATAAGATATCGGCAGAAATGTCATTCTTCATAGTGGAAATCTTCTCGCCCATGGCAGAAAAATCGTTCTTTATTGTTAAAATCCTCTCGTCTATATTAGCAGAAATCTTCTCTTCCTTGGCAGAAATTGTCGAGATTAAGGTGGAAGCCTCGTCATTGAATAAAAATGTTTCTGGATCCAAGCCGTTACTTACCAGTGCCACTTTGAGTCTTTCTACTAACTCACTCTTCTTACCAGACTTTTCGAATTCTGCCTTTAGCTCTGTCACTTTCAGGTCAATAAGTCTCTTGGCCATCTTTACGTAGATATTTATTTATATTATCCCACTTCTGACACCAATGTACTGTTTTTGTTATTTATTTAAACAATAAACGGGTAGGTTGACTTACTTAATTTATTTAAACACTAAATTAATCACTAACACTTAATTTATATATACTCAGTATATTTTCTTAAACTAATTTATATAAACACTTAACTGATTTATATTCATTTATTCACTTGTTTATCTCACGATGTCAAATTATCAACTAAACTTATCCGCTGATCGGTCCATTATATATATTAGTGCCTTTTTTACTAGAAAATTCCGGACTGCGGCTTACTCAAAAACAATTGGTTTTCTGGTATTTTCTAGATAAGACTGGTCACAAAAACAAAGTTTAGATAATTTTCATACCTGGCTTAGACAGAGTCGGATTTAGGGTCTATACCAGTGTGTTGTTTCGTACAGTATCATTGAATGGAATTGAAACAGCTCATTTTGATCCTAAACCATAGGAATTGTATTAGTACATTTTTTAGAAATGATTCTAAACTCAATGTAATTTACGAAAGGATTTTTTTTTGTATGTGCCTCTATAATTTAATACCTAGTAGTATAAGTACTTATGTTTTGATTATTGTATTAAAAATAGTTTATTTTGTAATTGATTATGTCCTATTAAATATTATTTATAATTCATATTTTCTAGGCTCTTATTAAATGAATCTAGAATGAATTACAATGGGCCAAGGCCCAAGTAAGTGACAGGTGTGAAGTTGGCAGCCAAAATGCCGAAAGTACCCGAACGACCAGTAACGTCGGCAATATTTCACTTTTTTACCTATATAAAATAAATAAAATAATATAGGTGTTCATCTATGAGACGCCCTGTACAATATCCAATCATTAAAGTGGTCACTTCTATACATACAAAGTAAAACAAGGTTACACTTACAACACAACGCTCGTTTATAAATTAGCTTAATATATTAATAATTAAAAAAATATAAAACCGCCAAATAATAATAAAAACAAAAGTAAACTGTAAAAAACACAAACTCCATTAACCGTGAGCGATAGCCATACGCTTAGGCATTTTCGGTGACGATGCAACTCCCTTCGCGACGTCATAAGTTATCAGGCAACCTATTATATTATTATATTAGCCTTGCACACAACTTTTTTAAGTAACCTTGTTCTATGGCGCTGTCTGGAAATGGTTAGTTTGTTGACAGCCCTGTAATACTAATAGTTGTATGTCTGTCATAAGTCAGAATACAAAATACTTACCTTGTAGTTTGTAAGTTTTGTATATTTAGCAATTAATAAAAGGATAGTCCCACCAAAAAAATATCCCAATGTTTATTGTTCAACCAATAATATACGTGACATGACTTCGTTCTAATGAAATTTAAATATCAACGATAATAAAACAATATTTAATCCAATACAGTGATTTCACTATAGTAAGTATATTTGGTAAAGGCATTAAGGGGTGACAATAGGTAGGAGGAAAAGTAAATATGTGCAAAACACGTCCTCTTTTCTATAGTTTTTGACGTAGGCATTTTCCCTTTTTTTTTATAAAAGTGGCGTCTTCAGATGAAGCGCTCTGTATATTGTGACGCCCGAAACGACTACCTACGCACATTTGAATGCAAAATAAGTAGTATTTGAATACATAGTTTTTAAAATTAACGTTTTTATTCCCCGTTAAAGATAAAAACAAAGAGAAAATTGCCGGCGAGACTGTCGGTGCAGAAAGCACGTGTTTATTCTTTGTTTGCAATAAACAATTTATTTCGGCTAGTCTCGTCGGTCCAGTCAGTTGGTGTAATATCTGTCGAGCGATATAGCAGCGACCCCTCTTTTCCGAACACGACCAAAGCTGAAAATCGAACAACAGAACCAAACTGCCAATACTGCCTTGGGCTTCAAATTTCGCGGCCCGGCTTTTTACTGCGCATGCCCTCTGCCGAATATTGCGCACATGGCAAAGACCGTACACGCCGGGTAACGAATCTACGGAAATTTAGTCAGTATCAAGCACGCAAGCGGTTTATATCTGCTTGACTCGTAGAACGTTTAATACAATATTAGAAAGTAGATATTAATATATTTTTGTACAAGTGAACACGTTTTTAATAATAAATAACATCGTTTTTATGATTAATAATCTGTAATCGAAGGTCTAGTGCTTAAATCAGCGACAATCAAATTGGTTGTTACCGAAAAACTGTGTTTTCTTCTCTTGGTGTGAATATGCCGGCGTCTAATCTTTTCGCTGAAATGGATCGCGGCAGTGGAATTGGGGACGAAAGGGCTCTACAATTAGCTCTCGAATTATCCATGCTCGGTTTTAATGAGCCTTTAACTTCGGTTTCGGAGCCAGATAGTCCTGGAGATCTCAATTCTTTCGTCAACCCTCTCGCGAATGTCGGCTTAGAAGAAGTTCGATCCAAGAAGTCCCAAAATATGACAGAATGTGTTCCTGTACCCAGCTCGGAGCATGTAGCTGAAATCGTAGGCAGACAAGGTACATTTTATTACAGTTTACGTTTTTATCAATCGCTTAAATAAACTAGGCCATATTTACGTTATCTCTGCGGTAAGCAGTAACACGATTGTAGGAAGTTCCCTATTTACATGCACCATTTATTAGGAACAGTTGTTCTAGTTAAAAGAGGATATATAATTAGGAAATATATATGTGAAATCAATTGTAAATAAATATTTACAAGTTAATCTGGAGTTTCAAGTTAATAATAATTATATTGAAAAAAAAACCAAAAACGTGTTTTGTTATTTCGAACTTTTTCAATTATAATCGTTAAATAGTTCATGTCTTTTATGAAATATTTAAAGTGTGCATTAAAATTAGTTGATATTTTAAAAATGGGTACGTCTTTATCCATCACCCTTATACTGCATGATATTCACAAACTGAAATAATAAACAGGGCCGTATTTGCCGTAACGTATTAATATATTTTTTATTTTGAACTAGCTAAAATATTGAATTGGACAAAGAAAATGGTGAAAATTTCAAAAATCTCAAATTCATTGTTAATAATTATGTTAATTATGACCCTGAAGTTTGCATTATGTTAATTATGACCCTGAAGTTTGCAGACATTCAACAAAAATGTATTTACCTACATATCTAGACAAAGACTAAAAACTCCAAGGTGAATTGTCCACCGTCTTTTCGAAATTAAATATATGAAGATGCCGAGACCACGGACAAAATTTTCCTTGGAGTTTTTTATTCTTTCTGTAGATATCTCTAGGTAAATTTTTTTTTAGAATGTCTGCCAACTTCAGGGTCATTAATTATTTGCAATTGTGAATTACTTTAATAACAAAATTCTTCATAAAGTTATCCAGCATTCACATTTTGGTTTATGTTTGACATATTTAACACTTTTTTCCCACTTTTCTGTGCTGCTCGTGAAATTCTTTCAAAATTTGCAAATTTAGTGTCTACTCAAAATTATTAGAAATTAATTAAGTAAGAGTGATTATTTTGACTTGATCATTTATTTCCTCATTCTAACGTGATATGTCTATAATATCTTCAACATTGATTAAAATTATATTTGCTACGAAAAGAATGGCAAATTTGGAAAATATTAATGTGAAAAACAAAATTTTAAATGCTTTATTTTTGGATTTACATTCTTCCTTAAGAAACTCTCAAAACTTGCAAATTTAGTGTCTGCTCGTATTGGCCCAATTGGATTAAATTGGGAGTGATTATTTTGGCTGAACCATTTATTTCCTCTTTCTAATACTGTTTCGAAGCATCGTAGACCATCATCAACATTTCCAACGTGATAGTCTATTACATTTTCACATTGACAAAAATGTATGTTTGCTACGAAGAAAATGTCATTACAAAAAACTGTACGGCAAATTTAGGAAAAATCCAGTTCAGTTGCTTTCTAAAAGGAAATTAGCAAAATATTAATTTGGTCAAAGAAAATGGTGAAAATTTCAAAAATCACACATTCATTGTTCCTTTAATATTATATACTAGAAAAATTAATTGTGAATCATTTTAATGACTAAATTCTATGAAATGTTATCTTAACACATTTAATGCTTTTCCCCACTTTTATATACAATTTGTTAGAAGCTTTCAAAATTTGCAAATTTAGTGTCTGCTCAAATTATCCCAATTGGATTAAGCCAGGGGTAATTATTTTGACTCTGGACTGTTGTAATTCTACTATTTTCCTTAGTTTCGAAACGGCATAGACCATCATCAACATTTCTAACGTGATAGATGATTAAGTCTATTATATTTTCACCATTGACGAAAATTATTATTAAAATGTGTTTAAAATTATATTTGTTACGGAAAAAAGGCATTACTACAAATTGTTAGGCAAATTTAGGGATAAAAACTGCAATTATTTGTAAAAAAATTATCCATACCAATTTTTGAAATATAACAATGTGGAATACACAATTTTATATAGATATAGTAATGATTGCTTCGCAAAGATAAAATAGTGGGGATTTGCTAATTTTCGTTAAAAAGAAAAAAAAATACCTCAATGCAACTAATATTATCTTGTGATACAGCTTGTCCCAAAATTTATAATATCTACTTCTAATATTAATCAAATTATATAACAAAAAAATGGATTGTAGTTTACGATTTAAAAATACCCGGTGTGAGTACTTTCAGGAAAGTAGTACCGACTATTGTAGGAAAGGAATAGTTATCTAAAACTGATATGAATAGATAAAAATTATGTAAAGCGGAACGGTAAATAGAACATTTTGATAACCAGAGGTGTAGTCATGATATACGTTTGTTATCTGTAGTCTTATATTTCCTTTCCCCGAAATCGAAAATGTTTATTTAATAGAATCGGAGTTGTTTGTTTGATAAATATAAACTTTTAATAAATACAAAAATTGTACCCGATGTTCATCATGTTCAAAATTACACTAAAATAATGTTTGAACCCGATCAATTTTTTAAAAATAAAAATCCATGGGATTGAAGATTGCACGAACGCTGAAGAGGTTTTAATGAGGAAGGAGATTTTGAACAGCCAAATTCTTTATCATTTTCTAATGAAGATGCGAAAGATATTAGAACAGAATCTGAAATAATAATAGATCTAGAAGAGGATGAAGAAAAATAATCAAAAAGCGAGCAAACATTCAGTTAGATCCTGCGTTAAATATATCTTAATGTTTCTTAACTATTAAAAATACTAGACAAAATATCATTTATTAGAAGAAAAATTATAAGTTGGGCCCTACTTTTTTATAAGTAAATCCCAAGCTTTTTATAAGTTTGTTTTATAAATTAGGCCCGATTTCTTTCATAAAACGTTCTTCATAATTTTTGTAAGTTATTTTTTACGTGAATCAATTAGTTTTTTTATTGATATGCCATACGATTCATAGGTATGTATTTTAAAGAAGTGTTACCAGCCATCAATTATAGCAAATATTACAAATTTTGAACAAATCCATCAGCTATTCTGAAAATTTGGTGAAATTTGATATTTTAAGTTATAAATATTTGTCCTCTCCAGGGTAGTACTTAATCTAGGACCAGTTTTGTATCTCTTACACACTTCAATGTGGTTTTTACAGCTACAAAAACTGAAGCGTTATTTCAGTTGAATATAAAAATAAAAAACGCCAAAAACATTCATAAAATTGCTTTTGTCCAACATAAAAGTTGCCTAAGCCGTTAAATTTATAGAACCCTAATAATTTTCTAAAACATTTAAGCTACGTCTCAAACGTTCAATTATTCAAAAATACATGTTTTATTAAAAAAATGTGGAGAATTATCTACAGCTACAGTATCCCATCTCTACAAAAACCAGTGAAGCTTTGGCAAGTATTTCAATACAAAAAATAAAAATTTCCAAATGTATTAGATGTTTTGGTAAGAAAAGACCCCCCACAGACTCTCATTTAAAATATTGGAACAAAAAACCGGATGTCTCCTTAAATTTCATAAAAATATGTTTTTCCGAGATCTCGTTTCATGGAGGTACCCAACAATTATTAAAGACCATTTTTTATACAAACTTCCCGTAGGTATGTAATTTTATATTTTGTCGTGCGAAAATCAATTGAAACTTGATACAGTCGATCACAGGATGTGTGTAGACGTCAGTCCTTTGTTTCCACCAGTAGCGTAGCTACAAAGGATGTTTACGTATTGACCTTGAAAGAAACTTACTTTTCTAAAGCTTTTTAAAAAAACTGTTTCATTAATAATTTGAAAGCTATTGAATCTTGAGCTGAAAATATTGATTTAACCTAAATTACGATACGACTTGTCCTTGAATTTGGAAAGGGTGAACCAGTCATTTGCTCCTGTCCAACGACTCTGGTTGCAGCCATAGATGTTTCTGTAAGATAATTTAGTAGGGTGCTCTTACATGCAATGTTACGACTCTGGTTGTAGCCATAGATGTTTCTGTAAGATAATTTAGTAGGGTGCTCTTACATGCAATGTTTGTGTATGCCCTTGAATAAACAAAACCACTTAAAATGCTAAATTTGAGGTGCAGCAGATTCAGAAATGTACCAAAATAGAAAAAATTACTTTTCAGTAAACAGATAAGTTGTTGGAGACAGTTATTTGAAAATTATGGATATTGTGTCCAGGTAGCCTGGGTAGCACATGACCAAACAATCTTTTTGCATAATCGATTCTTTGTATTAATTTATCAACATTGTTACTATGGAAGTAGGTTGTAAATACGACTTTATGTTTACTTACGACCCTCGGGACTTTTATAAGTAAAATTTGGGATTTTTGCAACTTTATTCAAAATAAACAAATCACATAACTTTAAATTAATACATATTAAAACTAATAGAACATTTTGAAGCATGATTATTAAAAATAAAAGGCTACTTTGCTGGTGATGTACTTCATGGTCTGTGTTAATGGAAATCAATGGAGCTTCACTTGGTATGGACCTATTTGGAGCGGAAGTAGCAGCTGGCATTTGTTCGATATTGATACGGACATCCTGATTATGTAGAATTTAATTAGAATTGCACTTTATTTTCAATCAATTCCTGCAAGTAACTCTTGGCTATAGTGGAACTTTTTCAATCCCCATGCCTCTTTAGTGGCAAAACATCAACTCCATGATTAACCAACAAGGTTGCAGATGTTTTTATAAATGCATGTATGTAAGCTTTAGGATTTTCTTTTTTTAAATATGTTGTTATTTTAAATGGAAAACTTCCAAATGAATTTTTACCCACCACTTGATTAAAAAATTTGCCATTTTGGTATTTAAAAAATTCGGCTATTGCCACTGGCATATTTTCTGTAAATTTCCAAAAAAATTTTGTGTTTGAAATTCAGACAATAATTTAATCTCTTCTGTCCTCTATTTCATGGCCAGTTCAATCACCGGAATTATCAAAAATTAATTTTTTCATGTGGTGCTGTATAAAAAATCGCGTGTGCAAGAACAGTAAATTAAATAAAAGATAGGAAAGAGAAGCTTTTAATAATAGTATGGACATACAAATGTTACGTTTATTAAATACTAATATTTGTTTATATTAATGAAATATTACTAAGATTTGAAGAAATATTTCGGAAAGTAATGAATTTGGGTGTAGGGTATGCTTCACAAAAATTAAAGACTATATAGTTTATTTATGATAGAAAGACAAATCACATAACTTTAAATTAATACATATTAAAACTAATAGAACATTTTGAAGCATGATTATTAAAAATAAAAGGCTACTTTGCTGGTGATGTACTTCATGGTCTGTGTTAATGGAAATCAATGGAGCTTCACTTGGTATGGACCTATTTGGAGCGGAAGTAGCAGCTGGCATTTGTTCGATATTGATACGGACATCCTGATTATGTAGAATTTAATTAGAATTGCACTTTATTTTCAATCAATTCCTGCAAGTAACTCTTGGCTATAGTGGAACTTTTTCAATCCCCATGCCTCTTTAGTGGCAAAACATCAACTCCATGATTAACCAACAAGGTTGCAGATGTTTTTATAAATGCATGTATGTAAGCTTTAGGATTTTCTTTTTTTAAATATGTTGTTATTTTAAATGGAAAACTTCCAAATGAATTTTTACCCACCACTTGATTAAAAAATTTGCCATTTTGGTATTTAAAAAATTCGGCTATTGCCACTGGCATATTTTCTGTAAATTTCCAAAAAAATTTTGTGTTTGAAATTCAGACAATAATTTAATCTCTTCTGTCCTCTATTTCATGGCCAGTTCAATCACCGGAATTATCAAAAATTAATTTTTTCATGTGGTGCTGTATAAAAAATCGCGTGTGCAAGAACAGTAAATTAAATAAAAGATAGGAAAGAGAAGCTTTTAATAATAGTATGGACATACAAATGTTACGTTTATTAAATACTAATATTTGTTTATATTAATGAAATATTACTAAGATTTGAAGAAATATTTCGGAAAGTAATGAATTTGGGTGTAGGGTATGCTTCACAAAAATTAAAGACTATATAGTTTATTTATGATAGAAAGACGATGGCATTGCAAAACAAAATATTGTGATGTTGCCAAGCTGTAGTTTTTTCCCTTACTTAACGAAAACTAGAAAAGTCAATCTGATGTTAGATTGACAGTTCTTCTTTTTCATTGTTCCGTGCCTCGTAGGGCGTAACTCAAAAATATTTATTTAAAATTAAAAGGCTTGCATGATAGGCTTGATTAATTTAATATAAATATTTATCCATGAAAAACTATGGATATGATACAAGAAACAGTAACCAATAATTCTATATTCGAATTAACATTTAATTATTTTACATAGAAGAGGGTTAAATGACGAACTGTAGGTCCTTATACCTTATTCTATGCTCTATAGAACCATCTTCAAGAGCACTACAAGGGTTTACCCTAAAAGGAATCAATACAAGCTGTAATCATCTTCATGCAAATTTAAATATTGTTTCTTTATACAATATCTATTATATTTATTATAATAAAAATAGAATGGAAAAGAAAAATATAGATACATAAAATAAAATTTTGTTACAAGATATAAAAATAAAAAATCTCCCATTTTATCAGTATTATTTATGTAGAGATACTGTGGTCCTTGTTTTAATTTGTGTATTATAGAATAACTGATCTAATTAATTTAATAATAAATTTTAGTGATTTTGAAAAAGTGGAAATAAAGCAAATTGGATAAAAATATACAAAAAATAAAACACAAAATTTCCACTACTCCACTACAAAATCATCACTATCTTCATCTTCACTGTCAAAATTAATAATAAGTGGAGGCCCATCCTGTCTATCAAATACTACTTCTCTATCCCACCCATCTTGTATAATTTTTTCAGTGTGCTCTACTGTCTTTGACCAAATATCAGGAGTCACTTTTTCTAAAGACTTTTTCCATACACATTGCTTGTTCTGTTGAAGAACCATCAGTTCCCACATGATCTCTATAAAATTTTTAACTATGCCCCAAATATGTTCAATTAGGTTGAACATACAGTGGTCGGGGAAGTCGAAGCACTTTGTGACCATATTTTTCAGATAATATGTCAGCTCCATATACTGTTGGTGGTTTATTCCTACAAACATGCATATATTTTACCCTAGATAACGGGACTTATTTCAAAACACGTCATTGAGGACTATCGTAAACTTTACGACAGAAGTAAAAACCCGCATTTTACGGAAAATCTTCTCAGAAAAACTCATTAAAAGTGGTAGAAACTCTATTAGAAAATGAAAATCAAAATATAAATTAAAAATTCAAACTCCTATTATTCACCGCTGCATTCTTTGCAAATGTCTCCGCCGTGCTCCCGGCAGATCGGATGTCCACATTGTCCACAATAAGTTGTTGTCATCCGTCTTTTTTGACCGGGGCAGTAGAAGCACGTTTTGCGTTTCTGTTCCTAAGGGATTGCATTTCTTGAATCATTTTGAATACCTAAAATTAGAGCAATATCTTGGCGGATATTACGCCTTCTTGTTGGGGTCAATAATCTTCTCCTCATCCATGGCTCAGCAAGGCAACGACTCAAATCTATCATGTACTGGTATCACGAAAGGGGTTCCTCTCCCCTTTTCAAAGTATTAGTTGAATAAATCACATTTTGCATACTTCGTTGCTTCATCTTTAAAATATAAAAATGATCTGAGTGAATAATTTCACCCCATAAAAGAGGGGGTTTTTAGTTTCATTTTATTTGTTAATTTTGTGAAAAGGTACATCTAACTATTGTGCCTGTGATGCCGATCCCATTTCAGTGTTCCCCCTTTTAGAGGTATTTTTTACCATTGACGAAAGCTCCGATGATGGTATGTTTATTTGCCGAAAGCGCTTAGCTTAATTTTTTAATAAAATTTATTTACACACTTTCATCTTTTGAGAAAATACACCCATCAACCTTCTTCTACTTCTAAATCACAAAGGAGTTGATGCAGACCATATTTATCATACCATATCGTACACAGGGGCCATCTTCTAGTTTTTCTACTGCAGCTCATGTTGGTGCATAATTGGTCGAATGTATAAGTCTATTTGTGACCATTCTTTTCTTTCAAACGTGTTCGGTTGAACCAGAAATTGATCTTTTTTAGATGTTTCGTGTTGTGGCTGATGTACCTGATCATCGACGTCGTCCATATTGTCTGCCAAAGTAGTAATTTCTTGTCCGTTCATAGGAAAAATCATCGAGAGACGATTAATCAGTTGACTCATCTGGTTCTTCTATAGATTCTATTTCAAGATTATCTTCTTTCCAGCCACTTCCACTATCCTCAAATGGATATGCATCGCTGTTTTCTCCCTCCCTAATTTTTCACATTTCTTCTACTTCTGCCTGAGACATATCCTCAGAAGACAGAGACAGTAAAAAATAATAACTTGTTTCCCAAATGTTAGCAAAACTGCTGTTCACAATATGAAACCAAAAAAAGCTGGCGCGAAAACTAACCACCGTAAATACGGGATTATCATAAAATTTACGAATCGGAGACAAAAATTTGCGATTAAATTTACAATAATGCGATGTTTCGTACACTGGAGTCTAGCTACCAACTAAATAGGAATGTACTGAGAGCCTCGCCCCGTTGCGGTATCCGAAAACAAACGAAATATCACAACAATATCACCATCATAAATTTTTAATTTTATGAATGTCCTGTTATCTAGGGTTAAACAAAATAAGTTATCTAAGTATTACCATAATATATTGAAAAATGTTTATATCAACTTACCATTGTACTAAATTCAATAATTGGGTTTTGAGGAAAGTATTTTCAAGAGGAATATCATTTTGTATCAACCAGTTCTGTATATTAGCCTTTTTGGTAGCTATTGTTGGTACTTTATTGATCACTGTACTGTGATAACTTGCATTATCCATTACCATTGTGGCAGGTTCTTCCAAGTTCACTAAAAGCTGGTATTCAAACCAATGCATAAAATTTCTCGGTTCATTTCACCATGGTAATCACCATCTTGTTTTTTGGAAGAAAAAACCAGCCCTTCTCCAGGAATAAATCCAGAAGAGGAACCAGCATGCAATACTATATACTTACTTACAATAAGGAAATAACAAATTACTACTAGGTTTCCTAGATAGACTGCATAGCTCGAAACAACTATTAATAATTATATAGATTTAAATAAAATACTGTAACTAGTAAATATTTGAAAAGGTCTTAAAATGGCAGGAATGTTAGTACATCATAAATTAATTGCTAAATTTTATTATTCAATTACCTTGGACCACCAATTTTGGTATTTTTCACGCTTCTATGATTAGAATCTTGCCAAGAACGTCCAACAGTACTGTCTTTAGATATCCAGGTCTCATCCAAAAACACAAATTGATATAAACCTTCTCTTTTTATCTTGACATATTCATGTAGAAAATGTACACGTTTTAATGCAATATGTGGCAACTCCATTAAACCACGACGAGGATTCATCCTTTTGGTATTTGAATCCAATATTTTTCACTATCTTCCAGAGTGATGTTAAACAACCATTAAAGAGTTCACACTCCTGGAGTTTGTCTCTCAAAGTTTTCAAGGTTATGTGTTCCTCTGAAAAAATATTGTGTTAGTTAATTGTGAATAAAATAAAACTGTAAATTCAATAAACTCACTGTTTCCATACATTTCGTATATAACATTTCGGAAAGCATTTTGATCAAAGGTATCAATTTCAACAGTAGGTTTTATGCGCTTTCTCTTTTTAGGTGGGCTTTTAGGCTGTTCACCTCTATTATGCTTGGCGGCAATACGGTTAACAGTGGTAACGCTAAGTTGTAAAGCTTCTGCAACTCTACAATATAATTACTTTAATTTATAAAAGAATAATATATTATCAAGTTTAATTAACCTAACCTAAAATTAAAAACATTTAATCATTTACATTTAAATATGTAACAATAATATTAATAATGATGAATGCAAATAGCGAATACTATTACTTACGTCTCTTACAGCAGTAAGCGGGAGAAGCGGGCCCCCATTTCGACATTCTCGTTTAAAATAACTCAACAAAGATGTTACTATCTGTTGACATTTCTGTTCAGCTGCTTCGGCATTTTATTAACCACGCACTGCAGATTTGCCTAAATAATTAGTTATGAAAATAACTGTTTTTTTGATCTTAAAGAAGCAATGAATTTAAAAGCACCAAAAAACTTGTAAATATTAGACGATGATCGAATGTCAATAAACGTCAAAACAAACTGGGGAATTTTACCACTTGATTTGACAACGTCTTAAAAGTTTTGCCAACACGTTAGTTGTAAATTGCCCTGGCTGTTGAGGATAAATTGGTAAATTAATATTTATTCTGATAAGCAGGAAAGTAACTAAAAATGGCATCATCGTCTTTTTATCGTAAATAAACTTTATCAAAAAAAATTTAAAAAAAATCATCTAGAAAATCGGAAGTCTACTTATTAGCTCACCCTGTATACAGATGTTCGTCGATTATTTCTGTTACAACTAATTTGAAAACTAGATAATATTTGTTAAAATAAATAACTATTTATTAGCTATCTCTTTTTAAATACCCTATTTAATTTGGTGAAACTGCTCATTGTAATAACGAAGATAATGGGAGAAATCTGAGTATGCGGAAATATAGAGGGTGTCACGTTTATAAAAACGTATGTTGATATCGGCTTATTTCTTGTTGATGCCTATTTTGGATAATTTCCATAACGTTGTCACACTAAAAATTCACCCTGTATGTATGAAGGAAACCTATATAATATGTAATGAATGGTGACGCCACTGGCTGCGGCACTACTGAAATTTTTGTATTCAATGGATAAACTTCACATGAGTCAGTCCTCTACTACCAATAACATTGACAGGAAGTTATGAATTACTGTAAGCAGGCACTTCACTCATTCTCATTGACTATATTATACGTTTGGTACGATCGTAATGGCCATATTATTTGTTTTATACAAGTATGTTTTTAAAAAATCCATAAAAATTTTACATTAAAATTTATATTAGTATTCAGTTGGAGTAAGCAAATGTGTGATTTAAAACATTAAAATAAGTCGTGTCGTGGGTTAGAAAATATTGAATGAAGCATAAAAATGTGTATAGGAAAATAGAAACAGTTAGGGGAATGGAAAACAACGAAAATTATAGTGAAGAAAACGTTCCAACTTATTTTCAGCGTGCAAAATTGGTAATTACCATAATCTATAATCAAATTTTAGGAATTTGATTTTATCATACTTTTGCCAATAATACGACTGGCGATCATGCCGTCTTCTATTCGGCTTAGATATACTGAAGAGGCGTAATAACGTCGAAACCGGTCGGCAAGTTATTGCATTGCAAATGTTGAAATATTATACAAAAATGAATATATTGACACAGTTTAAAGCTTACAGAAGGAATTGGCTCACTCTTTGTCGGCATCTTTGATCTCTATGTTCCAATTTCTCTACTGCGCAACTTGAAATTATATCCTATGCGCATGGAGGTGGATAACTGATACACTGATGATTTAAAACTTATTAAACAGCCAACCACTGTGCCTAATAAGTGACAAATCTTCTGCACATCTTGAATTTATTTCCTAGGAGCGGATGTGAGTGAGAGAAAAGATTGGAACAGTAAAATCGGCAGAGTGATCTGTTTCTGAAAGCAATGAACTGTGCTATTGAGGATATGTGCCTGGTCTAGGCTGTTATTACTTTTTAGGCATTTCTAATAATAATTGTACATTTTGGGTATATATAAAAATTCATGGCCTAAACAACTATTATAATAAGATGGGATATTTTTACATAGAATTGGATTGTACCTGTTACAATTCCAGCAGTTTCAGTTTCATAACTTGCCAATAAAACTAATTTTTCGTCTCACGTTTTATTTGACTTCTTTGTCTTTTTAAATTAACTTGACAGTCCACAACCTTTTTTTTTTTAAATGTACATAGAGTAACAAAATATTTAATAAAGTCAAATATAAAAACAATAAAAACTAACAGGTTTTAACAGTACACTTTCAATATGTGGAGACCACACATTGTGTTATCATAGACATGATCAGTTTTTATAAATACTTTCAGAATAATTATTTTATATAAGTTTTCTGTAGATTCTCTTAGAGAGAACCATACACTTTCCCAAAGTGTCGAATAAAATAAAGTATCCAATAACTTTAAGTTTGATTATATAGTAACATAAGGGATGATGAGAATCGGATACTATCGCTATTTACGGTGGTTATTACTGTCGAGCAATATACAGTGTGATCACAAAAGTAGAAACATTTAATTTTAGCGAACATATATCATTAGAAAAACCCTTACACTAAAAAATTTCTCAGTCAACTAACTATACGAGGATTGTTTAAAAAGTTTCCGAACTATATGTGAATATGGCAGAACAGGAACAGTGGGATGGAACCAGAATATGTGGTCACACAATGTATGTATCTGGAGAAAACTCGTCCTATCAATAATAACAAAGACTTTAAAGGTGGTATTTTAAATATGACATATAAAATACGAATCATTCATAGGTATTCTTATGTTAATGAGTCTGAAGCACAATACGATATATATTATAAAGAGGGTTAACTGATTTGTAGCTCCGATTAAATATAAACGTAATCGATTATCATGAAAACTGACAAGATATGCTCAATGACATAGGAATCCGAACTGTAAATACTCTGGACAAACCATCCCATTCTGATATACTATCAGAATACAGAATTTGACCTTACTGCTAGCCATAAAAGGACAGGATTTAACTGTCAGTAGAAGAGGGTAGAATTTATTAAGTTTGTATTTATTGATAGTGATGTTAGAGTAAAGACCATTCAGATTACTAATTTTTACCTTCACCTACTAGCATTTAAAATGTTTACTTCGAACTAAAAATATCCCAATGGCAGGAGACCAATTTCAAATAACATTTTTGCATCAAATCAAAGACAAAAAAATATTGGTAAATTTGTGAATGTTCTTGAATAGATGTTTTTTTGTACGATTTAGAAAAAAGTGTTAAGTATAAAAGTTCTAGAACGTGTTAAGATTTAGAAAAAAGCTAAGTAACTTTTTTGCGTCAGATCAAAAACAAAGAAAATACGATTTTATATCAACTTTGACGGGCCGCCATTTTGTTTCCACTGGGCCGATTTGGACAGTTAAAGGCCGCTTGACTACCTGCAATGCAATGAAAGACGCAATATTTCTTGATCACAAGCATGCGCAGATGAGGCTCAGCTGATAGATCTCTGAATTGCAACTTTATCGGTTTGGTGCCCTTTCTATTGCATGCAAGTTGCAATTCTAGGGTGAAATGTAGTTTCTTTTGGTATAACAACCAATCAAATGTCAGTCAAATCACTTGATCACAAAATACCGACGAGGGGTCCGTTTTCTGTGCACTTGATTGACTGTAGCACTTTTTTTTGTATAACTAACCTTAAGTTTTTTATTTGCCTTGCATAATGTCAAACAACGTGCAAGATTCATCACATGCAATAAATTGCATGCAATTACTTGCAGATTATATTGCTTCATGTCAAACGGCCTTAACGAGTTCGTCCAAGATTTTGGCCCAACCGATTTTTGTAGCGAGGTCGGTTTCGATCACTCAAAAAATGCACCCTCGTTCGTGTGTACAACTTCTGTTTTAATATGTATATATATATATATATATATATATATATATATATATATATTCATATATTCTTGGGATAGGTTCATTAATATACTACTAGTTTTCTTTAGTCATTCTTGACGTTTCGCCTTAATGACAAGGCTTTATCAAAAGATTTTAATCTCAGTCTACAATAAAAATACAACATTGGATAACACTGACAAACAATTTACATTGAGAATAGAACACAAAACATAAACATAAAAGAGTAAGTACCTTGACAACCATCTTCTGTGACCGATCATCAATGTTTGGTTCAAGTATTTGACTTTTTTTTGTTTTTTTATTATTTTCACTGATAACAGCTAATTGGACTTTAAGTTAATGTTATACACTGTGTCTTGGCATTGTTTGAGTATTGTCAATATACAGGGTGTCCGATAATATTAACGGAGACATATTAATTTTTTTATTGGTTTATTATGCACAAGTCATGAGGCAGCATCATATAAAAGGTTATGGTAAATTTTACTCAAGTTCTCTATGTCTTTCTAGTCATTTAGTGCTTCGGGTTAATTCTTAATGGAAATAATTTCATTGATTTTAAGTTTAGTAATATTTTGGTCTTTGTATATAATTTTTGTGTTTGGAAAAACGAATTCATGTTTTTTATTTATTTCATGCTTATGGTGTGCAGTCGACATATTTTTCGTGTATTTGTGACCGTTTATTCTATTTTCCAAGTATTGTGTTGTCATTCCTATATTTTTTTTGGACAATTAAGACAATAGACCGAGTATCATTTGACAAAAAAGAATAAAAAATTAAACCAAGGTATTATGGAGGAAAATTATTTTTATTAATTTTTTATTATTCCATTTAAAAATAAAAAAAGTCCAATAAACGGCTTATAATATAATAACTATGATATCACTTACCAATAGACTAAATATAAAGAAAATTCTATGACTACTATAAATTGCAAATATGCCAATTTAATTATTTTTATTATGTATATAATTTTTAAAGAAAAACAATTATTTTTCTCCATTTAAATCAATTTTATAGATATGTGAACAGCCTCTATTAGTGTAAGATTTTTCACTTTAAACTTATTTTAATTATCTATAATGTATAATTCTTGTAGATTCTTTGAAAATGGTTACAAACTGAAAGCTTAGAAATAAGAAATAGAATTAATCTAATGAGAAGCAGCCTGTTGTAGTAAAAGCAATTATTAAAGAGGCCTCAAATTTTTCTTATTTATTTATAACTTCTTCAGGAGAACTTTCTACAAAAGAAGGAAACAAAACAATAACACAAAATAAAAACAATTAAAAATATTTCGATACTCACATCACTTGAGCTAATCCATGGAACCAATCATAACGATATTATTTTAAAATGAAACAGAAACTCGACAAAACGGAACTAAAAGATAAGCGTATTTTATGGAAAATCCAACAAGGCGATACAAACTTGTCATAAATTTAAAATCAAAATAAACCATTAAATATACAGGCTAATACCGACGATTGAAATTCAAAAGTTGATTCATATCAGTCTTAACATTGATTGATTGTTTGTTATCATAAATGTGACACAATTCTTATGTTATTAAAATCAAAATTGTGAACTAAATTGAAAGTGCAAAAATAAGGCACATGAATTATTGGCAATGTGACTACAACTTTTATGGTGATTGCTCCTATTTTTTAACAATTTTACAGTTTGACTAATGTAACATTCGTTGATGTATGCATGTATTTTTTGGCAATGAGTTGATTTATGCCAAAGTTTTTGGCGCCATATCAAGAAATCAAGGGTAGAAATTGCATTTATATATCTAATAAAATGTAAGGTTTTTGCTTAAGCTAATTTATCTTTTTATATTCAACAAAAAAATTAAAAGTACTGAAAATTCAGTAAAAATTTTTTTAATGTAGCTAAACTTTTGATGAAGATTTAGTAAAAGGTTTTTGAATTTTTCATTGGCAAAACTTTTATTTGTTGAAACCTGAAGCCTATCCTGTATCTCCACAAATATCGAGTAACAACTCAATGTTGTAATATGTTAAATATTCATTTTTGCAGCTTCAGAGAAAGGGTTGTAAATCGTTTGTTGAATTCGGTATGGCCATAAATAAGACCGCAGAGCTCGGAAAGCTTGACTAAATTAAAATCTGCATGTATATATATTTTTATTGATTTTTTTCAATGCCTTTGACGAATACTCGTACCGAATATGAGTGGCATGACGCATCGCACGGGCGACGTTGCCGCCACTTAAATATATCCTTAAATATCAATATTTAATGTACGTATTTTCAAAATGCTTAAATTGATTGATCATTGTATTTTAGTAAAATTACACCATCTAGTTTTTAGTAGGTAAACTCATTTTTGGAGACTCTCGCTGGGGAAACATTATGTACAAGGTAGGAAAATTGGCCCACCCGGTACATATGGATGTATACAGAATTGAAAATGGAGAAAAAAATTCAGATGAACCGATTTCTCCCCTCTCGCCATCATTATATATATCTCAGAGACTGTTTGGGTGAAATTAGTCCAGGCGATATAGCAGTAAAAGTAGGGTGTAATGAACGTTGTTTGATAACGCAAAAATTTTTATGCAGAAAGTTGCCGAATATTGCGTACAACAGTAATCTATGGTTGCCTACTCCAAAAAGTGCTTGCTAAATGCTGTAGAACAACAAATGTAACAAAATATCGAATAATGACCCATTTATCGATACATTTGTGTCTAAAACTGTGAAACAAAGCATTAAATAATTAAAAATTTACTCTTTCTTTTTTGTTTATTTGACGATTTCCTATAAGGTTATGATAATCGCGAATCGAAAAACTTTAATTTTCCATGAATAATATGCGAAAATTAGTAAAAAATCATACGTAAATTTTTTTCAGTAAGTAAAAATTGATAAATGTTTATCAAATTTTCAGAAAAGATAATTAAACATACGACAATTACGCACAAAAATTTTTGTAACGATCGACCGCGAAGTTTTTTACTGCCACAATTATTAATTAACAAATTATAAAAAAGTTGATCGCGCGTACCTTGTTTAAACAACGGTGAAAAAGGAGCACGCAATTTTTAACAGTTACTTAGTGTCATAACAAACAATAAACAATTATCAAAATATCAGGGTTCGGAGGATATATATCATGATATTTATAACTTGATATGTATCCAATATATTCGACAATTTCATTTATTAAATTAAAAATGTTTTCCACCATTCTAAACATCCGAAAATGTCTCAATACGCCACTGTACAAAATTATAATTACTGTAGGGATTCATTCGGCTACCGCGCAAGTATCACCGCGCCGACTTCGGGATTCCCAGGTACGCGACGATTTGTTTGGCGATATTTTGACTGTATAATTAAAAACAAAAACAGTACTGGAAAATGGGCAAAATGTCGAGAGTGTTCAAAGGAGATGCAGGGTATACTATCGCGAATGGAAAAACATTTTAACACACCAAAAAAATATACCCAGTGATACGCCAAGTCGTGAAACAATACAACATCATCATTCTGTTCCTGAAGATGCTCTGCCTTCCACTTCCACTACTACAAAAAGAACTGTCAACACATCAGGTACGTAGGTAATTGTTATATATATATTATTACTAAATTTGACTGTACAATTTTTTCGTGGATATTGTAAGTAAAAATAATTAAAAAACATGTTGCTAATAACAGTTTTTTTTTCAGAGAGTTATATGCCTCAGCCAACCAAGAAACTGATGAAACAGCATGTTTTAACTGTGGCAAAAGACGCTGATGTTGTTGCAACCTCAGACACTTACTCTAAAGAACTCAACCTCCAAATAGGCAGATATTTTTATGCAACTAATACACCTTTTCTGCATGCTGATCATACTGAATTTAAGAAAATTATGAATTCATTACGGCCCGGTAATAATGGCCCCTCTTCATATCAGATTGGATAACCTATTCTAAATGAAGTGTATGATGATATTTTGAAGGAGTGTAGGAATACATTGCAGGGAGAAACAGTTTGTATGTCCCTGGATGGGTGGAGCAATGTCCGTAACGAGCCTCTGGTATGCTGTAGTATTATTACTCAACATGGTGAGTCGTTCTTGGTGGAAACTACTGAAACGGGAGCAGAATCACATACTGCAGAGTATCTTAAAATCATGGCACTTGAGGCAATAAGGAAAACAGAAAACCAATTTCAAGTTCATGTAAGGAGTTTTGTCACAGACAATACAGGAAATGTAAAGAAAATGCGTTCCGAACTAGAAAATCAAATCGGCATAATACAATATGGATGTTCGGCTCACATTTTGAATTTATTGGCAAAGGATTTAGAAATTCCTTCAGCTACTGCAAACATTGTAAGTTATAAAATATTTTCGCAACAAACATGTACCATCTGGACACTACAAAGAGGCTGGAGGCAAAAAATTGGTTATGCGTCTGCAAATAAGGTGGAGCACAATGATAAATGCACTTAAATCATTTTTGGTCAATAGGGCAGTATTAGTTCAGTTATGCCAGGACCATAAAGATGTCATCGAAAGTGACATTATAAAGATAGTCAATGATTCTCAGGTTGCATTAAATGCCACTGACCTAATTGCTCGTCTAGATCCAATAGCCATAGCTCTTGATAGAGTTCAAAGAGACTATACAACTATATCTGTGTGTGTAGAGGTCTGGCATAAATTAGAATTGGATTCCTGTTTTCACGTTCATCACCAATATTTCAATTTTCGTCGTTGTTACACAAAATATTTTGGACCGAACTCTATATTTCCCAAGTAAATATTTAATTTTTAACTAAAATATAATTGCTATATAATAAATGTGTATACTTATCCAAATTCCTCAAAAAATACAACGCTCTTTCTTGTTCTTGATGTAAAGCTACTAACTAAAGAGTGAACATCTGTTGTGTTCGTAAAATCGCCCTCTCAAAAGGATAGTTCAGTCAAAGATGTGAAACATAATAAGTTATTTAAAATTTATATTTCTAATTCTTCAAAATAAAACGAGATATAAGGTAGTGTTAATTGTCTGATATTTTGTTTAAGATGTTTTTATATATAAATAGGTTGATATTGTTTAAATGAAAGTATTTTCTTCTATACATTAACACTAAGTATCTTAAAAAGTAAGATGACGCTCAATACTTGCGGATTAAAAATAATCGTTATAATTATAAAATTATTAAATACATTTTAACGATTATTAGTTGAAATTATAATATTAAATGAAACTATCGTCAATTGAGCATTTTAAATTATAATATTGACTGGGCTACGACGGTATCCTCGTATTCGAGTCAAACGAAAAGCCGACAACGCACTATATTTGTTACGTCAACTATACTACATCACATTTTGCTAATTTCCGAACTTAGTCTCAGTTTTTACGTTCTGAACCTACATTTCCATCAAAAATTTAAATATTTACTATACTAAAACCATTTAAATATCCACTTTCAAGATACCCATTGATATGCCGCTGCACTTTCAACTAACACCGTGTTCGTCAAGGAGAATTTCTTTGACGCTATGTTGATAACTTATTAATAATAAAAAAACTATTTTAATAATTTCTATGGAAGTATTGATTTTACTATAACATCAAATATTATTTTACGGATTGGATACGGCAACACTGTAGATCGAAAGAAATATTTAAAAGCGAGGGTGAGTGTACAGAAAATGGGACGCGTCCTTTCCAGTCATTAATTATATGAGAGTTTTAAAAAAATCGTCATTTGATGAGTCCTCGTTTTATTTTCTCACGTCAGATTTGGATAACGCGTATTGTTAATTTAGTATGACGCATAATTCGTTTAGAAATTTATGACAGATTATTTTTGTTTAAATAAAAACTGCAGATTAAATTCAAGAAAAAAATTATTTACCTATTTGTCACACACATACATAAACTATTGAAGCAGGTTGAATTTTAAAGTCTTTCTGGTATAATATGTGTTAGAATTTAATTGTTACAGCACTGTAAAAACTGATAGTCGGTAAGTGCGATGGTCCCACACATATAGTGACTACTTCCAGGCAATACAAATCTATCTTTACTACTATCAGTAGCGGACTAATATCTCCTTAACTATTTAACTCTGAATTCATTTGGTGTGAGAAAATAGTAACACAAGAACGGATGTCCAAGAAAATACAGTTATATTTTATTTATCTTAATATGGTGGTTTATTTCTATAAATAAATTTTTAATTGATAGGTGGGAAAGTGAGAGTAGTATAATCTGTAACAAGATTATAATAAAAAAAATAGCTTAAAGATTACCCGCAATTCAGTACAAAATAATTTAATATAGAAATACTGAATAGATGCAGTTTTAGGTTAGAACCGCGTCTGCTATAGTAACTAGCAACACAAACATGAACGGAAAACAAAACCGGTACAAACCAATAATGTTTTGGAGACAAACGTAAATTATAAAAAAAGGGACAAAAATGATTGAATCAAAAGTTGTATATTTTGACCTGCTGATTAATTAATTTAAAAATGTTAATGTGAGAGGTTTTCATGTTTATAAAGCAAGAAGTTGGTTAGAAATCACCAAAACATAGGGAATTATTTGTTTTTATTATATTTGAATGAAGTTAATGTGAATTAAATATTGAATGGATACCTATGATATCATTTATTTACTGTAAACATTGACCGAAAAACAATCACCAACAGAGATAATAGCATTTTTAATTTTCTTTCACTCATCCCCTGTAGAGGGGTTTATCAATTTTTGCCGAAATCTTTTCAACTCTTTCTTTTAAGCCTAAGAATATATTTACTAAACTTGGCGTCAATCGGATCAGCGGTTTGGCTGGAAATGAGCGCACAGAAGACCGACATAATCGAGATAACTCTTGATTCGGAGTGCGATGCTTCAAAACGCGTAATAAATGCACATATATAGTCGCCACAATTTCAGTATTTCGGCATTCTGTCTTCTTGAATGGTCCTAATTTTGTTGTATCCCGAAGCCTTCGTGGCTGCTTCATATTTAAGAGGTTCTTGGTTTGCAGGAGTCCTGGGACGCTTACATGAACTGCGTACATCCTTTCTTCTTCTTGAACTGCCTTCTCCATTCAATGAAGATCGGCAACAATTCTGGCAAATTCGTCTCTGTTTTGGGCTCTTCTTAGCAGGGAGTTTGAATCTAAGCGTTATGTTTTTCAGCCAAGAGCACTGTCTACGACCAGAACCACGTTTTTCCCTCAATGTTGCCTTCTATAATCAGTTGTAAGAATCTGTATTTGTCCTGTCTCATAACATGGCCAATGTAAGCAGTCTTTCGCTTTTTATGGTCTCGAGAATTGTCGGTCCTTGTTAACTCTATGTAAAACCTATTGATTGGTGATATGATCGGTCCATGGAATGCGCAGGTCTCGATTCCATACAGTAACGTGGAATACACATAACATCTAACGAAGTTAAATCTTATGTTCAAATTGAGTGTTCTGTCGGTTAACAGGCTCAGCATTTTAATAAAATTGTCTCTAGCTTGATCTATGCGGGATCTAATTTCTATCTCAGGATTCAGATCCTCTCTGATCCAACTTCCTAGGTATTTAAATTTTGTGATTTGCTCTATTGGTAAATGCCTTATCTCGCCACAGTGTCAGCATCTTCGGCTTCTTGTCTGCCGATCCGGTCAAATCTGTCTTCGTTACCTTCTTCATGGATGGTCCTAACTTTGCTGTATTCAAGAGCAGCAGTCAATGCATCGACCAATATTTTGGGATAAGCTAAACGAAGCGTGCTATCGGGATCACGTAAACCCTTATAAAGGCCTGGATGCCTAAATATTTCTATGGTGCTGATAGATGAGCAAATCGAACTAGTTAGGAAATATTCTTGAAAGGTTTCATCACGTTTCTGCCCTTCCGTTCTTCAGCTAGGAATGGTACAAGACAAGGTTTCTACATGTTCGTGATCATATCGCCTCTTTAGCTGCCCGAAGTCATTCGTTTCTTCAAGGAGTATCACCTGAATAATTGACGCTGTCTTTTGTATCTGACAATCTACAGCGAGATTGTTAATTATTTCTACTGTATCTGCAGCTTTAAAGAACCAAACGTGTTTTGCATTCTCATGTTTTCTAATGGAAAAGCGGCATCGTATTCACTTTTATGTTTATAAGCTCTGAAGGACCAATGGTAATGTTACGATAATAACTGCTTCCATATGTATGAGTTGTTTGTTATGTTAAATGAAAATCGATGTGTATATGCACTTTTCTTTATATTTCTATTACTTTACACTTTTTTCATTTTGCATCACAATTAAGATTATCACAAATGCTTATGATACATTGTAATTGGAAAGTTTTTACTTCTTTATGATTAATTTTTTGACAATGAATTTTAATTGAAATTTTGTTACTCGACTAACAACCTTTTTATATATGATGAGAATTAATAATTGAATGTGTGTTGTTATAGATATTTTTATATGTCGTTTAAAGTGGGTGATGACAAGGAAAGTTATGTGAGAATGTGAAAATGAAACTGTCATATGACTATTGAAACTCAGTCGATGCATATAGTTTTGTGGACAAAGAAATTGATATATAGTTATATGTGGTTTTTTATATGAAGTGAAGTTTGAAATGGGTTTTGTAAAATTATAAAATACAGGGTGAAGACAAAGTAATAATTTATGTAAGAATTAACAGTAGGAATTTGAGTGTTAACTCCAATTCGTACAAAACGTTAGAGCTTGTATACATGACAACTTGTATAACAGTGTCAATTATTTTATAATTTTTATAGTGTCACGAAAACACTTCAAAAGTATTGGTTTTATCGAATTTTAAAAAGTTTGTGGCGTGTTTTAAGAAGTGCGTATACTTTTTTGTACAATATTCTTAAAACACCCTATAAAAGGTAAAATGTTGACGAACGATCTACTATCTCTTGTTTTACGGGACAGTCTGTATATATCAATGTAGAATAATATATTTGTTACGCCCCTGTGCGTTGCATCCTTTTATAATTTCTTCCGATCATCTAAATGGGCCCAGACATATAATAAAAAACGATATGCAGTTCCTGGCCTTGGGCTCTTCGAAGAACTTCCACACAAAAGTGCCGAAATATGGGCGTTTTGGGATTGGGTGTCCGACCATCTGTAGGTAGGCTCGGGCAAATTGTATGTCTAGTTTCGTTTTTGGGATGCAATTAAATTTCGTAAACCGAAACAACATCGAGACACACACATGACATGTGGTAATGAAACGAAAAGTTGCATCTTACAGGGTAAGTTACATTAGTAAAAGGAATCATATAAATAATAAATTGAAATGTCATAAAGAAATCCTGGAAAACACTTTTCTTAAAAATTCATTTGGTTTTTAATTATAGATGAATACAGATACACATAATATACATAATGGTTATTTTCTTATGTTCTTGTTGTTCATCTCTTACCCCACCCACCTACAAAGAGCCAACTCAGAATGACAGTACTTAAAAATATAGAAAAATGGATTTTAGCGTTTAGTGCCACCTGCACTGATGTTATTCTTTCTGACATTTTTTGTACCAAGAAAGCTTAGAATTTAATTTTATCTCTTTAAATGTAGATGACGTTTAACTGCCTTTCTACGGTTAGAAGCGCCATCTATTATACATTTCCCAGTTAACGAGAATATAATTCTAATACTTTCAGAGTTATTTTTAGCCACAATTAAGATTGTATTATTATTTGTAAAAACATTAGTTTATTATTATATTACCTTTAATATTATGAAGGTATTTACGTTACCAGGTTTAATGGCGCCTTAAAATTGCAGAAAAAATTATGCAATATTACAATAAAACGGTCAAATTGATAACAAATATTCGTAACCTCGTTTAGGTAATCACAAGATTATTTTTAACAATAGATTCGATGTATTAGAGAAACTTGACATGATTAAATACTGAAAATGAGGTTTAAGGGGATTTTAAATATGCAGAATTGATCTAAGAATTTTATAGTCTCCTACTTAAGGAAGTTTTAATCAACTTCCGGTGTAATCAGAAACGATGCATATATATATATATATATATATATATATATATATATATATATATATTTATATATATGCCGTGCTGAAGAGGCAAAATGAGCCAGAAACATGCATGTCTACGGTTACCACTCTATTTCAGTAGCCCTTTATTTTGCGGGAATTACCCATGAATCTCTTTGTCGTTATATATATATATATATATATATATATATATATATAAGCAACGAAGGGATTAGTGGGTATTGCACGCAAATAGAAAAAGGGACTACTGAAAAAAGTGGTAACCGCAGACATGCATGTTTCTGGCTCATTAGCCGTCCTCGGTACGGTACAACCAAGAAAAGATGTGAAACATGGGAGCAAAGGTGTTGAATGAAACATGAGAAAAAATAAAAGAATTCAGCAGGATAGTCAAACACAACATTTGTGTCAGTAATATTAGAAGATCTCGAATATTCGAGACAACAACCAACATAGACACGGAGGCGCATATAACACTCCCGTCTGAAACTTCCAACCCAGATTAATGAAATAACAACAAGATGTACGAATAGTGCGTGACATATGAACAATAAGCAACGAAGAGATTAGTGGGTATTGCACGCAAATAGAAGAAGGGGCTACTGAAAAGAGTGGTAACTGCAGACATGCATGTTTCTGGCTCATTAGCCGTCCTCGGTACGGTACAACCAAGAAAAGATGTGAAACATGGGAGCAAAGGTGTTGAATGAAACATGAGAAAAAGTAACAGAATTCGCAGGATAGTCAAACACAACATTTGTGTCAGTAATATTAGAAGATCTCGAATATTCGAGACAACAACCAACATAGACACGGAGGCGCCCGTCTGAAACTTCCAACCCAGATTAATGAAATAACAACAAGATTTACGAATAGTGCGTGAAATATGAACAATAAGCAACGAAGAGACATGCATGTCTGCGGTTACCACTCTTTTCAGTAGCCCCTTCTTCTATTTGCGTGCAATATTCACAAGTCCGCGTGGGTGTGTGGATTCTCGTTTTTTAATGTTTTAACTTTTATTTTTTAATAATGTTTTAAACTTGGACCACTAATAGGCAAATGTATTGCCGACTGGACCTATTTCTCTAATTACTTGCTGTTTTACACATTTCCTGTATTCAAGATCTATGATGCAATTTCGATCAATTTCCCTGATGATGTAAATAAAGATTTACGAAAGCTTGGAGAATTGAATAGAATGTATTTTTCCTCTTTTGCTGCAATCCCCAAAAAGAAATTTTTCAATTTGTGTATATATATATATATATATATATTGTTATGGTTTTAATTTTAACGTATCTATATAAAAACTCAGCTTTTCATTCAATAAATTTAAACAATATTTTATAAGCGCCAAATAAAATGATTTTGAATAAAAAAAATTTTATGCGCATAACCATATTTTTCTCCGAATTATAAAAATTTTCTTAATTTCAAACAAATCTGAATGATATTAAAATCCTGTGTAATATTACCAACATAAAATTTTATGATCAAGTAAAGTAAAAAAAACAATAGATAAATTTAAACTTATTTTATAGAAATTCGATCTAAATTTTCTGTGAATGATGCGTCATTTCGACAAAAATTAACTCAACTGAAATAATCTTTCATCCATTCTCATACACACAAATGAAATGCTTTCCTTCAAATAAAAATATATATATATGCAACTTATTATACTCAACTAGTCTTTTCTGTTTAAAATAATTTTTATTTTCCACTACAGTTCCAAGACGTGAAGATGAAGTTTTTCTTCCTATTTCTTGTTAAATATTCGATGTTTTCTCTACTGTATATGTAGGTTTGGTTATCACTAATCACAAATTAAGCTCGTATCTTGATGAATTACGATTTAACTCACGGAGATCACTTGACGTTTATTTTCTTCCAGAAACTTTTCAAGAGGTTAGTTTCACTTTTTATACCATGTTTTACATAACTTTTGCTTTAGATTTTACAAATTATTTCTAAATTTAAAAAAGGACGCTATTCTCTCTTCTGGCGTCATTCTCTCGACTCTCTTTTGTGTTTTCAACAAAACAGCCGTCTGTTTCAAAAAACAAATTGTTTGATTGTCATTAACCAATTAAATTGAATCTCCCTCTTTTATTTGTTACCGAATTTAATAATTTCATTAGATAGATTCAATCTTTTTAAAAGAAAATGTTATTTATTTACTTTTTAAATATTTTATTGTTACATTTTCCTTTTATTGATAATATTTGACAATACTCAATTTATGTTGGCATTCCTAGCTTATTGTTATGGAAATGTTCATATTTAAACACCACCTGTTTGACATCACAGGATGTTACGTATTAATAGATTTCTTGTTGCTATGCTAGGTTTTATTTTTGGACGAAAAATTATATGTAGTGGACTGGAGCTACTGGAAGATCAAAGACAAAACATCTACTAATATAGTTTATGAAATTCCTTGCAATAACTGTATTGGTAACTTCAAAAGATCACTAACCAATCCAAACGCCTCTTATAAAAATGGCAGTAAACTATACCCTGACAGATGTGCTCTAGCTGAACACGTGTTTTATGAAGGCCATTCTATGGATTATCAATCTGCCAAAGTTATGACCATAGAAAGTAATGATAAACGTCTTTTTTTTGGAATCAGCGTATATCGCACAACAAAATGATTGTTTAAATAAAAAAACAGACATAAATAATCTTAGTGTAATATGCGCCCATCTTTTAGATTTAAAACAACACGCCGTTCAAAACAACCCTTAATTTGAAAATAAAAAAATAAAAATTATTGTAGTTAAAGATCAAATAGTTTGTTTGATGTCATATTGTTTTTTGAGTTTTTCATTCTATTATGTTTAAATTAATTTATTACATATTAACCAACATTCTCAATAGATTTAATGCAAGTAGTTGAAATTGTATTTTATTTTCAATATTGATATTGACAATAAATTTTCAGTCCTTGAAAATGAATATTAATTTATTCGAAAGCTCGGATTAAATATCTAAAATAGTCCATTCTGGTGTTTTATACCACAGCCCCACCAAAATATCCTCTATAAATAAGTTAGCAAATATCTCTTTTCCACTTATATATATAATTTTCTTTTGATCTAGAAGCCAATCACTCTGTAATTTTTTATGTAGTTCAAAATAATTTACTTCTCAAGTAAAAGGCACTATCAATCGTCCTATATTTACTCTTTTTATTAAAGATTTCTTCGGATAATGATGACTTAGGGTAAGAAAAATAAACACATTTAATAGATCTTCTGAACTTTTAAACAGTGTTTTCACCATAATCCACATCTAACTCAAAATTTTTGAGGTTGCCAAAAAAAATTACAATTTACGTAAATGAGTCTCAAGCGTACAAAATTTCCCCGAAATTGAAATCTTTAATTATATCAAAACTTTCGAAAGACTTCGTATAATCATTTCGTTATTTAGTAACAGAAATGTTGAACTGACTGAGTGCATTGTTGTATAAAATGAAACAATTCATCGCGTCTTCAAGAATTACACTGTCTTTTTCATTAGTCCGAAAGAAATAACAAAAAATGAGTACCAATATAGCAATGATTTAAAATCCAAGAGAAAATATCGCCGAATAATCAGCATTCATAATAACGTATCTTAGCTTAGGATTTAACTAAAATTACAGGAAGACCTTCGACTCGTTGAGTATCAGGTAATGAAAGTGTACAATACTCATTCAAGTCTGTTGTGATTTTATAACAGTATTTATGAAACTAGACCAATCTGAAGGGCCTAAAACTACGGATGTACCGAATAGAATATTTGGCCGGTCCGGCCGAAACCGGAATTTCAGCCGGACCGGTCCGCCGGAATTCCGGCTGGATCGGATTTATATGGAAATATATCAAATTTCTGCAGCTTAACGATATTTTATAGGTTCTATCTATAAAGCATAAAACTATATTATTTCCTTTTTTTTTAATACACAGGTCCTTAATTTATTCCGTTCCTGGTTATGAATTATAAATAAATAAAAAGAGTAAATGTCATTGCTTTGTGTAGTGCCATCTATTATTCTAATAAAGCACACTGGCTTCCAGTAAATAGGTCAAAGGCTGTATAGATGCAGAAATAAACAGTGAGGGGTGTTTTATACATAAACTGCAATTAATAATCAATGACAGTGTAAATTGTCAAAGAACCGGAACACGGTGGCGACATTGTGGTTACCGCAGCAACCATGAGTATACATTTCAACTCAGACGTTTGTAAAGAGAATAGAAGAGTACTTCTGTCATTTCTATCTTCTATCCCACTGCTCGCACCAACTACAGCCGTTGGATAGATCTGTTTATGGGCCTTTCAATAAACCTATAAATACTGCATGCGATGCCTGGATGTGAAACCATTCATGTCTATTTACGATTTACGTAACACCAGCAGTGCTATTCATTTTACTAAAACTCTGATCTAACCTATGATTCATTACAATATAGACGTTAAAGAGATAGCATTTCTTCTCCATCAATTATATCAGTTATTTCCTCCCAACATTTCTTTTTTAGATTTCTATTGTAGTAATCATTTGATGAAGTATCCCAAATGAAGATCTGCACTGAATTTCTGTGAGAAACTTTTCAGAATCAAAACTCATGTTAATAGCCATGAAAACACAATTGTAACAAAACTTTTAAAGATCACGTAAGTAAAAACAATTTTTTCCACTAGCACTGGTTGTCGACAACTGGTGTCGGAGTGAGTACAATTCTGTACATTTTACTGGTGGAGGAACTAAATCGACACTATATGCTTACGTGTGTTCTGAGTGGTGTCGCCACCGTGGTGACCTAGTGGGATATAGCACTAATCTGGAGACTCAAATACATATAAACAAGATGTTTTATTCATATATATCCCATATAATTGTGGACTGTTTATGTGTAGGAAGGTACTTTACTAAAATATTTTGGTACATTGGTTATAAAATCGTTAAAACTCTGCCGATTTTTGAAAAAAAAGAGTATAGAATTCATTTTTATTTTAAAATTTTCATTTCGAGTAAACCACATATTATTTGGTGTTTTGAACCATACATTTTTTTTATTATTAATGTTTATTGTAAAGTTTGGACTAATTCTACTGAATCATTTTCTTGTATCTAGTGAATAAACTCGTGGCCTTGGTCTGAGAAGGTCAAGGCGTTTGTTACGCTAGGCTTACTTGGATGGGTTTAAATCCTCTCATTAATAGAAGAAAAAAAAGAGAGAATGATAATAATAATAAAAACTAGTTGGATTTAATGATGTTTGAGCTGGGTTGACGGCTTTCCGACAATTGGGCCGGAAATGAACCGAGTTTTTCGAGAAACTTATGATGAATGTTTTGGTGGGTAAACAAACCCAACTGGAAAAGAGAAATTAAACGAAAAGGGAACATTTTTTTGTTGTTATTTAACAGATTTTAAAGTTTATTTTTTTAGATGTAGTACCCTTTCTTTCCTCGGTATATCAAATAGACCTTGAAATTTAATGATGCGCTATATAGAATGTTGCAATGTTGTCAAATATAGTTTTTTCCCTAGAACTTAGGAAATTTTGGCAAAAATGTGCTCTTCTTTTGATTGAAAATCAAGTTTTCTATGAAATTTTGCATACAGGGGTTTTTTGATTAGAGGATTTAAAAAAATTTGTCAGTTCGGAAAAAGAAATTTATTTGGAAAACACGAAAATTCAATAAAATGAGCTTTTCTGGAAATTACATGCTTCCATAAAAACATTTATAATTCCGAAAGTACAAGGCTTATTTGTTTTTTACGCCAATCGTTAAAGGAAAGATGCATCTTGACAACTGACCATATTTGATTTTTCCTCAGTTTTCTTTCACTGCTTGAGGGCTATCAAAGCTTCTAAGCTTCAGTTAGATACGCAGTTGAATTATCTAAGCGCAACTTGACATTATATACCAAACTTTATCATCTCATTAAAATTAATAACTTGCTATTTAAAAAAACAGGTCATAATTGCGGTGTTGCCAAATGTATTTTTTCCCTAAATCTGGGGAAATGTTGGCAAAAGTCTACTCAACACACCCGGCCGTCTCCTACCACCTGAAGAGCTGTCAAAGCTTCTTTTACGTTTTAATGGATAAGTTAGCCACGCAGTTGAGTTATCTTACCGCAATTAGACGTTATTATAGCAAACTTTATCATTTGATTAAATTTGTTATACAAAACATGTGATTGCGATGTTGCCGAATGTAATTTTTACCGAGATCTGAGAAAATTTTGGTATCAGCGACTATAAATATGCCTAATTTTTTTGATGCCTCGTGTAGTTTCTTGCTGAAAACCTTCCTATCCAATTAACTTGAAAATAGTCTCGAATGTTTCACATTTATTATATAATTATTTAGAATTTGTGACATATCTGATTACCATAAACAAAACGAATTTACATTTAAATTCCCATTTAAATTTTTTTGTATAAATTAAATAGTGAAAGTTGGTCCACTAATTTTGTGTATAACTAATAAATATATCCAAATTATGTTAATTGTTAATTTGTATTTATTGTATACTTACTGACTTTGTTATTGTAATAATATATTCAAATTTCTATTAAAAAGGCAACCCTGCAAGTTTATTTTAAAGGGTTTATTGTTAAAAATGTTGAATTTTATTTAGGGGGTAGAAAATGATAAAAAATCACTTTTGAAAATATTTCAAAAACAGAAAAAGATATGAAAAAAAGTCTGAAACAAAAAATGTAGAAATCAAAATTTCTTATAAAATTGTCTTTAATCACTTTAGAAGTATTTGCAACAGATACCAAGATATTTGAAATAAACAATTAGTAGCCACCTTAAAACCTGACTTGAACCTCATAGACATAATATATATAATTATACTCATTTTATACAAAAATTTATACGTGTGCCTGTGTTATATTCTGTAATTTAATTCGTTTTTATCAAACTTCTTGCTTTGATGTTCTGTACTAAAATAGTATCAGTTCACTTAATTTTAAGTACTTGCTTGTTTTGCGATTCTACGTAGAGAAAATAAAAAAACTACCCTAAAAATCACTTTTATCAAAATATTCCAAAAACACAAAAATATATGAAAAAATTTCAAACAAAATATGTGAAGAATAAAATTTCCTATATAATTCTCTTTAATCACTCGACATTTTTGCAATAGATTCCGAAATATTTGAAATATACAATTAGTAGCCTCCTTAAAACCTGATTTCAATCGCATATATAACTCATTTTATCCAAAAATTTCTCCCGTGTGTCTGTTGTATTCTGTAAAATCTTATTTGTTTTTATCAAAAAACTAACTAACAAATTGTGTACGTTTACCTGCAGAAAGTCTTTCAGATACGAAACTAGTCTTCAGGTAGATGATACACAATTTTTTTTCTTTACCTGATGAAGGTTCACAATTTCTCACAAGTCGATTTTGAAGAGGACAGCTGCTGAAATAAAAATGATTTCTCAGGGCATCATTTACCTGGTTTACCCCACTAAAGTGTAGATACTGGTTTTATTTTCCCATAGACCTTAGAAATTAGGGCAATATTGTATAGAAAAATATATGTGGGAACATTATATTTATTATAAAAATTTACAAAGGGAAATTGTTATAATTGCATTTATTTTATTGCCTTTTAATCTGGAATACGATGGCAATATACAGGATGTCCACCAAAATTGGGCAATAAGTAGGTGGTGTTAAAATAATGTCAGTACTTTATATAATTTTTACTGACAAAACCTACTCATTCCCAAGTTTTGGCCTCTCACTCTTGGGACACCCTGTATACAATGAACATTTTTAAATAATTTTTGTAGGATTATTGGCTGTGCTTTGTGGTCCTTAACTTATTGTTATAATTAGGGATTTAGTAGTGATATTTCCAGTAAATGAGGACTAAAATTGGATTTTGAATTTATAAATAATAATAAACTATTCTACTATTTATTCTACAATCATACCAAAATATCTAGTTTAAAAATATTGTTTTACATTGTGCATTATGATTTTCATTATTATTATCATATTTCAATCCCTAAAAACCACCCTTAATAAGAAAATCACAAAAAAAATCATTTTTTCATCTTGAGCATTTTTTGTCCTGCATAAATATATAAGTAAAAATCTTTTCAATAGTTTATGATGGTTATAAATAATTCATCATAATGTTTCAACCCTTAAAAACAACACCTTGTGACAAGATGTTAAAAAAATAAGTTTTTAACTGTTTCAAATTATCATTCTTCAACTGAATAAAATATGTTGTGTATCCTACCATATTGACCCTTAAAACCAACCGCCAATCACAGAATATATCCTGCAAACTAGAAATATCTCTACAGACTACATAATATTACTGTATGAAGGATACATACATATATGAAGATACTGTAGGTTTTTCAAAGATAACTTCCTTAATTTTATAGCTATGACATTGATCCAAAAATCATTATACAGGAAATAAAAACAACTACATTTAATTGTTCAATAAATTGAATATTTTATTTTTGAATTTTTTCAGATTAAAGGTCAAACATCTAGCAGTGATATCTCTGTTAATTTTTAACATACAGAAATAAATAATACATTAAAATATTGAGTGAAAAAAGGAGTTTTTTGTACCTTCTTTATTTTTTGAGATATTAAATAAAAACTTAATATTTTCAAAAATAAGTATTATTGTTTAAACTTATTGAAGATAAAGTAATTACCTAAATTAAGTATATTATAGGAGTAGATTTAATTAATCGTAAACTAATGAGTTTTTGTTTTCGACAAATTGAATAACAAATCTTATTTTTATGATCACTTTTTTAATAATTACGCTATTGATTTCAAATTAATTTCATTTTAAAGATAATTTGGACGTTCTTTAAAAAAGTTGAATGCAATTCTTTCAAAAAATTGAAAGTTTCTTAGTTATTTTCAATTCTGTAGTCTAGGGGCAAAGAATGATCAACAATCAACCTTTATATTAGTAACTATTCTACTTGTAGTAATAAATTAAGGTTCAATCTTTTCCTTTTTCTATAAGCTTCAATTTTGTTCATTATGTTTTTTTTGTATACTGTAAACTTTCCTAGTTATTTTGTCACACAAGGAAAATACCAAATAGGATAAATCAAAATAAAATCATAATTTGTACGTATTTCTATCGGTTTATATAGAGTATATATTATATTAGTTCAAATTCACGGCATATTTCTTCACCAAAGGAACGTTTTATTTTTCAATTATGGTTTTGTATCTTCGAATCGTATATACGTTTGTATATTCCCACCTTTTCGAGAACGTTTCTTTTTCTTGTATTTGAAACGTTATCTGAATAATCTTCGAATGCCTAGATAGCATCACTTATAAATATACTTATTCCTGTTATCTCGTAGTAGACATGGAGAACAATTCAAAGAGGGTAAAATCAACAAAATTCTAATGTTAATAGTCGTTTTCTTGTCGATGTCATAAAGCTGAAGAACTATTTCTGAATTATAATACTAATTGAAGTTTTTTTTTGCACTGTTCACCTTTATGTGATTTTCAGTGTTTGTTGAATTTTGCTGAACAATATGGCCTTCGCAAATAGAGTGAGTTGTTCAGCCGGGGATACATCTGAGAAACGTTGCCATTCGTTTGCTGTTGTTGCCATCATTGCTGCGCCCATTCTGAGTCATTTGCGGCAACGTTGTTTGTAGACTGACACATTTACGAATTCCCTGTTAATTGCCACTGGACAAAAAAAATTTGCTGGCTCATTTGCGAAGATTTGCATAGAGTGTAAACATCTCGTACCCACGTGTTCGCGTTTATTTACTATTTTTAATAAAATTGTGTGTTTGATATTAATAGTAAAGCGATGGAAAATACAAAGGTAAACAAATAGCAAGTCTAACTTCAGATGGTATAGCTTCTCTGAAGTATGTATTCCGTTTAACAATTGTTAGTTTAATCATATCCAGAAGGATGCTAAAATCTTCTCGAAACATTCCGGTAAAGTTTTTGAAAAACGTATCATTTAAATCGGCTAGTAAGTTCATGGTATCATATCTAGTTCTACTTAAATATAAATCACTCATCTAAACAAGTCGCTGTTTTGTCTTTTTTTCCTTTTCGTCGCTTTAGGGATTTTATTAATCATGATATACGACGCACAGACCACTATTAACTGATTTTCACTCAAATTATTGTTTTCCTCACAAACGAAATCAAACTTCCTCGTCGAATGGTAGCAAGGTACTGAAAATTATTTTCGACACTGCCACATGTGAACGCCTAATAACGTTCGCAAACATTCGCAACTCGAATTTCCTTTTGACCTTTTCTATTTTACCGACAGATTATGGAAAACGTTCGTTTGCTTTGCTGGCCATTCGAACCAAAATATTTTCGTTGCAAATGACCAGAAATTACCAGCTACACTTAACGAACAAATCCGAATGAATGCAAACGAATGGCAACGTTTCTCAGATGTATTCCCGACTTAAGACTCTTAATGCGTTTGAATAGAGGAGATAATATTGATGTTTTGCAAATAGCGACATATCGAAGACAAGCTGCGGGAAATCCACCTATTGATATTCAGGATGATACACAAAAATATGTTTCAATTGTAACAACACTGTGATGAATGGACTTTATTGCTATGGAAAATAACCCGAATTGCCATCGTCTCAATGTGTTATCCCGCGTATCAAGTCGTGCGTGCATTATTTGTAATGCGAAAACTACATGAATTATATTTTAAAAAAGAGATCCCAACCCTTGACAGAATTCTAAGAATGGTGAAGGAGGACGAGAATTTGCCTGGGCGAAAAACTTTGTGGAAGATATTACACAAATTAAATTTTACTTGGGAGAAGCAAAGTCGCAAATCAGTGCTAATCGACAACGAAGAAATAATATGTTGGAGACGCCAGTATTTACGGGATATCCTAAAATACAGACAGGAGGGAAGACCAATCTATTATCTAGATGAGACATGGCTCAATGAAGGACATTCAGTGAAAAGAATATGGCAGGACAAAAGTATTCAAACCAGTCGTCAAGCTTTCATAGAAGGTTTATCTACTGGACTGATAACTACTATCAGTAAAGGTCGCCGACTAATAATAACGCATATTGGATGCAATCAAGGGTTCGTTGAAGGTGGTTTACTGGAGGTTCAGTCAACAGCAACCAAAGACTATCATCAAGAAATGACTGCAGATGTATTTTACACAAATGGTCGAATTAATTCAAAATAATGCTGTAATCGTTATGAACAATGCCACTTATCATTCGCGATTAACAGAAAATCTTCCATCTACCTCTTGGAGAAAAGCTGATATTAGAAACTGGTTAATCGTAAAAGATATACCATTTGAAGATGATATGTTGAAAAAACAACTTTTAAAGGTTGCTTCAGATCACAAGCTACAATTTAAAAAGTTTGTTATTGATGAAATAGCCAAGAATCGTGGGATAACAGTGCTTCATTTGCCATTGTGAATTAAATGCGATAGAGTTAATATGGGCCCAAATGAAAGGTTATGTAGCTAGACATAATAAAACATTTAAAATGAAAGATGTTCGTGAACTCATGAAGTACTCATTGACAACAATAACTGAAGAGAACTGGAGAGAAGCTGTGAATCATGTAATTAAAGAGGAAAAGAAAATGTGGGTTTCCGATAACCTCATAGAACAAACTATAGAACCGATAGTGATCTCTCTCGACGAGTCTTCGGATGATTCTTGTATGGCCAGCGAAGAGGATGATACTATAGATTGAATTTTATATTCCCTATAAATGGTATGTTTACTTTACTTAATATAGATTAATTCATTGTCAATAAATTTGAATTATGAGAATTAAACTATATTTGCTTTAATTAATTTAATTTAATGAAAATGTAACTTGTTAATAGGCCTAAACGAATGAATTTTATTTCAACTGTAATGTTGACCGAATCTAATTAAATAAGCAAAATGAACTAATATCGTAATCTCCGCCACTGCCGCACTGTTTATTCTTTTGCTGACATTGCTCAGTTTTATTACCATATTGTATTTTGAGCAGTACAGATAACCAATACAGACACCTACTTGCTTTGCATTAGAATTTTAGTATTTACTTGTAAAATTCTTAGGACCACTCTGTAAGAGATAATTTTCTATTTGAATATTTAATGAGGCTACTGTGCTGTCAGACATTAAGAAATAGACTATAATGTGACATTATCTCCTTTAGTGAGGTTCGGACCGAATAATATTGGATTTAATTCTATAAAGAGAAAATTATATAAACAATCATGTATTCTCTTATACGAATGAACTGTACAATCCCACACCAGACATTTCCAAAGCAATAGTTTATACAGATTGTACCTACAATAAAATAGAAAAGAGCAGTAACTTTTGAGTATTGAGGCAATTATACTGTTTTCACAAGAATCATCATTTGGTCAAACCAGAGATCAAAGTTGCCCCCGATGGATATATCTTAGCAATCAACGGGCCGTACTTCGTAGATTCTAGGAATAATGATGCGAGTGATCTAAATCACGAATTACAAAATGATTTGAATGAAATGAGAACAAGGCGATATAGTGATAGTCGATAGAGGCTATAGAGAATCAATCAATAGTCTACAAGAACTTGGCTTGCATTACTATATGTCACCATTTCTACCGCCGAATCAAAGGTAATTAACGACAATTGAAGCCAATCAGGCACGTTTAATAACCACTACTAGATGTATGGTGGTTATTACCTGATTGCTGGTGCTCTTATAAATAAATTCCATCTTTTGATAAATATGCCTGGAACGTTGGATACGGCCACACAAATGTTAGTTGATTCCGATGATGTCAACATTGTTCAGGCACGAGTTGAAGCTGAAAACATCCGTACTAGGAATGGTCGATGGATTCGTTTGAATCAACTTCATATACAATCGTTCCCTCGCCTTGATATTGAATATTTAAAATCACTTACTGAAACATATCATTTATACTTGGCTGCGTCATATATCCAAGATACAATCCGTAGAGATGGTGAAGTAGACGTTTTAGAAGTCGAAGAGTTACAGGAGTTTTCACTAAGTGACGAAAATCCAGAAGATCCTGTTCTCCCTATTTCGGGGTATTATTGTACTAAGTCCGGTGCTAGTACTTTGGGAACTTATGCGCATGCTGCTAGCGTAATATGGTTTTTGGGGTACGCTAGATATCAAGAAAACATACATTTTCCATCAAATCGTCTTTTAGATTTTATAGGAGATGCTGCAAATAGAATGCTTCCAGAGGACATGGATATCGGTTCAGAAATAGTTTAATTCTGTTGGTTATTTTCTCATTTATGAATGTTCATAAGAATCTTCTTCTTATTCGTATTTGATATTTTTTGATCATGGAAAAATTCAGTGATCCATCAAGTTTAATTTCTTGAATTAATGAGAACTAGAGGGATATACTTGTTGTTCAAACACGATTTAAATATTTACAGTATTACATCTTCAAGATTCAACGACTCATAAGATAAAATTAAAAAAAAATTACTATGTATATGAACTGTATTTTTTCCTATGTAAACATCCTGCTAAATATTGACGCCACCGTTATCGTACTCAAGGTGTTCTACAACAATGGCATTAATTGTATACTATTCAAATACTATTAACTGTATCAAATAAATATTTATTTTAATAAATAACTTGATGAAACGAACTGAAGATTTAAAGTTAGTCTAAAACGACTTATCAATTGGAAAACTCCCATTAAACTTGATAATTTATGGAGATTAAATTGTTTGCACAATAAAGGTTCGCAACAATGTGTTAAATTTTTTTGAAATACAGGTCACTCGATTGATTATGTAATTTGAATGCAAATATTGAGTGAAAGTTCATTTTGTGGACAATACAACTCAATATATTAGAATGTTTTCAACTAAAATAATCAGATAAAAAGTATAATATATTATTGTGTATAATAATATGGTACTGATAAACCATAAGTAAATAGTCTACGAAGGTGTAAAACTCTGTCAACCGTAAGAAAGTAATGTTGCTATTGTATACATTATATTTATAATTCTGCCGATATGCGGTTCGCTTAAATGATATAATATATATTTACTTATAAACAACAAAATGTCTCAGTTTTTTGTAATTATCTTGAAACAATAATTAATTTTAATAAGTACAGGATTGAGATAAGATTTGGTGATCATATATACACTTTATTATGTCGTAAATCTTCAATTGTATTTAAAAATACTATACAGTCAAATATATAGAAAACAATATAGGAACACAAATAAACATTATTATTATTAACCCCTTACTGCATATTTTATTTTTAGGCTTATTTCAGAATGAAATAGGGCTATTGTAGAGAGTAGCATGACGCGACTTCGGAAAAATGTCAATGCAGTTTTTCGTTTTGGTGTTCCTAGATGCCAAAATCACCCTCCCTTCCAAAGGTTTATATATATATATATATATATATATATATATATATATATATATATATATATATATATATGTGTGTATGTGTTATAACGGAATTTATAAGCACGATAGAGGGCGTATTTTTTGACGGATCAAAACCAAACTCGCTACAAAAATCGGTTAGGCGAAAATCTTGGACGAGTTCGTTATTGAGCCAAATAGGCGCAGTAAAAACAAAATGGCGGCATGTCAAAGTTGAAAAAAATCGTATTTCCTTTGTTTTTCATTTGACGCAAAAAAGTTACTAAGCTTTTTCATAGATCTTAACATGTTCTACAACTTTTGTATTTAACATTTTTCTCTAAATCGTACATTAAAACATTTATTTAAGAAGATTCACAAATTATAACGGAATTTGTAAGCACGATAGAGGGCGTATTTTTTGACGGATCGAAACCAAACTCGCTACAAAATCGGTTAGGCAAAAATCTTGGACGAGTTCGTTAATGAGCCAAAACGGCCCAGTAAAAACGAAATGGCGGCCTGTCAAAGTTGAAAAAAAATCGTATTTCCTTTGTTTTTCATTTGGCGCAAAAAAGTTATTAAGCTTTTTTATAGACCTTAACACGTTCTACAGCTTTTATATTTAACATTTATTTAAGAAAATTCACAAATTTACCAGAAATTTTTTTTATTTTTTTTTTGTTTTGATGCCAGAATGTTACTTTGGTTTTTTGTACATCTCAAAACATTCTATTACTTTTGTATCTAATTTTCTATTTTCGGTTTTATGCGAACATATTACTGAAAATAAGCCTGTCCTATTGGTCCTGTGCCATTGGGTTTTTTTATTTTTTAAATATATGCGTTAAAAGGACTGATTATGAGTTGAGAAAATCTTTATCGATATTTAAAAGAAATAAATGCCAAACTTTGACTTGTGCCAAATTTGGCACAAAATGAGATAACAGTAACAATGTTAATTTTTGACATGTACCACATTTGGCACACATTTCGGAAATACAATAAAAGTATTAAATATAAATTCAGATTTAATTAAAAAAAATTGATTTTATCTCAACAAAAGAGTGAAAATCTTGCCCTATTCCGTATGAAATTTGCTAAAACAATTGCGATCCTTATTTAGACATAAAAATACTGAACATTTGCCACATGGTATGTGGTATTTTCCCTTACAGTCTGGATAGTTGCACCTCTGTCATTCTTCACTTACTCTTGGCATATGATTCAAATTGTCCGTTCTTATTTGCTGAGCTGGAATCTGCGAAAAAGGATATTTCTTTTTTTTTTAGATCCAGTTGAGGTTGTAAGCTGGTACTTGGTCTTCCCCTTTTTCTTTCTGAGCTATAAGCTCTGGTCAAAACATCTGCGATACCAAGTTTGAATACTGAAAGTGGTAGGTTTAAATCATTATTTGTTTTGGTTCGCCTCCACAGTATCCAGCTATTGACGCATACCATATCCAGGAAATGGAAAAATACCCTCATGTACCACTTTTTGGATCGTATTTGGATTCGGTAGTATCCTAAAATAGAATCGAGAAGATCTACTCCCCCCATATAAGCATTATATACCGCAACACATTGAGGGCGGGTGATTTCTATATGTGTCCTAGATTTCCTACAGAATCTGTTTACCATCGATACAGGCTGACTCCCAACATATGTTGACATGGTGTTCACAATTTTATTATCAAACCATGAAGCAAAAGATATGTCCACACCATCTACATTGGCCACTGCTTCTGATCTGGTTGATTATTTTCAAGAGTAGTAGCTCAACAATAAAAGTCGGAATCGTAAGAGAATCCAGACACCCCATTTAGAACAAAAACCTTGTATCCCCATTTATAAGGTTTCTTGGGATTATATTGTTTGAGACTTTTGTCGGAATAATTTGTTCATCAACGGCCATATGCTCCTCTTTAGGAAGAAACGTTCATGAATTTTGTTTAGCAATGGACGTATCTTGTAAAGCTTATCATAACCTGGCTGCTCTTGAGGAACCTGGCGTGTGTTGTCATTGAAGTGAAGAAATCGTTTGATTTCTTCAAATCTATAGCAGGTCATAGCACGTGAGATGCAGGGAATATCTAACGATTGATTCCAATAGGACCTGGTTGAAGGGAGTTGAATAATTGACATGTTTTTGCAAATACCGCAAAAAATGCGAAGTTCATCTTTGGATATATTAGGCGGTTTTTCCCTTACTGCCGGTTTCACAATGTCAAGTTATCCTGAGGCTTACAAATAACCCTTGGTTATCTCAAAACAAGTGTTTCACATCATCCAGTCAAGGGTACAAGTTATGGTTAACTCTCAGAATATTTAACCACCAGAAAATCTAGTGGTAATAAGAATAACCTGGAGATTTTAACTTAACAATTGAAAGTTGTTGTATTTGTTTGTTTATTTTTTTGGCTGTCTTGTATTTTATTAAAATACTTTAAAATGGACGATTATGGGGTTAATGCCTATAGTAGTGATGAGGAACCAAGAAGACATAAAATAATATATATTGTCAGAAACCCAATTACCATAGTATATGGTATAGGTGTAGGGTATATTTTTACAATTATACTTATTTCAACTACATCGCATTATGCTTAAGACATATCCATTTTTTCATCGATGCTTTGGTCCAGATAGAATTTTATTCATGTACAAATTTAGCCCATCGTTGTTTATCTCTTGCCATTTTTGCCTCTGTCCATGTTTTTCCTTTTTCTTGCATTATGCCTACAATAACACCATCCCATGTTTGTTTTGGTCTTTCCTTTTTCGTTTTTTTTTTGTACTTTTGATTGCCATACTTTTTTAACTTGTCTTGTATCGTTCATTCTTTGTAAATGTCCCCACCAGCTTAATTGTCTATGTTCAATAATTTTAAGTAGGGATCGACCGATATCGGTATCGGTATATCGGCCTTCTTGGCCGATATAGGTATCGGCCGATATGTAAACTACGAAATAGGCCTATATCGGTATCGGCCGAAAATGTGAATTGCTTAATATTTCAGTTCTTAAGGATTTTTTAAAGGAAATTAAAACAGAAATACTAAATAAAAAACAAATCAAGTTTATTATAATTCAAAATTTAGCAAAAAAGTCATTAAAATGTAGAAATAACACCCTAAGTTAAACAAATTATCAAATTAATATTTAAAGTTAAGTTTCGGCAAGTTGTAATGTAACAAAATTATCTTTCTGCTCTTTCCGGAGTTAAACGATTTCGTGCGCTTTCATAAACATTTCCAGCTGAAGAAAATAGCTGTTCACTAGCAACACTACTTGGCGGCGGTGCTAGATATATTATTGCAACTTTGTACATCAATGGAAAAATGTCTTCTTTGCGCCCACCAAAGGATCTTCATTTCTTGATATTTTTTCTAATTTCTTATACAATTCAATCTCATCATCAATTTTATTCATCATATTATCAGTACTTTTCTTATATGACACTGATTTACTGGTTGTCATACCAGTAAGTTCATCAAAAGTATTCCAAAATAAACTATGAGAAATTGAGCCCGGGGCATTTTCCTGAATCTGTTGGTTTACCTCGTGTGATTTTTTGGCGATTTTCGCTAAAGGACCATCATCGTCGCTCACTTCAGATTCTCCGGAATTATCTTCCAGCAAGTCTGAATCTAATCCATTAGTTTTTAAAAGTTCTTTTTTTAAATCTGTAAAGGTTCTTTGCGATAAATCATTGTCAAAGAAAGATGTCTTGAACCTTGGGTCCAATAAAGTGGCAAAAAGAAGGTTTCTATCAGTGAAGCAGGCTTTGCATCTCTTTAAGCTCATTTTTGGTACTCTGCATCCCTGAAAAGTCAGCTCCTTCAGCTTTCTGGAGATATTTTAAGAGTTTTAAGTAAGGGTATTACTTCCGATATAGATGCACTATTCTTACTAAAAACCTTCGTAATTTCTTCAAAAGGTTTTAAGAGATTAAGTAAATTTTTTGCTAGTTCCCATTGGTGGTATGCTAGTGTCACATCTTTCAAAGCTGCATTGTCCATTATATATATATTAAGAGCGTTTTTTTTTGTTCTATCAGACGTTCCAACATATAAAAACTTTGGTTCCATCCTGTTGGAATGTCCTGCACCAAAGCTTTCTCGGTCATATTAAGGGACTTTTGAATATCCTATCACAAGCCAAAGAGGAGTGACTAAAATGAGTTACTATACGTCTTGCTTTTGCCAATAAATCTATAATTGATCGTTGATTTTCTATGGAGTCTTGTATGGCTAATTGTATGGTATGTATGAAACAGGGTTGGTGCTTTAATTTAACCTCATCAATGCCTTTTTTTATGTTGGCAGCATTATCAGTCAAAACCAAAAGAATTTGATTCTGATCTAACTCCCATATTGTCATTATTTCAGATAACATCTGTGAGATGTTTAAAGCTGTATGTGACCCAGGAAAATGCTTGCAGGCCAGTACAAATGAGCATCTTTCAGTCGTTTTAAAATCTATCCAATGTGCAGTAAAAGAAATAAATGGGTTGGTATTATGTTTGCAAGTCCATATAACTGTGGTGGCAGAAATTTTAATGTTTTCTTTCAAGGAAAGTGATAATTTTTCACAAATTGCCAAAGTACATTTTTTGTATATATCAGGAAGTATTCTTTCTCTAAAATATTTATCTGAAAGAATATCGTAACAAGGAACCAATTTATTTAAAAGCCGCTTAAAACCCACATCGTTCACAATACTGAAGGGCTGTATGTCTATAGCTATTAATTCTCCGATATAATAGTGAACCTTTTTAGATTTAGTGCTATCAATGTCCCATAACTGCATAATTTCAAAGGATTCAAAGATCTTTGGTTGTGTGGTTGAGCCTCCGCTTAAGCTTGCATATGAACGAGATGAACCAGGTTTTTCGTGTGCTTCTGCATCTAAAAAACAGAACCCTTCTAAATAATGGGTGTTTCATAATTCATCAATTTATATTCAGAGGTACTGTTTGGCTTCAGAGTTCAGGAGTAAAAGTACTCACTTAACGACTTAACGCAAAAACAAAAACAGAAATTTAATAACTTGTCGATATTGCAGCCAAAATTACTAATTTCTAAAACAAATTTATTATATACTTACTGCCATCAACATTTTTTTCTTTTGACACCTCACTTAATTTTTCAATGTGAAACTTCGCCATATGATGATTTAAATTGGTAGTATTTGCTGTTTTGCCTTTATCTCCCAGAGAAACAACAGCATTACATAATTTACAGGTGGCATTTGCTTTTATTGTAGAGGCATTAACTTCGTTCTTGGAGAAATACGTCCAGTAAATACTTTTACCACCAGTTATGTTGCCACTAATACTGCTAGTTATTGAAGATAATGAACCAGAACCAGGCTCTTGTGAAGATGACGACGACTGTGAAACGAATGGAGAACGCACGACAAAACGATCCATGTTTGTGAAAAATCAGTGCAATACTATACTACGAGTTTTATTATCTTACTGTTTCCCAGCGTATTCGGAAATTCTGGTATTCCCCGACGGAGCGAACATAGCCGACTGGCCGGGCTTTGTTAAATTCGGAGATTCACCGTATCGATTTTTAGTATTCCGCCGAGTGATTTTACAAAATATCGAATTTGCTATGCAATTTTTTAGTGATTTTATGGTTAACCCGTATAACGGTAACAATATATCATTATAAATCACTTTTACCTCATTTATACAGCAAAAAATTTACGATAAAATTGTATGGCCGATATATCGGTATCGGCAGATATCGGCTACGAGTTTATCGGTATCGGCCGATATCGGTATCGGCCACAAAAAATCATATCGGTCGATCCCTAATTTTAAGTGTTTATTCTATTTCAAGGTCTTCTATTATTTCCGTATTTCTTTGTGACTCCTTTAACTCGCCTAAGATACTTCATCTCAACTGCTTGTATACGGCTCTTTTGTCTCTTTGTTAATACCCAAGATTCACATCCGAATGTTAATATTGGCCGGTAAATTGTTTTAAATACATTTAACTTCGTTTTCTTGGAAATTTCATTTTTATTTTTGAATGTCGAGTTCATCCTGTGATAAAGTTTCATCGTTTTTCGACTTCCTGTGTTCCATCTTCTTCTATTTCTACTCCCAAGTATTTATATCTTCTAACTTGCTCAATTTTTATTCCATCTAAATACACATTCAGAATCTTGAATCAATTCAACGGAGGATTTTGAAATTTCTTTCCTTTAAAATGGATATGGCATTTAACCACGTGTAGGAGTTCGTACCAGTACACCTCAAACGAGGCATTGTGTGAATAACTTAAGTGCTCGTCGTGACTGTAACTTATTGATATTTCTGTTTAAAATCATGAATAACAACATCAGTGATCCCAATCTTCTTCTTAAACTCCAGTTCAATACTCCGAGAGTAGCTTCAAGAGCTGTTAATACGTTTTACCTTACTACCCCTCGAACAAATATTTTAAAATTTTCGCCACTTCACAGGATGTGTTCGATATGTAATCATGTAAGTTACCAGCTTAATATATTTAATTGCCGCATATCTGCGATTAAAGCATTCTTCTTTGATTGATGATATTATTCTTTGTAATCAATATAATTAAGTTCCTGTTCTGTAGTTGGGTTCGTCCTGTTTGAACAGTGTATTAATAAATAAATATTTAGATGTTTTTGTTTCGGTCCTATAACCATAACTTTGGTTTTACTTTGATTCACTGTCATTCCAAATTCTTCCGATACCGTGCTCCATATTTCCATATTATTTGTAGATCATTCTCTTTCCCTGCCATATTTATTAAATTATCTGCAAAAGCTGCTTCTGATATATCCACTCTTCCTAAATGTCTGTATCCAATGTGTAGTTTTGCCATTTTGGTTGACGATTTTTTAATTATTTCATCATTAAAAATTGTAAATAATAATGGACTTAGTCCCCCTCCTTGCCTTAATCATTCTTGTGTTGAAAATGGTTCTGATGTTTTATTCCTGTATGTTACACAATTTCTATTATTTTTGTAAATGTTTTTGATCATGTCTATTATTTTGTAATTTACTCACCTTCCTTCTAGTACTTTCCATAACTTCTTCCTTGGTTCTTTGTCAAAAGCTTTTACCATGTTTATAAATCCCATATATACCTCTTTTTCTTGTTGTGAGAACTTCTCAATTATCTGTTTCACTGTGAATATGTGGTCTTGGATACTTCACCCTTTTCTAAATCCACTTTGCGGTTGTTCGAGAGTATTTTCTATCCTTGGTCTTATCTTGCTGTCTATAATCTTCTCGTAGACTTTCATAGCTGTACTATTTATTCCTCTATAATTATTGCAGTCTTGTCTATGCCCCTTTTTATATATTGGAACTATTAAGGCTGTCTTCCAATCTTCTGGAATCTGTTCTTCACTCCACGCCGTGTTGTATATTTTCAATAATATTTTTGTTCCCCTAAATTCTTGAACATTTCTGCTGTTAATTTACCAATTCCTGGATATTTTCCATTTTTCAATTCATCTATTATTTCCTGTAATTCTTTTAGAGTTACAATGTCTTTATTTTCTATTATTGAATCCTTTTTTTTTCGTTAATTTCCTGAATTCTGTTGTCTGCTCCTAGTAATTCCTCAAAATACTCTCCCCATCTATCAATTACTTCGTTTTCATTTCTTACTATATCTCCTTTTTTATTTTTTATCCATGTTATTTCTTGTGTTTTTTCCTTTCTTAATGACTTCAATGTTTTGTAAAACATAAAATAATAAGGTCCAGATACGATTATTTCGATTTCTTTAATAGATTTTGATTGTCAAAGGGGCATCTGTTAGAAGAAATTTAAGATCATATTTCTTGAATAACTTTGTCACTATAAAAAATACTACCTATGGCTTGATCTGCTACAATATCAATTATGACATTATCCATCTCTGTTAATATCTTTTGAGAAGGAGGTCCACCTCCGGTTTGTGTTTGCTGTAATTTATTTTGGAAAATTTTTCGTCTAGTTCGTTTTATCGTTGGTTTATATCCATTTACACCGATTGTGTTATTAAATTCCTTTTCCATTTCAACCCATTTTTTATTTTTCTCTTTCTAGGTTACTGCATTTGATTGTTTGGATTCTATTATAGATTTATTAATTACAGACAGCAATAAGGTTTCTTTTTCTTTTGAAACATTTGGACGTTTCGAAGAATTCATATTAATTAAAATCATTACTTCTGCCAAAGAACCAAATATTGCCCAACTACTAGTCTACCACCAGATGGTCTGTGGTTTACCACAAATATGGTAATTTTAAAGGTTAACTCTTTCTTCTTTTTTCGACTTTGAATGTTATTGACCATAAAGTGTGATCATTATACATCATCTGTTACCAACTGAACAAAAATTACTACTGAACTATCAGTCAGTTGACCAATAGACAAACAGACAATTGTGCAACGATACCTAATGGTAACCTTATAGGTGAAGGTAAATTGACCCTAGGAGTTGACCGATATTGTGAAACAAGCCGTTAGAGAATGGCTGCTATGAACCATCTGCAAAAAAACTACGTTTTTGTGGAAAACAACATTTGGTTTCCCAAACAAATTCAACTAAATTTTTTAGACACGTAATCCTTATGTTGTGCTATTAAATAAGGATCGATAAAATAAATTTATTATGTATTGAGCACCTGTAATTATGAATTTTTAATTACTGCAACTTGTATTCCTTAAGCATTTGTAACCGTTAAGTAATAGAATAATTATTTAAAAGTAAAGTCCATGGTTATGTTTAAATTTATATTATTAAGTAAGTTGCAAACGACTTTCACAGATACAATACAGGGCGGTCACCTAAAAATAAACGCATTTAATTAAATATTATTAGCACTTCAATCTGATAATTCAATCATGCTGTTCTATCAGACTGAAGTGTATATTACAAAATTGTTAAGCCACTCAACGCATGAAACCCATAAAATATCTCTAGCAGAAGCACAAACCTGACAAAACTCTACTACAAAACCAATATAATATCATATGTTCGAAATTATGAAGCCATTCAAAAATATAATATAAATTTATCGCCAGTCTTAATCAATCATCCATCAAAAGTTCCTCCGTGTTTAAACATCTCTTCCTGTAATTAACATAAAACTTGCTAAATGGAACAAGATGGGTACATCTACCTTCACGTACAGAATTAATTTTTCAGCTGAAATGGAAATATATAGGAATTATATATGGATGGCTCAAAAATGCAAACTCATTTGTAGTACAAAATGTAACTTACGGAGTTTAGACCCTAATAACTCAATTTTCACAGCTGAACTATATGCAATTTGGCAGGCATTTTTATACTTTTTATTCAATAATAACTATCAAAACAAGGCATCTTTTATAGTCTATATAGAAAGGACAAGGAGTAATAAATCATTCATTTAAGTAGATTTCATAGACGTACCAAAATATATTTTAAGAGGGTATACCGTAAGCCGCGTAAGGTACATTTTGTATTGAACGAATGAGTTGCAGCTATGCTAAAGAATATACGATTTAGGTCAGAGGTAACAGGATGTACTAATTTTAATAAAAAAAAGTGATAGAGGTACATAAATTTTAGTAAGTTTGATAAAGAAAGGCAACACAGTTTATTCCGGAGTATCCGAACTCTGCCACAAAATGCAGGTAGTCATTACGGGTTGTTCGAACTCTGCCAGTGTTCAAAATTTTGGAGATTAACTACCAAACCAGTAGGGGTCTAATAGCCTAATCCGATTTAACAATTTACCTTGAACTTTAGGTACTCAAATTCAATATAAGAAAATATTAATAACACATATATTTTCAACGTATATTTGCCACTTCTAAAAAATTACATCTACATTACATCTACATTACAATAAAATATATTCAATATACATAAACATATAAAAAAAACAAAAAATTAAACGTGTGGAAGATTTTTACATGCAACCGTTTTCACAAACATAAAGCGAGAAATAACATTTTTCCTATATTAATCCAAATGATCATTAATGAAATTAATTTTAACATTAATAGTTTTTTTGGTTTTTTTCTGGCTTTGGTTTGCCGAACGAATTTTCGCGTATACCTCCGTTTGTAAATACAATAACACACTAGTAAATTGAACAATGTTTGGATGTGCTTTGTAAAAAGAAGCACCGAAAGGCGAATGAAAACTCTCACAAGAATTCGTTGTTCTCTTAAAAAAGGATGCATTATTTGCCCAAATAAGTGGTGGAAATATCGAATTTTGCGTTATATATGTTTTATTGACATAATTTCGGAATTCTATAACTCTTTCGTCATTCGGAAGCAAAAAATGTGGTTCATTATAAAAAAATTCTACAACTTCCTCAGGACTAAGATACATAATACCGAAATGTACTTTTAAGTATTCGCCAATTACAGAACCTTTCTGTCTGTACTCTTGTACCAAATGAAACTCCTGAATCTTACGAAACCAAGCTTGACAGAGATGAAATTTACAACCAAAAAGAATTTGATCTCTGCCAAAACATTCATATATAGCGTTATGAATGCTTAGTTCAAAATCTACTACGACTTCTTTAGGTTGAAAATTTAAGCCTACTTCTTTACATTTTTGTCTTAAAATTAAAAACAAATTTGAATATGTTTGACTTGATTTGTCCGGCAGCAAACAAAAAACAAGAGGTACGTAATAGCCGTTTTTAAAACCATGAATGGTAAACATTTGGTAAAAAAAAGTTGAACACTATTTAAAAGGCCCATCCATCAAAATACAATCCGAATTACATAAAAAATTAAGGTTGGAAAAACAGGAGAACACAATAATTTTAAATACCTGGTCTGCTGTTAATAGAAATTCCTCTTCTCGGTTCGTTCGTTTTTTGGAGAAGAGACTATTTAAGAAGCATTCAACATGCCAGAGAACAAAATTTGAAAATCTTCTACTTAGACGAAACATGGATAAATGCTGGATATACAGTTTCCAAATCTTGGCAAGATGAAAACATTAAAAGCGGAAGGCAGGCATTCGTGGAAGGTTTGTCGTTAGGTTTGCAGCCACCATCTGGAAAAGGAAAAAGACTTATCATTGTCCATGTTGGAAGTTCTGAAGGTTTTGTTGATGGTGGATTATTAACTTTTATTTCAAAACGCACGGGGGACTATCACGAAGATATTAATGGGGATGTCTTCGAGGAATGGTTTGTTCAAATGTTGGATCTGATTCCAAAAGGGGCTGTTATTGTTATGGACAACGCAAGTTACCATTCACGGTTACGAGAAGCATTGCCCACAAGTCGTTGGCGTAAAGCAGAGCTTTTGGAGTGGCTTATTTCGAAAAATATTAAGTTTCCAAAAGATCCACTAAGGAAAGAACTTTACAGAATTGCAAAAATGAAGAAGAATAAATACAAAACCTACATTGTAGAAGAAATGGCTTCTTCTCGTGGTATATCAGTTCTTCGACTTCCCCCTTATCATTGTGAACTTAATCCCATAGAATTAATATGGGCTCAGGTAAAGGGGGAAGTTGGAAAAAAAATACTACTTTTAAAATAAACGATGTTGTGAAATTGTTTGAGAGTGCTGTAAGTCATGTGAGTAAGGAAAATTGGACAAACTGTATCGAGCATGTTATCAAAGTAGAGGCAGATATGTGGAAAATTGACAATATTTGTGATGATTTATTCGACTCTATTATTATTAATGTCAACAACGATTCTTCCTCTTCCGAGTCGGATATAGAATAAAATGTAAGTAATAAATGTATTCCAATAATTATTTCTTTTCATTTTTTATTATATTATAATTTAGAACGTATTTTTTTCCCAAAATACACACCACTGCATTGCGTTATTGCTTATCTGCTAATCCTTTAACAATGAATAAACCCTAAACTTTGCTACAACTGAAACAAATACGGGGTCGATCTACCTGGTTTTTAGATTTACCGAAGAAATGTAATTTAAAGTAAGAGATTTATCAAAAATATCATGGTGCTCCCTGTAAAGGTTTTGCATACTTAATTAGGGTTTATTACTCCTCGTACTTTTTGTACATACTATAACATACTTTTTTTTGTATATCCATTAGGATACGCAGGCCCTTCATGTGAATAACCAGTAAACTGTAAATTCATACACAAATTTGGACCTTGGCCTATTGCAATAAATTTTCTGGTAGAGCCGATTTCTTAAAATACATCGAACTCAGAAAACAAGAAAATAAAACATAAATTTATTATTTATTATTATAAAGAGTCTTTAATAAGAATACAATGTATATATGAATATATAAATAAATTTTGCAGAAAAAACCAAATAAGACATTGGTTCACAATGAAAATATACAATTTAAAAACTAATAAAAAATTTATTAAACTTAAAGGTGGGACTTTGTGTCATGTTGTTCATAGAAGAGAACATATGCTTCTCCACTGACTAAAGATTTCCACGATATTAATAGCACCCTTGAATCATTATATTCGTGCCACTGTCCCATGTAGGGATGTCGGCAATATGCTGTGTAGTGACAATTATAAGTGGTTCCACAGTGATTTGATATAGCGTAGTGGTTGTACATACAAGGTGCCATATTATCAGCAGCGTAATGGCTCATATCAAGCCCTTCTATAGGAAAATCTATTGCAACATTAAGTTTCCCACTAAATCTTTCTGTTTGCGAAAAGCGCTTCAAGTGAATAACCAATATTTTCAGAAATTTATGAATTGAGAATGATTTAATGCATCGTCTTCGTTCCTTACATTTCGAACATCTTGGTTTCTCATCACCGTCGAGTGTTTCTTCTCTTGTAAACTAATCTAAACATTGTGAAAGTCGTAATTGACCTGTTCTTTCGGGTATCGAAAGGGATAAATCCCAAAAGGGATCGTAGGTAACTGAACAGTGACTACAGTGTGTGCACTTGATTGTTGATTTTATTTGACTGACAATGTTGTCTCAACCAAGATTCTTGTGCTTTCTCAATGTCACTAAGTTTGTCATCAATTTCTGTTAATATAGGCTTTTGTTTTTCAAATACCTTGTTGACATCTTCGTGAAGTCCTGCTAAAAGGTAACGAAGAAACTCTTGTGCATCATGTTGATTGTATCCCATGAACCTTGAAGTAAATCGCTGAATCTGACTTTTCAATGATACTGTATTAATCTCTCTGTCTGAACCGTCTTCAGACCAAAGCTCTCGAATAACTTCAGCAAATGCTTTAATTAGTGCTCCTTTCATGCTAGATATGTTTATGTTAATATCTTTTATGTATGCGTCTTTTTTAGATATTCTAATAACCACGTTGTGTTTGATACTATTCATGAAACATGTGTTACCAATATTTTTGAGTCCTTTGAGACCCAAAGATTCTTGGGTACTACCCTTTATGAATCTGATTGTGGAGATATTGTTAAGAGCTGTTTCGCAACTACTATCATTGTACGATCCCGGATTCTATTATTGTCTTTCTCACTTGATCGGCGTGATAAAGAATTTGAATTGATGTTTGCTATTGAATTGGATGTAGATATTGCGGTTTTGAAAAGTTTGGATGATGTCGATAGATCATTGGTCTGGTTCACTTTGTTAATATATTCCTTGTTATCCACATCATTTTTAGACGTGTCCTTTTGTTCTTGTTGAGTTTCATCCCCTTTCTGAAAATCTTTAATTGCAAATGTATGAAGAGAAGTTGTTACCTCTAGTATTATTTTTAGAAAGGGAATTAATGTTTATTGATTCCTCAGTTAATACGGCCCTATCGACTTCTGAACCATTATTTTTTTCTACGTCTTCATTCTCTTCCAATTTTGAATTTTACTGCAAAACATCGGGGTAATTTTGACACTTGTTGGAGGCAATGTCATTTTTTTTGGTGACCGAAAAATTATTACTACATTTTTTAACTCTGGTTGATATTGATTATGTACTTAGTGGTTTCACTCCATTGGTCACATTAGATATTTTGGATCTAACCTCAGTTGTCTTATTGGCGAGGTTAGTACCATTTTTTTACTGTTCTGGGGAGTTTGTCATTAAATTTTTTACTCAAATCGGCTACTGATGTGTGATTTCCGTTATCATCTTCATCATACAAATTGTCTATATTAGTATTGTTAGAGTATGCCACACTGTTAGTATAAATAACTGCCATTTGGTCGTTTACCTTTTAATTTGATGTCTTCAACTCTATTGGGGGTAAACCAGTTTTATATTTTGTTTTGGTCAAAGATAATTTATTGCGTATAGGAATCGCATCATTCTCTAGCATAGTCATCTTCTTCAGTATTTCTATGAATAGGTCATCATCTGGCTGGTGGTTATCTATATTTTTTAGTACACTGAGGCCCAAAAGCTTGTTGGAGGCATAATTTATAAAATTGTCAACGCATGTATTATCAGAAGGCACACATTCTGATGAAGAGAATGAAATAAGAATTTCGGAAAAAGGAAAGATTACATGTTTTAGGGTCGGTAATGTGAGAAAGTTTGAAAGTGGTAGAAGAATTAGGTTTCTTAAAAAGTTCTTCTGGGGGCTTAGAACGGGGAAACGTACCTAGAAAAGATGAAGCGTTTCCTCTTTGAATTGCAATACTTATTTGTTAGTATAAAGAACAAAGTTGCTCTTGAATCATTGGTTTCTACTGATATTTTTTTATCGATTTCTTTAATGAATTTTAAAGCTTCATGACCGAAAACACCAGAGGTTTCAATTGCTACAGCGCAAGTGAAATCCCATATAACTGGTCTGCCGCGTTGCCATGGAATGAGGGTCATACCATCTGGACGTTTACCGTCGTCGCGGCAAGTACCTAACGGTTCCAACGAACAGGGAATCTTTGCAGATGACAGGCCTCGTTTGATTAGGTCATTTACTGCAGAATGACGTGAAAAACGGCCGGCACTTAATTTGCATCTTAGGCCGTGTCTACCATATTCATCAACATCAGCTCCGAAACGACAGCGATGTTTTACACAAATTTGACAACCTAAACGGAGACCAATGGAAATACGGAAACTTTCGTCATCTAAAAGCGTACCTAATGGGGCCGACGGTATAGCGTTCAACCATGCTCCTGATTCCTTTGAAAATGCTGCATTCAAAAATTATAAGTAATATTTAATAGAACACAATCAAAATACAAAAACTATTTTTAATACAATAAACAAAAAACAAACAAAACATAGGTACTAAATAATTCAAGTACCTACAAAAAAAAGATTCCTTTCATTGGTATATTGACAAAATATAGTTTAGGATCACTTCTAAAAAATGTAATAATAAAATCCATATTTTGGTATCTTTTAAAAGTTGGTTCTTCTTTTTTGTTTAAAAACTCCACGACTGCTTGTTTAGGATCAAAATGAGCTGTTCCAATTCCGTTCAATGATACTAAAAGACAATCATTCAATGTGTTTTTATTTAGTGAAATTCTTTCCGGAGTTTTTATTTTGTTAAAATTAAAAACAATCCTCTCAGTAGTCAATGAATAGGGACTTATTAGCAACAACGAGATTAATAATTTTTTCAAAATTCCTGTGGTGCAACAATAAGTTTTCTTAATTTATTAGCTTGTCTGGTGCTTTTATCGGAAGTATCAATGTCTGGAATTTCTTGAATTAAAGGTCAGCCATCACATACACTATTCGCAAAATTGGTTACTTCCTCTAGACCAAAGAAGTTTTCAACTAATGGTAGATACAATTTGAGCTTCGGACTCTGCAAAGATGAGATTAATCTTTCTTTTTATCCATATCCCCAAAAACGTGCAGCATTCCTGCATAAACCATAGGATCTCTATAGCGCACTTCGAATTATGGTGATTGAAAACTAGTTAACTCTGCATCCCAATTTTTTTGAAGCTGCACTTGGCTGGAGAGCGCCTTCATATTTTCTAATGGACAAGATGACCAAGGTCTTGCACTCGTAGTCTTAATCATTGCATCATTATAAACATCAATGCAAATAGTTTTAATTGGTTTACGACTTGTGAACGATGACGTCGACTTTTTCGTCAAAATATCCTCGTTCACTTTTATGTCTTTTTCGACCACTTTTCCGTCCACCTTATCGTCTACTTTTCCGTCGACTCTTTCCTAGACTTGTTCGTCTACTTTTAAGTCGACTTTTTCGTTAATTTTTCCGTCAAAATATCGTCGTCAACTTTTTCGTCCCCTCTGATGTGCACTTTTTCGACCATTTTTTTATCCACCGTATCGTCTTCTTTTTCGTCTACTTTTCCGTCGACTCTTTAGTCTATTTTTTCGTCAACTTTTCGACAAATATCGTGTTAGTTAAATTGAATATATCTGGATGTCTGTTATTTTTACTAGTTCTAGGTAAACAGTGCTAGATATCGGGAAAATGACAAAATGGTTAAAATAGCAGGTTATAAAGCATTTGCGACAATTCAGGGGTTTTACACAGGGATGTTTTTTAGACTCGGCGTTTCATTGTTCATCAGATACCTTTGCTAGAGAAGCCACAATATGGGATTTAGACAAAAAGGGATCCACAACCATTTCCAATTTTTGTAAACTTTCTGTAATCACATCCCGGGAAATCGCAACTACTCCATTTTTTGATAATTTTCCAGCTATTTCTTCATATTTGTTGCAAATTGGACAAGGCCTTTTTCTGTTGACTAAACAAGAAATCGATACTTATTTAGTAACAAATTCATATCCAAGTTATTTCTCTTGTACCATACGGATTTGTCAAATTAACAAGGAAAACATAAATTAGGGGGCTGCCAGTGGTGGCTTTAAGATTTGATAATTGGAGGAGGTCAAGACTGCTTTTTGGAACAATGAATACACAGTAAAAGATAACTAAAAGTTTAAGTGCAATAAGATCCCTTAAAAATATTTTCACCAACATTATTTCAAGCAAAAGAATAGTAGAATTAATCTTTCACATTAGTACAATTAATAGGTTCGTTCCAACCACCAGTAATTTACAGTAATATTACTAATACACATGCGCAGTTAAAAACAATCGTTCCAACCACCAGAAATTACTGGTTCCGAACTCTCGATTACTATCAGTTCTCTGTTCCATCCCGTTTGCGGACCAGTAAAATTACCGTTCAATCGATTCTTGCTGGATAGCGAGTACTGAAAGTTCTGAAATTAGCAAACATGCGCAATGGTAACATTTTTGTTTTAAACTGTCAAATTTGTGTTATGGAAGTGGATTTTTAGTTTTTGAACTGTTTTTACCGGCGACTGTTTCTTCCTTTAGTTGTTGATTGTCGATATAAAAAAAGAAGGGAAAATGGAATCCGAAACGCCAGAAGGTAATACCTATATTTTTTGCACCTTATTAATTTTAATTAATATTCTTTTTTTGGACAAGTAGGACTAGAAGAATTTGTTATTGTTTGGCCAAGAGATAATGAGGGTGCAAGCACTTCAAGCATGACTGAGAGTGAAAATTCTCCTTTTTTTTGGACCGCAAATTATACAAAAATATTACTTGATTTGTACAAGAAATATAGAGAAATGGTCGGGTCAATGAAGGTAAGAAACTTGAAGGCGCTATGGAAACTCATATCAAAAGAAATGTCAGAGATACTTAATACTAATATTTCTGAAAAAAACGTCGAAAATAGGTGGAAAGTTCTTGAACGAAATTATAAAAAGTATGTTGATAACAAAAATGCAACTGGTCGTGGCAGAAAGTGTTTTGAATTTGCAGCTGAGATGGAAGAGGCTTACGGAAACAAAAGAAATATCACACCAGAAATTTTGCTTGGGTCTGAAACAGTACATATCCCCACGACCACTGCAGAACTAATTGAAGAAAATATTGAAAATACTTCAGAAAGTAGAGTGTCATCAAGGAAAAGGGTAGAAGTATTAAGAAAAAAAAATGTAAGAGGTCGTAAAACAGTATTACAGCAGATTCGGGAAGACAGACTTGCCTACCAAGAAAAAAGACTAAATTTTCTTCGGCAAGCCCATGAAGAAATCATGACCGTGTTTCATGAACGCAATGAAATTGCAAAAGAGAAAAACCAAATTTTAAAAGAAAAAAAGTGTACTTGCCATCTTTTAGAATAGATTAGTTGTGAAGGTAAATGGCAGAACCATATATTTATGTTCAATTTTGGTTATTTTGCGAATATATCATAAACTTAATATTCTGCTAAATTGCTTCCATTTATGATATAATCCAAAAATGGTCAAAATAGAACATAAATATATAGTTTTGTCATTTACCTACTTAATTATTAAGTCTACAAAGACTGCTATTATTTTTGATATTCTTATATAGGCAATATTATTACTATAGTTTCACTTATTTTTAGGTTGAAAGTGTCCATTTTTGTTTTTATATGTAAGTTCTCAGAATGTATTTTTATGTTTATGTATTTTTGAGCCTGAAGGATTTTTATTAGTTTTATTTTTGTTGCTATTATGTGTTGATTTTTTTTATTTATATGTTGCTAATTATAAAGTTTTAGTTCAAAGAATGTAAAACATTTAAGACGAAGTTTTGGTAACTCTAAAGATTTTTTTATTTAATAATTGTTAATTAATAATGGTGAGTTTTACCAATTAGACTGTATTTATATTAAACTTGATCTCAACTTATAAGTAATGTTTCTGTGATATTCCAGGATAATAAATGAAATAAATTACAAATTAAATGTCTTGTTTTTATATTTTTATTTTCTGAATAATGTTAATAAAATAAAATGTTTTTAAAGGATATTAAGTTTAATTATTTATGGCAAAGTATTTACAACAGCATCCCTAATTCGTTGTGCATTTCTGTCGCCAACCACTTCTGCCTCATCTACGACAGGGTTTAAATCTGCAACTTCTACTGGAATATTTCCTTCAGGTTGTATTATGAAATCGTCTTCAATTGCAAAGTTGTGAAGTACACAAGCTGCACGTATCAAATGAACTATGAGTTCCATTTTGCGCAGTTTAATATGGAATAGTTGTCTAAATTTTTGTTTCAACATTCCAAAACAGTGCTCGATGATATATCGATTTCTTGCCAATTGAACATTATAATAATTTTGTCTCTCAGTCAATTGTCCTCGGTCTTTAAATGGGGTTAATAAATTGGCTTGAAGTGGGTATCCACTATCTCCCAGTAGAAAATATTGACCACATTTTTGTGGAAGCGTTTGGCAAAGTGGTGAATTACGAAATACCCGGCTATCATGGACAGAACCAGGATAACCGATAAAGACATCTCTAATTTTGAGATTGTTGTCACACACAACTTGCATCTGGAAATTTGTTTTATTAATAATCTGTCAATATAACTTTTTATATACCTACTTGAACGGAATAATAGCCCTTCCTATTGATGTAAGAGTCAGGATCATTTTGCGGCTTATCAATTTGTATATGGGATCCATCAATAGCTCCAATAATATTGGGAAAACCTTTGGCCTGAAACTGCTCTGCTATATGCAACTTTTCCTCATCATCTGGCCATACTATTACTTGAGGGCTGAGATTGCTTAAAAAAATTGACACTCTTACAATTATCCTTTCAAGAGATGATTTTGTAATGTCAAATCTATCCGATACATCAACAAAACTTGCAGTTTGATGCCCGATATACCACAGAAATATTAAAACCTGAAAATTAGTGTTTTACAATAATAAACAATAGTGAACATAGTTTACTTACATGATTATGTGCAGAAATTTTCCCGAATTGGCCACTATCATCTTTGTAATAAGCGCTATTTTCAAATCTGTGTGCTATTTCAGTTACTACATTTCTCGAGACTCGAAAATTATTAAAAAATTCTTCTTCAGAATAATGCGGAACTGTTTGTTCTAAATCAAATAAAGGTAGGTATATTATTAAAATACACCTATGTTAAATTAAAAGCATGTTAAACAAACCTAGGTAATCTTCGTTTCTTGTTCCTACATCTCCAATATTATCTATATCCTCATCATCTGATGAAGGCTCTTCATATATATAATTCAGTAAATATTCATCCATATTATAAACCCACTTTCGTGCTCTGAAATTTTATTATATTTATGTTTTCGACAACTTATCCCGTAACACAGAACTTGTTTATTTTTGGAGGTTATTATTGACAGAATTCACTACACCACGTGCATCTACTAACTAGTTCAAAATACGTTCCAACCGTTTGGTAAAATATTACCGGTAACTTTACTAACTTCTCTTACGCATGCGCATTAAACAGTTCAATTATTGGTTACATACGATAACAGAATTGTTGGTTGGAACGAACCTAATAAAAGATGCAGTATTGTATGGATACCACGACATCACGAGATCTCAGGTAATGAAATACCAGACACTGCATTCAAACATGTGATTTTTTCTCTACCAGATGATAGAATACATTATGTCCCATTTGATGACCTAAAAGTCTTGATAAAAGACAATTACCAGAGCATGGCAAAGACTGGTCCATCTACAAAGGTTACATGAGTGAACAGAACAGAGCAAGTAATAGCATGTAGACTAAGAATAGGCAATACCCATTTTACACATTCTCAATTGCCCTAACAATAACATAGAAAGAACCTTTACAAATGTCGATTCTGAAATAAAAAATCAGCTCCGTTATTGGGACACGGGCATCTAAAATCGAGACAGTTAGCAAATCTAGTTGTTATAACTATGTTTCATAGAGTTTTGGCAGCAGATATTCTTAGCAGCCATTGCGGGTTAGCAAACCTCCCCCTTCCCCCTTTTAAATATAATTGGTATTATTATAACTTTTTTAAATTATTGTTGAGCTACTGACAAAATTTATTCTAAAATGGAATCTATTATTTTCTATAAAATGCACGTAACATTTTTTCCAACGTGCAAATATCGCAGTTGTCCTAGTTCGATTTTTTTTAAGCAGCTTACATATAATATACACCCACCGAACGCGAGCTACCGTTGTTTCCAATTTAAAAATGGCGGTTCTACTCTTTGGTATTTCGTTTCACAATTTATATAAACTGGTATTTGATGAATATATTGCTCAACACTTACAATAGCAATATTGTATGTGACGATATTTTTAAACCATTTAACATTTAAAAATGAATCTAAAGTCAAGTAGAAGAGCCCATGTGAAGTTATTCAACAATATTCTTTTACAAAATAGTCTAAACTTTTGTAATAATAATCTTATTATAGGAAACATATAGTTTATTTACGATAAAAAGACGATGACGTTGCAAAACAAAATATTGTGATGTTGCCAAGCTGTAGTTTTTTCCTTTACTTAACGAAAACTAGAAAAGTCAACCTGATGTTAGATTGACAGTTCTTCTTTTTCATTGTTCCGTGCCTCGTAGGGTGTAAGTCAAAAATATTTATTTAAAAATAAAAGGCTTGTATGACAGGCTTGATTAATTTAATATAAATATTTATTCATGAAAATCTATGGATAAGATACAAGAAACAGTAACCAATCATTCTATATTCGAATTAACATTTAATTATTTTACATAGAAGAGGGTTAAATGACGAACTGTAGGTCCTTATACCTTATTCTATGCTCTATAGAACCATCTTCAAGAGCACTGCAAGGGTTTACCCTAAAAGCTGTAATCATCTTCATGCAAATTTAAATATTGTTTCTTTATACAAAATCTATTATATTTATTATAATAAAAATAGAATGGAAAAGAAAAATATAGATACACAAAATAAAATTTTGTTTCAAGATAAAAAAATAAAAAATCTCCCATTTTATCAGTATTATTTATGTAGAGATACTGTGGTCGTTGTTTTAATTTGTGTATTATAAAATAACTGTACCTAATTAATTTAATAATAGTTATTAGTGAAAACGTGGAAATAAAGCAAATTGGATAAAAATATACAAAAAATAAAACACAAGACTTCCACTACTCCACTACAAAATCATCACTATCTTCATCCTCACTGTCAAAATTAATAATAAGTGGAGGCACATCCTGTCTATCAAATACTACTTCTCTATCCCACACATCTTGTATAATTTTTTCAGTGTGCTCTACAGACTTTTTCCATACACCTATTGCTTGTTCTGTTGAAGACCCATCAGTTCCCACATGGTCTCTATAAAATTTTTTAACTATGCCCCAAATATGTTCAATTGGGTTGAACATACAGTGGTAAGGGGAAAGTCGAAACACTTAGTGACCATATTTTTCAGATAATATGTCAGCTTCATATACTGCTGGTGGTTTATTCCTACAAAAATGCATATATTTAAACAAGATGAGTACTACCATAATATATTGAAAAATGTTTATATCAACTTACCGTTGTACTAAATTCAATAATTGGGTTTTGAAGAAAGTATTTTCCAAAGGAATATCATTTTGTATCAACCAGTTCTGTATATCAGCCTTTTGGTAGCTGTTGTTGGTACTTTATTGATCACTGTACTGTGATAACTTGCATTATCCATTACAATTGTGGCAGGTTCTTCCAAGTTCACTAAAAGCTGGTATTCAAACCAATGCAAAAAATTTTCTGTGTTCATTTCACCGTGGTAATCACCATGTTGTTTTTTGGAAGAAAAAACCAGTCCTGCTCCAGGAATAAATACAGAAGAGGAATAAGCATGCAATACTATATACCTACAATAAGGAAATAACAAATTACTACTAGGTTTCCTAGATAGACTGCATAGCTCAAAACAACTATTAATAATTATATAGATTTAAATAAAATAATGTGACTAGTAAATATTTGAAAAGGTCTTAAAATGGCAGGAATGTTAGTACATCATAAATTAATTGCTAAATTCTATTATTCAATTACATTACACCAATTTTGTTTTTTTTTCACGCTTCTATGATTAGAATCTTGCCAAGAACGTCCAACAGTACCGTCTTTAAATATCCAGTTCTCATCCGAAAACACAAATTGATATAAACCTTCCCTTTTTATCTTGACATATTCATGTAGAAAATGTACACGTTTTAATGCAATGTGTGGCAACTCTATTCAACCACGGCGAGGATAATCTTTTTGGTATTTGAATCCAATATTTTTCACTATCTTCCAGAGTGATGTTAAACAACCATTAAAGATTTCACGCTCCTGGAGTTTGTCCCTTAAAGTTTTCAAGGTTATGTGTTCCTCTGAAAAAATAAGTTAATTGTTCCTCTGAAAAAATAAGTTAATTGTGAATAAAATAAAACAGTAAATTCAATATAGTCTCAGTTTCCATAAATTTCGTCTATAACATTTCGGAAAGCATTTTGATCAATGTTATCAATTTCAACAGTAGGTTTTATGCGTTGTCTCTTTTTAGGTGGGCTTTTAGGCTGTTCACCTCTATTATGATTGGCGGCAATACGGTTAACAGTGGTAACCCTAAGTTGTAAAGCTTCTGCAACTCTACAATATAATTACTTCAATTTATGAAAGAATAATATATTATCAAATTTAATTAACCCAACCTAACATTAAAAACATTTAATCATTTACATTTAAATATGTAACAATAATGAATACAAATAGCGAATACTATTACTTACGTCTCTTACAGCAGTAAGCGGGAGAAACGGGCCCCATTTCGGCATTCTCGTTCAAAATAGCTCAACAAAGATGTTACCACCTCTTGACATTTTCTGTTCAGCTGCTTCGGCGTTTTATTAACCACACACTGCAGATTTGCCTAAATAATTAGTTATGAAAATAACTGTTTTTTTAATCTTAAAGAAGCAATGAATATAAAAGCACCAAAAAAACTTGTAAATATTAGACGATGATCGAATGTCAATAAACGTCAAAACAAACTGGGGAATTTTACCAGTTGATTTGACAACATCTTGAAATTTTGCCAACCCGTTAGCTGTAAATTGCCGTGGCTGTTATAAATTGTATTCACGGTTGGTAAATTAATATTTATTCTGATAAGCAGGAAAGTAACTAAAAATGACATCATCGTCTTTTTATGGTAAATAAACTATATATTATTTATCGAATAGACAATTTATTATTAGGTATAATAGAAACACATCGGGGAAGTTTCATGCAAATTCGGATGTACCACAGGGATCCAACCTAGGACCTCTTCTGTTTTTACTGTTTATAAATGCCCTCTCTGCAGTATTGAAATATTCAGAATATTTACTTTTTGCAGATGATTTAAAAAAATTTCTTCTCTATCTATTTTTTAAAAAAAACACAAACAGTGGCCAGATTATAATAAGTCGCTCAACAAAATTAAGAAATTAAGTTAGATGTTTATATTTAAAATTATTAATGATAAAGTTAACGCGTCATATATACTAAAACTATTACCTTGTACCCTTTTGACGCACATGTAATACATTAGTATGTAATACATTGAGAGATACGAATATACCAAGGCCACCTCTTAAAACAATGTTGAAGCTTCTTAAACAATTTAACCAATTTATGGTTTATAGGGTTCTAGGAAAAAAGCGCACGGGTTAAATACTCTCAGAACGAAGCTCACAGGGAAAAAGCCTACTTGACAGCTTTTTTCCTATGGGCGTTTATACCTGTGAGGATTTTTCTGTGGGTTTTTTTCGGTCACCGTTTTATAAACAAATTGCAAACTACATACTACAAATGTCTGTATAATTTAAGGTGATTCTACAGTTCTGACAAATAATATTCAACATGATGGTCTCATTTTAACTTAATTATTTATAATGATTAATCTTAATTAAGGAAACCCATGTAAAACTTGTTTGGGTTCAAATAAATAAATAAACATAATGACATTTTAATAGGCTACATAATTTAACTGCCAAAAATTAAATAGTAATACATTGAATAGTTTTCAAATAGGTGCTCCTGTACATTTTTCACGAATAAAACAAATTGATTCAACTATTACAAAATAAACCTGATTAGAAACCAATTAACCAAAAATTGTGATGTAAGTATTGTCAAAAATTCTTTCATTTATGATAATAATAGAATATTTATTATTTATATATACAGGGTTAGTAAAAAATTTAGCCAGTTATTCATGAGTGCAGAATATAAACTGTACTACGTTTTCTTTTGACATGACCTTAACAAAATGCGATTTTTTGTACACACTATATAGTTTATTCTGTAACTTGGTCAAGCATTTAAAGTATTTATGTCTGTTAATCAAAACATTGGCGATGTAGCAAATATTACACAAATTATTGACTTCCAATGAATATTTATAAGATTTGATTAAATTCAGTATGTCTCTATTAATGAAATATTTTATCATTGACTCATTATCAATTGTTTGTTCAGTTGAACATTTTTTGAATTGTATTTTTTCAAGAAAATGATGTAATATTATATATATATATATATATATATATATATATATATATATATATATATAAGAGGATTATTCTCAACTAGCGATGGCATTATTCATAAATGCTTCAACGACGGAACGACGGTTGCAGCCTCTTGGTTAATATTACTCCTGGCTACTTGGAAAAGTAATCCATAGCTACCAGTTACCTTTTTTGGTAGTGGCCCGAGTATGTCTACACTTACTCTCTGAAATGGTTCACCGGACAGATATTGAGCCATTTTTCCACGATTTCTAGTTTTTGGTCGTTTCCGCTACATAAGTAATTTCTCTCCGCCCTTCCCATAAGTGATCATGTAAAAAACTTCATATCTTTCTTGTTAAACAACATGCCAACCTTATTTAAATGGTAAAATCCTTAGAAATAATAAGTCTTTATTAAAGTTTTTGTAACAAGCTAATTTTGATGTATGTCAAGTTAGCCCCCCCAGCGAAATTTTGAAAAAAGACAGTACAAGAATTATGTGCTATTTATGGGCTAATTAGTTGCTCTAATTAAAATTTTTGGGCTCTAACCATTTAGCGGGAATTTCAGCTTAAAATGGAGGGGGGCTTGATATCAAGCTAGCCCCCTACATACGGAAAGAGATCGCCAATCGGAAAACAAATACCTCTGAATTTTGGGCTATCAGAATCCGCAAACAGATTTAAGAAAAAAGCAACTGCTTCGGAGAAAATCGATTTTAAAGTTGCTTGATATCAAATTAGCCCTTCCACACACAGAACGAGTGCTGCAATTGAACAAACAGTAACGCCTGAATTTTGGGCTATTTATGGGCTCTCAGAATATGCAAAAACGTTTTTAAACAAAATATACAGGTTGTCACTAGAGTGTGAAATAAATTGTTTCCTAGACTATAAAGATGGGTCTCTTTATTTAGCAGGAATTAAATCTTAAAATTGAGGGAGGCTCCCTACATACGAAAAGAACGTGGCAATCGAACCAACAACTACGCATGAACTTTGGGCTATTTATGGGCTCTCAGAGTATGCAAAAGCAATTAACAAAATAAATATACAGGTTGGAAATTTAAATTTTTCTTAGGTGGAAAATTTAAAACGCGGAATTTTAAAAAAAGGACGTTACTAAAATGTAGTACTATTTATGGGCTAATTAGTTGCTCTAATTACAATTTTTGTGCCTCAACTGTTTAGCAGGAATTACATGTTAAAGTTATGGGGGAGCTCCCTACATACTATTTATGGGCTCTCAGAATATACAAAAGTAATTAATTGTTTTTGCATATTTTGAGAGCCCATAAATAACCCAAAATTCAGGAGTAGCTGTTGGTTCGATTGCCACGTTCTTTTCGTATGTAGGGAGCCTCCCTCATAATTTTAAGATTTAATTCCAGCTAAATAAAGAGACCCATCTTTCAAGTCAACCACATTTTCGTTTACATCACTATGGCAAGACCGATTGCGTAATGTCTTTAGGCAATTACACAAAAAATGGGAATTTAATATTATAAATCGACGTGTTTTAGCTATTCCTAAAAGTATTTATAGTCTGGGAAATAATTTATATTTCACACTTTAGTGTCATCCTGTATATTTATTTTGTTGAAAAATGTATTTGCGTATTCTGAGAGCCCATAAATAGCCCAAAATGTAGGCGTTACTGTTTGTTCAATTGCGGCACTCGTTCTGTGCGTGGGGGGGCTAACTTGATGTCAAGCAACTTTAAAATCGATTTTCTCCGGAACGGTTGCTTTTTTCTTAAAAACCTGTTTGCGTATTCTGAGAGCCCAAAAAGCCCAAAATTCAGAGGTATTTGTTATTTCGATTGGCGATGTCTTTTCGTATGTAGGGGGCTGGCTTGACGTCAAGCTAGCCCCTCCATTTTAAGCTAAAATTCCCGCTAAACGGTTGGAGCACAAAATTCTTTTTTCAAAATTTCGCTGGTGAGGGGCTAACTTGACATACATCTAATTTTGTTGCTAATGCACTCCAAAGATTTTTTAACATTTATGGTCCAAATTGGTAAATTTGTAAACTTTTTTATAATAAAAAACTAAGTTTATTTTATCACATTAGGAGTGTACATAGAATAAATCAACTTGGTATGCTGTTTAACAAGAAAGTTATCAATTTTTTTACATTATCCATTTGACATGGTAACTTGTCAAAGTATATGGAGTGATTCCATATAAATGTGGTTGAGTGTATTTCATCTGGGGTTTGAATGATACATTTTTTTATGTTCTTTGGTTCCAATGTAACAGCTTTTTACGTTAATATTCTTCAGATTTGTGTTTTAGGAATATTATTTTGAGGTAATTTTCAATGTTTTTATTGTGATTTTAAGCATTTCATATTGTGAAAAATGCTTTTGAGCATTTAATATTGCGACCATAATGATGACGATTTGTACATGTGAGATAATTCTGTAAAACAGGCCAGCACCACATTCTCCTAGAAAATATTGGATTTTTTTAAGTTATGCCAATCCATAAATGCACAATATTACATGAAAGTTGTACGTTACGCACTATTTTTTCTACTCCTGCCAATAAAAGAATAGTATATTGTGCAACTTTTCTCATGAGCGTGGTACGAGCCTAAAGAGCGCCAAGGAAAAATACTTTTTCCCACATGTTGCACACTATACTTTTTCTATAATTGCACAGATTTATTTTGAATTGATTCGACAATATAATAATAATTTTACTTTTCTACAATTTTTGTCATATCAGTATTACTACCAAATAAGACAATAATTTATTACCAAGAACTCAGTTTATCAATAAACGTTTCATATATATTACTCACTACCGTAAAACTAATTTTTATACATTTCAAAGTAATTATGCTCTATTTACAGTATATATTTCACATTCGGACACACCCTTCGTCCAAATAAAATTCCAAATGTAATGTTCATATCTATTCAGTGTTATATGGTCACACAATTCCCACACGTGCTAAGATTAGACTATACAATATATTAGATAACACTAATTGAAATGTACTACTTCAAATTGGGCTCGTACTAAACATTCTAAATAGTCCAGTGATACATTTGAAAATGCAAGTGAATCGAGAAAGCTGATTTTTTAATATTATGTTGCAGGGAAGGCTTAGAAAAGGTTAATTTCAAACTCTCGCCTCTATATTGAAAAAAAATGGGTTACATTTTGTTTTTTATCGATAACTCTGCTTTAGTTCACGATACGAAAACTTTCTACAAATGCTATAAAATCGAGTATAATACAAATTATTACCAAAGCTCTAGAATCTAGATGTTAAATATTTATTTATGGCAAGTAGGCAGCCCTTAGTTTTTTAAGGCACCTAAAAATGGCGTATTTTTTATAGGTAACTTGTATTTTTGGCATTATGAGAGCATGTTGAAAGAATAAATTGCAGGCTTGCTCCAATAAATTGTTAATTCAAGTACTGTTTTATAGCATAAAATTAACCCAATTAACTTTTTTTTATCAAGGTTATTCACTTTATGTCATTTGTTCAACATAAATCTTTCTTGTTCTCCTATCAAAATGTTCCGTGAAGCTATTTTTCAAACATGACATACATCAGCATTCTTTTTTCAATCTCTCATTAAGGTCACTGAAAATTTCAGTTTTCCGTACATTAATGATATATTTCTACACATCTATCACGACTCTGCTCGCTTTTGTTCTAGAGATACATTCTTCATTTTCAAACGTATTTTTTTATAGAAGAGCAGATAATAACAAAGGACTTTTTACGTGGATACAAAGGAAGAGAGAGATTCCTTATAATGAAAACTGCATATTTTTACGGTTTCATTAAGAATAATTTTTAGGTGGTATCAGGTAATAAAGGTGTATAATGAATAGGCTCATTTAAGTAAGACTAATTTACAACAATATCTGAACATTCAGGTTCGTTCGAATGGTTTACGTTCATTCAGATACAGTACAAGGTCGTTTAATTGCATAAATTTAATATAAAGAATTAATTAACAATTTATTTAAAAAAAAATTATGTCTGCTAGAATCCAAAAATTAAACAATACGGATCTGAGTACTTTACGCATTAGTAGAAATGAAGAATTTTTAAAAAAAAACCTGTATTTCTAACCTAATTTTATATTATGTTTAAAATGCTCCTCACGTTTTAAAAACTTTTTATATTCTTTGTAAAGATTTACTTTTTCAATTATGACAAGAAAACTAGAATTCCTATAGATGAATAGACGGCCTGTTATATATAAAAGAACTGCCCGACACCATTGCTGTATCCTATACTAGGTGCGTACGAAAAATTGTATGTTATAATGTGAGTTAAATATAATACATTAGAGTAATAATCCACAAAAGGTCTGCAGTTTCAGTGGGAGTCCGACAGTTCGACCACGGGCCAGGTACCTGTTTTAAGTACACTGATTAGTTGGACCACAACTGCTCTTCGAGAGGATTATGGTTGTGTTCTAATTATTAAAAGAACCACTATTTACTTAACATATTATTTATTATTGAGGTGAATTATAATAAGACATCATTTTTACATGATAAAGACCATTTCTATATTCTGCTATCTTAGCTTTAATAAAATCATTTTTTTTCTGTGTTGCACTTTTTAGTTTTTTGGTGGAACATGTTGCGGAATTTATTTTAATATATGTTTCTGCTTGAAAGTTTATTAAAATATTTACAAAATTAAACAAATTTGGGTGAGAACTATAAAAATTAGAATTAAAATGAGAATGAAATTATTCACACGCATTTGTGGTCCTGTACATACTATCTATAGTACAAGCCCACATACTTGGAGGAAAATTACTTTCTTCATCGATATAAGTTTCCACGATATAATCCCAAAATTTTGATAGATTCTGATTACTGGGCATTATTGAATGATTTTCTTCAGAAAAAGTTTCCTATTTCATGAGGGTCTACAAATGGAAGTCCAAAAAAAATAATTTAAGAAAATTGCCTATTTTTGAGTTTTTGTTCCTATATTCTATGACTAAGCCAAAATTTTGAATTTTACGATACCACGATTGGCAGAAATAGAATCTACATCCTATAATTTTTATATTCGGCAACATTATTGAACAAGCGTTATGAATTGCCTGTTCAAAATCAACAATGACTGTTGAAGGTTTAAATATCAGATCCAAAGTTACATTTTTCATTTTAACAGTTGAAATAATTTTAAATAACTTGAGATGTTCTTGTTTGGTAATAAGCAAAACGCAACAGGTATATAATAGCCATTTTGAAAAGCCTGAACAGTAAATAATTGAAGAAAAAATTTAGTACAAAACTGAAATGTTCCATCCATATATATTGTAATCAAAGAGCAAAGAAAATGCAAATTTGTATAACACGAAAACACAATAACAACATTTTCTTTATCAACTACACTTAAGAATTCCTCAGCTTTATTAGTTTTTGGTTGCATGTCCAGGAGTGTATCATACACTTCATTTTGATTTTTAGGATGTGGTGGTAAAACACTGCAACGAGCGGCATATATATTCCGCCGTAAGCACTCCAAATCGGAAGATATCATTTCTCCAGTAATTTCGTTATCCTGTTAAAAACAAAAATGTTAGCGATAGTTAAGTTAATAAAATAAAAAATATGAAAAAAATATTTTTTTAAAAACCACGCTTTATTTAAGTGTACTCAGAAGTAAAAAATAATTTTTCGGGAAAAAATAAAAGCGCAAAAATAAAAATAAATAAATAAACAGACACATGAAGTTAAATAAAGCGTGGTAATAATAATAATAAAAAGAACAATTTGCTTTGAGGATCTTTCTGTTAGATCTTCTAACACCTTCCTTTTCCTTTTCATTGCTAACCTGTTGCCTTTTAAGAGTACTATTTTCCATGTGATTATCCTCTAGATGTGTTTCTAAGATAGTTATTTCGTCTTCCTCGGTATAAATTTTAGAAGAACACTTTCTGTTAACACACCGCCAACGAATTTTTCCGCATTTTGCTTCGTGAGCTTTAGAAAATTTAAAATTATTTAGTAATAATAATTTGTGTCCTTTTTCACTAATCATACAGTTCAAATCCATTTTAGGTGCAGTTACACACTTAAACAAACTAAATTATCTAGATACTTATAAAGGATAATGATGCTTACTAGAACGTTGCAGGCTTTAAACTAATATTTTAAAATTTGATATAAATTTGAAAGTGTCGAAAACTACTCACTATTACTACCCTAATGATATTGTAATTCCATTAAATCGATTAGAAATTTTATCCTTGTCGATCTGAAGGGTAGGCTAACCTTTTTCAAAAAAGGATTAATGCAGGTACTCGTGGTCCAACTGACCGGTCTCCGTTTCAGCGATGTTCTTGCAGTGTCGACAACATTCTTTCTCTGATTTGCCTTTTTTTTTGAGGTGATACCTCAGAGGACAGTGTCCAGTTACCAATTTCAAATCTTTTTTGTCTAACTTTAGAAGCTCTTTAGCGTTCTTTGGCGAAAGGCTCACTAGTCTTTTCGCTTGCCTTTTCCTGGCACTTTATTCCAGTGAGATCTCATTTGATCGTTTTCCTAATATCGAAACTCTTCTTTCAAGTGGGTTTTTGAAGAGTTTCGGGCCAATGAATTCGGAGTTTGCTCCTTCTTTGGCTCTGCTTCTTCATTGCCTCTAACGCCCATATGACCTGAAATCCACATAAGAGCGATTGTTAAAACTGCTATTAGTTCACATATGTCAAGTTAGCTCCGCTCCCCACCCTCACCAGCGAAATTTTGTAAAAAGACAGTACAAGAATTATGTGTTATTTATGGGCTAATTAGTTGCTCCAATTAAAATTTTTGGCTCCAACCGTTTAGCGGGAATGTCAGCTTAAAATTCCCTACATACGGAAAGAGATCGCCAATCGAAAAAACAAATACCTCTGAATTTTGGGCTTTCTTTGGGCTCTCAGAATGGTGTCGACTCATTTCAGGACCTCTCATTTGAGGACCTATGCAAAATTTTCCTGTTTTTGTCTCATTTACGGACCTAGCCTACGATACAAGTTTAAACCGAATCACTTGCGGAACTTTCATAAATGAAATTATAAACACATTTATATATTATGATATTTTTATATTGTGTATTTGAAGAATGGGGAGGAAATATAATCATTGCATTCACCCTTCCCCTTAAAAGATATACTTTGTTACGCGTATATCAGATTATTCAAGAGGGGGAAGCGTGAATCCGATGATTATATTCCCTTCCCCTTCTTGAATAACTTAATGTGTGAAAGTCTTCCAATTTTTCGGTTGTTTTTTTTCTCTAAATTTCTAACATATTATGTTCACTAACAAGATACAAAAGTTCCTCATAACTATTTTGAAACATCTACCTAAATGTAAATTTAGAGAGGTTCTCGCATAGAGGTCCTAAAATGGTACTACATGTTATGGAAAATTTTACGGCTTTGACGAAGGTCCTCAAATGATGCAAACGGGGCTGAGGTCCTCAAGTGAGAGGTCCGTAAGTGAGACCGTCTCCTCAGAATACGCAAATAGATTTAAGAAAAAAAGCAACCGTTTCGGAGAAAATCGATTTTAAAGTTGCTTGACATCAAGTTAGCTCCCCCCCACACACAGAACGAGTGCTGCAATTGAACAAACAGTAACGCCTGAATGTTGAGCTATTTATGTGCTCTCAGAATATACAAAAGCAATTAACAAAATAACTATACAGGGTGGAAATTTCAATTTTTTTAAAGTTGAAAAACTTCAAAAGCGAAATTTTAAAAAAGGACGGTACTAAAATGTAGTGCTATTTATGAGCTAATTAGTTGCTCTAGTTAAAATGTTTGGGCTTCAACCGATTAGCGGGAGTTTCAGCTTAAAATGGGGGGGGGCTAACTTGACGTCAAGCTAGCCCCCCATTTCAAAAGCGAAATTTTAAAAAAGGACGGTACTAAAATGTAGTGCTATTTAGGAGCTAATTAGATGCTCAAATTAAAATTTTTGGGCTCCAACTGATTAGCGGGAGTTTCAGCTTAAAACGGGGAGGGGGGGGCTAGCTTGATGTCATGCTAACCCCCCATTTCCACCTTAATTTTTTTTAATTTCCACCCTGTATATTTATTTTGTTAATTGCTTTTGCATATTCTGAGAGCCTATAAATAGACCAAAATTCAGGCGTAGCTGTTGGTTCGATTGCCACGTTCTTTTCGTATGTAGGGAGCCTCCCTCATAATTTTAAGACTTAATTCCAGCTAAATAAAGAGTCCCATCTTTCAAGTCAACCACATTTTCGTTTACATCACTATGGCAAGACCGATTGCGTAATGTCTTTAGGCAATTACATAAAAAAAGGGAATTTAATATTAAAAATCGACGTGTTTCAGCTATTTTTAAAAGTATTTATAGTCTAGGAAATAATTTATTTCCTACTTTAGTGACAACCTGTATATTTATTTTGTTTAAAAATGTTTTTGCATATTCTGAGAGCCCATAAATAGCTCAACATTCAGCCGTTACTGTTTGTTCAATTGCAGGACTCGATCTGTGTGTGGGGGGGAGCTAGCTTGATGTCAAGCAACTTTAAAATCGATTGTCTCCGAAACGGTTGCTTTTTTCTTAAATCTGTTTGCATATTCTGAGAGCACAAAGTTCAGAGGTATTTGTTTTTTCGTTTGTCGATCTCTTTCCGTATGTAGGGGGCTAGCTCGACGTCAAGCTAGCCCCCCCCCCATTTTATGTTGAAATGCCCGCTAAACGGTTGAAGCCCAAAAATTTTAATTAGAGCAACTAATTAGCCCATAAATAGCACTACATTTTAGTATCGTCCTTTTTTTAAAAATTCGCTTTTGAAATTTTCCACCTTAAATTATTTTTTAATTTCCACACTGTATATTTATTTTGTTAATTGCTTTTGCATACTCTAAGAGCCCTAAATAGCCCAAAATTCAGGCGTTACTGTTTGTTCAATTGCGGCATTCGTTCTGTGTGTGTGGGGGGGGGCTACCTTGATGTCTAACAACTTTAGAATAAATTTTCTCCGAAATGGTTGCTTTTTTCTTAAATCTGTTTGCGTATTCTGAGTGCTCAAAAAAATCCCAAAATTCAAAGGAATTTGTTTTCTCGATTGCTATCTCTTTCCGTATGTCCCCCTGCATACGGAAAGAGATCACGCTCACTTAATTCATTTACCCCATAAACCAAATAAAAAATTCTCTCTCCAACGCTCACATACTTGATTTACCCCATAAACCAAATAAAAAATTCTCTCTCCAACGCTCACTTACTTGATTTACCCCATAAATCAAATAAAAAATTCTCTGTCCAACGCCCACTTACTTGATTTACCCCATAAATCAAATAAAAATATGGCTCTTCCCCATAATTTCAAACTAAATTTTAATTTGAACCCTTATAAAAATAAAAAATCCCCAATTTGACTAAAATCGTGATGTAAAAAAAACGATACAAAAAAAAGACACTCATTTTTTTTAGCGATGTTAATACTAAAAAATGGCCCATACTTTGATGTATACTCGAATCACAATCAACCGCTCGACTCAAATCGCAATGAATGGAAAAAAATACTAGGTTTTTTGCAATTGATAAAAGTAATTTTTTTAGATTGAAAAATCAGTTATTTTGATTTTTAAAAATTGTTTTAAATTTTCAGCTAGCCCCCTTCTCCCCATTCTAAGCTGAAATTCCCGCTAAACGGTAGGAGTTCAAAAATTTTAATTAGAGCAACTAATTAGCCCATAAATAGCACATAATTCTTGTACTGTGTTTTTTCAAAATTTCGCTGGCGGGGTGGGGGGGCGCTAACTGACATACGTTATTAGTTCAGTTTCTCAAGAGTCCACTACTGAAATTGTTATGGATATACCGTTTTAACGTATAGGGAGCCAAAACTACTTCAAATTAATAACTTTATTATAAGAAAGTAACGTGACATCAAATATCCATGAATTAAATTAAAATTGAACTATCATCAACTGTAAAAGTCAAGATCAGAAACAAAACCTAAAAATAATACAAGATGTCTTCCAACAACGATCATCTTTTGTAATGTCGTATTTGGAGGCATGTCTTTTACTGAAATAATTTATATTTATTAAAATCAGAACCCGATTCGTTTTACTATTAGACTGTCGACAAACAGTGACCACAGAGAAGCGATAGAATTCTCTCTCGGGGATATTATTTTACTACTTATACATCAATTAATACTTTACTTCTGACCCCAGGTATTGATTATTGATTAAAATACATTATTTAGTAATAGTACTTGTTTATTGAAAAATCTACAACACTATAACAAATGATCTAGGTTGGAAAGCTAGTGCTGCCATCTCTACTCTAGAAGTGATATTGCACGATCATAGAACTATAAAATATATATAATTATTATAACAATTACATGAACATTATAGTAATAATTAAATAACTGAAGGTAATATTCATGCGTCCCCGGTACGATAAAATGCGTCGTTACTTATGAAAAGTCATTCTAATGGAAAGATATACATTTTTGTGTGGTTAGGGTCTTTGAAATATTTCATGGACACAGTTGACGGGTTCACTGGTCTTGTTTCTTATTCATAATCATTAAGTTTTAGAAAGAGAATCCGACTCATTTCCGTGTATTAGTATAGTAGTACGTCGTATTTTGTCCTTGTGTTTTTTAAGTAATTTTATGTCCTATCACTTTTTTAAGTCCACGAGCAGATGTTTACTTATCTGATGACATTCGAACAAAAACTGTTAATGATCTTTTAATTACGATAATATAATTATTGTTGTATTAATGATTATTTATAAATCCTTCCATTCAAATTAATAAAACTAATGAAACAATTGTGTAAATTTGACAACGTCGTAATGACTGAACGGTCTTCGTTAACATGCTCAAAACGTATCTGTGATGGGTCTCATTGTTTTTAATTGTTATATACTTTATTATATTATGTAACAAGACATCAATGGCTGCGGTATTGTCAACATATAACAATAGACATAACTGAGGCTACAATAAATGAATATGTGTTATATTTTTGTATGTAAATTGTCGATAAAAGTCCAAGAATTTAATACGTCTAAAGGTATAGACATACCTTGAAGTTATCTTTGAATTTAACACTCAAGTTAACTTTAGGTTTTAAAATATCAGTTTTATAAAAGTCTCATTTTTTAAGTAGAAAAAAACGGGCAAAAGAAAAACATAACCTCGATTTTTTCAATTAGCGTAATTTTTGTGGTGTAATTTTGTCTTGTCTGTAAGTTTGATGTATTCGTTTCCGGTATCGAAATTTGTTTTTCTAAAATTGATAGCCTGAATGGATAGACGAGCCATAACTTTTCTACTGAGAAAATTGAATCTCTTTTATCAATATTCCAAAAAAAAAAGAACAGACATCTTATTCTTGGATGTGATACAAACTCCCACAATATAGTATGGGGCAGCACGGACACGAACAAACGAGGTGAGTATCTCTTAGAGTATTTGGCTAAATCTAATATAGACATTATTAACAGAGGTAACACACCCACTTTTATCACTGCAACTAGGAAAGAGGTGCTTGACATCACCCTAACTGGTTGCTTTACAACAAATTTAATTCAAAACTAGCATGTTTCCGATGAGGTTTCGATGTCGGATCACAGGATGATACGGTTCGAGGTCGGGGCTACGCGGGGACAGATCCACTGTTGTCGAATACCTCAACAAACGGACTAGTGTTCATATAAGGACAAATAAAAGTCGGATGTTGAAGGCGCATTATATACGATTGAAACTGTGGAGGAACTTGAACTACCCTCTCAATGGTTGAATCGCACGATAATTAACTGCTACGAGGAATCTTGTCCCATCAGAACAAAGGCTGTCAATAGGGATGTGCCTTGGTGGAACAAGGAACTCAGCAAAGTAAAGGTCTTAGCACGCAAAGCATTTAACAGAGCCAAGAGGACAGGAAACTGGGAAGACTACAAAAAGGATCTAACTGAATATAACAAAAAACTCAGAAGGTCCAAGAGAAAAACTTGGAGGCAGTTCTGCGAAGGGATTTCTAACGTGGCCCCAGCAGTGCGCCTTCAAAAAGTCATCGCTAAGGACAACTCTAACGGTATTGGACTCCTTAAAAAGCCAAACTTAGAGTTTGCCGAAACCATAGAGGAAAGCATGAGATGTTTATTAGACGCTCATTTTCCTGGTGCTGTAATCATTGAAGATAACGCAGAGGCAAATCTTGATGAGACTATCATCAAAACATCTAGATCAGCAAAAAACCTAGCGGGTAAAATCTTCACCAAGAATCCCTACAAATCACATGGAGAGGATGGCATCTTTCCAGCACTTCTACAACAGGGATCCGATATCTTAATTCCTCACTTATGTAAGATATTCAAGATGAACCTCATCTTGGGATACATTCCAAATGGGTGGAGACAGGTTAGGGTCTGCTTTATTCCTAAGAGTGGCAAACGTCCTCCAGAGGAACCAAAGTCATATAGACCTATAAACCTTACCTCCTTCTTACTCAAAAGTATGGCAAAAATACTCGACACATACATGAGAAGTGAATATTTGTGTTTTTAAATGAAACTCAAGGTCGCTAGTTAATTCCACAATATAATACAAGTTATTGAAAATTCTAAAAAATTGACAATTGTTTCGATAAATCCATATCATCATCAGAATGAAAGAAGTTACATTTCATTTTATGCCTACCTGATGTTTAGTAGTTATATTTTTGGCTAGACCAAGAAGTAACCTAACTTGTGATTGGCTTAATTTATGTTTATAGAAAAAAGAAGAAGATGTGATATTACAAATATTGAAGCTTAGATATTATTAGCCCTATGGTGATATCCTGGATATCATTTTTCCAATTAAGATCAGTATAACTGTGCAATGATATAGAAAACCAGGAAAACTATATTTGCTGATCTTTACAATTATCACTTAAGAAGACAGTTTATTAGTGGGGTATTCCCTAGATTTAACTGTTCATTGACAACTTCATATTGTGGGTTTCTTAAATGTCTTCTAATTTCCAGTTCTTCAAGGAAATCCAGTTCTTGTTTCTTTTCACAAATATGCAGCACTTCTAGTTCTGTGTTAGGTGTCAATGAATGATTGGTGTCAAGTAGATGTTTTGCGTAGTGAGATTTATCTGTAAGCTCGTAAGTGCTCACTGTATCGTATTTCAAAATTCCTAAGGGTTTGACCCAAATAGACAGCATTACATTCTGGACATTTGAGTTTATATATACCTGACTTCTTTAATAGTGGTATTTATCAAATGCACCGCTTCACGAGGAACAATTTGCCTACCAACCTGGCAAATCTACCTTAGATGCCTTACATTGTCTCGTAAGAGACCTAGAAAAGGCTATAGCTGCAAAAGAAGTATCGCTATGTGTCTTCGTAGATATAGAGGGAGCTTTTGATAACACCTCATATGAATCAATTAGCGCTGCTGCAACTGCAAATGGTATTCCACCTTCCATAATCAAATGGATTCAGTCCATGCTAAATACTAGGAAAATAATCACCTACCTCGGAGACCAGTCGACTACTATAAAAGCGGTGAAAGGTTGTCCTCAAGGAGTGCTATCACCTCTACTGTGGTCACTAGTGGTTGACGACCTCCTAACAAAGCTAAAAAGAGAACGATTACGTGCTCTTGGCTATGCCGACGATTTAGTTATAGTGGTCAGAGGTAAGCACGACGGCATCATTGCCGATCGCATGCAATGTGCCTTGAACCTCATAACTACCTGGTATTCGAAGGAAGAACTTTCAGTCAATCCTAATAAAACGACACTTGTTCCATTCACTTACCTTGGAGTCATGCTTGATAGGAAACTTACGTGGAACTCGCACCTCGCACACATCACCTCAAAAGCAACAAGGGCTCTTTGGGAAAACTTTGGGTCTAAAACCAAAAATGATCTACTGGTCATATATAACGGTTGTCAGACCTATCATCACCTATGCTGCGCTTGTATGGTGGAAGAAAACAACGCAACAAAGGGCTACAATAGAGTGGCAAAAATTGCAAAGGCTCGCATGTTTAGGAATAACGGATGTATTGATATCATGCCCTGGCGCGGTCTTGGAGGTAATGTTAGATCTCCCTCCATTACATTTACATGTAAGGAGGGTTGCTGTGCAAAATGCCTATAGGTTAACACAGGCTAAATCTCTAAAACCCGGTGCTTTGACAGGACATCTCGAGATACTAAGGGTTGGATCAACCCAATCTATGATGATGCCTAGGGACATAATGCCTGCTAAACAAGATTTCGAAGTTACTCTAGATGTTATTATTAACGATCGTGAGTTAACACAAAACGAAATCTCAGAAATAACAAGGGATGCCCTCACATTTTATACTGATGTGTCAAAAACAAACGAAGGAGTAGGAATAGGGGCTACAGGACCTAAACTTAGGTTATCAGTAGCCTTAGGTAACACTCCCACAATATTCCAAGCGGAAATACTAGCGATAGACTTCTGTGCTCAAGAGTGCCTTAAAAAGCGCTTCAACGCAGCCAGAATATGTATTGCCTCCGACAACCAGGCTGCTTTGAAAGCTCTAAAGTCTATAACTTATGAGTCCAAAACAGTCTGGAGCTGCAAACAATCTCTTAAGCTACTGGCTAGACATAACAAATTATCTCTGTTATGGGTGCCCGGGCACAAGGGAATTGCTGGAAATGAGACTGCCGATGGTCTTGCAAAGGAAGGAGTCTAGCACTCCTTTCATCGGACTCGAACCGTTTTGTGGCATTACTAAAAGCCACATTGTGGAAGAAGTCCGGAAATGGGAAAAGGGACTTAGTGCAGCCTACTGGAAAAATGTTCCAGGCCAAAGATAAGCAAAAAGGTTGCTACAACCTTCTGCTCGCTATGCTAAATCGTTCTTAGAGCTTCAGAAGTCTGATCTCAGAGCAATCACAGGACTCCTTACGGGACACTGCCCACTCAGATATCTCCTCTGCAAGATGGGAAAAGTGGACAGAGGAACATGTAGATTATGCGATAGTGCAGATGAAACGGCTGAACATATAATCTGCCATTGCGGAGTACTTGTTCGCCAACGCCATAGGCACCTGGAACGGTTGTTCTTGAAACCTGACCAGGTAACAAATAGTTCCCAATCGGATAATAGGCTTCCTTAGAAGCCTTGATCTTTGGTACAAAAAATAGATGGAGGGTATACACGAAATATCTTTTCAGGTCGCAGTGTGGAAAGGCCAGCTATAGGCCAATCGACCCCTTTGTAATCTACAATCAATATTCCAAAGTTCCTTAAAAATATCGTTTGCTAACATTGCATAATTCAAAGAAAACAAAGTAAAAACACAAACTATTGTCAAATTGGTGACAGAACCAACAGAATAGAACAACTAAAAACTCGTAAACCAGGTTTTCCACAAAGTTAATTGTAACCCATATCCCTTTCTCCCGACAAAGTTATCTCTGCCATTTTAATTATTAACATGTGACGTCATTCTACAACATTTAGTTATTTGTTAAAATAGTTTTAAAATACCCCCTCTAAGAATGTCGAGCAGTAAAATGTAGCTATTTCAATTCCAAAACTATAAAAAGCAGTAGAGAAATTTTGTTATTTGCCACATTAAATAAAACTCGTAGTGATTTGAAGAATTTAGACTCAAAAATAATTTCAACAATCTCAGCTGATATTTCCACCCATCAAAATGGATTGCTAGGCGCTACAAAGGGGTGGTATCCCTGATTCAACTACAAATAAATAAATATATGCATAAAACCAGTGAAGCAGCTAGTTTCGAATAAAAAAGTAGTAACAACGGCAACAAAGTGAAGGAGTGTAACGACTACTTATATGCTTATTATGGCCGGTGGTCATTGCCTGAAACAATCAAACAGGAAGAACTGATAATATGATGGGAACTTTATACAAGAGGTTATCACCTTTTAGGTCCAGACAAAAAGTATTTTCATAAAAAAATGATAATTTCCTCTGTTCTTCGAAATTGCCATCGGATGTCTTTTGCGAAAACAACTAGCGATAAGAATTTAAAATAAAAATCTACAAATAAATGAATGTATGCGTCATCTATGAAGGGAGTTAAAGAGATTATTTTTGTAACTTGCTAATCATAAAAAACTGCCTAAGAAATTCGACTTAAAATATTTATAGTTATTACACATTTTAAATGTTTTATATTATTAAACAAACTCAATTATGAAATATTACTGATAAAAGTATAAAACTCAAATTTTTCTATCTAAAAATTAATGTAGTAAGAATTTTATATCAGTACCAAAAATAGAAAAAAATTCAAATTATAATTACATTATCGAAATCAGTAATAAATATTTCACTTCAAGAATTAATGACATAAAAGTAAGTAAATGCTATGAATAAACATTAGAGGTACCAATTTTTCACAGAAATCTAAATAAAAATATGAAATATTTTCGTCTGTTGACATCATAAATATCCACTTAATAATCCAGACATGTGCTTCCCGCCAAACTGCGTCAAGGTTACGACGAGACTGCCACACACAACTTCCGTTCAATCAGGTTCCCATACACGAAATTCAGACCCACATTGGGTCCGGAAACTAGTCCATATGCTCTATTTGATAGTGATGGGAAAATAATTATCTTCATATTTCAACCACAAATATACTGAAAACGCAATTTTTTAAAATATATAATGTCATTTAAAGGACAAGAAATAGGATATTTTTATTGCAATTTTTAGTCATAATATATGAAATTTATTATTTATTTTGCTGACTGTGATTAGAAGAAAAGTAAAGCAGATACTTATTTACGGAAAACCTGGTGCCGTTATTGGCAGTTAAAATATTTTATAATACATTAATTACTGGATTTTTTTCCAGTTTTATGGGAAATGCGCAGAAAGTTTTTAATTCATTATATAGTTTATTTAAGATAAAAAGACGATGACGCCACGAAACAAAATATTGTGATGTTACCAAGCTGTAGTTTTTTCCTTTACTTAACGAAAACTAGAAAAGTCAATCTGATGTTAGATTGACAGTTCTTCTTTTTCATTGTTCCGTGCCACGTAGGGCGTAAGTCAAAAATATTTATTTAAAAATAAAAGGCTTGTATGATAGGCTTCATTAATTTAATATAAATATTTATTCATGAAAAACTATGGATAAGATACAAGAAACAGTAAGCAATCATTCTATATTCGAATTAATATTTAATTATTTTACATAGAAGAGGGTTAAATGACGGACTGCAGGTCCTTATACCTTATTCTATGCTCTATAGAACCATCTTCAAGAGCACTGCAAGGGTTTACGCTAAAAAGAATCAATACAAGATGTAATAATCTTCATGCAAATTTAAATATTGTTTCTTTATACAATATATATTATATTTATTATAATAAAAATAGAATGGAAAAGAAAAATATAGATACACAAAATAAAATTTTGTTACAAGATATAAAAATAAAAAATCTCCCATTTTATCAGTATTATTTATGTAGAGATACTGTGGTCGTTGTTTTAATTTGTGTAATATAAAATAACTGTACCTAATTAATTTAATAATAGTTATTAGTGATTTTGAAAAGGTGGAAATAAAGTAAATTGGATAAAAATACACAAAAAATAAAACCCAAGATTTCCACTACTCCACTACAAAATCATCACTATCTTCATCGTCACTGTCGAAATTAATAATAAGTGGAGGCACATCCTGTCTATCAAATATCTATCCCACCCATCTTGTATAATTTTTCTAGTGTGCTCTAATGTCTTTGACCAAATATCAGGAGTCACTTTTTCTAAAGACTTTTTCCATACACCTATTGCTTGTTCTGTTGAAGAACCATCAGTTCCCACATGATCTCTATAAAATGTTTTAACTATGCCCCAAATATGTTCAATTGGGTTGAATATACAGTGGTAAGGGGGAAGTAGTGATGCGTACGATGTATCGATGTTCCAAAAACATCGATTTTTGTATTTCAATGTTCGATGTTTATACCGATATTTTTTTATTCGATATTTTTTGCGATGTTTTCTTCTATTTTGATTAAAGAAAGCAGAAACTAAATTAAACATTTAATAGAGCATCCAGGCTTATTTATTCTTTAATATTAATGCTTTAAAATATGTTTCGTAGTTTGTTCCCAAGCTTAACTGTAAAACATTGACTTTCTTTGTCTTACTTACGCATAATCGAAAAAGATGCCCTTATACAAAATTGCAAGGAGGCATTGTTGTGCCTTTGCTGTCGTCTCATTCATATCATTTAAGTATGAAACTAGGTCTTAGTTCTTCTCTATTCTGTTTACTTCTCGAATACCGAAAGTGGGCCGCACAATCCCCCACCCTAAATCGGTCAAACCAATTAGCCTAACATCTTTCCTGCTTAAAGGACTGGATTGCTACATCACGCGGGTAGCATTATACAACTCCAACCTGAGCATCCAGCAGTAAGCTTATCAAACTGGCAAATCAACAGATTTTGCGTTACACAACATTGTTGGGAAAATCACACAATCCCTTAACAATAAAGAGATTGCGATGGATATTTTTCTTGACATCGAAGGAGTATTTGACTATACACTACCGGCCTCTAATCTATTGAATATATGTAATGATTGTTAGACCAATGATCACATATGGAGTTATTGCTTGGTGGTCAAAAGCTTTACAGAAAATGGCCCAAGCAAAGCTCTCTGGTGTACAGAGACAGGCTTGTATGGTTACTGGTGCCATCAGTACCACACCGTCAATAGCCATGGCACTCCTCCAGGATCTACCTCCTCCTACAGCACATATAATAGTGCATATTTCTAAATGCACAAGTCAGGCTTATACAAAGCAGAGCAGTGTTACATGTCATGTGAACCTACCCTAAGCAGTGACGATAATGGACGGTCAATGTCAACGAATTAGTCAGTAATATTATAACTATATTACAAACAGAATGCTAGCGGACACTGAAAGTCATAGTGTTCTGTGAATGACCTCTGATATAATGCCTCCAACAGCAAACTACAATCTGCCTAATACAGTCCTATTTCCAAATAGAGATGAATGGGTCCTCCGTAAGGATAAACAATTAAGAGCAGACATCTGTTGGTACACCCATGGTTCAAAAATACTTCAGACTCTGGTGCGGTTGTATACGGGCGCAGACCTAGGACAGAAATTTCATCTTCTCTAGGATCCTATGCAACCGTATTTCAGGCGGAAATTTACGCCATTGCTTCATGTGTGGAGAGTTTGGAGCAATTCAACTACACATATAGATCAATAAAAAAATTCACGGACAGCCAAGCGGCTTTGAAAGCACTTAACTCCTGCCGTGTAACGTCGAAATTGGTTTCAGACTGCCAAAAAAGACTCGCCTCAATAGGAGAACGCAACAAGGTATCGCTGGTCGGGATCCCTGGCCACTCTGGTATGGATGGAAATGAGGGTGCTGAGACTTGGACTGTCAGAGGATAGAATCAGGTATCTGATGTTTGGCAAGGTCTCTCTCTCGCCCTCGGACCTGAAATATCATTCACCGAACAAATTAATTGGCTTCGTTAAGAAGCTGAAGCTGTTTGGTGAAATCTGAATAGGTATGAGCCACAGTAGACGCTTACGAGAATGGAGGGTCTTACAGACCCGCTCACTACAAACCTAACCTACTTCTCGAATTTATTATTTCATATAAATTGTGTTGAATGTATCATGTATCATTAAAATACATTGAATAATAATATTTATTAACAGTTCAATTTTTTCTTGCCATATGGCACATTCATAAAAACATCGATGTTTAGAAACATCGATATTTTCATGCCGATATTTTTACAACATCGATTGTGCATATTCGAGGTTTCATTTGATGTCAACATCGATGTTTTCATAATTTTGCGCATCCCTAGGGGGAAGTCGAAGCACTTTCTGACCATATTTTTCAGATAATATGTCAGCTTCATATACTGTTGGTGATTTATTCCTACAAAAATGCATATATTTAAACAAAATAAGTTATCTAAGTATTACCATAATATATTGAAAAATGTTTATATCAACTTACCGTTGTACTAAATTCAATAATTGGGTTTGAGGAAAGTATTTTCAAAAGGAATATCATTTTGTATCAACCAGTTCTGTATATCAGCCTTTTTGGTAGCTGTTGTTGGTACTTTATTGATCACTGTACTGTGATAACTTGCATTATCTTCTTCAAGTTCACTAAAAGCTGGTATTCAAACCAATGCAAAAAAATTTCTCGATTCATTTCACCGTGGTAATCAGTAATCACCATCTTGTTTTTTTGAAGAAAAATCGGCCCTGCCCCAGGAATAAATCCAGAAGAGGAACCAGCATGCAATACTATATACCTACAATAAGGAAATAACAAATTACTACTAGGTTTCTTAGATAGACTGCATAGCTCAAAACAACTATTAATATTTATATAGATTTAAATAAAATAGTGTGATTAGTAAATATTTAAAAAGGTCTTAAAATGGCAGGAATGTTAGTACATCATAAATTAATTGCTAAATTTTATTATTCAATTACCTTGGACCACCAATTTTGCTTTTTTTCACGCTTCTATGATTAGAATCTTGCCAACAGTACCGTCTTTAAATATCCAGGTCTCATCCAAAAACACAAATTGATATAAACCTTCCCTTTTTATCTTGACATATTCATGTAGAAAATGTACACGTTTTAATGCAATATGTGGCAACTCCATTAAACCACGACGAGGATAATCTTTTTGGTATTTGAATCCAATATTTTTCACTATCTTTCAGAGTGATGTTAAACAACCATTAAAAGAGTTCACGCTTCTAGAGTTTGTGTCTTAAAGTTTTCAAGGTTATGTGTTCCTCTGAAAAAATAAGTTAATTGTGAATAAAATAAAACAGTAAATTCAATATACTCACTGTTTCCATAAATTTCGTATATAACATTTCGGAAAGCATTTTGATCAAAGTTATCAATTTCAACAGTAGGTTTTATGCGTTGTCTCTTTTTAGGTGGGCTTTTAGGCTGTTCACCTCTATTATGCTTGGCGGCAATACGGTTAACAGTGGTAACGCTAAGTTGTAAAGCTTCTGCAACTCTATAATATAATTACTTCAATTTACGAAAGAATAATATATTATCAAGTGTAATTAACCTAACCTAACGTTAAAAATATTTAATCATCAAAGGATGTTTCAATTTTAATTCTGTTAAAGTGGCTGCACTAACATCAGCAAAACTGTCATCTGAAACTAAGATTTTGATTGCGGATGTCAAGTCGCCGTCAGAAACTTTATTAATGACATTTTTAATTTTACTATATTTTGATAAATTTACTGAGAAATTTGTGTTTTGCTGGTCAAATGTTTTTAAATTATTCTTGATTATAGAAGAGAGAGATACTTTTTTATTAGAATTTTTAGTTTCATTAAAGTTTTTCTATTAGTTTACAACAACCAGCATTCTCTGTTATTTTTTATGTTCCATTCTCTTTGATATATTTATAAGAATTCTTCTAATACATCGTGATTCGACAATATGTAATGCAACACATTCGCATAGGAACACTTCCCCAACAACACCTGAGCGCTCGCAACACACATACACTCAAATTTCTAATCAAACCGTTTGAACAAAACAAATACGAAAATTCATTTATTGAATTATTACTCATTAAATTTGATCACATTGTTTGAACCAGCCTGTTCGATCAAATTACTTGAACGTCTGTGGCGGCCATAAACATTGTATGTGCTAAATATACCTGTATAGTATTATTTATATATCGTGATCCCCACGAATTTATTCCCTTTTTATTTATTTAAAAAAAATGAACACACATTTTCATTTGTACTTTTTTATCAATTATCAGTTGGTGGAATATATCTTAATTGCCTTGTGTTTAATCGCGTACTCTGGTTTCATTGTTGATTAACAAATCCTTGCTGATTATTGTTATTTTTCAAATCACCTCCATCGGTTATCACATTTCTCATTAAAAACATTTCTCCCATATTATTTTGTAAACGCTAATAATGTTTTTTTTTGTTGCAGGTATGTATTGGAAAAATTACAGAAACATCTTAATGTAAGTACAAAACTCTGAGTCATAATGAGATCTATAGTTTTTTACCATCCACTTGCTTATTTATAGTCTATTTTTAAGTACGAGATAGCAATAAAACCTTAATTAAGTAACATAAAAATTAGTTGGGCAATTATTGCAGTGGTTTCATAGAGGGATTGGGATGAGTATTAAGGGAAAAATAGTCCGGCCCTCTGAATTCAAGTATAAAGTGGTACGGCGTGGGGTTGAAAGGGGTGAAAAATGTTTTTTTTTTCGATTTGCGGCAAAAGTATTGCTTTTAGCTTAAAAAGTTGAACATAAAAGTTGTAGATAATAAAAAAATAAACAACTTTTTTCTAGGGACTTTTTGCACATAACGTCATATTTACCGAGAAAAACGTGAAAAATGCTTTTTTCGTTTTAGATTTTTCGTACTTGGAAAAAAAATGGTGGGAACTTGAAATTTCGAGAAAATGTGCTTTTTCAATTTTTTCGTAATTGATACATTTATTTAATGAAATAAAAACATACCACTGCAAGAGGAAAATCGCGAAAACCCGTTTTTTTCGGATTCAGAGTGTCTATTCATATTACTGTATACAGTTGAAGAAATAGAGTGATGAATATACACCGAACAATACAAGAGACTTCCCAAGTAGTACTATTTGGTTTACAATTTTGTTTAGATTATTCTGGTTGAAATTAATAAAACTAGTACTCCTACTATATAAGCTAGGAAATTCCAGGATAAAGCAACTAAACCAAAAGTGAGGTGGTTGTATATAAATTTAGTGATTAAAATATAATGGGTTACACAATCCCATATAAAGTAGCTTAAGCTAGAGATAAGATAACAAAGGGAACAGTCTAGGAAGCGCACCAAACCAGACCGGACTATTCACTATGACAGGAAAGTAAAAATTAGATCTTACTTGTTCGTTTCTATGAATAGAGCTTCAATATGTAGGTGTGCTTCTTCTGCACCATAATAATCAGGTACGAGCTAAAATATGTATCTGCCTTGAGCCCCTCTGGAAGGTCATGGATTAGTTTCCGTATCTTGGAGGTTGTAGGATTTGCGTCCCGGAAAGTTTGCTGAGTAGCAGTGAAGGATAACAAACTAAGGCCTGAAAACCCATGGTTGGTTATAACTATGCAAAAAGAAAGATAGTTGACGATGATGACTTACCGTAGTTGAAGTTGGGCCTTTCAGGTAGGTAGCAAAGTATATAAATCCACTAATGTGGGAATCAACCTATGATATTCTATATAAAATACTACTACTTTTCCAGTTTTGGCTTTAAAAATCCGATTCAAATCGAACTTCACTGAGACCACATGGTCCAAAGAAAACCAGCCTTTTTACGACCAAAAAAAACCAAGAAACAGCAAACGGAAATTGTCAGTTCTTTTAACTACGGAATTAGTGGTGATCAATTGATCAATTAAACCTTAACCAAGGTAGGCACAATTATGTTAATTTGAAAATTTTGGAACAGAAATTAGGAAAGGGGTTCGCCAGGGATGTGTCCTGTCCCCAATGTTATTCAATTTGTACGTGGAAAGGGCATTCTCCGAGGCAATTTCGGACAGCCCCTTTGGTATTAAAGTAAACGGAATCCCCATTAACAATATCAGATATGCGGACGATACCATAATAATAGCAGAAAACGCACAAGATCTGCAAAGTCTGTTGGATCGGGTTAACGAAGAAAGCCAAAGACTAGGTTTGAAAATTAACATCAGCAAAACCAAGTTTATGATTGTCAGTAGAAACGATACTCCACAGACTCGAATTCATATTAATGAAAAAAATATCGAACAGGTCACACAGTTTAAATACTTGGGATGCATGATCAATAAAGAATGGGATCCGGATCAAGAGATAAGGTGCAGGATCGAGCAGGCTAGAACAACATTCCTAAGACTTCGTAAGTTCCTTACAGACAAGAACTTGGACTTCAACCTCAGGTATAGGATGATAAAGTGTTATATTTGGTCCGTTCTCCTATACGGGGTTGAGGCATGGACGTTGAAAGCAGCAATCATCAACAAAATAGAAGCCTTCGAGATGTGGACCCTGCGCCGAATGTTGAAGGTGTCGTGGGTCGACCATGTGAGAAATGAGGACATTCTCCGAAGAGCCGGTCTAACGGATCGAGAACTTTTCGAAAATATCAAGAAAAGAAAAATAGGTTATCTCGGACACATACTGCGCGGAGAACGCTACCATTTTCAACGCCTCATTCTTCAAGGTAAAATAGAGGGAGGGGGAAGAGGAATAGGCAGGAAAAAATTATCATGGCTTAGAAATATTCGTCAATGGACAGGGATAAAGGACTTCCAAACACTGCAGTATGCTGCAATTAATAGAAACATATGATAGGAATAGAGAAGATGAACGCCTACGCAGGAATCTGCACGGCACTAAAAGAAGAAGAAGGAACAGAAGAAGTCTCTTTCTCAAGGTCAACCTCTATTGTACTTGACATCTTGACAATGTAAACATTGTAAAGGGTTAATAGATCATTGAAAACAGAATTAGTGACTTGATTGATATCAGCGGTAAGTGTTTACCCTCTTAATTCAAACTGAAATAATGGAAAATAATTTATAAAACTCTTAAGTTTCTTCAAACCGTAACAATATATATATATATATATATATATATATATATATATATATATATATATATATATATATATATATATGGTGGTTAAAATATTTTTCAGTAGATATGCTAGGGGGGTCCGATCTCTTTCCTTATATGAAATAACATGGGAAGACGCTAAGGTTCATTCAGGACTTTTTTGGCCAAATCAAGGTCATTACGATTGTGATGTGATCAACCCCACAGCTGCTATGCTCATGCGTCGAATGGGGCGTGCTGTCATCCGTCACATGTCAACCATCTTAGAGTCATCTGTAACGATGGCAAAAAGGCATTAGCAGATTGGAGTGGGGGAAGACATAAATAAGTTCGATGGCAAAAAGGCACTATTTCGTTCGTTCATTATACAGGATACGGCCGTAAAGATGTTCACTATACAGGGTGTAGCGGTAAGTAACTCAGATGGCAAAAATGCTTTAGCAAGTATCTCTGTTAGTAATGGTCGGATGAAATGGGACAAACGGCATTATGATGGAAAGGGAGTATGACGCGTTCTGTGTCACATGTTCTCGATCATCTGTTATGTGTCAAGCATTATCTGGTATGTCGTGTCTGTTAAAAAATGGGATACAGTAAGTCATATCAAAATAAGATCATTTTGAGTAAATAAACATTTTTATTACACAATAGCATATAAAATTGGAACATTTAATAAATCAAAATAATAAACTAATTTAGCAATAATTTTTTTATTCGTATTGGTACGAAAATTACATCACTACACTTTCGGGTACCTTTTCAAGGTCATTATTACATCGAAGATTGTCGAACATAGTGGATTCATTTTAGGATGCATTAAGAACATTACACTAATTGTAAATAGCGCAATATTTTTTTTCCGTTACGATTACCTTCTACCTCCAGTAATTTTTTTGATGTGTGTATTTTTGAGAAGCCTGGGGGTGGCCAAAATCTACATTCAGCTCTTCTATTTCTCTTTCTAATCAATAATTCGAAACATACAATCTATTTAGATTTTGTCGAACCCTCCAGTCACAAAAATACACATATAAAATTCTAATCAATTTATATTTAACATTTTTATTTGAAAAAAATTGACCTGTTGATCAGAATAGGATGTTTCATCCCCTTGAAAAGGGGTTGTTTTTTCGAAAACTGTAAACACCTTTAAAAAAATATTTCTTTATAAAAAAATTACCACTTATTTGGCATGAAAAGAGAAACATTTCTGCGAAATTTTAAGTTCCCACAATTTTTTTCGAAGTACGAAAAAAGCATTTTTTACGTTTCTCGGTAAATTTGAGGTTACGTGCAAAATGTCCCTAGAGAAAAGTTGTTCATTTTGTATTATATACAACTTTTACATTAAACTTTTTTTTACCCTCCGTACCATTTTATACTTGAATTCAGTTCGCCCTTCTATTTTTCCCTTAATACTAGGAGTTATAAGCCTGTACCAAAGTTTACAGAATAAAATATTATTCTGTAAACTTTGCCTGTACTAATTGTCAACTTCATAAACTTGAGTTTGCCACTCGCTTCGCTTTTATATCTCGTAAATAAATAATATATAAATAAACTAGGAACAAATAAATTACGTCGATATTAAAATTCAATATTTTCCTTTTAACTCACAACAAAAAAAACTAATTCCCCTACCAATAAGGGGATTATGTATTTATAATTCCATAAGCTTCTATTCATATCAAATGTAAAAGCGCGCCTGTTTATGAACCAACAGAATCTTCCAAAAAAAGTTTGGCCACGTGTTTAAGCTTAGCATGAGGTTGTGACTTATATATATACTCAATGTACTCTTAATTTCTATATGCACGTTGACATACCTAATCCTGTTATATCTCTTTTTAATCGAATTATTTATACACGAAGAAAACACTTAAAGTAACTTATTTTGATTGAAATTTAAATAACCCAAGGTAAAATTTAGTGTTTGAGAATTCGAAAATTATTTACAAAAGAATGAAATATTTGATGAATAATATCGAGTCGACAAAGGGCAGGCAAGCAAACCAGCAAAGCAAGAAAAGAAATAGTCTCTAGGCAAATACATTTTGTATATTGACGGCAGCTGCACAACAGACTTTGTCCGCTCTGCTGTTGCCTTCAACGTCGTCGTTGGGCCTGCACATGTCGACCACTTTCCGGCCAGCTGTTCCTTTACCACACTACTGCACGCACACAGGGACGGCTTAGAAACAAATAGTACCTCACTATATCGATACCTGAGAGCAACAGTGAGATAATGCTAAATTCATTGTTTTATGATAATCGCACTTTTATTTGCAATAGAGGTAATTAAATATTTATGGGGCGATTTTATTTCAACTCAAGTGATTTTTAGATAGAGAAAGTTGATAAGCTTTAAGTAAAGATTGCTGAAATTGTTTTTGACACTTAATATTAAAGATTTAAAGAAAAAACAAAGATATCTCAGTATTGCTCTTAGGCTCTTTTTTTTTATATGAGATATCTCACTATTGCTTTAAATATTAGTATTCATATTTAAGTTTGTCTCAGTAAAAAGTACATCAAATAAATAATAGAGTTTCAAGCAAAAACATTTTTATTAAAAAAAATACATTTTTAAAGTATGGTAAAATTATTTTTATTTTCTACATTATAAGTCGCCCTCATCATCAGTGTCTTCTCTAATGTCAACATTTTCCTGTCCCTTTAAATTAAAAAAAAATTGGTGATACCTTTGGGGAATAGTTTTACTTTCACATAATGAAATAAGATCTTTCAACTTATTAGCTGGTATTCGAGGTGGTTCAGTATACGCGGGTTTCAATTCGATGGACTCGCATGTTCTCCTACGTCCTCTCATACGATATTTGACGTTAATAAATTTGCTGTAGTGCGTTTCTGAGTAAGATGTCTTATATTTTATTAGGTCTGGATCATTTATAGTTACTTGAATCATCTTTACATTTTGCCAAAGGCATTTGTCCCCGTCAGTGTTGACATTAAAGTTTTTTCCTGTTTGATTGCATACGTTTTTCCAGTCTATAAAATCCCCAGTCTCCATTTCATTCACAATATACAGAGGAGCATTTTTTTTGGCACATCGTATTATCATGGCTAACTCGGATGGGACAAAAATAGGTCCTTGTTTAAGAATTCGTTTCTTTTCCTTTTCTATGCAGGCATGAACACTGTCTCCTTCATTTTCAGTATGCCCGACGATGAGGTATTTATGTGTAATCGTTTGAATGTTTAAGGTTTTCAAAGCATATAAGTACATGCAAAACATAAATTTGTTTTTATTTTGTGCCTTACAATTGTCGCTGTAAAATATTACCTCCTTTTTACCCTGACAGTAATCTTTTAAAAAGGTATAAACGCCGGTTGCAATTTCAATGGCGCCTCTTTTGGCAATACTCTCGTTCCATAAGTAACAAATACCCTCCCTACTTTTAACATTATAAACAGTAAAATTGTAGGCGTTCAATTTACTTTTATAAAAAAAGGTCGAAATATTTCCATTTGGAAGTGGCATCACTGCTTGTAAATCAAAGGTAGTGAGTACTACGTCTTTTTCAAGCATGAAGTGCTTTTTGTCTCCTTCTTTTTCCAAGCGTGAGTTGCGTACATTTTCTTTATGAGTATCGTATTCATTCTTTTTTAACTCCTTTTCAGTTTCAGAACTATGTTTTTCATAAATGACACAAAATGAACACTGATCTTTTTTTGGCTGAAAGAACGAAATATTAAATTTATTGTTAAATATCTTTCTATACAGTGATTCTTGAACGTATGGTTTTTGGTCCTGATCACATTTTTCTTTATATAATTTGTACATTAAAGAGATATTCAATGTACCATCTATATATTCTTTTTCAGTTCTAGCCCGGCAATAGTGAGACTTCACTCGAGGAAAGCTGTTAATGTGGTCTTCAACATCTCTAGTCAGATTATCAGAGGTCTTATTGCTACTTTGTCCCGTCCCACGTAATTCTTTTTCTAAAAACCCGTCTGGTGCCTTTTTTACTGCAGTACTTATAGTATTGTTGGAAATATCCAATGTTGCCATAAAAAAATTTTTACAGACTCGAATATCTGTTTCATCAATTTCAAAATAATATCCGTGGTTTTTTTTCCTACGCTTTGGCTCATTTTCCTGTGGATTCTGTGTTGTCGCTTTTGGTGTAATTGTTTTCATACAGTTTAATATGAAATCGCGTTGTCTGGTTTTATCAGCCAAGTTGTAAAACTGCTGAAATATCAACAGTCTTTTTTCTTTCGAAACATTAACAGCACATTTGTATAAACAATGTTCGTCACACGGGGGCTTTACCGCTTTTGCTCGGTGTACCTTACCAAGTCGTGATGTATACTCTTGGCCTGAATTTATTTTCTTCTTCTTTAAATTTCTCTTCCATGTATTTTCGTTCCTAATCCGTTTTCTGGTTTTCTTTTTTGTGTTTATTTGTTCTCCATTATTATCGCCATTGGTATCGCTGCTGCTGATACCCCCATCTTTCTTCTGAGGGTTGAAATCAGGGTCTTCGTCATCTCTGCGAGGGTTAAAATCAGGGTCTTCGTCATCTTCTCTGTAAGGGTTCAAATCAGGGTCTTCGTCATCTTCTCTGCGAGGGTTAAAATCAGGGTCTTCGTCATCTTTTCTGGAAGGGTTAACATCAGGGTCTTCATTATCTCTGTGAGGGTTAAAATTAGGGTCTTCGTTAAAATCAGGTTCTTCATCAATGGAAGGTTGTAATAATTCTATCTCATTTTCATCCTGTAATAGTAATATTTCTATCCCATTCTCATCCTGTAAATCTTGTAAATGTATGGCTTGTTCTTCACTTAGCAGTATAACGTCCTTAGGTTCACTTGGTGTAAGTTCTACGGCTAAAATTGAACCAAAAGCTAATAGTCTATCACAACTTTCTTATATTTATGGGAAATAATTAATATTATATATTTATGGGACACCCTGTATATAGCCTATAGCCCTAGGTGTCTAATAAAATAGCTAAATAAAGTAATAAAGTAAGTTTTCACTTTTTGTTTTGCTAAAAATGAATAATTACATTACCTACATTGGACTAAAAATATCAAAATGAGGTGCTACAAAACCTCATTTTTGTAAATATTTATTAATAAAATAAATATTGTACTAACCTGCTTCACCGAGAGCCATATCACGAATTCGTTTTGCCCTTAAACTCATATTTTTTTATTATATTTAACTATGAATCGAAAACAGCGAAACATTCACAAAAACATCAAACAAAATCAACAAAACCAATATTGACTGTTAGGTTAGAATTTAGAATAAAAACGAGACAAAATACGCGTCAACCGATTAACAATGTTGTCAACCATATTGCAACAGTGATTTAACTCAGTGTTGCATGTAAGCGGCTGTAGGATTATTAATGCAACTCTGAGATATTTATAATATCCCAGTGTTACAATAAAAGAATAGACAAACAGATAAAAATGCAACACTGAGTTTCAGATTTTCTACTATTCTAAATATTTTTGCCGAGATGTCTCAGTATTGCATTCAGTTAAGGTCGATTTTAGTTCACGTTTGACATAGTTAGCTCGAAATCGACTTTTTGGGGTTTATCTCACTGTTGCTTTCAGGTATCGATATCTGTAATTTTGTTCTATATTATGGAATATAAGAGAAAACCAATTGAAGTAACTAGGTTATTAGTTTTTTTTTCTAATATTTTACTTGCAAAATTTTTTTAATATTTTTAATAACAAAAATGTTGTGAAACTGAACAAAAATGGATTGCTCGTATTAAATTCATGGTACTGCATGATTTCTTCCATACATTCACTGTAAACCAAAATTTCCATTTTTTTGTCAATACAACTGTCCCGAATTCGTTTGCCCGTGTCCGGTTTCCCTACGGCGGGGCTGGCGGGACGCTAATTATTCCGATTTTTAGTAATGTCAGTCATGAATGAAAATAACTGCTAATTCACAGTATGAGTTATTTATAAACCGATTTTTAGTTTTTTTATAAACCGATTTTTAATTTTTTTACTTACAATGTGTTCAGAAAACAATATATAAAAAAGTTGATTTATTTCGAGGTTACGCAAAAAGTTTATTAATAAAAAAATTAGTTGTAAAATAAAATATCTAGAAAAATATTCAAAAATATAGAAATACAATAAAAAAATCTATTCAAAACAATCAGTAATTGTTGAGTTAGAGCCTTTTGTTTATGAAAGCGCATGTCAAAATTCACGTTTCCCGTTACATGATGTCTCGATGTTATTGTACACGTCCCGATTTTTTCCCATTAAATCCCGAAAAACTCATTTCCAGAGTTGGATACCCTAGTCAGATCACTCAATTCTTGAATTTTTTTTAACATGCTTTCATAAAAAATTCTATAATGACGAAACTATTTTATATATCGATTCCTTGCATACGCCATTCGATAGAGGAAAGACGCATCTCAATTACTTACCATATTTAAATTCCTCCATTTGATATTTGTAGAAAATATACATTGTTAAAGTTGTTTTGTAAAAAACTTAAAAAATTGCCACTTGTATATCTCGTGAAATGGCATGCCAACATTCTGCAATTACCAATTTCAAAAAGGTGATTCAGAATTTCTCCAGAATTGCTCACTATAATTTATGGGAGGAAGAGATTTGTCTAACCAAAAAATATGCAATTGACAGACAATCTAGAAAATGGTCAAAAACGGTATTTTATAAACTTTTGATGACAGCAGTTGTGAATGCATACATATTGTTTCAAGAAATCACACATCAAAAAATGCCTCTCTTGCAATATATTGTCCCCCTTAGCCAAATCAATAACTGCTCACGACAAAGAAGATGCAATTGTCAATAGGAAGAAATCATCTCTGTGAAGCTGGCAGAACCATTTCGACAAAATCAAATAAAACCTATTACGATTTTTAGTAACTCATTTTGTACTAATTTGTACCACAAAAAATAATTTTGTACCTTTACCCATTAAAGAAAAAAACATGGCGCTGCTAGCTTCATGTTAACCTGGAAAGCCCAAATTAAGAATAATTTGAAAAAAATGAAAATTAATACAGGAAATTGAAGAACTGAATTTGTACTAATTTGTACCACAAAAAAATTAACGTCAACCCCTGTTGCGATAAATTGAAAAGCAAGCCCATACTTCTCCGATCTTTTCAATATTTCTTGAAAAACGAAATATTAAAGTCGATTCTATTAGTATTAAGTTTGTACTAATTTGTACCAAGAAGAATATTCCAAAATATTAAAGTCAACCCACTTAAACAACCCCTGCTTTGATAAATTGAATAGCAAGCCCATCATCCTCAGATCTCTTCAAAATTTCTTGAAAAACGAAATATAAAAGTCGACTCCATTAAAACTGGATTTGTACTAATTTGTACCACAAAAAAAATAACGTCAACCCCATCAAACAACCCCTGTTGCGATAAATTGAAAAGCAAGCCCATACTTCTCCGATCTTTTCAATATTTCTTGAAAAACGAAATATTAAAGTCGATTCTATTAGTATTAAGTTTGTACTAATTTGTACCACGAAGAATTTTCCAAAATATTAAAGTCAACCCACTTAAACAACCCCTGCTTTGATAAATTGAATAGCAAGCCCATCATCCTCAGATCTCTTCAAAATTTCTTGAAAAACGAAATATAAAAGTCGACTCCATTAAAACTGAATTTGTACTAATTTGTACCACAAAAAATATTAACGTCAACCCCTTCAAACAACCCCCGATCGATACATTGAATAGCGAGCCCATTCTTATCCCATCTTTCCAATATTTTCTGAAAAACGAAATATTAAAATCGATTCTATTAGTACTAAATTTGTACTAATTTGTACCACGAAGAATATTCCAAAATATTAAAGTCAACCCACTAAAACAACCCCTGCTTAGATAAATTGAATAGCAAGCCCATTATCCTCCGATATTTTCAGAATTTCTTGAAAAAGGAAATGTCAAAGTAGATTCTATGAAAACTGAATTTGTACCACAAAAAATATTTCAAAATATTTAAGTTAAACAATTTAAACAACCCCTGCTTCAATAAGTTGTATAGCAAGTCCATTAGTCACCGATTTTTTCATAATATTTTGAAAAACGAAATATATGAGTAGATTCCATTAAAACTGAATTTGTACTAATTTGTACCACAAAAAATATTAACGTCAACCCACTTAAATAACCCCAGCTATGATAAATTGAATAGCAAGCCCAATATTGAACTATTAAAACTGAATTTGTACCACAAAAAATATTTCAAAATATTAATGTTAAACAATTTAAACAACCCCTGCTTCAATAAGTTGTATAGCAAGCCCATTATTCACCAATCTTTTCATAATTTCTTGAAAAACGAAATATAGATTCCATTAAAACTGAATTTGTACCACAAAATATTTTATACACAGATTTAGACTGAAGTACCAAAAATGAAAATAATCCTTTTTGGCGTTATGTGCAACGCTTAATTATTCCAAAAAATCCATGCTAAAAATTTTCCTACCACTAGAAAAACTGAAGAATTATTAAATAAAAGCATCAATCAACAATAGATCAATAGGGGCTGTAGATGAGATGTCAGACGCCTCTCCTCTGAAAAACAAAACAAAAAAATTACCATACTGACTCCTATCGGTTTTTGCTACAGTGTAACAAAAAAAATATTTCAATATTTACTAAGTCGCCAAGTAGTCAAAAAAAGTTGTGACGCCAGAGTATGATGCTATTCTTATTAGAACTATTTGCGCCTTATCATGCACCTGCAGAAGGGAAAGAAAACTTAATTTTTTTGTCTCGTCAAAGAATTGCCGCGATTACCCCAAAAGAACTCATTGAAAATAAGAGTGTGTGGATATGACAAAAAATATGGATTTCTAATTGTAATTATAATGTATTTATTATTAGAGGCAAAACAACATAACAATACACACTATCAAAACAGAAAGGACTGGAAAGTAGGTAGGTAACAAGGTTTCATGAAACACTTCATGTAACAGTTTATCTAGATTTTGGTCCATTTTTAACTTAATATATTTTGTTAACAAAATAATATAATAATTAAAAAACGTTTTTGGGTACAAATTAGTCCCAAATTCAAAGTTTAAAGCCATACTGTTATTGTGTTTTTATAAAAGCCTTTTACAGGGAAAACTGGGTGGGTAAAAATTCTATTTTTTGGGTACAAATGAGTCCTACATTCAAAATTTTAATGTATGCTATTAAAATTTGATTTTGTAATGGTGGGGTGCGAGCTCAAACTATAACCCCCACATTAAATAACGGGTTTTCAGAAAAACTGAGGAGGTACAATTTCTAATTTTTGGGGTACAAATTCAAATTTTTGCGTTACAAATTAGTCCTAAAATATACATCAATTTATTTTTAATTTGAAATAGGGGGTGCTAGCAATAATAACAAGTATGAGTTACTTGGAATTGTCATTAAAAAGCCTCTATTGACAAGGACTACACAATCAATAGGACATATAGGGCAATGTGTTTGAGAGCCAGTGTTTGGAATTAATATCGAAGAAAGAAAAAACTGGTTAAGGAAACATTTAAAATAATACCAGAATCGACTTTAATATTTCGTTTTTCAAGAAATATTGAAAAGATCGAAGAAGTATGGGCTTGCTATTCAATTTATCGCAACAGGGGTTGTTTGAGGGGGTTGACGTTAATATTTTTTGTGGTACAAATTAATACAAATTCAGTTTTAATGGAGTCGACTTTTATATTTCGTTTTTCAAGAAATTTTGACGAGATCTGAGGATAATGGGCTTGCTATTCAATTTATCCAAGCAGGGGTTGTTTAAGTGGGTTGACTTTAATATTTTGGAATATTCTTCGTGGTACAAATTTAGTACTAATAGAATCGACTTTAATATTTCGTTTTTCAAGAAATATTGAAAAGATCGGAGAAGTATGGGCTTGCTATTCAATTTATCGCAACAGGGGTAGTTTGAGGGGGTTGACGTTAATACTTTTTGTGATTCAAATTAGTACAAATTCAGTTTTAATGGAATCGACTTTTATATTTCTTTTTTTAAGAAATTATGAAAAGATCCTAGGATAATAATGGGTTTGCTATTCAATTTATCAAAGCAGGGGTTGTTTAAGTGGGTTGACTATAATATTTTGGAATATTCTTCGTGGTACAAATTTAGTACTAATAGAATCGACTTTATTATTTCGTTTTTCAAGAAATATTGAAAAGATCGGAGAAGTACGGGCTTGCTTTTCAATGTATCGCAACAGGGGTTGTTTGACGGGGGTGGCGTTAATTTTTTTTGTGGTACAAATTAGTACAAATTCAGTTCTTCAATTTCCTGTATTAATTTTCATTTTTTTCAAATTATATTTAATTTGGGCTTTCCAGGTTAACATGAAGCTAGAGCAGCGCCATGTTTTTTTCTTTAATCGGTAAAGGTACCAAATTATTTTTTGTGGTACAAAATAGTACAAAATGAGTACTAAAAATCGTAATAGGTTTTATTTGATTCTGCCGAAATGATTCTGCCAGATTCACAGAGGTGAAGAAATCGGGTCAACCGTCGAACATTGTATCATGAATAGTGTTGTACAATGGTATCTTGCAATAAACTTGTTTCAAAAGTATTGGAAAATTAATTTAGAACCAGGGAACTGAACTTATCTCTGTATTTTATACCGTTACTTCATTACCACTGGGGCATATGTTTTCCATCTAAAAAAACAGTGGGACACCCTGCAATAGCCTCTAGAAATATTTTTTTTTAATTTGGAAGGAATACTACTATTTCCACTTGATTTGACCTACTAAAGCCCTAAATTACCTATTTAAAAAAAACTAGTGTAGAAAGGGTTAAAGCCTTTATATTAGATCTAGATATTTATTTTACTTTGTAGGCAATAAGAAAGCCATTTTTATCTGATTTATGGTGTAAATCAGGTAAGATAGTGTTAGAGAGAGCCTTTTTTATTTGATTTATGGGATAAATCAGGTAAGAGAGTGTTCCAGAGAACCGTTTTTATCTGATTTATGTGGTAAATCAGGCAAGAGAGCATTAGAGAAAACCATTATTTAACATAAGGTAAAAATAACTCAATATGATAATATTTTCTAAAATTGACTAGACTGGCAGTGGCACTTTTATGATGGTGTCGTTGTCAGACACGTGACATCTATTAAGCTCTGTTGATAAGGCGGCAAATTCAAAATGGTTACGAAAATCACAACACTAGCGTAGATTTTTTTCACATACTTAAAAATAAAAATCATGATTAAGATATGCTTTATTTTGATGGGGTAATACCTTGTATTCTCATTTGAGACCACTCGATATATTACAAAAAAAATATAAAACTGATATACAGTAGGAATACCACATACTCTTCCAATATATAATTCTTAGAAACTGGGACTATCTAAGCCCGGCTGACCTGACCCCCGCCCCCACTGAGCTATTTATGAGCTTTCATATCCGGCAAATTAAAATTTTTGAGCTCATCATACTACACAGGATTCTTTATGGGGGAGCTGAGTCGAGATTAACTAGCCCCCCGCCAGATAATTAAATTGAATAAGTCTTCACGGTAGAATTATAAGCTAATTATGATATAATATTAATTTTTGAGCTCGCTCTCTTAACTCCTAAGCAACCCAATGTAACGTATTTTGTATTTTTTAAATACATTCTTCTTAAGTTATTAAATGTTGAGCACCAAAATTAGAATTAGAAAACCTAAATCAAGGAATATTTTAATACCAAATTTGATTTATTATCTAGGTTACTTAGAGTACCTTACTCTTGCCCGTTTTGCCATTAAGGGCGAGGGCGTTAAGCACCAAAATCAGATCTTAAGTATTTTAATAGCTCCTAAATCAAGGAATATTTTAAGACCAATTTTGATTTATCTCATTTTTTAGGGTATTTTATTCTTGTCCGTTTTGCCATTGATGTTGAATTTTTCGAAATAAACGTTGAGCACCAAAATCAGACCTAATATAATTTAATAGCACCTAAAACAGAGAATATTTTAAGACCAATTTTATCTCAGTTTTTTAGGGTACTTTTCTCTTATCAGTTTTGCTCGTGCATCAATTAAGGGTTTTTTAGGGGTTAAAAAAGCGAGATCAAAAATTAAAATTATGTTAATGTGAAAACTCATTAGCTTCTAATTCTACCGTACTTATTCAATTTTATTATTTATAAGTGGTGGGAGGCTAAGTCAACGTCGACTCAGCCCCCCCCCCCCCCCTTTCAAAGAATATTGAATGCCTGCGTAGTATGACGTGCTCAAAAATTTTAATTTGAGGGATATGAAAGCTCATAAATATGTGCTACATTTTCATGTTTCCCAGCAAACATACATTTTCATGTTATGGATATAGAAAGTCCTGACGTCGAAAAGAGCATAATTTTGATTCCAAATTTTGCAGGCTTGTTTGCAATATACTGTAGAAAACGGCTACGTTCCCTAATACTATCTAGCGTTTCGTCAATGATGACATACTTCCCTAACATGTAATAGGATAAATTGGTCAAACACTGATCTTATTGGTACCAGATTTTCTATCTTGGAAATTTCATACCTTTATTTATATTATCAAATCTTATCGCTTGGATATTACAGCGGCAAAGAAATCCGGTGCTGTTCCATCTTTGGACTACATCTCATCTGTACTGAACCTTTTTTATGACGGCCATGTAAAATACAGTTTTTATAAACACCGATATTTCTTCAAAATCTGTTGTAGTCTATCTCTGGGCCATTCAGAAGATGATCCAATTTTTGGTTGGTATGGATTACAATTTTTACAAAGAGACGATCAGGGAGCAAAATAATATCCATCAATCTTCAACTTCTTGAGCATTTTTTCCTGCAATCTTCACACCAAGAAGTTTTGATATGATGTTTTGAGCACGTATTTTAGTTAGGGAAATGTCGGGCTTACGGTTTAGCCATGTTGTTCCATCTTTTCCTATCCACTGAGGTGAAATTAGCAGTTGATTATTTCTGGGTGATGAAGCTATTCCTTCATCATCGTCAGATTTCATATTTCAATATTTATTTTTTCTATTTTGCCGCTACTTTGGAGTGCTTAAAATCCAAAGAGTTGATAGTAGCTGTAAAGTAGGATCAATATTTGCTTTGAATGTGTTGTTGCTTTTCAGCAAATGGGCTATTTGGTTAAATAAATAATTATAAGCAGTGCTCGTCAAACGAAAATGTTGTTGAAATTCTGCGTCACTCATTTTTTCTATGATCTTCAAAAATTCGTGAGTTCGAACAATATTTTCTCTATCAACCTCTCCAACTAATGCCAATGTACTTGTTTCAATATCATCGTCAGATAATGTCGATTCACTATCTTTAAATATAATATTTGTTAACTCTCGAACTACCTGTATATTCATTTTTGCACTCACAAATATTAACAAATTAGGTATTACAAATGTTTATTTTTGTTAATATTGTTTGAGTGTGGTTAAGTAAAACAAAAGTTGAAATTTGACATTTGACATTTGGTTGTTATTGGTCTATGTTTGACATCTAAAAATATTACACCAAGTCGTTCAGATGAATCTTGGGTCAACGACTACTACCGTGCTCTTTTTCTTTAACAGACAAAGCATCTGAACGCAGTCTAAAGAAGCTATTCAAATATGTTTATCAATTTCTTCTATAAAAATGAATTCTACACAGTATTAAACCCAAATTGAAGAGGCACACAAATAATAATAATTTATTAATTTGGAACATTTTCATGAAGGGTGTATTTAGCCCAACAGCAAAAGAAGTTTAAAATTAGGTTCATTACCGATACACAATTTAGCAGGTAAGGTTAGAGTAGTTACATTTGTTTTAGAATGAAAGATGATAACAATTACTATCTAATAAATTATATTAACCACTTTAATCTTTTCACCTAGCATTGTAATTATACATTTTATTGTCTACTTATTGAAACAAAGCATCTCTTTGTTGAATATATTTGCATTTTTTCAATACATTGTCATCAATGGCATATGTTATAATTTTATGTATGTGAAACAAATTGTTTTTATGACACAATGTTAATAAAATTGGACAACTTATGTGATATTCAATACATTGAATTTTTTATCGTTTTTATTAACGTAGCACCAGTTTAAAAATTAGAAGTCGAAAAACAAAAATCTGCAACTAACAATAATTACTATTTGTAGTTAAACCTAACTTTGATAAAAATGATTATATTATAATATCTCTCTGCAAAACTTTTACTATGCTAAATAATACATTTGGGCCAAGTACATCAAAACATGTTTCACTTCACAGAAAAACTGCCTACTTGAGACAGAAAACAGTGACATATTTTTTACTCAGATAATGTTAAACTGCTGATATATATTTGTATTGGAAAAATAAAAACACTATAATTATCTCTCTACCCATTTTATCAATGAAAAATAATTGTTTCAGTTAATTCAACATAATGTGATACACAAAGAAGCATCTTTAATGTCAAATTTCTCAGTATTTGTTGCATGAACATTATGCTCAGAAGGGGCATCTTTATTGTCAGATTTTTCAGTGTCAGTTGCATGAACACTTTGCTCAGAAGGGGCATCTTTATTGTCAGATTTCACAGCGTCACTTGCATGAACACTATGCTCAAAAGGGTCATCTTCAATGTCAGATTTCTTAGTATCTGTTGCATGAACACTATGCTCAGAAGGGGCATCTTTATTGTCATAATATTTCTCAGTGTCAGTTGCATGAACACTATGCTCAAAAGGGGCATCTTCAATGTCAGATTTCTTAGTATCTGTTGCATGAACGCTGTGCTCAAAATGAACATCTTCAATTTCAGACTTCGCAGTGTCACTTGCATGAACACTATGCTCAGAAGGGGCATCTTCAATGTCAGATTACTTAGTATTTGTTGCATGAACACTATGCTCAGAAAGGGCATCTTTATTGTCAGATTTTTCAGTGTCAGTTTCATTAACACTTTAATCAGAAGGGGCATCTTCATTGTCAGATTTCTCAGTGTCAGTTGCATGAACACTTTGCTCAGAAGGGGCATCTTCAATGTCGAATGTCTCAGTGTTAGTTGTATGAACACTATGTTCAGAAGGGGCATCTTCAATGTCAGTTTGTCAATTGCTTGAACACTATGCTCAGAAGGAGCATCTTCATTGTCAAAATCTGAATCAATGGCTTTGCCCTATTCATGGTCTGAAAGCTCTTCAAACCATTTCAACAACTGTAGTTTAAGTGTAGAAAAGCTCAAATAAACAAATGAAAAAGCAAAAAAAACATCTATAAAGTCACTTATTTAATGAAATTAAAACAATATGGAGGAAATCACATATGTTATTACTCGCGGTGTTAGATTTTTCTAAATACAAGCCACTACTAACTTTTGTTACAACTAACAATATGTGTAATATTTATATAATTTTTTTTACAAATAAACGAAATTATTATTATTTAAACCGAAATCCAATATCTCAGATAAATATTTGTATAAAATGTTTATACTATGTATGGTAGATATAAATACACGCCAGTGGCGAAGCCGGTTCTGTACAACCTAATGGAAATAACCCTTAATCGGTTCAGAGATAAGGTCGAATTGGTTGTGGCTTTGTAACCGAAAAACGTATGACTATCCGCCTGTCCATTTTTTTTTTTTTTATTTATAATTATTATCTTCAATGTGGTTCCTATTCCTATGGGTGTAGGAGAACAATGAAATGCATTAAAATATGTTAATTTGAAACCTTTCATTCAAGAAATGTGGTTTAACATATATTTGATTGATATTAACAATTTTCGATCGTTTTGCACCAAGTAATAATAGTATATTATTGTTGCACTTAAACAATATGAACAGTATGATGCGATAGATTCTATTACGAAAAAAGTCAAGCTAATTTCTTTCGCGCCCAATTCCCAATTAAAGGAATTACAAAAACTTGATTACTATTATGGTTATTCTCGAAGATACGGGTAAACGCCGTCGATGCTGTTTATATTTAATCATTTCACAGCCGGACACTTTATTATTATTATTATTTTTAGAACAAGTCGCTTGGGAAAGGTCAAGATTTTATATTCGCGCTCCATTGAAAGGACTTTTAGATGTTCTTGCTCGTTTCGTACTACAGCAATAAAGTCGGTTTAGTTGGTTCAAGAAATTAAAAATATTTTTAAAACCTTGCTTCAGCATGGAAGCAAAATAATTGGTGTGTGAGTGTGTATGTGTGAGTATCGTGCTGAAGGTTAAGATGTAGTTAAAAACAGTGGCTTACGAAGAATTTTTATACATAGTGCAAACTAATTAGCTTCAAAATATTTTTTTAATTAGTTAGGCAATTATCTTCGTAATAACGTCTACTTTTACTTAAAAAAAATAAAAACATACCACTGCAAGAAGAAACTCTACAGAAAATTTTACACCTGTCATTTTAAGTCAATTACATACTGTAATTTCGACAGTTGTCCATGGCAACCTTCAAATTTTTCGGATGTTTTCCCCCTTGCCAAATCAGGCAAACTACCTTTGAAACTAAAATACACAAATTGCATAGTCCATATCTCTGAAATTATAATCCCACCCCGTCTGCCTGAGGTCATTAAGACTCGCAATAGTTCCTGAAAATTATTTCAGCAATAATAATATGCAAGTCGTTTATATGTTCATAAAAAAATACAACCGAAACACCAAAATAATATAGGCATTCAATAATATTCGTAATACATATTGTCATAACCAAATTCCTACAACTCAAACATCACACCAAATCATCATCGTTATCTCCTATTCTCAGCAAAGCCAGCTTCTCTCTTCTCAGAAATACCATACATACCGCCAGACAACATTTTCACATCATCAATCTCAGTTTTCTCAATGAAATCGATTCCTACCGTGTTCATCCATCATTATGGGATATTTTCCACCTCCTATCTAACCAAAAAAACCCAATACGCATCAGACCCAAACTCAAAAAACAAGCTTTCTTAATTTATTTTACTTCAAAAACCCTTGATATTGACACACTTGTCCACAATTACTCCGACACCTCTATTTCGGAACACGCCAAACAGGTTCTTGCCTAAGGCTTTAATTACGCTGTCACACTCAAATCCATTCCAATAGAAACGATCATTTGCCATACCGAGGAAGCTATCTCTCACCTTCCTTCCAATCAAGCCGAAGTTATTAAACAATATGTTACACAGATCCTCCGAATATCAAAACCTCCTCTTTCAAACCTGACCTTCAAAGAAATATGTTCATAACAACCCCCAGCCGATAAAGGCAATGCTACGGTCGTCCTTATCTGAATTAAATGAATAATCCTCTCAACACTTGCGACTAAAACATCGTCCCTAATGACCCTACCACATATCTGGAAAAGACAACAAAAACATGCATCAGTAAGTTCCAATATCTAAACTCATCCCACGAGAAAAATCATCCCGCATTCCTCGAATATACAGTCTTTCCAAAATCAACAAACCCCGTCTCCCACTACCAGTGCATTTAACTGCCCCACCCCACTCTTGGCTAAACATATAGCTGAAACACTTCTACCAATGGCTTAGCAGTATCTTAGATACGAAACACCTCAGATTGTCTTTTCCTAATCAAACACTTTTTGTTCAACACCTACTTCATATTTCAAGGTAATTTCTACAGACAACTGAAAGTCGCTCCTATGGGATCCCCCATTTCTCCTGATATGGCCAACACTCTCATGGAACATTACAAAATCCGTCATCAGTACAGTCGTATTCCGATCCATTTCTATCTGACGAATTCAATCGACCATCAGAAATCAATTTTTTAAAACAAACTGATTCGAAATGGTTATAAAGATTAAAAGTATCTGAAATCAACAGGAGCATTCAAAAATTTTCAACTCCCACTCCATCACCATGTACCAATAACTTAGGTAGTCAATTAAAAATATCCCTTCCTTACATTAAAGGAGTAATAGACATAATATGCAAAATCTTTAAACTCCACGATACTCGAACAATCTGCAAACCCCAACAGAAAACCTCCCACCTAATTCAGATCTGTCAAGGATAAAATTCCCTATGAACAGCATGGAGTATATGAAATCCCTGGCTTAGATTGTCACCGTTCCTACACAGGTCAGACCAGCCGACGTATCTCCGCTAGAGCTAAAGACCACTCAGTGTTTGTTAGTAATTCCGATATTTCTTCCACCTTGGCCCAACATCGTGTTCATCTATCTATAAATCAGTTTATAACGTTCTCCGCCGTCTTCTGATTTCCAGTCTCCATTGTTCTCGATCGGTCCAGAGATTATCATCTGCTCCTCTTTCTCTGATGTCTGTATCTATTCCTTTTCTCCAACTCAGTCTGGGTCTTCCTCTCTTTCTTCTTCCCTGTGGTGTCCAATTTAGTTTTTTCTTTGGGATTCTGTCTTCCGCCATTCTTTGAACGTGTCCATACCATCTAAGTTGGTTAAGTTAAATGTCTTCCGTCATTTTGTGTTTAACATCCATAATTTCTCGGATTCTCTCATTTTTCACTCTATCCAGTTTTGATTTTCCGGCAGAGCGTCTCCAATAATCCATCTAGACGGCTTCAAGAGACTTACGAGTTTTTTCCTTTAGAGGCCACACTTCACTACCATAGCTGATGACACTTTTCACTATGCTGTTGTAAATTCTATGCTTATTTTGTTTTGATACTGCCTTATCCCACAAAATACGGTTGAGTTGTCTGATTGCTTGTCTTCCTTGTTTGTTTCTGTGTTTGATTTCTTCATCCAAACTACCGTCATTAGTGATGTGTATTACAAGATATTTGTATTTTTTACATTGTTTTATCTGATATTGTTGTTCCAAGATAAGGTCCTGTCGTTATCCACCAATGCACATATATTCCGTTTTCTGAAGATGTATCTCCAGCCCCCACTTATCGTATTCTTCAATTAAATAACGGGTCATGTATTCTAAATCGTCGTTGTGTCCAAACAGGGCATAAATGAATTTCGATAAAACCATAACTATCGCCCCACCTCGCTCATTCATGTCCAAAATAATTCGGGAAGCTATCGAGATAGGAAAACGTCCAAACACCGGGGATGACAGCCAGAGGTTGCCGTCAACTTTGAAACATTATATTCATCCGCCCCATTCCGATACCACCTCACCTCCTTCCAGCGTGACCTGCGCCAAAAATAACAATTCCCTTCCTATAGTATCCCGGGATAACGAACATTTTATATCTATACATTATTTTTGACGTTTTTTTCGAATTAATGTCAAGTTCTCTAACATACTTGATTATGACTTAACAATATCTAAAGACGCTAGAAGAATTAAACTAAACTGAGTCTTAAAATTAGAGAATGAAGAAAATGTGGTTAGTGACTGGATATACATATTGTCTATAATTAAATTAGAATAACGCTTCCTTGTTCTAAAATCTATAAAAGTATTTTTCTGAAACTTTTAAAATGTACATCTGTGGGATTATTATTCAAGGACAAACTTTTAGGAAGTCTATTTCTAACGTTTTTGTTACCTGTTCTTTGGGTAGCATAGCTGATGACACTTTTCACTATGCTGTTGTAAATTCTATGCTTATTTTGTTTTGATACTGCCTTATCCCACAAAATACTGTTGAGTTGTCTGATTGCTTGTCTTCCTTGTTTGTTTCTGTGTTTGATTTCTTCATCCAAACTACCGTCATTAGTGATGTGTATTCCAAGATATTTGTATTTTTTACATTGTTTTATCTGATATTGTTGTTCCAAGATAAGGTCCTGTCGTTATCCACCAATGCACATATATTCCGTTTTCTGAAGATTTATCTCCAGCCCCCACTTATCGTATTCTTCAATTAAATAACGGGTCATGTATTCTAAATCGTCGTTGTGTCCAAACAGGGCATAAATGAATTTCGATAAAACCATAACTATCGCCCCACCTCGCTCATTCATGTCCAAAATAATTCGGGAAGCTATCGAGATAGGAAAACGTCCAAACACCGGGTTACCGTCAACTTTGAAACATTATATTCATCCGCCCCATTCCGATACCACCTCACCTCCTTCCAGCGTGACCTGCGCCAAAAATAACAATTCACTTCCTATAGTATCCCGGGATAACGAACATTTTATATCTATACATTATTTTGTGACGTTTTTTTCGAATTAATGTCAAGTTCTCTAACATACTTGATTATGACTTAACAATATCTAAAGACGCTAGAAGAATTAAACTAAACTGAGTCTTAAAATTAGAGAATGAAGAAAATGTGGTTAGTGACTGGATATACATATTGTCTATAATTAAATTAGAATAACGCTTCCTTGTTCTAAAATCTATAAAAGTATTTTTCTGAAACTTTTAAAATGTACATCTGTGGGATTATTATTCAAGGACAAACTTTTAGGAAGTCTATTTCTAACGTTTTTGTTACCTGTTCTTTGGGTAGCAACCTAGGGTAAATAATATATTCTATTTATTTTTGTGACAGTATTGTACTGGCCCAATGGTTAACAAAAGAATAATATCCTTCTCTAGTCAACTGAATATTCATTCCCATTTTTTTCATAAAATCAACTAGAAATATTTAATCGAATATTAGGTTACTCTTATTTTAATAATTAATTATTTAAAATTTGTTACCACCTGTTAAATACTGGTACCATATTTGAATGACTTATTTGACCTCATTTTGTAAAACTCACGTCAAACTTAACAACCATATTAATGAAGTAACTGTCAAAATTGTTTATTTTCAAACGTTTACAGTAGGGTTGCTAAGCGATGTCATAAAGGTATCAGCAATTATGTCTTGCGTTGACATGTAATCCCTTCCTACTGAAAACTTCTCGAATATAGTGGTACCGAATATCTATGCTTTGCACGAGAGGGATAAACAGGATTATGAATCAACTTTTGTACTACCCGATTATCGTTTGTTCATCAAATTATGTAGGAAATTCTAGCTCGCGTAAAAAAATTCGGAGGTAAACAACTCCTAGGTTGCTTCCGACAAAGCCACATAGTCAGGTTCGGTGCACTTCGGCCAAGCTATTGCTTTCTTGCCTCCCAACTAATTGGAGAATCGGACAAAATAAAAATGATGCTGTAAGCTTCTGTCATCAGACCCTCTTCCCCAATCTGTATCAACATATCCATTCTCATATTACGAGGGGGATTATGTATTTGGAGTTAAAGGATAAATTAGAGTATTTCCTTTGTCTATAAAACGTTTTTCATCGTTTCTTTCCAAACGGTGATAGTAAATAAAAAGTTAATTTGTTCGGCTTTCATACTATCGACGATGTGAACAATTACGAATTTTATTTTATTGTAATGGAACTATTGTAATGTAGGGTTACAAGGAAACGTTGAAAAGTCTACTAGAAGCAGTAAAACACTAATTGTACTTTATTACGTGGGATTGTGTAATTATTAGATTCGGAGGATAGATTATGGGTTTTAACATGACTCCTCATATTATTTTGTAATGCAGTAATCAATTCGGCTCTTACAATGTTAAGAGACGAAGATCGTGGAAAACTGAGGTTTTCGTCAATTTATATTGGATTTAATGCGATGGGAAGTTACTGAAAAGAACTCATATCGTAGGATAATTTGTTTCTTTTTTTATGCAATTAATTTCCAGACTTTGGGAATGTTACATCGAAATCTTGAGTTCCTTTCAACATTCTATTCATCGCATACCAATGTGCTATTCCTGGATCAGTATGGAATTGGCTTAGTACGCTAATGGGAAAATATATGTCAGGTCTTGTGGAAGTTGCTGTGTTATAGGGGCCGAAAAGCTTGTCGATATGGTACCTTTTTCATTTCCATCCTTTCATCAGTTTTGGGGTTCATTTTAATGGGGTAAAAGTTGCCTTTCTTTCCATCATGTTAAATTTCTTCAAGATTTTTGTGGTGCATTCCTTCTGGGACATCATGACAGAATTCAAAGTTTTGCTTTATCTGAAATTTTGCAGCCAAATTCTTTTAATTGCACATTTGTGGCAACAATCAAATCGTCCACAGATATCAGAATAAAGACACGTTTCAAAATGTAGACGCATTTATCGCTTCCCAAAGGTTTCGATCCTATGACAGATTGAAGATAGTTGTCTAGTTTCTTGTACCATTGTCTTCCCGACTGTTACAGACCCCGGGACGCACCTCCCAGAGTGTTTCTCTTTCGGTTTCCTTTTTCTTTCGAAACTCTTATAAGAGCATTTTCCTACACCACAGAAAGGCTCCGGGCCAATAAAGTGCATTTTTGCTCCTTTCCTGGCAAGTGTATTGGCCTCTTCATTTCCCGTGATTCCCGAGTGGCCAGGGACCCAGACTAAAGAGATCGTGTTATTCTTGCCTAATTCATCAAGTTTTCTTCGGCAATCCCATGCCAACTTTGAGTCAATGACATGGGAGCTCAATGCTTTGATAGCTGCTTGACTATCAGAATGGATCGATATGTCACATTTCTGGTAGTTTCTTTTTAGGTTCATTTCCACGCATATTTCGATCGCAAGTATTTCTGCCTGAAAGACGCTCGGGAAGGAGCCTAACGATAATGAGTATCTGGGGCCTGGCCCAAATTCTCCAGCGCCTGCGCCAGTGGTGGTTTTTGAACCATCCGTATACCATCTAATGGTGTTTTCTTTGTGAGTTTGGGTGGTGTATTCCCTTTCCCAGTCTCTCCTCTTATCTAGCATCGTGGTGAAATTCTTTTCGATGCTTACTTTCCTGATCATTTCGTCACTGGGAAGATTCGCTGATGAGATGTATCTTGTCAGAGAGGACCAAGCTCCCTGATTTTTAATACTCTCATTGCCTGAACCTTCCTTAGATATTCTAAGAATTGCCTCTTGGGCAGATCTTTCTATCACCAGATGTAGAGGTGTGAGATCTGTAATGATCTCAAGTGCCCTAGTTGGACACGTTCTCATAGCTCCAGTGATGCACACACAGGCAAGCCTTTGAACTTTGTCAAGGGTCTTCCTCGTGTTGTACTGACTTGCTTTTGTGTGCCAAACTATTGCCCCATACGTAATTGCTGGTCTCACAATCATGACGTACTTCCATGGCAGTATTTTTGGGTTACAGCCCCATCTTTTACCAGCTAGATTTCTGCACGCCATCAAAGCTCTTATTGCTTTACTAGCAGTTATTTCAACATGCTAATTCCACAGAAGCTTACTGTCTAGGGTTATCCCTAGATATTTAACCTCTGATTTCCATTCTATGATTTGCCCGTTTAAGGATATGGGTTTAATAGGTGGAAGTGTTCTTTTTCGGGTAAATGGAATTACCATTGCTCAATGATTCTTAGGCCCTTTTGTAATAAATCACACAAGGTGCTCTCGAACTTGCCTCTGACTATTAAAACTATGTCATCGGCGTAGCCCATACATTCGAAGCCAAGCTCCGTTAGCCTGTAGAGCAACTCATCTACTACGAGACTCCATAGAAGGGGATATATGTTATAATAATATCTATTTTATATAGAGTAAGTCTTAACTCTACTGATAAAGAGAGGAGGATTCATATGGTGAACACAATTAATTTTTTCTAATGAGCTTCACCCAACTTGCTTCTGAACACAGTTTGAACAATCGTTGAGTACAATTCGCATGTAAAATAGGACGTAAAATGCCAGAAGGATGTATTTGAGTAAGCTTTGGGATCTATATGTTCCTATGAGGCCTAAAATCGTTAATTATTTTGAACAGTATATTTAAAAATATTGATATTACAAACCAGCTACAAACTGATTTGCCCATTTGAATAGTTTTGATATATAATATATAAAAATTCTTTCTGAACAATAATCTTTTTAGCTTAACCTTTTTTCTCACCGCACTTGCCCACACCACATACATTTATATGGAGGCTTTTTCTTTATACTTATTTACTTGTATTCTTTAAATTTGTTCAGTTGTAGAAAAAATATAGTGTGCAACAGGTGAGAAAAATTACTTCTCCGCTGTTTGCACATTATACTATTTTGGCGAATCTCAATTTCAAAAAATTATAACTTTTCACAATTAATGAAAATGTTGTACAAACATGTCTGCTTGAAAATTTTTATTGAAAACAAAATTCTGTATTCATTTACTATCGAACGCTTTCAGATCTATAAACAAAATGAAAAGTCGCATTGCTTTTCTCTGAGGTCGTCTCAATGCATAAAATTTAAAATGTATTAAAAACAAAAAATTCTCCATCTGTGAGTAAGGTCCTGTATCTTTTACACTTACTTTGCTGTTATCTAAAATCTAGAAGAGAATTATCTAGAATTTTAACAATGTTACCGAAAGAAGAAAAGATCTTTTGTGCCGAAAAATTTCACAATTTGAAGTGCTAGGTATTTATCTTTCCCCCAGGTACCTTTTTTGTTTGTGCGACCGTTTATAATTAAATACTCCATATAATAGACTCCACAAAGTACCTTTAACGGTTCTGAAGGTAGGCTCAATGTTATCAGCTTAAACTGTGAAGTTTTTGTTACCCATAATTTATTATCTTCAATTTGACGCCGTTCATAATGGAAACTGAATATAATTATACTTAAATGCTCCTTCTGATAATTTGATTTGAATAATCAAACACTTTTTATACTTTAACCAGAGACAACTGATAGACAATTGAAAAGAATTGTACTATTGATAATATTTTATTTCTTGTCTTGCCAAACTTTACATACGGTATAGCCTTAATTCACTCAAGTTTCGTTCAAATAAAATATACATCTTTAGATTCATTTAATGAATACTTAATTGAGAAAAAAAGAAATACAACGATTTTATTGCTCATTTTAACTTCACTTCTAGGAAACATCGCCGAGGCACTTCTCTTCATTTAACAGACGTCTATAGTGTTAAAAATCTTCTGCCTCTGGTAGCATGACTAACAAGTTGAATATGTATCGTTTTTTTTTGTATTATTTTGTTTATCCGGACGATGGGAACATTTTACGAATAATAAAATTTGTAAAAGGAATGTCTTTTAATTACAAAATTAATAAAAAAAAATTATTTTCAATAATTTATTTATGAAAATTGTTGGACTAAAATCAAGTTGACGATCCATGTAGGTACATTGATTGAACACGTTTCCAATTACTTTTGCTCAATGATCTTGAAAAACGCATTAAAAACTGCAAAACAAAAAAAATCTCGCGTTACTTCAAATTTTACTGTCACTCGATCCATTGTTGTCGCTTAAACTTTCGTGTGAGATCCATCGTAGGTGGCATATACATAAAAAAAACAGTTGACTGCCTGTGAAAATATACAGTGGCTTATGGTTTACTAGAGATTCGAAACGGGAACAAATTAATGTCAATATATGACGCTTTCGAAAGTTGGGTTATATTAATTAAATAAACATATTTAAAGTTTAAATTTGGCTATAATTTTTTCTTTTAGTTGTCTTATGACCTGGATCTTCTTCTGGTATAACTTTCGGTAGAACTGCACCATATCAAATCTTTTAAACCACATAAACAAAGTCTAAAACTTTGCTACATCCAGTATATAATCAAAATAACCACTTTACAGACATTTTTAATCCAATTTCATGGCTTTCAAAAACATTATCACGGAATTCTTGAGCTTTTTCATTAATTATGTCTAAAAAGACCTTTCAAACCCCATAAAGAAATATCCAAACCATGGGACATCCTGTATTTAATCAAAATCATTATTTTTAATCCAGTTTCATGGCTTTCAAAAATATTTCTACATAATACTTGAGCTAATTTGTATTTTTCATTCACCATATCTTTTACTTTTTACTTTTAAACCCCATAAACTAAAACTGAAACCTTGGGACATCCAATATATAATCAAAATAACCATTTTACAGACATTTTTAATCTAATTTCATGGCTTTGAAAGCTATTACCACGGTATTCATGAGTTTATTTTTCTTTTTCATTCATTATGTCTAAAAAGACCTTTCAAACCCTATAACCAAAGACCAAAACCATGGGACATCCTGTGTATAATTAAAATAATTATTTTTAATTCAATTTCATGGCTTTTAAAAACATAACCACATAATTTTTGAACTTATTTGTCTTTTTCATTCATTATGCCCAAAAAGACTTTTCTAACCCCATAAACAAAGCCAAAAACCTTAGGACATCCAGTATATAAACAAAATAACCATTTTATAGACAATTTTAATCCAATTTAATGGCTTTCAATAACATTACCACAGAAGTATTGTGCTTATTTGTCTTGTTCATTCATTATCTTCAAAAAGACCTTTCAAACCCCATAAAAAAGCCCAAAACCATGGGTCATTCTGCATATAATGAAAATAATTATTTTTGATCCAATTACATGGTTTTCAAAAACATTTCCTCAGAATTCTTGAGCTTATTTATCTTTTACATTCATTATGCCCAAAAAGGCCTTTCAAACACCATAAATAATGACCAAAATCATGGGACATCCATGGCTTTCAAAAACATTGCCCGATAATTCTTGAGCTAATTTGTCTTCTTTTTCATTCACCATATCAAAAAGGAACTTTTAAACCCCATAAATTAGACCAAAACCTTGGGATATCCAGTATATAGTCAAAATAACCATTTTACAAACATTGTTAATCCAATTTAATGACTTTCAAAAACATTACCACACAATTCTTGTGCTTATTTGTCTTTTTCATTCATTATAAGACCTTTAAACCCCATAAAGAGAGGCCAAAACCATGGGACGTTCTGTATATAATCAAAATAATTATTTTCAATCCAATTTCATGGCTTTTAACAACATGACTACAGATTATTTAAGCTAATTTGTCTTTTTCATTCACCGTATCACAATAGAACTTTTAAACCTCATAAACTAAAACTGAATCTTTGGGACATCCAATATATAATCAAATTAACCATTTTACATACATTTTTAATCTAACTTCATGGCTTTGAAAGCTATTAGGACGGTATTCATGAGTTTATATTTGTATTTTTCATTCATTATGTCTAAGAAGACCTTTCTACCCTATAACCATAAACAAAACCATGGGACATCCTTATATAATCAAAATAATTATTTTTAATTCAATTTCCACATAATTCTTGAGCTTATTTGTCTTTTTCATTCATAGGACAAAAAGACCTTTCTAGCCCCTAAAACAAAGACCAAAACCTTGGGACATTCAGTATATAATCAAAATAACCATTTTACTGACATTTTTAATCCAATTTAATGGCTTTCAATAATATTACCACAGAAGTATTGTGCTTATTTGGCTTTTTCATTCCTTATGTCTAAAAAGACCTTTCAAACTCCATAAAGAAAGCCCAAAACCATGGGACATTCTGTATATAATGAAAATAATTATTTTTAATCCAATTTCATGGCTTTCAAAAACATTTCCACAGAATTCTTGAGCTTATATGTCTTTTACATTCATTATTCCCAAAAAGGCCTTTGAAACAACTTAAATACAGACCAAAATCATCCAGTATATATTCAAAATAACCATTTTACAGACATTTTTAATCCAATTTCCTGGCTTTCAAAAATATTACCACAAAATTCTTGAGCTAATTTTTCTTTTTCATTCACCATATCACAAAGGAACTTTTAAACCACATAAACTAACACGGAAACCTTGGGACGTACATTATATAATTGAAATAAGCATTTTAAAGATATTTTTAATGAAAGTTCATGGTTTTCAAAAACTAGCACGGACTTTTTGAGTTTATTTGTCTTTTTTATTCATTGTATCTAAAAAGACCTTTCAAAACCTAAAACCAAAAATCAAAATCATGGGACATCCAGTATATAATCAAAATAATCATCTTACAGGCATTTTTAATCCAATTTCATGGCATTCAAAAACATAACCAAATAATTCTTGAGCAAATTTCTCTTTTTCCGTCACCATATCAAAAAGGACCTTTCAAATCCCATAAATTAAAACCGAAACCTAGGGACATCAAGTATATAATCAAAATAACTATTTTACAGACATTTTTAATTAAAGTTCATGGCTTTCCAAAACTTTACCACCATTATTGTGCTTATTTATTTGTCATTTTCATTCATTATGCCCAACTGTCAAACCCCATAAAGAGAAACCAAAACCATGGGACATTGTGTATATAATAAAAAAAATATTTTTAATCCAATTTAATTTTAAAAACATTACCACAAAATTCTTGAGCTACTTTGTCTTTTTCATTCACGATGTTAAAAAGGGACTAAACCAAAAGACCAAAACCTTGGGATATCCACTATATAATCAAGATAATTATTTTCAATTTAACTTCATGGCTTTCAAAACAATTACCACATAAATTTTGTACTAATTTGTCTTTTTCATTCATTATGTCTAGATGGAACGTATCAAACCCATAAACAAATATGAAACTGTGGGACATCCTTTATAAAACTGAAACAAGAATTTTGTAGATAATTATAAGAGAATTTCATCGCTTCCAAAATATTTCAGGTAATTCCTGGAGCTAATTTGTCTGTCTCGTTCACGATCCTTTCAAACCCCTTAACCTTTCACTGGTAACGCGCGGTCCCTGAGACCGAGGAAAATTTGTTTCTCGTTTTAAAACGCAGCGCATCTCTTTCTCGCTGTGCGCCGCCAGGTACCTTTTACCCTTATCCTTGGCCCCTTAGTATAGAATCGTTTTCTGTGTAGTGCGTATCGTTTTTCTGCTTTGCAAAGTGGCGGTGTGAGACACCGACGTTACCAAACTCGTATTTTTTTGGGGTAAGCATTAAATGCTTTTTTATTTTATTTTTGCTTATAAAATTACATTTTAGTTTCTACTAATCAACTATGTCTTACGAAAAAGAGCAAGAGGCATTGCAAAAATTATTTGATGAGGTTCCAACTGATTCCGAGGCCGGCGAACCAGAAGATGATAACGTAAGTTCTTGTGTTGATAGGTGTATAAGTTTGTGTTAGTTTGGTTTAAATGTTCATTTATCTATGGACACCTGAGGGAAAATATTGAAGTAATTATGTTATTTTGTTCAGCAGTTAAGAGTTTTAGCATTCGTTTTTGTATTAAGAAGTATATTTTATTTTTTTTCAATTTTTAAATAAAAAAATTCAATTGATTATTTGTTATTAAGATTTTTATTATAAAAATAACGGGAAATACATCATAGCATATTTTAAAGCATCGGAACTGTTACAGGGCCAACAACTAAGATATATTTTTTTAATGAAAAAAAAGAGACGTAAATAAATCGGATCTAAAATTGGTCTCATAGACCGACATTACAAATTATGTACCAATTTAACCACGTTACCCACGAAAGGTTAAACTAACACCAAAACCTTGTGAAATACGAGGCAAAAAATATAAGAATATCTATAAAACTGAACAAAACACATCTTCGTTGGATTTAGAATATCTAAAACTGAACAAAACAAATCTTCTTTGGATTTAACATTTCCACGCTGTGACTAACAACTTGAGTATGCGGTCTCATCGATGTTTCTTTTTTTATTTATTAGTTAAGAGGATGTAAACATATCCATATGCATATAATGCGCTATTTCAACTTCAAATTATATTATTTGTGATATTTACGAGGATCTTCGTAGGAACAAAATAAAAACCTGCTGGAGAGTTGTAGATTTACTACGAGTTATTATTAATATGCATTTTTTTAACCTCTCAGATTATTTAGCTGCCAATGACCTTAAATATTCATCGCTTGCAGAACAACATTTGAAACTTGAATAATAACAGAATTAATGTATTAGTGCAGTTTTTAAGTTTTTAATAGGTTCACTATTTCGAAAAACGACCTCTAGATGACGATGACGCAGCGACATAAATATTGATGGTCGGTACAGAATATCATATCAGCTGACACGAAACATGAAATCTGGGATTACTTATTATGGTTCTGTGTAAGTTTCGATACTAACAAATTTTTAGTGTGACGAGGTTTCACATGCTTAAGGTTATTGAGGCTACCTTTCCAATTGCTATTTTATTTTTTAACCTCAAAAAATATTTTGTCGGCTGTTTGATATCAATATAATTCAAATTACAATGTTAAATTCGGTTATAATTAGTAAAACGTGGCGTTTTTTTCTAAATTTTGAATAGTTAATTAATATATTGAATTAGAATTTATGGGTTGTATCATAAAATTTTAATTAAATGAAAACGAATATTTATTTAACCGATATTGATTTTTAATTGGGGTTTCAAAATCCCTTATTTCATTTAAAATTCAGTTCGTTTGCAGAACAAGTTGCTGAAACAGCTAGAAATAGTAGACACCATTCAACAAAATGTATCTGGGAAAATATGTACACATACAAAACTGTTTATTTTAATACTTTTGGCTATTCAGCAGTGCGTTTAACTTTACCCACATCGTTGTCCTATACTGGCGACACTGTTTGCTAATGAGATTTTGTATAGTACTCGACAAATACGCTATAAAAAGTCTAAATACAAAAGAAAACATGAAGCAACATAACAAGATCTGGCTGAAATAGAATGAAATTACAAAAGTAAAATCCCAATGGCACAGGACCAATTGGACAGGCTTATTTCAGTAACATTTTTGCATAAAACGCAAAATAAAAAATTAGATACAAAAGTAATAGAATGTTTTGAGATGTACAAAAAACCAAAGTAACATTTTGGTATCAAATCAAAAACAAAAAATGAAAAAAAATCTGGTCAATTTGAGAATTTTCTTAAATAAATGTTTTAATGTACGATTTAGAGAAAAATGTTAGTACAAAAGTTGTAGAACGTGTTAAGATCTATGAAAAAGCTCAGCAACTTTTTTGCGTCAAATGAAAAACAAAGGAAATACGATTTTTTTTCAACTTTGACAGGCCGCCATTATGTTTTTACTGGGCCGATTTGGCTCATTAACGAACTCGTCCAAGATTTTGGCCTAATTGATTTTTGTAGCGAGTTTGGTTTCGGTTAAAAAATACGCCCCCTATCGTGCTTACAAATTCCAAAACGAAAAACTGCATTGAAATTTTTTCAAAGCCTAAAAGAGCATAAAAATTAGATATATATATATATATATATATATATATATATATATATATATATATAGTGTTCCTTTCTTAAAAAAATATGTGGATGATATAATATTAAGTGTCCCACAAAACAGTTTAGAACAGGTGTTAATTGTGTTCAACTCTTATCATGAATCCTTACAGTTTACAATCGAGGAAGAAGATGAAAATTGCAGTGTCCCTTTCCTAGATACTAAAGTGATCAGGAGAGTGGATAACACACTTATTTCTAGTTGGTATCCCAAACCTGGAGCCTCAGGTAGATTCTTACATTATGAATCGTATCACCAACATAAACAAAAAATCAACCTCGTTCTTGACATGAAAAACAGAGTTATCAAGACTAGTCACACTTCATTACGTGCTCAAAATTGAAGAAAATTTTCAGTATTTTTTATTAACAGTGGTTATCCTAGAAGACTGGTTTATTCTTTGTTGTTCAGTAGGTCTTCCATTGGTGATGAGCCTCCTTCAAATACCGCTCCTTTAAATCAAAATCTACCTAGACTGTATTTTTCGTTACCAAACATTCACACTATTAATCACAAATTTAAAAAGATTTTCAAAATTTCCTTCTATAACGTTAGCTCGTAGGAAAATTCTCACAATTCAGAACGTTTTTTCAAAAATGAAAGGTAAAGATCCCGTATTGGATCAATCCAATGTGGTTTATTGCATTCCATGCACGCAGTGTGCTAAAAAATACATCGGTCAAACTAAACGCAGGCTGAAAGACCGTATTTGATCACATAAGAGTGATATTAGAAATTTCAAGGAAACTTGCACTTTGGCATGTCACACTTTGTCTATGGATCACATACCTGATTATGATCGTGTCACTGTGTTAGATCGCGAGTCCAATCTCACTAAGAGATCATTTTTGGAGATGTCTCACATTTTTAAAGAACCTAAAGCTATGAATGCCAGAACTGATATTGATAGCATCAGCATTATTTATTCTTACCTTCTTAGTCTTCCGTCTTATGTTACAAACACTAACTATAATATTTCACAATAAATTTCAGTTGTCACACCTTTTCCTCTTTCTTTCATGTTTCAATAAATATTGGCATTACTGAATTTTGATTCTGTGTTTGTGTCAGTTGTCAAATCTACTGATTACTGATAAAGAAATTCCTCGTGTTCCTGAACATGTGATTGATTTAGTTTTATATTTTCCTTTTAATATTAATTTTAATCATTGTACTTGTTTATCAATCTAATGCATTTATCACGCGTTGTGATGTTTTCGTAAAAATAGCGTCAGTTATGTACATTTTATTTATATCAAACATATTTAACCTCACTTTCGTAAGTAATAATTTTGAATTCTTGTTATTTAGTCGACTAATACTCAACTTATATATATATATATATATATATATATATAAATATATAAATATATATATATATAAATATATATATATATATATATATATAATGATTATAATAATACGAGGTGTCTATATGAAACAATATATATATATATATATATATTGTTATAATTAACACTTTATAGATATAACTTCTATTATGATTGTAATAATTTTATATGCACAATTTATTTTAATTATTTTTTGATATATAACGCGTATTGCTATATATTTAATAATTTAAGGACGCCAACTTACCATAAATAGGTAAGTAAAATTTGATATAATTATTCTGTAAATTTATTTGCTTCGGCTATATATAATATCTCTTATACTCAGGCAGTCGGTTCTCGAAAGAATTGCAGTGTCCAAATATATCTTTTGTTTTTATTTTCTTTTCTTTTAAAATCTAAATTAACATTTTTACACAGTTCTACAATTATATATAGTTATTCTAAATTTTAATTCAAGAAACACCCTGTATGTTGATATTCTCTAATTTGACCTAAATTTATTACTATTCAAAATTTTACCAACACTAACTCTATATTGTATACTAAAAACTCTTGCCTTTCTTCATACACGACTGCTTCTTTTGAATTCCTCAAACAAAGATCTTTGTTCTGGATGAATTTCAATACTTAGCTTACCTTATAAAGAAAATCTATTAAAATTACAATTAACTAAACAAAATTTCTATATCCAATGATCCAATAATTAACAAAATAATTTCAATGATTCATACACTTCCAAAATTTTCAATCAAATCACATTGAACTTTCTCAAATTATCAACGAAATAACCAAATTTAATAATTCACAACTTTGAAAAACTACTATAAAATTAACTAGATATTTCTGAAATTGTTAACGAAATAACCAAATTTAATAATTACACAACTTTAAAAAAAAACTAACTAGTATAAAATTTAACCGACCTTTTCAACTTAATGTTCTTTTTCTGCAAACTCGTCTCTATATGTTTATTTATGTGGTTCCGCTGTCTTATATTGGGTTCATGTATTTCTTTACCATGTTGCTTCTTTCCAAAATATTTATTTCTGTTCTCAATATCTAGTTCTTCTTCAAATTATTAGTTACCGTCTCAAATTATTTATTTTGCGCACAATCTTCTAAATATGTTTTTATTTATGTCTACTATCTGTGTTAAAATAATCTCACGAACTATTTTCCCAGTCTTGCATCATTCCATAATATTTAATCACTGTTTTCCATATACTGTTTTAATTTTTAATTATATTTGTTCTATTCCTCGTATTGACTATGTTATTGTTAATTTTCAATCTCTGAATCGTCTCCAATATAATTTATTTCGTTATTTTCCCTCTTTTCGGGATAAAAAACTTCCGTCACCAAATATGTCAAGTGAATAGTCTCCCGTTTCAACAACTTCTCTCCTCACTTCCTTCCTCCGTTTCCTTAAAGGCTTGTTCAGATAAATTTTTATTTTAATCAATGTCATGTATTGTCAATCTTAGATTTTATTCGATGGAAATTAATAGATCAACTACCAACAATAAAACCGCATTGAACATATCATTTTCCTTTCTAATCATAACAATTCTCAATTAACACACTTCTTATTTCCTACTTCTGTATACCTTTTCAGACGTTAACACCCTAATAAATTTATCGCTAGAAATATTATGTTTCTCAAAATACAACTTTCTATAAAGTAATTAAATATTAAATATGTGATCAACACATGTCACTACAATGGTGGGACAACCTGTATGTGACAATATATATATACGAGTATATATAGGTACAGAGTGCGGCATAGTGCAAGGAAGTCCAATTGCTTACTTGTCGTGAGAGAGAAAAAATTTTATTTAGATAAAAGTTAAGCCATATATAGGACCATATTTTGAAAATATATAGGGCCACCTATATTGGCAGGATGAACCTAACTTATCTTTTTTAAAATGGAACACCCTGTATATTTCCACATTTTTTCATTCCCCTCGATTTTCTTGTTTGTGCGATTTTAATAATGTTTTATACACCAACAATCTTGAGTACTCATGTATTTTGGAAATTCACCTAACATTAATCAATTATCGATCAGACTAGATTATTTTGTGATTTTTTTTTGGAAAATTATTTTTGGTTTAATATTTCCACCCTGAAACTAAAAAATTTCACCTATTTGTTTCAAATAATGTTTGGCCGGAAAGTGTCATCAATAACTCACCCATTAGGGCAATTAAGTATAGGAAATGCTTAAGAAATAATTAAGTGCCATATAATAGAATTTTATTACGATACTAAAATACAGGGTGCTCCATTTAGGAAAACGCAGTAAATGATCATTCCGATTTATGACCAATCCTGTATATAAAGAACGAATATCGCGCTATGTTAATAATTTTGGACAATAGTAAACTATATCAAAAATCGTTTAAAAGTATATAGATTTCTTGATATCAAATCTATACAATGGTACAGGGTGTTGATGTTACTAGGATATTACGAAAAAAGTGCTTATATCTTTTAAATTAGTCTTGAGGAAAGAACACATCTTTTAGTAGTTCCACGTAGATTAAATACTGAACATTACACACATCTCGTTGTAGAGGATCATGTTATATCGGTAGCTTATGGTGGAAGCCCAAATTTTGTTTTTATGCAAGGTAACTTCCTTCAGCAACATGGGATTCAAACTACATCTGAATCCTGAACTAAACCCCATAGGATGAATTAGACAAACGTATCTGGAAGCGCTACGTAAATATACGATCTTATTATTTAGAGCAGTATATAACAGATTATTTATTGGACTCGAAATTACTGGTTTCTGTTCAATTTAACTATTAGGAAACTGGTCGCTGATGAGTCCCAAATAGATCAAAATCGGTTTTAAAGTTGTGTGTATTTCAAGTTTTGTTTGCAAACAGGAATGAATAAAATAGCAAAATTTCAGTATTAAAGTGTCGCATATTTTTCTTATTTTTATTCCTTGTAGAATAGTAATAAAATAAATTTAGCCAGTCTTACCGGCTTATGTGTCGGCACAATACAATTTGCAGTAAAATTTTTTTCAACACCCCTGACCTGACCGAGTTTTCGCAGACAAAAGAGTGGGCACACACACACGGTTATTCTTTACGTACTACAAAACTTTCTAGCCTTATTTTGAATATCGAACGACTTTATTGACAATTACAGAGCGTTTCTTATTTTATAATTTACGATTCGTTGTCATTCTGACTCCATTGGGGTCAATTATGAAACTTAACAGCAAGAAGAAAGCTCAAGGATCTTCATGGCACGGACAAAAGTTATGTCAGTATATATTGCTTTTTGTAAACAGTAATCATAATCTATTAGACACAAGTCGCTTATACAGGATGAGAAATTAATTAATAACAGTATAGATATGGGAATTGCAACCCCTCTAATGTTGAAAATAATAATTTTTCTATTCAAAGGAAGAAACAACCACTTTCCTGCTCGTGAGGATATTGAATTATATTTCCCCATAGAACGTTACAGTGGTCGACATATTTGTCGATTGTCAAAAATAGGATTGTATAAATTATAGACTTACAGCTTAATCCTAGGTCAAGGTTACTGACAGAGGTACAAGTAGGAAATCCCATCTCTATTATAAAGCAATTTTGGATTTTTCTGACAGAAACAGGCGCCATTTCACGAAAAATAAAGAAAAGATAAAAATAACAATATGAGTTAGTTACTGAGAGATATTGATATATGTTTTAATTTTGTTTCTAAAATAAATATCTGCGTACAAAGTTGAATGTAAAACATGTTTTAGTTAACAGCGTTATACCGTACTGAGGACGGCTAATGAGCCAGAAACATGTATGTTTGCAGTTAACACCATTTTCAGTAGCCCCTTTTTCTTTTTACGTGAATTTCCAATGAATCTCTTTGTTTCTTAATAAAAAGCAAGACAAAAACTACTTTAAACAAGGATAGAAAGCTAAAAATTTCAGTAACCGTGCTGCAGATCTCGGTATGTGATTTGACAGACCAAAAAGGGTACCAAAGTTAGCTTGACGTTGTAATTGCGGTCCGAAATCTCCAAATTTTTCCGATAGATGACATACATTTTAATTGACTTAGGACGTTGTGGCGCAGATGCAACGTTAAAAGTATTGACGACAGATGACGTAGACATAGTTTTGACAATGTAGGTTGACAGTTTTGATTAATTGTAACTATTTGACTGTATTTCCGACAGATGGCATATATTTTAATTGACGCGCGCAACACGTCACAGCACATGACGTCGCGCAAACGGATAAAAGCGGACACATCTGACAGATGGCGACGCGCAGACGGATGACAGATGACGCATGAAGTAATATACCCCCTCCCCTAGAAAAGTTCTAACTGGAACCCAAAGCTCTAATTAGTGGCTGGTCCTTTACATCAGCAGTTATTAACAAATAAGTACAAGAGAACTACAAAAATAATGATGATTAATTGCTTCTGAAACACATGTTTACAGCAGTGAGTACAAGGGAGATATATCTTGATTTACAGTTCATTCGTTTCGGCATCTGAGCTGTCTTCACCAGTATTTATTATCACTGGTTCAACATGTATGTTCACCATATTTTGTTCCCGACTAAACCATAACCGCAACCCACATATACAAATGTTGAACATAATTGGACCACAATCGCGTCCGCCATTTTGGAGCTGCCAACTTGAATTTATTAATTTTGACATAAAATATATAATCCTCTACCCCGAAAAACCCCTCATACCAATTTTTGAATCGACTCGGGCCATAACCACAATGCTCGTCCTCCATCTTGCAGCTGCCATCTTGAAGTTAAGAAATTCAATAAAAAATTCAGAATCTCTGACCCCAAAAACCCCAACATACCAATTTTGAATCGAATCGGACCATAATCACAAATCTCGTCCGCCATATTGACTTTAAGAATTTTGACAAAAAATTCATGATCCCCCCGTCCACAAAAATTCCGAAACACCAGTTTTGAATAGATTCGGAACATAATCACGAAACTCGTCCGCCATCTTGAAGCAACCATTTTTTTTTCTCTAACAAAAATTTCATTATGTGTTGTTACCGGAATTATTAATTAACAATTAAAGTCATACCAAATAAAAGCTTGTAATGAAACAAACTGACAAACAACAAAAAAAGGTCCCACCTGCCGCGAGAAAATTGCCAACTACGACCACCTGTTAATTGTTTGGAACCGTTGGTGTAGTAATGGATAGACTAGAGTTTTTCCCAACACCAAACCGCTATGGAGTTGGAAAAAACTCTAGTGTATTCATATCTTTCATTGCTCCTACAACTTTGTTTCAAGACGTTTTTCCTTCGACCAAATAAGGATGCAGTTATCATCCATCCAGTAATTGTTGATACACCCTGTATGTGCCAGAGAGAATTTCACTATCTTGAAAAATCTAATAAATTTTCCCTTTATTTTCACAAATTCAGAATTTCATCGTCAGCATTATTCATTTTTATCGTCAGTAGTGTTTTATTTTGCCTCAAAATCTGATTTGAATTAATTTTAGACTGTGAATATAATTTTTCGATTAATAACGGTAGATCTTCTGTAATAATTAACATTCTCCGTACTGTCAACAATGGTATAAGAAAATTAAAACTACAAAAATGAGAGGAAACTATGAGATGGAAATTATGACGTTCACCAGAAGTGAGGTCGGCAACACTGCCAGGATGTCACTTTGCAAAAAAAAATACATATACAGACGCCAAACTATACCGTTATTCGGTATGTTTACTGAGGGATGCCAACTTGTGCGTAAGATGTATAATAAATATATAAGTGTGCTACTATAAGGCCGCGTACGGAGACCCTGTGAACCTTTGTGTTTAGATTTATACAAAAAACTACCAAAGTGACGTCCTGCTGATTTCATCAGCAATAGATTCCCAAGAATTCACTGAACCGTTCGCGATATTTTGGAGCTCGATGTACTATGACGTCCGTATATCGGATTTATTATCACTGGTTTAATATGTATGTTCACCAAATTTTGTTCTCGAGTAAACCAGTCTCCGATTATTTTTTCGGTATGCCTAAACATTTGCAATACAATTTTCCAATGCTTCCTTCCACAATGTCATATTCAACTTTTAGTACGATCAGTTATTTCACGTTACTTCAATTATATCGTTGTCTCTTTTTACGATTACTATAGCAAATTGAAAGAAACTATTACCTACGTATATCTTGTGAAAAAGACAATCGATCGTACGTTATCTTTGATTTATATTGATAGAAGAAGATTTTATGTAGAAAATATGTGTGCATAAATCGTAGATTGGGTCACGTTATGGAAAAGCCTCACTGTTTCTACTGTATATTAAGATTTCCTTTCTTCATTATTGGTATAATCATTCTAGTAGACCATTATTTAGGCATCGTTTCTGATTCTCATATTCTCCATGATTTTGAAAGGTCATCTCCTCCATATTTTATTTCGTCAGTCCCTTCTGCTTTGTTGTGTTTCAGTTTGTTAATTATGTCATTACTTTGCTCTTCTGTTGATTTGTCTTCATATCCTAACATTGTATCATTATCAGTCATACTATCTTCTTCCGTTTATAAATTTTTGAAATATTGACTCCACTCTTTTTCTTTAATATTTACTGTAGTTGGTTTTCTGTTTTGTCTCTTTATATATTGATACCATTTTACATGCAAAAGATGTTAATTTGCATTTAATCTAAAACTTTTTAGACTTAACAACTTAAATTTTCTGGACTAAAAATTGCAGTATTTAAGTCACTTTTGTTAAAAATTATGATGTAATGAATTAGTCGCCCGCCGTATTTATTTACTTTATAAACAAATTTGTCCCCTTAAATGTGTTATACCAATAGTAAACAAAAAATGAAATACTAATTAAATATTTCTCACAGATAACGGTCTTATCTTTTACAAAGTAGAGATTCATTTCAATACGATGACATTAGAGATAAAAATCATGTGTTTCTTTTGTTTACGAAAATGACATCCGCTTAATATTCAACTTTTAAGTGATTAAATAAATGCCGGAGATTTATATATACAATTTAGATATGAATGAGAAGAAATTAGACCCGTCAATTAATATAAATAGTCAAATGAGACTGAAAACTGTGAACACTGTTCATGGGCAGTATATATTTTCTGCATTTTTGAATATGAGTTCATTTCAGTATAAATTTACAGGAATTATAATTACAAAAATGTTGAATTTGATGTAGGGGGTAGAAAATGACTGAAACTACTTCGAAAATCACTTTTTTGAAATTTTCTTCAAAAATAAAGAGAGATGAAAAGTTTCAAACGAAAAATGTAGAAATTCAAATTTCCCTTACATAAATTTTGACATATTTGCAATAAACATTTCAAAATAAAAAAATATTTAGAAAAAATCGGTAAATGTTAATTTTTCATATTTAGATTCAGATATAATTTTTTTAATTAATTTTTATAAACGCTTTTTTTGCATTAGAATTAAAAAAAAATATTCAAATCTATAATTTTTAACACATTATAGATTTTTTAAAAATTACACACTTTGGTCGAAATTTTTTTTTGTAAAACGAATTTTTATAATTTTAAAACTAATTAATAAAAAAATATATATCTGAGATTACTTTTTAGGAGCCTTCGTTGTTTACGTAAGAGTAGACAGGTGGGAGGTTAAAAAAATCTCTACATGAACTTATCTTGGGGGGAAGGAGGTAAAACCCATTCTTACTTAATATGTTGGGAGTGAAAATTTAATATTAGAAATCTCACAAATTTTTATCGCTTATTAACATTTTAAAACTGTGAACGATGTTTATGGGCAGTAAACATTTTTTGCATTTTTGAATGTGAGTTCATTTCAGTATAAATTTACAGGAATTATATTTTAAAAAATGGGGTAAAAAATGACTGAAACTACTTCGAAAATCACTTTTTTGAAATCTTTTTCAAAAATTGAGCTATGAAAAGAGTCTCCAACAAAAAATGTAGAAATTAAAATTTCCTATTAAAATGCCTTACATAAATTTTGACATATTTCAAAATAAAAAAATATTTAAAAATATTTAGAAAAAATCAGTAAATGTTTTCATATTTAGACTCGGATATAATTCTATAAATTAATTTATATAAACTTTATAAATATTTATATTTTTTATAAAATAGTTTTTTTGCACTAGAATTAAAAAAAAATATTCAAATCTATATTTTATAACACAAGACATTATAGATTTTTAAAAAATTACACACTTTGTTCAAAAAATTTTTTTGTATAATGAATTTTTATAATTTTTAAACTAATTAATAAAAAAATATATATCTCAGATTACTTTTTAGGAGCCTTCGTTATTTACTTAAGAGTAGAGTAGACTGGTGGGAGGTTAAAAAAATCTACATGAGCTTATCTTTAGTATTAGAAATCTTACAAATTTTTATTGTTTATTACCATTTTGAAATCTTAAATGTGTCTGTTTCTAACCAGTTTAAATGTTGTAAATAATACATTCTTTCCGCGTATTAATGGTGTTTTAATTATTTGGAAAATAAAACAAAATGATTCTTTTATTTTTAGTTTTAATGCAACTTGTCCTTTTATAACATTTTATTATTCCGAAAAAACGGAATAGAATCTTGCGTAAGAAGAGGGAAGGGTTCGAGAAATATTATCTACCCTTAGAGAGAGATACGGGGGTTCAAAAATCGCCAAAATCATCCTTAATTAATGAATTCCTTAAATTTTGTAGATATTATTTAAAACAAAGAAAAACATTTCAATAAAAGACAGATTAAAATTGTTTTTTCAAAGTTTTGTCCATAAACATTTTTTTTAAATATAAATGTTTATTACTTTTAAACAAAGTAATAAAACATATATCTGAAATTATTTTTTAGACTTTATATATATATATATATATATATATATATATATATATATGACTGAAAACAAGAAAAATTTAAAAATTCACATTTTTTATATTTTCTTTATTTTTGGATTGTTTTTTATAAATATCTTGGTTTCCATAGGAAATGCGTCAAAAATGACAGTTTTATAGGAAATTTCAATAACCCTTTACTTGAGACTTATTTGCATATCTTCTTCTGTTTTTCAGATATTTTTAAAAAATAATTTTTAATTATTTTCTAACTCTTCAAAAGAAATTCAACATTTTGTACTTCAAATCCAATAAATGTATGCTCCTTTCCAAAAAGCGCCAAAAAATTGCTTTTGGTATGATAAATAATTCTTATTTTATAAATTAATAGGAAAACAAAAAACTGACTAGAAAGATTCAGGTTAAGAATTTAGAAAAAATAATTTTGAATAACTGTCACCAAAATTTTCCCCATCAAGAGATTTCAAAACCCACTAAATTGTTGCCAACTATGTTCCAAGCATTTATCACTTTCAATATAATAAAACAAATTTTATTTTTTATTTATTAATATTAAATAATACAATCGTATTAGGAATAATTAAATAAATATCTTACTTAAATTCTAAAAAGTATAAACTATGGTTGAATATACGGAGAGTAAGGCAATTTATAAAAAAATTCTGCCTGAAAATACCCCCTAAAAATATTTTCAAATATACTTAGGGAGAAAACCTCGAAGTTGGTATCACTGATTTGAATAGCCAATAAACGGAGCTTGATGTTACTTGTTTTTTTGTGAGCTTCGACTGCCAAGGCCATTAGCTCTTCTACATGTTGTTACAGTTTCCTCAGTATATTACTACGTCTCAAAAAGGTGAGTAGTTTCTGTATAGCTCCAAATTCATTTTTAAAAGTAGTTTCTATTTCAGGAGATACAATTCCACTCTGTCGTCTGTGGAGTTCATAGTTGGGGCATGTGAGGATATGTTGTACTGTTAGACGAACTCGACAAGTGTTGCATTTGGGTCTCTCCGAGCCTTCAAGTAGGTATAGGTGAGTGAAATTTGTATGCCCTATTCGTATTCGACAGAGGGAAACTTGTTCTCTCCTAGAAAGTTCTCCTGGGTAGAACCATTTCTTTATTGATGGTTTGATTTTCCTGAGGGGTCCTTCTTGCTCTAACCAATGGTGTTGCCATGCTTCCAAAAGTTTTTGTTTAACATATTTTTTAATATCTTCCACAGGGACAGGTATTCCTTCATCTACTGTATCGGTGGTAGCGTCCCTGGCGGTAGAATCTGCTAACTCGTTCCCGGTTATATTCATGTGGCTTGGGACCCACATGAGTGTTACTATTTTATTGGCTGCCATAAGGTTGGTGTTCATTTCTAATATCTTGATAGCCCATTCGTTCAATGTGAATGGATTTTCTAGAGCGTTGATAGCACTTAGGGAGTCTGTACAAATCAGACATCTCTCATTTTCTTGGAATGAGAAATATAGCACTGCTTGCCATATGGCATACAATTCTGCTGTAAATATGCTACATATAGGGTTCAGTGTCCAGTGGTAAGGGTTATTATTCACTACGAAGGCAGCACTAACTCCATTTTCAGTACGAGATCCATCTGTGTAGATAAACAGAGAATCACTGTATGTTTGACTTTGCTCCAGAAAAAGAGATTTATATGTCGAGGCTGATGTATCTTGCTTCTTCCATTCACTTAAGGATATGTTGATGTTTGGTCTTTGCCTCTCCCAGGGTGCAACGATCGGGTGGTAGTGGAGTTGTTGCATATAGTTACCATCATTCTCTGGTAGTAAAGAGTATTTAGTGGCTGCCTCTAAGTATCTTATATTGATTGGTCGTGTTGAGCTTCGTGAATACGTATTTTCTATATTCGTGAAATGCTGGAAATTCAAATGGTTTGGGATAGATCGAACTTTCACAGCGTATATAATTGTATTCATTTCTCGTCGCAGTTTGATGGGTTGAGATGAAGAGTCTACCAGAATCGTTTCTATTGGGCTAGTTCTGAAGGCTCCGGTAGCAAGGCGGATGGTTGTGTTTTGGATTCTATCAAAAACCTTCAATTTAGATGGGCGTGCAGAGCCATATATCATGCAACAATAATCAATTTTAGACTGAATAAGTGTTTCATAGATTCTCAGTAAAATTTCTCTATCCGAACCCCAGTTGATACTCGCTAAACATTTCATGATATTGATGACTTTGCGGCATTTAACCTCTAAGTGGTTTATGTGTGATGCCCAAGTCAGTTTTTTATCACAGATGATACCCAAAAGTTTTGTTTCTTCTCTGCAGGTTATCAGATCTTCGTCTAAATATAAAGTAGGGTCTGGATGGTCTGTTCTTAATCTGCAAAAGTGCACGCAGTGTGTTTTTTCAGGGGAAAATCTGAAACCAGTTATTTCTTTTAGAGCATTCACTCTGTTGATTGTTGCCAACTATGTTCCAAGTATTTATCACTTTCAATATAATAAAACAAATTTCATTTTTTATTTATTAATATTAAATAATACAATCGTATTAGGAATAATTAAATAAATATCTTACTTAAATTCTAAAAAGTATAAACTTTGGTTGAATATACGGAGAGAAAGGCAATTTATAAAAAAATTCTGCCTGAAAATACCCCCTAAAAAATTTTCAAATATAGTTTTGCCCACCTAAACTTAGGGAGAAAACCTCGAAGTTGGTATCACTGATTTGAATAGCCAATAAACGGAGCTTGATGTTACTTGTAATTTTATTTTTTGCACATGTACATTTCCTGGCCTAAATCTGTAATGTTTAAGGAGTATAAAATAATAAAATCTTGACCTATATTTTCAGTTATCAGATAAAGTGTACACAAGAGTCATGAGACCGTACAAAATATTAGAATGAGGTCAAACAGTTTATCGACTTTTTTTTATGGCTGTATATAAACTGAATTAATTTTAAAAATATAAAAAATTACGACAAATATTTATTATTTTTATTTTAATTATATTTTATTTATTATATTTTTATTGTTGTCCTGGAATTCCAAGGAGTAGGACACTTCCTAGATTAATAAACGAATTACCTACCCCCCCTCATGATAATGCCTTCAAAGTGGAAGCCGAAACGTTGAGAAATTACAAATTTCCAACGCGGTTCATCTAATATAACCTGAACCGAGATTATCTCCATTTTCTGTGATTTTAAGAGTATTATAAACTTCTAGGCCCTGTTCTGCAAGTGTATGCAGTAATATTGTTTTTTGTTTTGAGACAGGTTTCGTTTCCATATCAGTAGCTTGGAATACAAATTCTTTCTGCTACTTCCATCTTGACCAACTTTTATCAGGATTTTTGTCCGGTTCGAAACTTTTTTGAAGGTTTTAGTGAAACAGCCATATATTATTAAAATTGTGAAAATAGACACTTGCCGCGACGACGGTAAACGTCCAGATGGTATGACCCTCATTCCATGGCAACTCGGCAGACCTGTTATATGGGATTTCACTTGTACTGATACTTGGGCTCCACCTCCGCAGGCGCTGCAGCTTTACAAGGCGAAACTTTTAAAATCAATAAATACAAAAATTTGGAGAACATTTACATTTTTATTCCTGTAGCAATTGAAACCTCTGGTGTTTTCGGTCATGAAGCTTTAAAATTCATTAAAGAAATCGGTAAAAAAATATCAGTAGAATCCAATGATTCAAGAGCAACTTTGTTCTTTATACAACAAATAAGTATTACAATTCAAAGAGGAAACGCTTCATCTTTTCTCGGTACGTTTCCCCGTTCTAAGCCTCTAGAAGAACTTTTTATGAAACCTAATTCTTCTAACACTTTCAAACTTTCTCACATTACCGACCCTAAAACATGTGATCTTTCCTTATTCCGAAATTCTTATTTAACATCTTCATTCTCTTCTTTAGAATGTCTGGCTTCTGATAATCCATGCGTTGACAATTTTATAATTATGCCTCCACAAGCTTTTAGGCCTCAGTGTACTAAAAAATATATATAACCACCAGCCAGATGATGTCCCATTCATAGGAATACTGAAGAAGATGACTATGCTAGAGAATGATGCGATTCCTATACGCAATAAATTATCTTTGACCAAAACAAAATATAAAACTGGTTTACCTCCAATAGAGTTAAAGACATCAAATAAAAAGATAAACGACCAAATGGAAGTTATTTATACTAACAGTGTGGCATACTCTAACAATACTAATATAGACAATTTGTATGATGAAGATGATAACGGAAATCACACATCAGTAGCCGATTTGAGTAAAAATTTTAATGACAAACTCTCCGGAACAGTAAAAAATGGTACTAACCTCGCCAATAAGACAACTGGGGTTAGATCCAAAATATCTGATGTGACCAATGGAGTGAAACCACTAAGTACAAAATCAATATCAACCAGAGTTAAAAAATCTAGTAATAATTTTTCGGTGACCAACAAAAATGACATTGCCTCCAACAAGTGTCAAAATAACCCCGATGTTTTGCAGTCAAATTCAAAACTGGAAGAGAATGAAGACGTAGAAAAAAATAATGGTTCAGAAGTCGATAGGGTCGTAGTAACTGAGGAATCAATAAACATCAATTCTCTTTCTAAAAATAATCCTAGAGTTAACAACTTCTCTTCATACATTTCAGTTTCGATTAAAGATTTTCAGAAAGGGGATGAAATTAAACAGGAACAAAAGGACGCGTCTACAAATGATGTAGATAACATGGAATATATTAACAAAGACCAATGATCTATCGACATCAACCAAACTTTCCAAAACCGCAATATCTACATCCAATTCAATAGCAAACAACATCAATTCAAATTCCTTATCACGCCGATCACGTGAGAAAGACAATAATAGAATCCGAGATTATTCGTACAATGATAGTAGTTGCGAAAGAGCTATTAACAATATCTCCACAATCAGATCCATAAAGGGTATTCCCCAAGAATCTTTGGGTCTCAAAGGCCTCAAAAATATTGGTAACACATGTTTCATGAATAGTATTATCCAATGCTTATCAAACACAAGATGGCTATTAGAATATCTAAAGAAAGGCGCATACATAAGAGATATTAACATAAACATATGTAGCATGAAAGGAGCACTAATTAAAGCATTTGCTGAAGTTATTCAACAGCTTTGGTCTGAAGACTGTTCAGACAGAGAGGTTAATACAGCTTCATTGAAAAGTCAGATTCAGCGATTTACTTCAAGGTTCATGGGATACACTCAACATGATGCATAGGATTTTCTTCGTTACCTATTAGCAGGACTTCACGAAGATGTCAACAAGGTATATGAGAAACCAAAGCCCATATTTACAGAAATTGATGACAAACTTAGTGACATTGAGAAAGCACAAGAATCTTGGTTGAGATATCCGAGAATGGACAACTCCAAGATTGTGGATAACTTTGTCGGTCAATTAACACACACTGTGGTCACTGTTCAGTTACCTACGATCCCTTTTGGGATTTATCCCTTTCGATACCACAAAGAACAGGTCAATTACGACTTTCACAATGTTTAGATTAGTTTACAAGAGAAGAAACACTCGACGGTGATGAGAAACCAACATGTTCGAAATGTAAGGAACGAAGACGATGCACTAAATCATTCTCATTTCATAAATATCCGAAAATATTGGTTATTCACCTGAAGCGCTTTTCGCAAACAGAAAGATTTAGTGGAAAACTAAATGTTGCAATAGATTTTCCAATAAAAGGGCTTGATATGAGCCATTACGCGGCTGATAATGTGGCACCTTGTATATACAACCTCTACGCTATATCAAATCACAGTGGAACCACTTACAATGATCACTACACAGCATATTGCCGACATCCCTACACGGGACAGTGGCACGAATATAACGATTCAAGGGTGCTATTAATATCGTGGAAATCTTTAGTCAGTGGAGAAGCATATGTTCTCTTCTATGAACAAGATGACAGAAAGTCCGACCTTTAAGTTTAATAATTTTTTTTATTAGTTTTTAAATTGTATATTTTCATTGTGAACCAATGTCTTATTTGGTTTTTTCTGCAAAATTTATTTATAGATTCATATATACATTGTATTCTTATTAAAGACTCTTTATATTAACATTAAATAATTAAAATTTTCATTAATAGATACCCCAAGAAAAATATAACTCAATCAACTTTAACGAAAATAATAAATAAATTTAAAAGAATTGAAAGTATTAAAAATAATTTTAACGGAAAACGTCGAAAACTGGTTGCTGATGAGAATTCCTATTTTATGGGGTTACCTGAAACAAAAAGTTTATTAGAATGCGCCGTTTCAAGATATTGATCACTTTGAGAGGATAATTTTAGAAACATATCAAGAAATTTCCCCACAAATTATAAGGAAAGTATTACGTGAATTTTCCAATAGAACGATTAAGTGTATTAAAGAGAGGGTGGATATATCGAAGCATTAGTATGAGTGAAAATTAAATTTGTTTGTTTCTAATATTAATATGTTTTGGAACTTAGTATTTGAATGTATTTTATATATTATTAAAAAATAATCTGAAGTTTTAATTTAAATGGATGTACTTGCATTAATAACTTTTTTTAGTAACATTTTTCGATATTGTCAAATTTAAAGATACTTTACTCTTGAGTAAAACTCATATTTTTTGACAAACCTTGTATACGACTAAAAAATTTGATATTTGATGATTGTATTTTTGGTTTTAGATAATGCAGAACTTTTTATGAAGAATACATTTTTTTCCTAAAATTAATAATAAAAAAGTTTTCCTTATGATTCCAACTTAGGGGGACATAATGTATATATATATATCATTAAAGACTCGCGCCCGCGAGGTATTATATCGAGCAGTGTATCTGAAAGGTACCTCCATAGCTTTGGCACTAGGAGTAGTGGCGGTGCATCAGCGGACGACCGGACGCTTCGATGCCGTTCAAGCGGTGCACTTGGTGCGTTGCATCGAATGTGCGGATGTTGAACTAGGTCCGTCTCAAGGTCTTCGGAAGGCGCGATAGTCTCGACCAAAAACCGTAGAAAGAAGAGAAAACATAGAGGAGAAGAAGGCAGGAAGTGTGACGAAGACAACTACCACAGGCGTACCGTGTCAAGTTTTGAAAGGTTACGACGATAAAAATAGACAGCATTTGATTTTTAATTTATTTTTATTGACAGGTGGTTAGTCGTTGAAATTACGGCCAAAATACACAGTGTGGTCTTACTTAAATATAACCAAAATTTATGAAAGCTAATATTTTTTCAAAATTAAATCCATGTAACTCAATATAAAGCATAAAATGATAAACCAATTTATTCATAAATGTTCGTCACCAGTTATTATTGAATCAAACAACTTTGTGGACACTGCAAAACTCTACTTGAGCAATTTTTTTCGCTGCACACCAGTTGCGTCCCGCGGTCAACCGGACCTGTAAAGGCCTATACTAGTTACGTCCAGGTTGACCATTTTCTTATCTACAGGCTAAGAAGAAATTTTCAGTTAATGTTTGGCAAACATTTGCAAGCGACGGCTTTAACAAGTTCATATCTACTAAGCAATCCGTTATTTAATTTATTTATTTCATTTTCCATATATTTTTTTATACACTGTGTTATATATAAAATGCGACATAGGGTTTCCTGTACAAAACTGTCAAACGCGAGCTTTTTTACCAAATAGCGTTCGTGAAAAATTATAACAGATTTCAAAAGGTCGTCAAAAAATAAATTCAAATGCACTTTTAATTTTCTTAAATTCGGTCTGGTTTACTAACAAAATGCATAATTATGTTTTCAAAAGTCGTACGCCATTTTTATAAAACTTTGGAATACTAAGAACCGGTGCCGATGTGGCCGAGTTGGTACTCGCAGTGTGTCCGAAATGTTTTTTTCATAATTTTTGTCCAAAAAAAATTTTAAGTAGAGATGTTTAAAATAAGACAATTTTTTTAGGTTAGAAATTTATTTATTTAAATAAATTCTCAAATTGTTTTCTGTTTGCTGCTAAACAGTGTCCCAAACGATCTTAAAAGTTCCGCCGTACATTATTAATAACAGTTCTACTAATTTTCCAACATTCATTAATAATAAAAATTTTCAATGCATCTTCTGTCTCTGGTTCATATTCTGCTACCTTCTGTCTCCGGTTCCTATTCTGCTACCTTATTTTTTAGGAAACCCCATAAAAAGAAATCGGGGGGTGCTAAATCTGGAGTTCTTGCCGGCCAATTTATTGTACCCCCTCGACCTATGCATGTATTTGGGAAAACAGTATCAAGGTATTCCCGTACTTCCCTACTGGAATGAGCCGGACAAACATCATGTTGATACCATACTGAAATATTTCTAGGTGCGGCATTTGCAGTTTGGGGTCCTATTTCATTTTGGAGAAGATTCAAATATTCTTGGCCATTGAAGTTATTACTTAGGAAAAAAAGACCAATTATTCTATCACAAAATATGCCGGCCCATACGTTTACTTTTTTCTTGTATTGGGTATGAGACATTTATTTTACATGGATTTACTGTATCCCAATACATTTGTTAGTTTTTCTCTTTAAAACAAAACTAGACTCGTCGGTAAAACAGATGTATCTTAAAAAATTCCTATTTCGCTTGGCTTTATCTATCATAATTTCGCAGAAAAATTGTCTATTAAAATAGTCTTGCTCAAAAAGTTCTTGCACATCATGAAATTTGTATCTTTGAAGCCGTTTTTTCTTAGAACACTGTGTACTTTAAAAATACTAACATTTAAATCTCGTGTCACGCGTCTAATGGTGGTCCTAGGGTTTTCGACAAAAGCCAACAAAATGAACAGGTCAATCTCCATTAATGTTCGATTTCTTCGTCAGTGTTCCGGTTTTACGCACAACGTTGTTTACATTTTTTTAATAATTTGATGTATCCTGTGATGCGGTACATCAGTCTGACCATTGGACATATTAAATAAAAATTGTTTAATATCGCGACAACTGTGACCGCCATAATACATACGAATAATTTGCACAGTTTCTTCACGAGTAAGCATTTTACAACGATAAGAAAAATAAATAATAACTAACTGATAGGAACTAAAAACTACCAAAAATATAAACAATAAAATAAATTAAATAATGGGAAAACACGAACAATTTTAAATATAATTATAACTATTATAATAAATTAAAAATTATTATAAAATGAATTTAAACGTTAACTTACAAAAATATCGACAAACGAAACAAGAAATTACTCACAAGTACACTAAAATAACAAATCTAATCGCTTCAAAAATACTTATTGGCACCAAATTGTCAAGAATAAAAATGACATTTTTTGGATTACTAGATTTTGTTTTTTAAAATTTATACTAAATTGTCTGAACTTTTCTTTCAATGAAACAAATAACTTTGCTTTATTTTAAAATTAATGTTTTTTATATAAAAATTGTAAAAAAAGAACTAAAAATAAAAAACTTCGTCACGGCGTGGGATCGAGCCGTCATCCTCCACTTCCAAATTTCACGTACCAAATACCAACTCGGCCATCTCGGTCCCGGTTGTTTGTATTCGAAAGTGATATAAAAATGGCGTACGACTTTTAAAAACATAATTATGCATTTTCTTATTAAACCAGACCGAATTTAAGGAAATTAAAAGTGCACTTGAATTTATTTTTTAACGACGTTTTCAAATCTGTTATTATTTTTCTCGAACGCTATTTGGTAAAAAAGTTATAGTCTATTTCTTAATGTCTGACAGCACAGTAACCTCATTAAATATTCAAATAGAAAATTATCTCTTACAGAGTGATCCTAAGAATTTTACAATTAAATACTAAAATTCTAATGCAAAACAAGTAGGTGTCTGTATTGGTTATCTGTACATCCCTGTTTCAGCTCAAAATACAATATGGTAATAAAACTGAACAATGCCAGCAAAAGGATAAACAGAGCGACAGTGGCGGAGATTACGATATTAGTTCATTTTGCTTATTTAATTAGATTCGATCAACATTACAGTTGAAATAAAATTCATTCGTTTAGGCCTATTAACAAGTTACATTTTCATTTTTATTAAATTAAATTAATTAACGAAAATATAGTTTAATTCTCATAATTCAAATTTATTTACAATGAATTAATGTATATTTAGTAAAGTAAACATACCATTTATAGGAAATATAAAATTCAATCTATAGTATCATCCTCTTCGCTGGCCATACAAGAATCATCCGAAGACTCGTCGAGAGAGATCACTATCGGTTCTATAGTTTGTTCTATGAGGTTATCTAAAACCCACATTTTCTCTTCCTCTTTAATTACATGATTCACAGCATCTCTCCAGTTCTCTTCAGTTATTGTTGTCAATGAGTACTTCATGAGTTCACGAACATCTTTCATTTCAAATGTTTTATTATGTCTAGCTACATAACCTTTCATTTGGGCACATATTAACTCTATCGCATTTAATTCACAATAGTATGGCGGCAAACGAAGCACTGTTATCCCACGATTCTGGGCTATTTCATCAATAACAAACTTTTTAAATTGTAGCTTGTGATCTGAAGCAACCTTCAAAAGTTCTTTTTTCAACATATCTTCAAATGGTATATCTTTTACGATTAACCAGTTTCTAATATCAGCTTTTCTCCAAGAGGTAGATGGAAGATTTTCTGTTAATCGTGAATGATAAGTGGCATTGTCCATAACGATTACAGCATCATTTGGAATTAATTCGACCATTTGTGTAAAATACATCTGCAGCCATTTCTTCATGATAGTCTTTGGTTGATGTTGACTGGAACTCCAGTAAACCACCTTCAATGAACCCTTGATTGCATCCAATATACGTTATTATTAGTCGATGACCTTTATCGATAAACCTTTATAGATAAACCTTTTATGAAAGCTTGACGACTGGTTTGAATACTTTTGTCCTGCCATATTTTTTTCACTGAATGTCCTTCATAGAGCCATGTCTTAGCTAGATAATAGTTGTCTTTCCTCCTGTCTGTATTTTCGGATATCTCGTAAATACTGGCGTCTCCAACATATTATTTTTTTGTTGTCGATTAGCACTGATTTGCGACTTTGCTTCTCCCAAGTAAAATTTAATTTGTGTAATATTTTCCACAAAGAAGTACATAATTCCAAATTCTTAAACTAAACGTAACACCTAAATTTTATTACTGTATATTTTCAGTCTATTCATTTTCCTAATACAGTTTAAACAAAAACACGAGTTTTCCTCCTTTTTCTATGCCTAATCTGTTTCTAATATCCGAGTGTGCAATACCGAAAGAGCTAAATACGCGTTCTACTGAAGCTGATGAAGCAGTTGCACACAGGAACTGTTTTATTATTGGCAACTGTTTCAAGATTTCCGGCTCATCATTTTGTGATAACTGCGTTTACATTTCTTATTACTTCGTCCGAAAACATAACTTGCTTAAATGAAGCACTGCGGGCAATTAACTTTATTACTAAAGGTTTACAGTCCAGTGTTTTCATATAACTCGTTAATTGTTTCTGAAGCTATATTCTTTTCTACTGGTGTTAACTGGTATTTTGTTTTTTGTGGATTCAACATATACGCTATAAAATGATATGGCGTTAGTGCTTTCTTATATTGATTATTAAATTGTTGAATTTTTTGTAATGGTAATTCCACAGACTCATCAAAGATATATTGTAAATGTTTCCACTGCTCTACAGCATCTGCGATAGTAGCATTTTTCCTCTGCACAGTATCAAGAGCAACTGATATAGGTTTTAAAATGTTTAAATAATCTTGCGCTGCATGTTTAATCGCAATATTTGAAACTTTTTGGTAAATAGTGGAATCAATCTCCTTTTTATGTTCTTCGCAGATTTTTAAAATGATGTCCCACTGAGTGACATAGCAGAGTGACTAAGCAGTCGCCAAGGCTATTTCATCGCACATCGCTTGGAAGGACTAAAGCGCTGCCACCTGCTTGAATTTAACTCTAGCCAAATGGTTATTTCGAATTAACAATTTGGACCACGCCTTTAACTTGAAAGTCCTTGCACAGTAAATTAAAAATATATGCAGGGCAGCCATAAGTTATAACTTTTGCGTCCGTTTTTTCTCCTAATGATTTTCTCATATGTATCATATTTGCGGCATTGTCATAAAAGATTTTACGGTACACTTGAATTTTCATTCACATGAAGAAATCAGGTCACAAACTATTTGAGTTAAATATTCTGAAGTATGTAGATTCCCTGATGTGTCTATAGTTTCGTATAGGAGGGCTTGTCCATCTTCAGTGGTTATCGTTGCACATATCACTGGTTCGTTGTGCACTTTTGACCACCCATAAAATGACATATTTACGGACTGTCCTGACAGGGAGGAGAAACATTTTTCTTTTTCCTCTTCATAGATTTCGTCCAAAAGACTTGTTGCTACCGTTTTTCTCGAGGGCGGTGTATAACCAGGCCTTAATAACTGAATGGCTTTTTTCACCTCTAAACTCTCAATACATCTGAAGCTCGAATTAGTAGCAAAAATATCCTTTCCTATTTGTTTGTCAATTTTATGTTTTTCAGCAGTTGATGTCCGCATTACAAAACCACTCATGGTAGGGTGAGTTTCGATTGCTTCCCTTTTTTCGACTGGCTCAAAAGTTGTTGGACTTGTTGGTACTTTCGGTGGAGTATTTCTAACATATGAACTATCCGTCATGAGTGAACTACAACTTGAAGCAGATGATGTGCTAGCAAAACTGTCAAGCGACATTCGACTCTCTGGAAAGAGAAAAAACATAATTGAAAATTGAAATTGATTAATTGATGATATAGTATTGAATTATTGATTTTAATAACTAGCGAAATGCGTGAAATTGTTGGGCAACGTCAATTTATAGGTTGAGAAGGAAAACAAGCCTCGACAGGAATATTCTTGCAAAAAGCACAACAAACGCGTTCGTGCCTCACTCGGCAGTAGTCGGCACTGTATAATGAGTGTATAGGACAGAAGGAAAACAAATCGTGACAAGAATTTTCTTGCAAGAAGCGCGACAAATGTGTTGTCACAAGTTTTTGAGCCGCAAATTGTATTATAATTTTTAGACTTATACATTAAAATAATTAACAATAATTTCAAAGAATCGAAATGTTCAACTTTTATATTCAAATTTAAAAAATCAAATAAATCTTGATTTTTTTGAAAAAAAATCAATGGTTTTTGATTTTTTTACTAAAAATCAGATTTTGCCCAACCCTGATTCCCACAATGAAATTTGCTGATTATTTCACCTATTTTTTCCACCGACTCGATACTTTTTAAAGTTTGTCAATTATGTGAAGAAACTAAAACTTGCTATGGACTTATGCAATCATGACAACCTTTTTTTAAATTTAATATTTGCCACGACATAATTACAAAACCTGTTCTAAATTAAAAATTCGTTTATTTTAAGATCGCCCTGTATTATTTGAACTCATATTTCGATTCAATCGTATTTTATTTTATATCAATTGTAATATTTAAATTTTTTTGTATTAAAATGATTCCGTTGTACCTGTTGAAACCATTCATTGTTACGACCTTGACATCGACTGCTTAGCTGCCTGTGATTGGAATGCAAGAACAAAGAACTGCAGAGAAGAGCGATCACCGATTACTGGGATTATTGCTGGTTTTTTTTTCTAGTGAGGCGACCATAACATCCATGGCCTTCTACTTAATTGAACGGTTTTTGGTTAGTTTCGGTTTCAACGCAACTTTTTTTTTCTGTGAGATATGAAAATGAATTGACGTAGTTTAGAAGTGTAAACTAAAAAAAATTGTCAATTTATTAGTTATTAAATAATTTGTTTACTTTGCATATTAATCTTTGTGTAATTATCGTTGCGAAAAGTAAACGGCATTTAGAAATTAAAATATACATCTACTGACATTTGTGGAACAAACATAAATTTGGGATTAATAAAAGACTAATGTTATTTTTTGTTCTATTGGAAACCAAACACTATATTTTTTTAACCCATATTAGAAAAAAAATAGTGTCAGTCAAAAAAGAGGACTACACAAAAAACAGTCTCCAAACATGGAACGTTTTTGTTGTGCATAGGCGTTACTATGGCTCTATTAAATTAAGTCAAAAATTCAATGGCATAGTTTTTCAGACATAATTTGAATAAATCGTGGTTTGTTTTTGATGAAATACACTGAAAAAAAATTATTCCAATTTGTTTTAATTGCTTTGTAGCCCTTTTTCGGCGGGCGTAATTTCGGCCGGTAATCCCTTGGCCTACCTGCATAAATCAAAGGGTACCATTTATGACAGGGGTAATTTCGGCCGAGGGGTTGATGTTTACGATGAGATTAAAATATTGGTAATTACGCTTAATAGTTTCTGTAAAATATTAGTTGTGTATTTATTTGGAAATACCTAATCCTGTGTACCTGTCGGAAATACCTTTAATTTACTTATCTCTTTATTCTAATAACTATGTTGTACCTACTTAAGATTATTCCTTTAAATGTATAAAATTCACAAATAACAGGTATAAAATTATTATAGCTAGTCAGTATTATAACTTATCTTTAAGCTACTAGTCGATAGAAAGCATAAAATATATTATTTGTATACGATGGCATCAGTTTCAGTAATTAAGAGTTCACGCGGTTGTGACTTACTAGTTGTAGAAAAGTTTCAGTTTTGTAAACAGGACGTATTAAAAAGTGGTGAAGTACGTTGGAGGTGTATAAAGAAAAATTTAAGATGTTTAGCCAAACTGTACACTGTTGGTGCGGAATACACAGTTACTAGAAGTGAATTAATCCACAACCACGAGTCCGATGAAACTACGTTGGAGAGAAAAATAGTGACGACTTCATGCAAGCGCAAAGCTGAGGAAGACATATCGGAGAAACCTTCAAAAATTATTAAAAGCGTTCTTTCAAATCATTTGCCAGAGAATTTGTCATCGATAGATGTCAGTCTAATAAGAAGAAATTTGTACAACAGCCGCCGTAAGCTCTTACCAGCCCTGCCTAAGGATATTCACGATGTACATTCTGTACTCGATAGTTATGGACCGAAAACCACAACAGGTGAAAATTTTTTGTTTATTAACAGCACAGCTGATAATATCATTGTTTTTTCTTGCCATACAAATATAATAAGTTTATGTAAAATGAAAGATTTTTACATGGATGGCACATTTTCTTATTGTACAAAATATTTTTATCAGTTATTTACCATCCATGGACTGGAAAATGGGCATTATGTTCCTCTTTTGTATTGTCTGTTGCCCAATAAGACCAGTGACACATATATGAGACTTTTTCTGTTGGTAAAATCTAAAATTTTTGAACTTTATAATATTGTTTTTGAACCGAAGGAGGTATTTGTGGATTTTGAAATCGCAATTCATAACGCATTAAAAGTTGTCTTTCCCAAAACCAAACTAAATGGTTGTAGATTCCACTTGCACCAGGCGTGGTATAGGAAAATACAATCATTAGGGTTAACCCAAATGTATAAAGATAAAAACTGCGAGGAAAGCAAATGGCTTACTCATACTTTTGAGCTAACTTATTTAGACCCCTCTGAAGTTGAAGATTGTTTCATATTTGATCTCATGTCATACAAACCGGACCATAAACTTATAGATAAATACGCAGACTATTTATTAGAAAACTACATAGCGCCAGAATCTCATTTTCCACCAAATATATGGGCATATGAAAACCCATCAATTAAAAGAACCACAAATGCCTGCGAATCATTCCATTCGCACTTTAATTCTAGTTTTTATTCAAGTCACCCTTCTATATTTATTTTTATAGAAAAATTAAAAGATTGTCAGATCGATGCATATTTAAAAATAAAAAATTTAAATATTCCAGCAAAAATTAAAGACAAACAAGTAAAAAACAAACTAAAATTTATCGAAAACATGGTAAATATGCTTCGATCTGACAATATTTCTAGAATTAATTTCGTTAAATCTGTATCACATCAAAACGTTTTTTAAAAATTTATAGTTTACCTAAGTTATAGAAATAAGTTGATGTAATAATTTTATTGAAATAAAGAAATATTTTAATATAAAGCATTCTGTTATTTTATTTGATTTGCGGCCGAAAATACCTATGAGATAAGGAAGCAACTTAAAACCTCCGGCCGAATTTACCTACCGGCTTTTAGTACCTGCCCTTTTTCCGGCCGAAATTACATCCGCCCTACCATAGATATCTAGTATTTATTCAGAAACGATTCGGGATAGTCTATAACTCATTAGAGTGGAGAAAAATTAGAAGTATTTTATACAGGTAGTAACAAAAAAGTAAATATGACACTTGATATATTGACTCTAGTATACCTGTCAGGCGATTTTTGATTACGGAAAAGTTTTGAACTTATCGAAGGCAAGATTGAAGGTAGAAGAAAAATTTAAAAGATTGATTCAATTCGAGTTCCCAAATCCCAACTATTCAGAGAAAATAAAGAAGATGATATCTCAATCCTACCAGTCGAAAAAGCTGGAGAGTTATATTTTTATACTATGGACAAAGTAAAAGTAAATCTCTGAAATGATAACAATTGGATATGCTTGATGTCCACCTCCAGACCCACACTAGGGGATCGGAAATTACCAAACCATCGGCCTCTGTGTATATATTTTATTTCCCTCATGTAAATATTTTATGTCAAAAATTATTGTAAATAAAGGCGTAAAAAACCTGCTAGTATTACAACAACCAATATGATCCATAAGGTAAGTCTGCATATTTGAATGTAACTTCATTTTAGCATACATTTAAAGGGGGAAAAATTTGCCTTTTGGATGGAAAGTTCACAGGAAGAAAACTTGCAAATTGTTGCTATAAAAATACTTCAAATAAAATTAAAACAAAAATAGCTACAAAACAATTAGGACAATTTCAATTTTTTAGTTACATTTTTTTCAGTGTACTTCCAATTACGTAATCAAAAACAAATTTGAAAAAGATTTGTTACCTCATGAAAGACATTTTAAAGCTTCTTAACGCGACAGATGAAAATCGGAAGGAGAATTCTAAAGGATAATAAACATTTTATAACCCTTTAACAATCACATGATGCCCATTAACACTTCAGAAATTATTTTATTGAAGGACATGTGCGACAGTAAAAATTTACTCAGGTAACTAGAAAGGGTGAGTCAATATTCCAGGTCAGGTTTTGATTTTTTTAAATAAATGTATTCAGTTGAGGTTGAGCTGCAGTGTAAATTAAATCAAAATTTAAGAAGCAACTATTTCTTCAAGATAAAAGTAACGTACAATAAAAAATTGAAATAAAAAATCAAAATTGGTCTTAAAATATTCCCTGATTTAGATGCTCTTAAATTACATAAGGTCTAATTTTGGTGCTCAACGTTTATAGCAAAAAATCCACCCTTAATGGCAAAACGGACAAGAGTAAAGTACCCTAAAAAATTGAAATCAAAAATCAAAATTGGTCTTAAAATATTCCTTGATTTATGTTGAGCACCAAAATAAGACCTTATTAAGAGCTCCTAAATAAGGGAATATTTTAAGAACAAATTTAATTTTTTATCCCAATTTTTTAGAATACTCTTGTCTATTTTGCTAATTAGAGAGTTAAGAGTGAATTGCTCGCGATAAATGTTGAGCAAGAAAATCAGACCTTATGTATTTTAAGAGCTCCTAAATGAAGGAATATTTTAAGACCAATTGTCATTTTTTATCTCAATTTTTTAGGGTACTTTAGTCGGCTTCGCTCATGCATCAGTCAAGGGTAGTTTAAGAGAGCGAGCTCAAAAATTAAAATCATAATTAGCTTCTAATTCTACCGTAAAGACTTATTCAATTCTAGTATTTTTATGTAGTGGGGGGCTAAGTCAACGTCGACTCAGCCCCCTCCCCCCACATGAATATTGAATTCCTGTGTAATATGATGAGCTAAAAAAATTTTATTAGCGGGATATGAAAGCTCATAAGTATGGGCTACCTGTTTTTGATTTCTACAAAGGGGGGGTAGGTCAACAGGGCTTGTCAGCAAAGTAAACAAAGCATCGATAGTTTTGAATTCCTGATAATACTGTATTAATCAATCTTTGAAAAATGGAAAGGCTATTCTTATAACCGAATATCCTGGGGGTGTAGAAAAAGCAGTTTTTGGAGCGTCTGCAGGATTCATTTTAATTAGGTGAAACCCGAATGTTAAATCAATATTTTGAATGTCCTAATTTGTCTAAAATATCAGTCGTTAGGCAATGGATACGAATCATCCATAGTGATATCATTCAATCGTCTGTAATCGGTTACAATACACCATTTCTTTTTACCTGACGCATCTGTCTTTTTAGGAACTATCTAGAGTGGACCATGGTGATGTTGATTAGAGTTAGAATTATTATTGGAAGCTTTAACATCTTTGATATTGGCATTATTTTCTAGATTTGGAATTTTTCATTTCAACAACCTTTTCAGTACTATTCACAATTGAAGTTAAAAGAGAGTCATCTTTTACTTTGACAATACTACGACACACCATCCGAAATTTTGTATTCGGAACATGTCCTTCGTTATGTCCACTATTGACTATTCGAATTTTAACTATAGTTTCTGTTATTGGTTGTAAGGAAGAAAGGGAGTTTGGTGATCTAGGAGAATTTTTGGTCTTGATTCATATTTATGTTTAGAGATTACGGTTGAATTTGATGTAGATTATCATTAAAATTCGATTTTCGAATTGGACAATAAGAGTTTGATGATCTAGGAAAATATTTAATTACATTTTGATACATATTTTGAGCTTTCGTTTGAATTTGATCTAGATTATCATTACGATTTCAGTTTTGAATTTGATAATAAGAGCTTGTTGATCTAGGAGAATTTTTAATTTCATTTTGATTCATATTTATATTTTGAGCTTCCGTTTGAATTTTATCTAGATTATGATTATTATTCGGATTTTGAATTGGATTTATTTTTGGAGTGTGATTTTTATATTGGTTTTGCTTAGAATTCATAAGATCTAAGGGATTTTTTGAATATACTTGTGATTTGAGCTTGAGTTTGTAAAACTGGAGTTCAAATGATTTTGGATTGTACTTGCAATCAGTTTAAAACTATTAAATAGAGAATTAGACAGAATTCACTCACATGCAAATTAATACTGCTCCTGATCGTATGATAGTAGTAGTAGGGGAGGAAATTTTGTTTCTTGAAGTTTCTCTTCAGATTTCGTCTTTCTTACAGAGATCGAGGTAATTTATTTTTCTGCGTCGCACTTTTGACACCAATTTATTAATGGGTCAAAAATATTCACATGTATTGTACTAATTTGCAATAGATTTCGATAATTACACAAATTGTTCACTTAAACTTAATATCTATTAACCAGAATTTTATTTTATACTCTAGAACATAGGTTCTCAACCGGTGGTACGCGTACCACCGGTGGTACGCGGGGACATTTCAGGTGGTACGCAATCATATATTAATAATAACAATAAAAACTGTTGAATGCGAATAACATTAATTCACAGTTACGATGCAACATTTCCTCGTTAAGAATACAATTCCTCCATCTGTGTTTTACATAGAATAGTGGCAGTTTGACGCTGACCTTGAGGCTACACAAACAACCCGAGTGAATCCCACACCGACAGTTTTGTTTTGACAGTGGCATGAGCTGTGTTACTTTCTCACCCAGTAGTTTCATTCAGATGCCAATGTTAGCTGTTTTTTTTATTGTGTTCCATGAAGTGAAGTTCAGTTTTAGTTTTTAGTAGTAATTCAGCATTCGTTTTTAGTGGACATAATGAAGCGATATTTGACTAACCCCTCCACCTCTAAGGACAGTCAAAAGAAGATTAAACCTCAGCCAAATCGTAAGTACGATGCAACTTATTTACAGTTAGGATTTATAGTAAAACCTGGCACAGAAAATAACGATAATCCTATTCCACAATGTGTTGTATGCTCAGAAACACTTTCAAATCAGAGCATGAAGCCTTCCTTACTAAAGCGGCACCAGACTACTAAGCATCCCGATTTGGTTGACAAACCTATTGAATTTTTTCAAAGAAAATCTGAATTGTGTAAGAGAGAAAATCAGTGCATGGCAAAATTTGTAAATATAGACAAAAAACTAGTCAAAGCATCGTACCTTGCCAGTTATAGAATAGCTAAAGAAGGGAAGCCTCATACAATTGGCGAGACACTTTTACTTCCGGTCGCTAAGGATATGGTCGAGGCAGTATTAGGCGAAAAGGCAGCAAAGGAGATCGATAAAATTCCGTTGTCGAATGACACAGTAAAGAGGCGAATTGTGGAGATGTCCTCGAGTATTGAAGAACAGCTTTTACTTCAACTGCGCGAATGTAAATATTTTGCACTGCAAGTAGGCGAGAGCACAGACATAACAAATATGGCGCAGCTTCTTGTATTTATACGTTTTGATTATCAAAGTGAAGTAAAGGAAGAATTTTTATTTTGCAAACCTCTTGAATCAAACACTAAAGCTGAGGACATATTTAATGTCATAAATGAGTACATTATAAAAGCGAGAATATCATGGTCTAAATGTGTTGGTTTGTGCACGGACGGAGCAAAAGCTATGTCGGGTCATTTAAGTGGATTAGGAGCAAGAATAAAAAAAGTTGCTCCAGAATGCCAAAGTACTCACTGCGTTATTCACCGAGAAGCTTTGGCTTCTAAGGTTATGCCTGCCAACCTTAAGTCTGTTTTAATGGATAGCGTAAAGGTCATTAATTTTATTAAGGCCAGGGCTCTTAATTCACGGCTTTTCTCTTTAATGTCTGAAGATATGGGTGCAAAATATCAAACTCTCCTCCTACATACCGAGGTTAGATGGTTGTCACGAGGCAAGACCCTAACTCGTCTATTTGAACTGAGGTCAGAAGTCTTTAGGTTTTTAAGTGAACAAAATCATGACATGAAACACTTGTTCAATGATGAAGAATGTCTATCACGATTGGCGTATTTGGCTGATATTTTTGATAGGCTTAATACCTTGAACATGGGACTTCAAGGGCCAAGTACAACAGTGTTCACTACCAACGATAAAATATCATCCTTCAAGAAAAAGTTGGTTCTGTTTCGCTCTCAAGCACAGGACAAGGATTTCTCTGCATTCCCTACTCTTGCTGCATTTTTGGAAGAAAATGATATTTCTCTGAAGCCAGAAGTGACTGATGATATCACTAGTCATATGGAAGCCCTTCAAACGAGTTTTGATAAATATTTTAATCAAGATTTTTCTAAATATGAGTGGATTAGAAATCCATTTTCAGGGAAATTTCCTAGTGGTCCTAGTCACTCAAAAGAGTGTTTCATCGACCTTATAAGTGACAGCTCAATGAAAGATGCGTTTAAAGAAAAATCTTTAATAGAATTTTGGATGGGGACAAAAACTGAATATCCATCAGTGTTCGAACAAGCGATAATCTTTTTAATTCCATTCGTAACCTCGTACTTATGTGAATCGGGCTTTTCAGAGCTGCTGTTCATCAAAAATAAATACCGAAACCGCATTAGTGTTGAAGAGGACTTGAGAATCAAGTTAAGTTCAATCGACCCAAATATTGAAAATTTGATCAAGAACAAACAACAACAACAAGCTCATTAGGATCTGTTTATATTTAAATGACTGTGTTCAATTAACTAATTCAAGATTGTTTTTAATGTATGATACATTTTATTTTGTAAATACATACATACAGTTGTAGAATGCATTTTTATTTTCCTAAACCTGACCAAATTTAAATTATATATAGCTATATATTATATATAAATAAATAAATAAAAATATATATAAATATAAGGTGGTACGTCAAAATCTCTGAAAATTTCAAGTGGTACGTGGTTACTAAAAGGTTGAGAACCCCTGCTCTAGAAGATTGACTACATAATGTTTAGTGCATACTGTAGAGATTGACTTGAGTGTCGCGACTGATTTATCTCTAAAAAGGGTCAATATTTAATTTTTTAGAAACAAACATTGTGAGTTGACTTATTTAATAATATTTCAAGTACTTAAGAGTACTTTTGTGTGTGGTAAATTAGACAGAATCACATATATGATTATTTAGACCGATCTAGGTGATACATTTACATTGAGGATACTACGCAAGATTTACCCTATACATTTCTCGTACCGTGTAAGACCCCCATTAAAACTAATGACTCATTGAATACTACTTAATTTAATGTGTTCGAAATTCCGAAACATGTCCCATAAATTAACACAAAATTAAGTTAAAAACCCAATTGTAAAAATTATGTCTCTCACGAAGATGCTTTTCATCAATTACTGGTGAATAAATTCGTTGGAGGCGATTTAACGAAAGTGAAATGAGTGAAAACTCCACGGTTAACATCTTCAGCGGTATTTTGACGTAGCGTCTCAACTGCGACGTTGCCATATCTCGTACGAACGAATTTATATTTCAAGAATGCTTAGTAGAATGTCTTTGTTTCTTCCAGCAGTGATGATGATATTTTAGGCGGAAGGTTGAATCATAGTTTAAAGAATAAACATTGACGTAATTAAATTATATAAATAGAATGCGTAATTAATTAATTTTAAAGTGAATAATATGGTGGAAATTTTTTTTCTGTAAATGTAAGTTTACAGAATATATAAGTTCATATTATGCATTGGAACATCTCTATAAAATAAAATATATATTCCATGTTAGAATGTAACGACTTTTTTTATATTATACAGGGTAATTCCCTATTGAGGAGCGTTTTTCTCATAAACGTGTGTTTTTATAGTGTTCAAACAAAAATATAAAAAATTACGTAGAACATTTTGTCAAAAAAGCTATCAGTTAATTTCATCATCAGTAATAATTTACGTACAAAATGTAAAATAATACATTGTCCAAATCTATAAATCTATGTTTCTGTGTCTACTTTTATAACATTGATAAATATACAGTGATATCAGAAAAATCGAAAAAAATGTTTTGAAGTATCTTTTTCCGCAGCTATATTTTATCGAAGTATATTTGGTTTTATCGCTATATTTTGGACCTAATAACCTGTATAAAAATAGTACATTAAAATTCGATATTATAAATTTGGCAAAGTTGCTTGGAATGCATGTCGTGATTCAATGCAGTCTTTTGATGGGCCGTTACCATATTAAGAAGTCATTCCACTCGGCCGTTTGAGGTTGTTAGAATTTTTCATTATTTTTTGCGGCACCTCCTACCTTTCACATTATTTGCGAACCGCATCAGACTCTTTCAGACAGTGTTGAATATATTTCATAGTGAATTTGAGGGCTCTAATATCAAAGCCGCTAATCACAAATTTCACTTTTTGTTGTAAGTGCAATAAACTGCGGCAATCTTATTATTGTTTATTTCAAAGCAGGCATAGTTTCTAATTAATGAAAATGCTAAACTACATGTGATTTTAAGGTCAATATACCTAAATTTTTATCTTTTTTGAAACAATTAACAAAAATAAATGGAGAATTCCGTGTTTGATAATGACAGTTGGATTTTGCCGGATTTGATACCACTATAATGAATTGTAAAATAAACAACAAGTGATTGTAATTAATTCAAGAAAACGTATAATCAAAAATATTTAATTGAACATAATAATTATCTGATCTGACCAGGTTACTCTGGCTCATGAATTTAATTAGAGAGAATAGTTGCATAAAAACTGAGCTTTTACAGAGATCTTTAAGTAGTCCCAAAATGTTTTGTAATAAGTTTGTTAACATCTTTAAGCTTCAGCGTATTGTCTTGTTGGAAATCATCTGTTATAATGGCAGGGACACTATCATGAGAATACTGTAACACGATTGTAAATTTCTTGAAATAGTTTATTCAGAAACAAGGAATACAATTCTCTTAACGTTTACAATTTCTCGCTAAATCGTTAAATTTCAGTCCCGTCACAGTTGTCAACTCCACTCGCAACTGTCGCACCTCCTTATATATATATATATATATATATATATATATATATATATATATATATATATATATATATATATTTACTGAATCTTCCAGAATGTTCCAGAATGACATTTCGAACCCACCAAAATCATCGATCGAATCCAGAACATTCTATTGCTGTTCAACCTAACTGATAGGACAACTCAAAAGAGAAAGAAGGATACCTAACTTAAATCTAATTAAGGGGAAAGAAGACTATCTAACTTAAAACTAATTAAGAGGGGAAAGAAGAATATCTAACTACTCTCACTGCCATTAACTGGTTCGTTACACTGCCCACTCCTCCTGGAATTACTGGCAATAACTGGATTCCTTATTTCAAAATCTAAGTTGTTGAACTCGCCCTTATTCAGTATGGGTTCCCTTGAATGGCGCCAGACAATCATGATGGACGACCGTAGGCTTCCCCTCCATCCATCCATGGCTCTACAACCCGGGGTGGGTCTTGGCCGCCTAAACAATTCTCCTCCATTCATGTCGATCCTGAGTACTTTCTTCCCAATTAAGGACTCCCAAAGTTTGCAGGTCCTTGTGTATATTATCACGCCATCGAAGTTTTGAGCGCCCAAGTGGTCTTTTGTTGTTAGGGGCTTCTTCCCAGACCCTTTTAATTAGCCTTGAGTCATTACTCCTCTGGACATGTCCCAGCCATCTTAATCTGTTGGATTTAATTTCTTGTACTATACTTGGGCTATTATATAGTTCATATACCTCATTGCTCGTGCGCCTCCTATACCGCACTGTTTGTTGATCCCAGAGTCCTCCGTATATTTTCCTAAGGATCTTTCTTTCGAAACGATTGAGTAGTAGCGTGTCTTGTACCGTCATGGTCCATGTTTCGCTGCCGTATGTTACAACTGGTCTTATAATAGTTTTATATGTTTATTTTTGTTTGCCTTGTCAGAGTCCTTGATCTTAATAATTGTTTCCCCTGGAAACTCTAAAATTCCGATATATGACGTCGTTATTGTTTTCTTGATAGTGTACGGTCGCTCCCTGTTTTAGTTTGGGACACTGGCCACGTCATCGTCGAGGGTTGTAGAGTCATACCAAGTCGCCTACTTGATAATTGACCTGTCTACTCGGGTGTCGTGGTACCTGTTCATCCGGTCACTATTTAGTTTAGTTGCAGCTTGGTACGCACCATTTCGTGGATTTCCCCTACTTCCTATGGAAATCTTCGACATATTCTTTCCCAGCCTCCTCTTCAGCAAGCTTGCTGCCTAACACCAAGTCGCAAGGCAGTTTCATTTCCCTTCCAAACAGGACCTTTGCAGGTGTTTGACCGGAAGATTCATTAACAGCTGATCGAATGGCCATTAGGAAGAATGGAATGTGTTGATCCCAATCTTTTTGATGTTCTGACACAACTTTCGATAGATAGCTCTATGGTGCGGTTCATTCGTTCCACCATTCCATCAGACTGGGGATGCATGGCAGTAGTTCAGGTTTTCTTAATACCCAGCCTTCGACAAACTGTTTTCAAAATTTCTTCTTTGATCCGAATGTAGCTCAAGAGGCACCCCAAATCGGCTGATGAATTCATTTACCAGGACATTGGCTAAGGTGGCAACTTCTTAATAGGGAACAGCATAGGCTTCAACCCATTTCGAAAAATGGTCCATCACTATGAAGATGTATTTGTTCCCAGTATCACTTCGAGGTAAAGTTTCCAACACGTCCGCAGCAATTCTTCCAAAGGGGCTTCCAACCAAGTATTGCTGCATTTCAGCTCTTCGCCTTCGAGTAGGCCCATAGCTTGCTGCGCATACGGTACATCTTCGACACCAATCTTTGACGTCCTCTTTGAGGTTCGCCCAGTAAAATCTCTCTCGGACCTTCTGCAAGGTCTTTGTCACACCGAGATCATAATCATGAAGCTGTTGAAGGATTTCCGGGACATTATTTTTAGTAACTATCAACTGTTTCCTTTTTGTCAGAGTTTTTAAGCAGACTCACTAGAAGTCCATCATCTCTTCGCGCCATGTTGGGCACTGGTCCGCTCGTTTGTATTCGCGGATCTTCTTTAGGACAGGATCCCTTTCTTGCTGGTCTTTCATTTTTTGGTTCCAGTTGTCAGGGGTTACTTTAATCGGCGCACTTATCCCCTAGCGTCGTTCTAGGCGACTACAATGGCGGCAATCTAGTTGGCATGGTCTCTGTGAAAGGGCATCACCATTGCAGTGTCTTGTACCAAGTCTATGTTCGATTTCAAAGTCGTATTCTTCTAGTTCCTTGTGAATGTATAAGCTACCCGTTTGTTGTTTGATCGTTGCCAACTTTACTCTCGGAGGATCTTTTCGATGATCTATGGTCGATGTCACCGTCCAAGAGTCGAACCGTTTTAGTTTTCCTGCTGTTGAGGATTGTCTGTTACGCGGGCAAGTACTTCTTATGTGGCCAATTTCACCGCAACACCAGCATCTCACGGGCCGTCTCTTCCTTGAGGCTACAACCCTCAGGACTTCCTCCACCACTTTTTTAAGTTCACTATGGTCACCAGTCCCTGTTGTCACTAAATCAGGGCTGGTTATTCTCCGTACACGAGCAGGACCTAATATAGCTTCCGTTGCCGCTTGAAATTCCAATGCAATCGACGTTACATCCACCCGGGTCTTCGAACACGCCAGCAGCACTGCTCGTTGAATCTCTGCATTTCCGAGGACTGTCGACGAAAGCTTGGACATTCAGATTTTCTAATAGGTCTTCTGTTGCAGATGGATAGGCACATCTTACTATCCTAGCGATATCCATCTCGAATTCTTGTATCGGCTTTCTGCTTCCGGGTCTTAAGTTGGGATTTGTAGACCGGCTCCAGATGGGCATCACCATAACGCATCTCAAATCGTCTCACTAAGGCCTCAAAGTCTTCTGCATCGCCCTCTTGAATAGTCTGCAACACATCCAAGCAGTGACACGGTGAGTGATATAAATCTAAGAGTTGACGACAACAGAATCCATGAGGTAGTAAAATTTTTGTACCCATCATCTTTTAGATTTACAAGACAACTAGTCGAAGAGGTCTACCCCGCCCATATGTTTATTGTACCATGAAATACTCTTAGCACATTGTACATCTTCTTTATGTCCATCTTTATTGGTTCGTTTCACAAACGTAGGCTCTGAATTTGTATGCATATTAGAGGAGACAACAATTGTTTTTTACCTCAGTCATTCCATTTACATACTGAAATTTTATTAGCCATAGCAAAATCGCTCTCACCATACTTCAGTCTTTGATCTGTGCACAGTAAATGTTTCGGATAATGCTTCCTGTTAATTTGTATAGTGCCACATGCAATTAAGCCCTTATCTAAAATTCTTGCTAGTAGTGGCATTGAGGTAAAAAATGTATCAAAGAAAATATAATAACCCAGATTCTGGAAACTGTACTAATAGACAATAACACATTTTCCCCAAGCGTAAGTGTGTTATCATAAATTGTAGCTTTTCCTTGATAAACTTCGAATCCAATCAAAAATCCGGTTGATACGCAAGCAATTCCCCAGACTCTTTTGATAGGCTTCAAAGGCATATATTGCTTTAGAGTAGATCTGCCTCTGAAGCCTATCATACTTTCATCTAGAGATAAATTCCTGCTTGGAAGGAAAATTTACTTATAGCGCTTATTTAGAAAATCCAGTAAAGGCCTAACTTTGTAAAGTCTGTCAAAGTTTGGTTGGTCTCTTGATGGCATTTTACTATTGTCATTCAAATGCAGGTTTCGTAGTATTTGCTGGAACCTTCTAAAATACATAATGGAACAAAAAGGTTATCATTTGTTGACCAATAAAGCCTCAACGAAGATAACCCCATTACCAGAATTCCAAAAAATGCTTTTAATTCTTCGGCTGAAAGTCCAAGCTGAATTCCAATGTGACTAGCATATAAATCTGATTCATTAACAATTGTTTCAATCATAGGACCTATAAAAGACAAAAATATTTCAAGTTGCGACGCAACGTTTACTTCAGTTTTTGGCACGAACGAGCGATCAAAAATGAAATCATCGAACATTTTTGCAGACTTACTAATTTTTTTAAAAGGATATATATCATTCGTTTTATTTGGCATATTGAGGGTATCTGAACTTCGCTATCACTATCATCACTGAAGGTAAATACTTGCTTCGGAGGTACTGCATATGGCTCAAAATCTGGATCTTGGATAGAATCGTCACTGTCAAAAGATTAGTCACTATTTTTCGGTTCCATGATCATCTCAGAAGTGGATGCTTGTGTTGTTTGCATAAGGGCGTGTGAATTTGACGTGTTGGTTCCGCTTGATTATCATCGGCATCGCTATCTCCGCCTATGTCCGAGTTAATCTTCCTCTTCATTTATGCCTTCAGAGTCAAACATTATTGCATTGACGACTAAATTGGAATTTATGGACGGTGCTACAATGTCCGAAGTGACTTGAATCTCTTTGTCACAAAATCAACACTAACTATACAAATATGGGTCTAACTTAAATTATCAACAAATGTCACTCGGACCCTTCTGATTCTAACCCCTTTAATTATAAATGGGTTTCGTTTATCACTGTATATTGTTACGAACATGAATTAACTATTTACATTATTAATTCTAACGTTGTGGTGCGACTCTGTATCACACTGTTGCTGTTGATCTGCGCTGACTTATAATGCCAGCGATTGTTCTAGGAAATATCCATAGTCTACTTTTTTGCATACATTTTTTAAAAACAGTAATATTTTTTTAACCACTGTATATACAAATAATTCATATATATTTTGCACGAAAATTCCACATAAAAATGGCCAATTATGTACAACCATCTCATTAAAAGTTTAAATTTTATAAAAAAACCTCTCATCAATTTAGTGGCATTTGTCCCATTTGCAATTCTGATTTTGGCATTGTAGATGACTGGTCTTAAAAAATATTCCACAGACCTACAAAAAATAGTAAATTTATGTTGAATGGCGACAATGCCTGAGGTTATACATCTAAGCGGTCGGCAGTCCTACAAACAGAATTCTGTTGATGTTACTTTAAATTTTTTTCATTTCGTTTTTGGGTCTTTTTGTTCTACATAACTAGAGGTATTTTTATTTTGTCCTCGCATGGGTTTGATCTCTTGTAAAATATACCTGCTCTAAAAAACGATACAGTCAATTAAATGGATGTTGACCCATTAGTTTTGAAAAATAGAAAGTATCTTTTTTAAATTCAAATCTATTAATAAACAAAATGTTTCCATAGATAAAACTAGATTTGATATTTTTCAATAATCTCATGTATTTTTCACATTATCTAATAACAGGGAGCTACTAACTAAAGAGAGGCAACAATCCACTGACGCGCAAATTTTTTAGGATACACTGAAAAAAGTTTTCTATTAGTACACTGCAATAAAATGTGTATATTTATGTGACGCTTTGGAGGGGATTATGACTTATATATTTAGATGTTAGCCACTGGTAGACTGTATTGTGGTTAGAAGATACTCTTATGGCCGTATTCCTAAAGCATCCATAAGTCGATCTATAACTATTGGTTCGATAAAATTTATTGGTTGCATAACTGTAAATGGTATTCCCATCGCTCATTTATGGAGTCTCTAACTATTGGTCAATTTATAGAATCAATATCTATGGACTTGATAAAATCATGGGAAATTTTAATATCTTCGATGTGCAACAAAGGAATTTAACCATTGCGCATGCGCTTTTAACGATATACAATAACCACAAACTAATAATTCATTTTGTTTCGATTTCCATTTCCATTCGATTGTTCCCTGGTTCAGTTTGTTCATTTAAGTGTGCAATGGAAGAAACAAAGAAGAGGAAGCGTTCCAGTAATTACACGGAAGACGAAAGGGCTGAGTTATATGCCATTGTGTAAAGACAGGAGAGTGTCATAGAAAATAAAAAAAAACGACGGTACCTCGGTGAAAGCTAAGAAAGCCACGTGGGACGCCGTGGCAAACACGTATTATTCATTGCAGAAGACGGGTGTTGGAAATTCGGGGCAACTCCAAGCATTATATGATGAAATGAAGCGGAAAGCAAAAATAAATGTAGTATATGAAGAAGAAGAAGTCCTTGAAGCAATTCCAGTACAGGAAACGCATAAAAAAACACAAAAAAAAAACAAAAAAATGGAGGATGAAACGCTCGAGATAATAGCTTCAAAAGAAAAAGTCTACTTAAACATTGCCAATGTTTTACTTGAGAACATAAAGTAGATTTATAGAGAGCTAAAGCGTTTCTTGTTGATATAGCAACGCTCCGCAAATTTGGAGTTGATACATGTTCGTTGCTATGTCCACGAGTTGCACTCAGTTAAAAACTATATGTTTTATAAATATTTCCTGACTAAATAATAATCTTCATACTATCTCAGGAAAATAGATTTTTAATTAAGAATAAAACTAGAGTGCAGTAAATTTCATAGAATACTTTATTCGCTAAATATTAAAGATGTTTCCACTGCAGTAGATACCTAGGCAGATATCGTGGAGAACAGCAGTGGCAGTAATAACAGTTGATACTGTTTCCACATTGATGACCATCCCTACATATAGACAAGGAAATCTTCTTTTTAAAATGCCGAAACATCTTTCTATTGCGTTTCTGGTAGAGCAATGTGCCTTGTTGTATTTCTGTTCTGCTGGTGTGGCTGGGTTCAACAACGGAGTTAACAAATATCTAGAAAATGGAATAACGGAACTTTTAGTATTTATGCACATATTTTTTAGGTTATGATTACAATAAGTAGCGATCAAGATCAAATAGTATATTATAACCATATGTAATACATCTTTTATAATTGTTTATCAATTTACTTACCTTTCATAATTAATTTATTCGATCGATTTCAGCACAGTACCGTAAAAAAACATCGAAACTGTAACTTCATCTACTCCAATATTACCGCTAATGGTCCTATATAACTTATGGGTCGATTTATGGAACCAATAACGCCTATTGAACGTTTGGGAATACGAAAACATACGTTTCGCCCGTATTTATGGAACCAATAGCGTTATTGAACCAATAAGTTTAACGGGTCCTTTCTGAATGCGGAAAACGATTTTATTGAACCAATAGCGGTTTTATGGGACCAATAACTTGTATTGGGCGTTTAGGAATACGGGCCATAGACGAGTATATTAATAGAAGTAGACTCATTGGCTCCACAGCTAAGGCTCTCAGCGGGGCTAGAGCTTCTAAGGAACTTCCAAGGCCAGTATTTTGTACAGAATTCAGGGTACTCAACGGGCATAACCCCATTGCACCTATTCTACCTGCTCTAATCCGGGTCTCAAAAGGTCACAATTTTCTGTTAATAAGTTCCTAATTAAGTGTCCTTTGAAATAGGTAAAGAAAATTTTTAACAAATTTGAGGCTTGGGGTTCAAAACGAACGAAGCGCGTCGGCGCTCAATCGTAATCTTTATGAATTTTTTTGACGGTATAAAAAATACTTACATCACAATTTTTTGTTAGTAGGTTCCTAATTAAGTGTCCTTTGAAATAGTTAAAGAAAATTTGAAAGAAATTTGGGGCTTCGAGTTCGAAACGAACGATGCGCGTCGGCGCTCAATCGTAATCTTTATGAATTTTTTTTGACGTTATAAAAAATACTTACATCACAATTTTTTGTCAATTGGTTTCTCATTAGATGTTCTTTGTAATTGTTGAATACTATTTTTTTTATTTGTAGATCTTCGATTCAGAATGGTGAAATATGTACAGGAATAATTATTTCAACACTATTTAACACTAATTTTTGGTAGTAAAATTATGTAGCCTATTAAAATGTCATTATATATTTCAATATTAACATTTTTTGCAAAAGTACAGTTTATTTTGTAAAAAAGTATTCGTGGATGGTAAAAAAAATCTGTGGCTAACTTCACACGGGTTCAAAAAAGAACTATTTAGAACATATGATTCTCAACTGCACTCTAAAATTAGAAGTAAATAAATTTATGCATTGCCTAAATCCTTTGCTACAGTTGCCAGGAAAAGTATTACCACGACCTGTTGTTAATCTCCAACAATTATTAAAATTTAACTATCTACAAATTTACGATTTGCTCTTTCTCCACATAAATAATCTCAAAATTAAATTGTAATAATTGTACCTAAAGAAAAAGCTGTGAAAACAAACATAAAAAAATTAAAAAATACAAAAATAAATAAAATGAAATGTAGAAAACAGGGAAAGAAGAAAAACAAAAAAAATGAAATAAAATAGAAAAAATTAATAATAATACTGTTAAAAAAAACTATTGAACAATTAAATATATATAAAGTTAGTAACCATCTTACTCTTCAGATATTTACTAATATTCCAAAGTAAATCAGCTATATGCGCCTCCGTGACGATGTTGGTTGTTTTTTTCGAAAATTCGGGATCTTCCAATTGAAGGCTGATGTTGAGTTTCGATTTCCTGTTGAAATCCGTTGTTTTGTTTCGATCAACATCTTCGCTCCCAAGTTTTACACCCTTATTTGGTTATACCGTACTGAGGACAGCTAATGAGACAGAAACATGCATGTGTGCGGTTACTACTACGTTTCAGTAGCCCCTTTTCTATCTGCGTGCATTAACCAAGACCTTTATTGTTGTTGTTTACATATCATGCGATATTCACACATCTTGTTTATTATAAATAATGGAGATAGAGTTTCGGTAGATTTGACTTTTTCATTGTAAATTTCCTCTTCTTTAAGAATCATTTTTTTATTTCTTAAATTTTCATATATTCGCAATTAAATTCCTTTTTCGTCTTTATCTGTTTTAGTGCTAAAATAGTTATTTATGTAACAAGTGTGTAAAGTAGCCTTTTTTCGACGAATGTGAATATTGTCGCATGAGCCGCAGGCGAATGCGACAATCACATGAGTCGAAAAAAGGCCTTTACACACGAATTGCATACACTATTTTTTCTACTACCGAAAATTTTATCAAAATACAGAAGTTTAATAGTAATTTTCTTTGCGCACTAAAGTAGGTTTAATTTTTCTTTAAAAGAAAATATACCGCTTTTATTGATGCCTAATAAAATATATTATATATTGATTAATATTTTGAACATTTTAATCAAAATTACAACAAATTAACAAAACAACAGACGAATTCAATTATTAACAATACTAATATTAAAGGTGCAATGTGTGCACTCGAACATTTTCGGAATATTTTGTTATTTTATTATTCCTACACCATTCTTTAAACAAATTGTATTTTGTTTCGTAAATATTCACAGATTTTTGGGACAATAAATCATTAGAAGCATTCTGAGCTATGTGTAATATGTTTGATGGTGTATTTTCAAAATAATCTCCTGAGAGATCGTCAGAGGAATCCATCTTTATAATTATATGTACCTACCTATACCTACCGTTTTCTAAAAAAAGAATCTAAAATAACATCATAGTTTCCTAAAAATGTTCAATACTTTTTTCTTTACGCACTAGTGCGTAAAGTAAAGTATTACGCACTCGAAAGTGTGTCTAAAGTACGTACTTTACGCACGGTAGTAGAAAAACAATTTTTTTAGGCAACATTCTCGATAGAATGAATAGCATGTATTACAAGCTCTATCTCTATTTGTAAATTATCAAACATTAGACAGGAAAAACATCATTATTCCCAGAAAAAACGGAATATTTGACTACAATGTAAATACAATAACAACATGGGTCATATTACAATATTCTCAGAAACTAAAATTTATAAAAATCGTGTTGACAGTTTTCGAAAGAATTGTAAAGTTCCATAAATATTGTTTTATTTATTCAATCTACAATAAATAAACGCAATTAAAAACGGCTTTGATCCATTATTTATTGTTTTATTTATAAATACTCAGTCGTAAAAGCCGATATTATTAATATTATTGACATTGACTTCGAAAATGTTGTTCAGCAAACTAATAGGATGATTAATAGTAATTGGTAATTATCTCAAGAGTATTGAACTTGATTGAAATGTGACCTTCGCGGAATTACCTAACGAACTGTTCGCGATCTCTAATTGTTTTAATACCTTTGAGTGACGCTGTCAAACACCATATTTATGAAGTTATAACGTAATTTTTTAACTTGGACATCGTACTTCAAATGTTACATATAAAAGTGAAAATAACTTATTTTGTATATCTCAAGCACATTAGGTTATTCAAATATATTGTTTTAACCATCAATTAAATCGGGCAACACCGCATTAAGAATACCTCGTCGTATTTACTCCTCCTCTTTTCACCTTCAACATCGATATAGTGTTCTCTTCGTCTGACTGGTCGTGAGAGAAGCGATCGGTCCAAATTGCACACGTTGACCCAATATGAGTTACAAGTGTAATAATAATAAATATCGCTTTTTCTTTCTAACTTACGTTGAAACCGACGAGACGTAAGTCTTTGATAGCGTAACGCGTCGACCGTCATGGCCAGCCATGACCTAGGCCACTGTTCAATGACTATTATGACGCACCCACGTTTTATTTTCATTTGTTTATTATAAAGAACCAACGAAACTACGATAAGTCATTGTAAACGTGTGGGAAAAATCTACGTTGAATGGACGGTTAAAAATAGATCAGCCTTATTGGAAAAATTTATTATATTGTTAAATGGAATTTTTAGTCGGTTTTACGCTTCGATGGTTTTTCGATGAAGGTTTGGTCTGTGCGACGGGAGGTCCGAGATTACTGTCATGGGAACACATTTTTTGGGTATTGATCCGTTCGGTGATTAACAAAATATTTCTATAATTTGTCATCTCATTCCAAAAATTGTGAATTAAAGATATAAGGTAAATGTATCACTAGTTCTTCGACCGACTAGCTTTTTTTGGGGTCTTCGATTCAGAATAGTGAAATATGTACAGGAACAATTATTTGTAATCTATTTATTCGCTTAATCTTTAATTTTTGGTAGTAAAATTATGTAGCTTATTAAAATGTAATTATATGGTTCCCATAGGTTTGTTCCAACTTAATTGAAAACCGTTCGGCAACGGTCACGCTCATGCGCAGTACTAAAAAAGTGTTCCAACTAAAAATTGACGGTTCATCGGACGGTTTTGATGGCGTTCCAACTGATTTTGTGACCGCTTGGTTTTGAAATGATCATTTTTGGGTACAGGGTTTTTCATTATATATGGACCCTTCTATATCTCACTTATCATTTGATGCAGATAACAATGTTTCAAATAAGAGTTAAAGGGTTATTAATGTAGTTTTTAAAATTCAACAAAAATATTATACAGGATGTCCCAGAAAAGAGGGTCAGAGCCAAAGTGTTCTTTCTTAAATGGGGCACCCTATATATTTTTATATTTTTAAACTGTTCACTTCAATCCGAATTCAGCAATATATAATTGTTATAGTCGAACCTTAACAGTTCAGAAAATATATTCATTTAAAAATCGTTTTCTGTGGGATGAAAACGAACTATAAACAACGGGCAATGAAAGCATTGTCATATTTGACAAGTAGTTATTTACACCATTATAAAACATTGTATTTGATAGTTTGGAAAATGCGGTATACAGATGATGAAAAGATAGAAATATTTTCTCTATTTGTAAAAAATAATAATAACAAATTAGATGCAAGGAGAGAATTTATGGAATTATATCCAAATCGGCATGCGCCTAGCAAAAATACGTTCAACAGAATATACCAGCATGTAATGACAACTAAGAACTTTTCTAGGAAAAAACGAACGTGTGTAATTAATGAGGAGGATGATTTAGATATACGTCTGCATTTTGAAGGTAAAACAATATATATTTCTTTGGATTTTATGGTAGTTGAATAAGAAGGAATAATTTTTGCGCTACTACTTTTTTGCAGAAAACTCTGAAGACTCGTTAGTAACCAGCTCCAATATATTACAAAAACATCCTATGAAAATTTTTAGGACTCTGAAAAGACACAATTATAAACCATATAAGATACTTCCCGTGCACAAACGGAAACGGTTAATATTTTGTCAGGAAATGCTTCGTCGCTTGAATGAAACTCTAGATATCCTTCAGAAAATCTGTTGGACAGATGAATCCAGTTTTTCTACAGCTGGCGTGATTAATAGAAAAAATAGACGTTCATGGGAAAATAAAAATCATAGACAGCGGAAAGTGCAACAAATAAAGAAATCTGGACGGAAATCAATTAAAGTTTGGTGTGGAATATTCCAGAAAAAAGTAGTTGGGCCAATATTTTTCAATTATAAGTTAACAGGAAGAACTTACCTAAACTGCATAATACACAAAATAAGTGAAATACTAGAAAATTAATTTACAGCTGACCAATTAAATACTATGATCTGGCACCAAGATGGGGCATCACCCCATAATGTATTAGAGGTGAGAGAACATCTCAACAATCAGTTTCCAGAGTGGATCGGAAATAATGGGAAAATTCTATGGCCTCCTAATAGCCCCGACCTAACTCCCTTAGATTCTTTTTTGTGGGGGATGCTGAAAGATATAGTTAACTTTGGCGAAAATAACAATCTTCAGATAATTCAGGAAAAGATTCAAGGCGAAATTAATAACTTAAATAATCATACTGATATTATTTCTAAATGTTTAGAGAATTTACGCCGAAGATACCAACTATGCATTGACAATATGGGAGGTCATTTTGAACAATATTTATAGTTTCATTTGGGCTTACTTAGTTTGAGATTACTTTATTTTGTAAATAAATTTACTGAATTCCAATCGATAGATTACATCTTACTGTGTCGTATATATTTTCTGAACTGTTAAGGTTAGACTATAACAATTATATATTGTTGAATTCGGATTGAAGTGAACAGTTTAAAAATATATAGGGTGTCCCATTTAAGAAAGAACACTTTGGCTCTGACCCTCTTTTTTGGGACATTCTGTATAATATTTTTGTTGGATTTTAAAAACTACTTTAATAACCATTCAACTCTTATTTGAGACATTTTTAATTGTAACAAATAAGTGAGATATGGAAGGGTCCATATATAATGAAAAACCCTGTACATGGTCGTGAGCTGAAACTGAATTGACTGACTTGCGCACTCTTCTGTATTCTGTACATGTACACCCTGTTATCGTTTAACCTAATATTTGAAATTGTTATTGTTTTATAAACATTTTTATTTTCAATAAATCAAACAAATATTTAATAATGTAAGAAGTCGGAGATGGTGATTTTATGTCACATATTTCGAATGAAGATGATTTAGAGTTATAATTATAATAATGCCAGAATCAAAAATGAAAATTATTTAGGTACCTATGTTTATTTGTTTGTTGTATTGTACAGCTGAACCATGATGTAGGTTAAGGTGATGTTAAAGACTCTGATGATGAAGACCAAGATGTAATAAATATAGAGATAATTGCAAAAACTTTGCCATTCTGAAGCCGCGTTTACACCAAATGCTGTCAGCAAATGTTGGCCAGCTTTTGTTGGCAGCATTGCTATCAACAAATGCTGGCAGCAAATGTTGGCGAATTCCCTAGACTGATCAACATGTGTTGACAACATTTTAGCGCTTTGGTGCGTTTAGTTGCATTCGGCATTCCGAGATGTCAACACTCGAGCAACTTGCGGCGGTAGCAGCAGCGTGCGTCATCATAGGTAAAAAGAAAAGACCAAAGAGATATTGGGTAAGGCCTTCCCTTAGGGCCAGATCTGTGTATAGTGGAAGTGACTTACTTTCAAATTTAAATCAGGACGATATTAATCCATTGTCAAGAGAGTTGAGGTGTGACGGCACCGTTAAAAACTTCTTGAGGATGACAAGTAACGACTTTGAAAACCTTCTCACAGCTATTGGACCTAAAATTGCGAGACAAGACACCAATTACAGGCTAGCAATACCTGCACGAGAAAGACTTGCAGTGACCTTGAGATACTTGGCCAGTGGAGACTCTTACTCTAGTCTCAGTTACCTGTTTAAAGTGTCAAAATCTACAATTTCTGGAATAATACCTGAAGTTTGTGCAGCTTTGATTGATGAGTTGAAGGATAATATAAAGGTAAGTGAATACTTGTATATAACCAAGTGTCCCATGATTGCCTCCCTCCATATCCAAAAATCAAATACATATGTGATTGGTTATATTATGCTGTTAGTAGGCTAATAATAGTTGTTTGGGAAATTGGTTGGTTTAAAGAAACTTAGTGAATATTTCACTCAAAGTTTAATGACATACATAAATAATACATATCAAATCAAAACAGCTTTATTTCCATAGAAATTTAGTTACTATTTGATGATAAACCGATAGATTGAATAATTTTATCACAATAAGCATCATTGTACTCGTCATGTTGAGGAGCCCACTGAGCAGAAATGGGACTTGCAGCGTTGATGGATGAATGGATTTCATTAGATGTTGATGGATCGTATGACTGAATGTAGGAAGATGCACTGGTTGATCTTGATGGCTCTGGACCCATCGGTAACTGATTAAGTTCCATTTCGAACAAAATGGTATTAATCCTGTGTTTTGCAAGTGCTTGGTCCCGAGAGTTTATAATTTTTCGTAATTGACACGCAACGTTTTTTCCAAAGATATCAAACTCGTCTTCAATTCCTGGCTGATTTAACTGGCTAGACACTTTTTTCATTACTTGATAAGCTTCATCCACCATTGAAGCTTTCCTCTTCTTCGTCAATTTTCGAGGAGGATCCGTTCCTGTTTTAGGTGTGTTGTCGGCAGTTGTGATTGATGTGTCATTGCCCTCCTCTGCAATGTCCTCCTAAAAATAAAACCACATTACATTACAGTTGACATTACCTTGAGTTGACAGAGTAGGTAAAAATCACTAGTTTTAAATCTTTTGCTGAAATAAACGTTTATTTTTTATAAGATTATGGTATATTGGCACTTATATCTTGACTGTATGGATCACTGACCCCTTTAAAATACATTTCATTTTGCAGTTGCCGAATACTAAAGAAGAATGGCTACATCATGCCAAAGAGTACAACTCGCAATGGAATTTTCCGCATTGCATTGGAAGCATGGATGGGAAACATGTGATGCTACAGGCACCCATCAACACATCAAGTGAATATTTCAATTACAAAGGTTATTTCAGCATTGTCCTCCTGGCTGTTGTTGATGCAAATTATTGCTTTACTTACGTCTCTGTTGGTTGCCAAGGACGGTTATCTGATGGTGGAGTGTTTGACAATAGTACCTTAAAACAACACCTTCAAAATAAGACTTTGAATCTTCCCGACCCAAGTTTCCTTCCAAGAAGGGAGTACTTACCGGTACCCTACTTTTTCCTGGCTGACGATGCCTTTCCTTTAAAAATTAACATCATGAAGGCGTTTCCTGGATTGCATGATAAGGCAAGTGTAAAACGTGTCTTCAACTATCGCCACTGCAGGGGCCGTAGAATAGTGGAAAATGTATTCGGAATAATGAGTGTGGTTTTCCGTGTGTTGAGGAAACCAATGTTATTGGAACCAGAGCGGGCAGACACAGTTGTTTTAGCCTGCTGTCACCTGCATAACTTTTTGCGAAGAAGTATGTCATCAGCTTCAACGTATACACCTCCCGGAGCTTTTGATGTCGAGGACCTAGCTACAGGATCATTAGTGCCAGGACAATGGAGAGTTGATGGAATGCCTAGAGAAACTCTACTTCGTTTAAAGAAGATTCCAAAAAAACCTTCCCAGCTGGCCAAACAAATACGTGATGATATCAGTGTTTACTTTCAAAGTGAAGAGGGTTCAGTGCCATGGCAAAACAACTACTAGGCCTAAGATACAAATGTACATAACGACGTTTGCACATATTATAACGTATAGTTGAATTAACAACAATAACAAACAATTAAAGTAGTGTTAATTACATTATATATTTTAGACCGTTGTGTTTATGTTTAACTTTTTTAACCTATAAAAGTGACATTAAAATATGTGACAATTTGATAAAATAATCTTAAGTTGTTAACTACTTGCCTGCACTGTTTCATCGGCAGCCTCTTTGTCGTCAGTGGCAATCCCAGCTTCTTTAATCTTCCGTGCAGTAGTTTTCTCCTTTAAAAACAGCATCGCTTTAAAATAACACCACTTGCTTTTATACTCGTCTGCCCCCGAACTACTCTTCTTCTTCTTAAGTTCTCTTTGAAACTGTGCCAACAATGTTTTCACTTTTGCCTGTACTTCCGAATTACTGGCTTTTATCTCCCGCGAAATGTCATTCCATGCATAGTTCTTTAGGTTTTTATTTTTATAATCAGGGTCCATCGGATTCCAAAGAACTGGTTGCTCTCGATATAGGTCAATCAATTGCATGACTGTTTCACGCGACCAATCAATTTCACTCTCAATGCTGTCGCTGTTCATATTGAGTTGAGAAACACGGACACCAAACAACACAGACGTACTACCATCAACAGTCGCAACTAGAGTACTGACGCTGTCGGAACGACATGGCGGCCAACCACGTGCGCTAAGGTAAGTGTTGCCAACATTGTTGACGGTCGCTTTTAGTCCCGTCAACATTGCTGCCAGCATATGTTGGACAACATTCTTTGATCTTTACCGACTACTGGTGGGTAAATGCTGCCAGCATATGTTGGACAACATTCTTTGATCTTTACCGACTACTGGTGGGTAAATGCTGCCAACACTTTTCGGTGCTGACAGCATTGTTGGCAGCAAATGTTGACGGAATTAAAAGTACGATTTTTGTAAATGTTGTCAGCTTTTGCTGGCAGCAATGTTGTCAGCTCCGGTGTAAACGCGGCCTGATACAGTATTTTCAATTTGACACTTCAGTGTATAAATGTGAATATATTCAAAAATAAAACACATTGTTAATATTATGGTTATTTTTTATTATTTACATTTGTTTTGAACTGATTATTAACTCATTATTCATAAACATAAATATGATGTAAAAGAAAAAGAACAGAAAATATAATTTAGTGTCAACAAAAATTCCTGTCTCAACACTGCTTTTACAATTTATCTTAGGTAAGACAAAATATGATATATCTGTAACTTTTGTCGTTATTAAATTTTAATTTCACCTTAAACGATCATTATATAAAACTTTTCATCTAGTGAACAGTCATTAAAACTTCACATTTTCGGGATCGTTTACAAACGGTGTAAAGGACCTGCGCATAAAAACAGTCCAAACAGTTTCTGAATCGTTTCGTGACGATCTCAAAATCGTCGGTTGGAACAAACCCCAACATTTTCTTGCAAAAGTACATTTTATTTTGTAAAAAAAATATTCGTGGATGTTCAAAAAAAATCCGTGGCTAACTTCACACGGGTCTTTTTTGGTCACTTGAGGAGTCATTATTTATTGAAATTATTAATGGTGTCACTGTAATTGCTTTTTGCCAATTTTCTTTAGTAACTTGTAATAGGGACCTGTCTAATAATGTTTGCACATTTTTTAGTTTGAATTTAGTATTATGTCGACCTATAAAACTTTTCACTTGTGCCCATATTATAGTCTATTTGAAAATCAAGAGAGAGTAAATTCCCAGAAATGTTTTGCAGTTATCAGTGTTAAAGGCAGTAAACCATAGACGTGCGTTTTCAAAATTAAATTAATATGGAAATAGAAATATTTAATTTGTTTTAGTTATTTATACCTAGATTACCAATTTTAGATAGATAAACATAATTCGTAAGTAGTAATTTAATTTGGGTAAAATGAAGAAAAAGTCAATATTATTTTAGGCATTTTGTTTTAGGCATATGTTTATTTATAAAATATGTATATAATATGTACAGATAATTACAATTATTTATAAATTAATATGAGGAGCTAAAAAAACAATTAAGTAGGTATATGAGAAAAACAAAACCAACCGCAAGGATAAAATTTCACGAGCAACATGCAAAAAATACGACAATATTAAATCTTAAAAAATTAAAATCTAAAAATAAAATTAAAGTACATAAATTAATAATTTTAAAGTTATGGTTCCTCGCACTCTGTGTCAGAAGATTCACCATCTGATTCTAGAGAAATTACAATGGGCTCTATAGTAATATCAATTATGTTATCTAGCTCCCACATTTTTTTTTTCTATTTCTGTAACGTGTCTAATACATTTTTGCCAATTTTCACTTGTTACTTCAGATATTGCCTTATTGAAGAGATTTTTAACATCTGATAATTTAAAAGTCGTGTTATTTCTGGCAACATAACCTTTAACTTGAGCCCATATTAATTCTATCGGATTCATCTCACAATGGTAGGGTGGTAAACGAAGGATTTCAATTTCTCGTTTTTTGGCTATCTCCTCAATATTATATTTTTTATAATTTTGCTTATGTTTTTCAGCAATAGTTAACAATTCTGCCCTTAGCATTGTATTGTCAAAGGCTAAATTTTTAGAAGATAACCATTTTGCAATTTCATCCTTTTTCCATTTAGTGGTTGGTAAAGGTTCAAGTAATCTGGAGTGGTAACTTGCATTGTCCATTATAATAACCGATCCTTTTGGTATGAATTGAATCATCTGTTCAAAATATTCCTCAAACACGTCTCCATTCATTTCTTCGTGATAATCAATGGACTGGAAAATGGGCATTATGTTCCTCTTTTGTATTGTCTGTTGCCCAATAAGACCAGTGACACATATATGAGACTTTTTCTGTTGGTAAAATCTAAAATTTTTGAACTTTATAATATTGTTTTTGAACCGAAGGAGGTATTTGTGGATTTTGAAATCGCAATTCATAACGCATTAAAAGTTGTCTTTCCCAAAACCAAACTAAATGGTTGTAGATTCCACTTGCACCAGGCGTGGTATAGGAAAATACAATCATTAGGGTTAACCCAAATGTATAAAGATAAAAACTGCGAGGAAAGCAAATGGCTTACTCATACTTTTGGGCTAACTTATTTAGACCCCTCTGAAGTTGAAGATTGTTTCATATTTGATCTCATGTCATACAAACCGGACCATAAACTTATAGATAAATACGCAGACTATTTATTAGAAAACTACATAGCGCCAGAATCTCATTTTCCACCAAATATATGGGCATATGAAAACCCATCAATTAAAAGAACCACAAATGCCTGCGAATCATTCCATTCGCACTTTAATTCTAGTTTTTATTCTAGTCACCCTTCTATATTTATTTTTATAGAAAAATTAAAAGATTGTCAGATCGATGCATATTTAAAAATAAAAAATTTAAATATTCCAGCAAAAATTAAAGACAAACAAGTAAAAAACAAACTAAAATTTATCGAAAACATGGTAAATATGCTTCGATCTGACAATATTTCTAGAATTAATTTCGTTAAATATGTATCACATCAAAACGTTTTTTAAAAATTTATAGTTTACCTAAGTTATAGAAATAAGTTGATGTAATAATTTTATTGAAATAAAGAAATATTTTAATATAAAGCATTCTGTTATTTTATTTGATTTGCGGCCGAAAATACCTATGAGATAAGGAAGCAACTTAAAACCTCCGGCCGAATTTACCTACCGGCTTTTAGTACCTGCCCTTTTTCCGGCCGAAATTACATCCGCCCGAAGCGGTTGCCATTCTTGCCATTCGGAGGTCGTTAAATAACAATTATCCCTTTCTATTCTGGTTACGCCTATGACGCACGTTAATTCTCTTAGGCCTACTGTAGTAACAATGAAAGATCATAAAATAATGTGATAGTCCAAGAAATGTAATAAATTTTGTATTGAAATTAACAAAAACCATTTAGAATGCATTACAAATATTGAAGTTTTACCGCACGTACTGTACTATAGTTTTGCATACCGAATTAGTTTTTATTCTGGGAATTTACTCTCTCTTGATTTTCAAATAGACTATAGTTCTATCGGATTTAATTGGCAGTAATATGGGGGAAGTCGCACTACGTCAATACCACGTTTTTTTGCTAGTTCGTCCACTGCATATCGAACAGGAGGCTTATTCAATTTTACAATTTGTGGAAGTTCTGTTTTGACTGATTTTTGAGGAAAATTAATATTTTTGTCAGTTAGCCATTCAATGATCTCATGTTTTCTCCATGATGTGTTTGGCACCTTCTCAATGTGACGAGAATGGTGACTAGCGTTATCTAATACTATGACTGAACATTTTGGTATTATGTCAATCATCTGCTCAAAATATTCCTGAAAAACGTCGGCGAGCAAATTCATTAAATGAATAATTGCTGACAGTCAGACTGCAACTACCTTTGAAACAAAAATACATATATTCTATAGTCATGTAGGGGAATTATGTCTGAAATTATAATCCCACCCCGTCTGCCTGAGGTCATTAAGACTCGCAATAGTTCTTGAAAATTGTTTCAATAATAATAATATGCAAGTTATTTATTTGTTGATAAAAAAAATTAAACCGAATACACCAAAATAATATAGACATTCAATAATATTCGTAATAAATATTTCAGTAATAATAGGTACCCACCCCTGAAATGACCTGTTCCGACAGTTTTATTACTCCGCACCGATTGCGATTTTACTATAATAAGCCATCTTTCAGAAACCTATCTGTACTGCCAATATGCGTAATTATGAGTAGTTTTCCTCTCCCACAAGTTGATGCGTTTATTTCTACAGATAAACCATCCAAAAACGCTTGACGGTAAGAGGTTACATTTTTATCTCGCCATATTTTTCCGACGGTGTATTTAGCCATGTCTAGTCCAAATAGTAGATTTTTCTATTTTAATTGCGAAAATCTCTTATTGATCGCAAATAAATCTCCAACATACATTTTCATCTTTTTCGATTAAAAGCGACTTTCTGTTTACTTTTTCCTATTTCGTACATAAAATTTTATCTCAAGATCGGAATTTCATTATTGAGACGTGACTTCGTTTTTTGTGATTTTACAAATTAAAATATATCTAAAACATCATTACTAATATTTATTTTTGTTTCAGGTGTGTATCTAAAGAAATCATGAAATAACAGTAAGTTTAGTAGTAAGGCAACAAATAAATCCATTTATGATTTCTACCATATTTTATATTTTCGCTTTGAAAACGATTCTTCAAAAATTAAGTGGAAATCAAAAAGATGAGTATATGAAAATGGAAATTTCTACATGCACTTATGCCAATTACAAAATTACAATCATTACATTGCCTTGGCTATAAACCGGTTTATGCCTTTTACGTCCTCTAGCAGTATAATATTATGTGCACAACAATATTTTATTTTGGTTATAAAGTTTCAACAGTTTCAGGCTCATTTTTGTTAGAAATTATAGTTTTTTTCAAAATATACTTCAGATTTTACCATATCAGTAACGACTTTTAAAAATAATATATCCAAAAGATCATATCGTTTTAAGTAGAATGATGGCAGTAACATTCATGCTAACCAATTGACATGTTTAAGCAGGTTAAACACTAAAATCTTATTGTTGTTATTATCTGTCTAAGCAAAGTGTTCCCAATACTTCCTTATGAACTCTCGCAATCCTTGAATATCTGCTTGTCTTCTTATTTTGTCTTCACGGTTTTGAATTTTCTTGTTTACTTCTATACTTCTTTCTCCATTTCTCTTGTTTACGTTTTTGTTAGTTTCTTCTATCTTCGTATTTCTGTCAACAATTTTCTTACTTCTATTCCTTTTTAAATTTTCATTAATTTTCTTGGAACTCTTCTATTTTCTTATTTCTATCAACTATTTTCGTATTTCTATTCTTCTTTATATTTTCATTTATTTTCTCGTTACCTTCTTCTATTTTCTTATTTCCATGAACAATTTTCTTACTTTTATCCTTCTTTATATTTTCATTTATTTTCTCGTTACCTTCTTCTATTTTCTTATTTCCATTGGCAATTTTCTTGTTTCTACTCTTCTTTATATTTTCAGTCAGTTTCTCGTTAATTTCTTCTATTTCCTTATTTATAGTTTCATTTATATACTTATTTCTTTCATCCATTTCATTATTTTCAAGTTTATTGTTTCCTTCTATCTTCTTGTTGAAGTTTTTATTTTTCGTATCATTTCCGTTCACTTGACTTACTTCGTTGATAGTAGATTCTGGAATCCGTGCTCGATGTTGAAACACCAAATCGTGAATGCTTTATACGAACGATTCGACAAAGTTTTTTCACGACCGCACAGATCCTACTGACTGCGCCAATTATATATTTTTAGCACCGAAAAATATTGTTAAAAACTTTATGTTCACAATATAATTAAAATTACAATACTTGCTAATAATGAACCGACAATCCTAAGAATATTACCACAGCTTATATTCAACAACTACTTTAATAATGAACGGGGAAAGAAGATAATAATATAGTAATTATTAAAGTATATTATTATTTTATATTCGTTAATTGCTTTTGTTGTTTTCGGCTGGTGATTGAGTTGCAGTATCTTCCACCGTATATGTCTTATTGTATACAAACCTCTTACTGTTGGAAATAGATTATTTTCCTCTTCTTCTTTCTTATGAATGCAATATTCAACCCCTCTGCATTCTTCTTTCCCATCTCAAATATTAACTATCACATCGGAGGCCATTCTCTAATGGGTACTTGATCTCATATATTCTACTCAACTATTGGTTGGCATCATTGACTGTCAACTAATCCTTCCGTTTTAGAGGGAAAACGATATCATTTCCTGGCCGGCTTTCAGCAAAAAAAGCACTCGTGTTCGTTATGTCTGCAAAATGGTGTTAGATGTTGGCTTTTTAGTCATTTTAATGTGATACTACGAAGTTGAACCATTGTTTAGTTAACTAGTTCATATTTTAATTATCCGTAGTTTAATTTTATATAACATAATGGAATCTAACCTCAACTCGGAGGTAAGTACACACCTGTTGTAAATTCGGTCCTATTGTATCTTTTTTTGTTAACTACAGTATCTAAATGCTGTTTTTCCATTTCAGGATTCCTGATGATGAGGACAATCATCCTCGAAAGCTTGTAAATTTTCCGTTAAGAGTACACTTTTTTCAGTTTCTCTTGCTGCAATACCCCAATATTCACCAGTTTTATTCCTAACAGTCAGCAAAGACTATCTTCCTTTTATATATATATTAAAATGAAAGCTAACTTTTCAGTTCTTATCTTATTTACAGGTAACATGATTTTCTTATTTATTTATAGAAATTTCTAGACCCATAACTTCGTAAGTGTTTTTTACAGCATTCTATGCAACCATCGAATTGTTCACTTTTTTGTAGAAATAAAATTTTCTTTCCTGTCACACATAGATATTTCTAGTAAATTCAAGATTTCATTGGTTGTTTATTTGGACTCAATATCTAAGTTTAATTAACCGTAATTTATTTTAAATTCTGCTTATTAATAACTCTTTTAGTAACAAAATTATTTCACGGGTTTAATGTCATCAGTTAGTTCGTTCACATTAATCAATTAACTTACGCTACATCCTGTTCCTTGAATATTTGGTCGACGACGTTTATTAAAAAAAATCGATCAGGCTTAATTTCGACGTCACACCTCGATAAATTTGTTTCAGGGTCATTAATATAAGTGTTAGCTTTACAAAATTGTGGTTCCGTATCAATTATTTCTCTGATTGTAGAGGATATAATTACTTAAAGCAACTGCGTAATGGAGTTTAATGACATGTTTTTTTCTATATCTTATTGTTTTAGATAAATACTTTCATATTATTTTTTAAATTTATGCGTACTAAAACAAAAAAGAGTATATACTTTATTAGTATTAAACCTTGTACGAGGATTAAATAAAAATTCCTGAAAGATACCAAAAATATTTTTTTTATAATTCACGTCTACAAAGATTACTTTGTGACATCGAAAACAGTTGCACAAAATAACCATGTCAGCATCGTGTTTGGTAACTTTTTATACAGTTGGATGCACTGTTTAACTTATGGCTGTCAGAATAACATTTATAGCTGACATTTTCTCTGTAATTTTTCATATTGTTTTCTACACAGCACCTTAAAAATCGCTCATATTCCTTCTCATATTTTTGTCTAGATTTTTCAGGTAATAAATAATCAACTGCATTATCAGCAATATTGCGAAGTTCTGGTGGAGTACATGATAATTTGCAGTTTAGTTCCATATTCATAAATTCCGAACTATGTATTAGTAATTTATTGAAAATTTAAATTTAAAAATTCTGTCAACTGTCACTTGTAAGGTGAGGGTACCAACATAAATAAATGAGCTCAAAAATCCCTAATTATAATTTCATTTGTAAAAAAAACATTTTTGCACGTTCATTATAAAAAATAGTATGTAAAATTCGTATCACTATGACTTTTTGCAGTACTCGTGCTACAAAATGAGTCATTGTGATACTTGTTTTACAATATACTATATCCACTTGAGTTCGTAGCATATGGGAAACATTTTTATTATTAATATTAGGAAAAAGTTATTCTTCATAAAAAGTGCTGCCTGGTAAAAAACCTAAAATGCAGCCAACAGATATTAAAAAATTTCAGTCGTATACGAGGTATTTTACAAAATATGAATTTTGCTACAAAGAATTTGCATTTTTTATAATTTCGAAAATGGTTATCAAGAACATTGATTTAAAATTGTAAACTAGTATATAATAAACAATTAACTCATCTGATATCAAACATTTGATAACCATCGAGTTTCCCCAGTGCTGCAGCATTTTGTTGATGTCTTAAAATAATTGATAGACATCAAATTATTTATTTTACAATTTAACATGAATAAAGTTTAATGTCAGATATGTAAAAATCATTGCACCTTAGATCATTAGATCAAAGTATGTTCTTTTCATTAGTTAGACGTAGATAATCTGTCATTATTAGTATAGTACCAGCTTCAATAAGAATAATTTTAATCTTTCTAGAACTATATTAAATTCTAAGCAGTTCTAAGAATTAGGGAAACATTTTTTATTTTTCTTATTTTTTATTTGTAACCATTTCACTCTGGGTAAAATTAATTAAAACTATATAGGGACTAAGGGCAAGGTTATTTGGACCTAAATATGGTGATAGAACTAGATATATCTCAATAAAAGAACTCCTTTTAGGTCTTTATTAACCAATTGTACCAGAATATTTTAGTTACCTTTCGCCATATTTCACCATACACTTTTTATTAATTTCTAAATATACAAAAAGTCCAAACTACAAGACAAGTATTTTATATTCTGACATATGACATTCAACTATTACAGGACTGCCAACAGACTAACCACCATTTCCAGACAATGCCATAGAATACTAAATAATAGGTTATTTCCCTGTTTGAAATAAATTCTTGATTTTTAATACACTTGAGGAATTTCACTTAGTCCAATGGCCAATAATGCCATTATCAATTTTCTCCTTCAAGAAAAGATGTCTCACATCAATATGCTTCGTACGAGCTTGATAAGCACCATATAATGCCAATTTCTGACCTGAACAAACATAGAAAACGTAAATATACACCACCAAAATGTGCAGAAGGAGTTTTCATGGGCTATGCACAGCTAGCAAAAGGTTATCGCATTTATATTCTTGAAAAACATAGTATTGTAATAAGCAGAGACGTGAAATGTATTGATAAAATGTATTATAAGGATGAAGATCGTACCGAAGAAAACTATGATAATTTTTTTAAAGGTCCATGAAGGACAGGAATAAATGAGGACAGATAACAATTTGGAGTGGTAATAAAATTAGGACATAACCCCATAGTATTCCCCAACTCAAAATCAAATAGACCTCAAGGTACACTACATAAGAAAGTGTGTTAAGCAAGGAATCCTGAATGTCACTTACAAGTGTATAGAAGAAATGGAGGCTGACCTTTTGACGAAGGCTTTACCAGTGCCCAGATTAACAATGCTAAGAGGTGTAACTTGATAAATCCTTCAAGAATAGTTATAAAAAAATTAGAATTTCCATTTGAAAAAATTGTCGATGACGTGATATCTCAAATTTTGGACACGCTGTATAACATTTCCTTTCATCAAAAGGAGCGCTATTCAAAATACTAATCCCACTGCTCGAGCATATTTCCAACCAATTTTTTTTTTGATTTATTGAATGTATTCCAAGTTAGGTACTCGCACAGTACATGACCTTAGATACTTAACCCGCGTTCTGTATACTAGTTCAGTGAAATATATCTGTTTTTTGTTTTCAATTTTATTCTATATCTGGCACTAATAACCCATAGTTAAAGAATGATATATTTTAATTTATTAGTAATTAAATATAATAACAATTTCAGTATTTACTCTAGTTTACTTGGAGAATTTTCATTTTTTAAAACAGCCCATGTGACCTAAATTTTCTTGCGGTGATGTAACTGTTCAATATCATCATACTCACGATATCAAAAACTTGAAAATTTCTGTTCGAAATTGCGGTACCTTTTTTTTCTATATATAATATAATATCTCATATTATATCATTTTTTGCGGTTTCCGTTTATAAAACTCAAATTAATTTTAGTTATGTTATTATTTTCAACCGCATTAACCATAAGTGATATTTTGATTATGGGAAACGAGTACCAGTTCTATGGCGGGTAACGCATTTTTAATATTTTCGATAAACCGGTTGGCTTTATCAATTTTGTTTCGTTTATTTCTAGAATTATTATTATTTCCATTGCCATGTTTAAAAACTAAATCTCTATATAACAAACGCTACAATTTATTGAAAAACTCTACAAATGAAAAATTATTGATATTGATTAGCTTTGATACATCCTGTATATATATACAACAGACTTGTTAAATAATAATGGTTTTAAATAAAAACTGTCTCTCTAAAATACGCAGATTTTGTTATATCTCTTTGTCTGTTCTGTGCTCACAATGGCGAAGCAAGAAGGTCTCTGAACTACTTAGCAAAGCAGAACCTCGGGTATTTACTTATTTTCAATTCAAATGTCCGCTAATTATGGTCCCTATAATTGTCTATCTTTCTATTATGGTCTTATGTTACGCGTCGAGGAATATAAGAAGGTTTTCGCAAAGTAGTAATTTGCAGTAAATTATTCTTAATAGTTTTGTTGCTATTTTAACCCGTTTTTGCAAATATGTATAAAAATTCAGTTGAAGATAAAGAAAATCAGGTGGAAAATGTTGTTGATATTCCAACTTTCATGTAAAAACGGAAACATTCAAAATGTGGATGCAATTTAGGGGTTGAAAACGGTTTTTTGCGATTTGTGACGAAACATGACGTCCTAACGGAAAATGTTCAAACCAAAAGTTATAGATAATGAAAAAAGCTAAAACTTTTTTATTTAACAATTTTTGACATAACCTCAAATTAACGGCCAAAATGTCGAAAAACCGATTTTTCAGTATTCATTTTTATCTTACCTATAGATGATTTAATTTACATGATTATTTTTTTCACTTGTCAAAATCTGTCATTTTGGTGGTTTCAACCAATAGCGATACATTATTTTAGCCAATCATTCGGTATTATACTGATAAAACTGCTTCCTCATCGATAATACCTTGTTTACATTGAAACGTAAAAATTTTACTTTGAATTTGTCATTATTGACAACTAAAAGTACTTCGGAGTTTATTTTGTTGGATTGTTGAAAAAAATAATCTTCCCAAATACAAGTCGTTCTTCAAATTTTATCACATATAGTCTGTTTCTTATTGACTGACAGCACGCGAAAAGGTCACAGATGCTAGTCAGGTAGTAAAGCATAAGCGTCACAGTTCATCTAAGAAATTTATTTACTATTTAATTTTATACCCGATCTGATATATAAAGGTAATATAAATGTAAATTCGGTTAGTTAAAACAACTAACTGACCTTCATACATTTGTAGAGTACATACCGTTAAAACAATAAATTATTTTTGAAATAATCTTGTAACGTAACTATTCTGACTGTATATTTCATTAATTATCTTGAGAATTTGAAGCAGGTCAATTCTTGGGAGACATATTAACAAACCATTTATCAATTCATTCTCCAGATAATTACTTTTGATTTTTGAAATGTTGATAATAACATTTCCAAGAAACATTACAATAGGGTCCTACTAGGGATTGTCCCAATGACTACTTAGAAATTTTGCAGGTATATACGGTGAAACTTGCTCTCGCCCAAATTTGTATAATTTGTTTTGCTTAGAGTTGCTTATGTTCCATAAGTGTTAACTGTGTTGTGAAAAATATCTTCAAGTTTTACCCCAGTAAAGTGTAAGAACATGATTAGCTTACAAACGAAGACTGTAGTGTTAAATGTGCATGATGCTGTTGCACATCAAATGCCGGCTGCTACTGTTAGAAATATAGTTTCGACATGTTCCAATATGACAGGTGTTAGTGAATCTACTATTTACAGGCTTCAAAGAGAGAGGAAAAATGGAAATATATCTCCACCTAAAAAGTCAACTGGAAGAAAACCATTTGACCTTGATGAACATATGCAAAATACAATAAGACGAAAACTACATGAATTATATTTTAAAAAATAGATCCCAACCCTTGACAGAATTCTAAGAATGGTGAAGGGGGACGAGAATTTCCCTGACATTGGGCGAAAAACTTTGTGGAAAATATTACATGGCTAAAAGAAGGACATTCAGTGAAAAAATATGGCAGGACAAAAGTATTCAAAGCAGTCGTCAAGCTTTCATAGGTTTATCTACTGTACAGGGACTCTGTTAACACTTTTGTTTCTATAGAATTTTACTACAGTAGAAAGCGAAGTTAATTTCTATTATCGCCAAAAATGGTACTCCGTTCATATATAGACAAGTGAATCGGATCTAATCGGTATCGTACTACTCATCATGCAAACATAGGCATAAAATTTAGGGATATTTGGCAAAGTAACTAAAATGAGATTTGAATTTTTATTTTAATTCAAATTTGTTAGCTGTTGATGTGTAGATGAAGTGGTGTAATGTCTGAAACTTCAGCATAACTCGAGTATTTCTAGTATTTGTTCCAATTTAAAAGTGATAGACGTAGGTGACTTATATCAATTAATAATTTATACATGCACAAAATTGGGAAAGGTACTTAATTAACATGTTAAACATTGTGTTTTCAGATGTTTCCAATTAATGTGGGCAACATATTAGCTGTGCAAGAGGAAGAGGCAAGAGAAGAATTGCGTAGATTTAATTTCGAAAGAAGAATTATGAGAACTGAAAGTAATCCGTTTCAACTAAACGAAACCCATTTCAAAGAATTGTTTAGATTGACAAAAAATATGGCACATTATGTTTTAAATAGGATAATGCCCGTAATTTCTCAAAAGTCCAGTGTCTTAGCAATTAAACCTGATCTATCTTTTTTTGCGGCACTATATTTTTACGCCACGGGGTCATATCAACGGACTGTTGGTCAAAGTTACAATTTGTCGATGTCACAGCAGCCTGTATCTCGGGCAGTGATAGAAGTAACAAATGCTATTGTCAATGAATTAGGACAAGAATGGATAAAATTCCCTACAACAATTGAAGAAAAAAATTTATTAAAAGCGCGTTTCATGGAAGTCACTAGATTTCCAGGTGCAATTGGATCTATAGATTGTACACATGTAGCAATAATTGCACCTAGTATTGAAGAGCACAATTACTTTAATCGTAAAGGCTTTCACTCAAAGAATATTCAGATTGTAAGTTTTAAACATATAGGTATTCTCCAAAATGAAAATGATTATTTTAGATCTGCGACTATGATCTACGGATTTTAAATGTAAATGCAAGATATGCTGGAGCAACTCATGATGCATATGTGTGGAGAAACTCTAGCATTCGAGACGAGTTGGAAAGATGTTGGAACAATGGTAGGTGTGATATTTGTAAAATATAAAAATGTCTTTTTACTGTACTTTGGAGATTTATTATTTCAAGTTTCTTTATAGGCGATCAAAATACATGGTTGTTAGGGGATGCTGGATATCCTCAGGAACCGTGGCTTATGACACCCATTCTAAACCCACCACCAAATAGTCCTGAAGCTCGTTATAATGATGCTCACAGTAGAGCAAGGAACTGTGTTGAACGTTGTAATGGAGTTCTCAAAAGTCGATTCAGGTGTATAATGGGTGAAAGAAAATTACGTTATACACCTGCAAAGGTTGGTCAAATTATTAGTGCCTGCATTATACTGCATAACATATGTGTAGAAGGACATCTTGAGGTTGATCATTACGAAGCTACAATAGAAGATAATATTCTTATATAACCTTTGCATAATAATGAAGGGAACATTGTGAGAACAAATTTAATCAGAAGATATTTTATATAATGCTCATTAACGAATAAAATAAAATACAATTACTATTTTATTGTTTTATTATACCTAAAAAGTTTATGCATAAACTAACAACCAAACGAGCTCAAAACAGTTATATTAACAAAACGAAATATACATTATTTTATCATTTTTCATTGAAATACCTACAAAGTAAGTTGCACATTTTTTCTGAAGAATCTGCTAAACGTTCTAGACTTTTATCCATCTTCTGAAGTATTGTCACGCTATCCTGGCTTATCTGGATCAACTCCTTTGACTGTAAAATCTTTTTCTTTTTTTTACTGACATTTTCTTTAAAATCTTCGTGTCTCTTTATGGGTGCTAGTGTTATCTTGGAAGAATTTTCAAAATTTAAATATGCATGATCATGATAAGTCGTTGAACAGCTTGACGGTTCTGTCGATATAGATATTTCTTGAAAAACATCTTCAGGAGCCTACAAAGAACAAAACTAATTAAAAAGTACATGTTAAACTAATTTCACATTCAATTTCATCAATAGTTATAATTGTTACAATATTACTCATTTTTTTACTATTATGGAAATTTAAAATGTGAAAATTCATACAGGTAAGTACAGATTAGAATGAACATTGATATTAGGAACTGTCTATTCGTCCGGGCGCATTACAGAACTATACTTAATAACGTAACAATATTATTTTGTACATATGCCTGGAAGATTAGCATTCCACACTGTTCGTCCGGGCATAACTATACGCCCGGATGTATCTCAATCTTCTATTCGTCCGAGAAAGTCCCTTAATATTAAAACATTTCATTCTTACCACATTTCTACCACATATCTCCTTTTGCAAACCCATCTCCAACACTCCTTCGTCTCCCTCGAGCGCTCTTTTACCCATTATATTTAATAACTGTTCTTCCAATTTGTTTAAAGGCGCTACACAACATTCTCCACCACCAGTCTTAGATTGTTCATTTTTAATTTTAGCTGCCTTTGCTTTAGTTTTACATTTCCAGCCTGTGACAGCCTACAATACAAAGATATTAATGAATATACTTTATCCAGAAAATTTTAACCACAAGCACAGCATAATTCTTTATGCTGTGTCACAAGTATCAACTTCATTTTTAAATAAAAAATATTTAGACTTACCTTTCTCCACTCTCCTACAGATTTCTCTCCATATCCCAACGAATTCAGTTGATTAGTTATCAACTGCCATTGTTTGGTTATATTAGCATTACCATTTTTACCTCGAAATTGGTTTGTAATTAATTCGGGATTTTTCTCTGCAAAATCTATAAATGTTTTCCAATGTTCTCCTGTGACTCTCATTGTTAATATATCCTATTTCAATCAATAATTTAAAATTTTTACCTAATTAATAAAGTTAATAACAAAATACGCTTGAAGTAAATCAGATTTTTAAGGTTAGATTCAATCTTCGTGCCCTAAACGACACCAAATTTGTCATAGCATAAAACTATAGTAATTTTCTATATATTGACAGAAGCGATATCAATAAATTGGGTAACAGAGTACCAACATCCACGCTTTTGTCGATATGTAGAATTCTACAGTTGAACAGAGTCCCACTCCAGGACTGAAAACTTCTATCGGTAAAGGTCGCCGACTAATAATAACGCATATTGGATGCAATCAAGGGTTCGTTGAAGGTGGTTTACTGGAGTTTCAGTCAACATCAACCAAAGAATATCATGAAGAAGTGGCTGCAGATGTATTTTACACAAATGGTCGAATTAATTCCAAATAGTGCTGTAATCGTTATGTACAATGCCACATATTCGCGATTAACAGAAAATCTTCCATCTACCTCTTGGAGAAAAGCTGATATTAGAAACTGGTTAATCGTAAAAGATATAGCATTTGAAGATGATATGTTGAAAAAAGAACTTTTGAAGGTTGCTTCAGATCACAAGCTACAATTTAAAAAGTTTGTTATTGATGAAATAGCCAAGAATCGTGGGATAACAGTGCTTCGTTTGCCACTATACCATTGTGAATTAAATGCGATAGAGTTAATATGGGCCCAAATGAAAGGTTATGCAGCTAGACATAATAAAACATTTAAAATGAAAGATGTACGTGAACTCATGAAGTACTCATTGACAACAATAACTGAAGAGAACTGGAGAGATGCTGTGAATCATGTAATTAAAGAGGAAGAGAAAATGTGGGTTTTAGATAACCTCATAGAACAAACTATAGAACCGATAGTGATCTCTCTCGACGAGTCTTCGGCTATATTTTCTTTAATTAATTTAATTTAATAAAAATGAAAATGTAACTTGTTAATAGGCCTAAACGAATGAATTTTATTTCAACTGTAATGTTGACCGAATCTAATTAAATAAGCAAAATGAACTAATATCGTAATCTCCGCCACTGCCGCAATGATTATTCTTTTGCTGACATTGTTCAGTTTTATTACCATATTGTATTTTGAGCTGAAACAGGGATGTACAGATAACCAATACAGACACCTACTAGTTTTGCATTAGAATTTTAGTATTTACTTGTAAAATTCAGGATCACACTGTAAGAGATAATTTTCTATTTGAATATTTAATGAGGCTACTGTGCTGGCAGACATTAAGACATAGACTATAATTAATTTCAGCTTATGTCAAAAAGTGTTTGTATTATCTACAACATTTTCAGGTAGGACGTCACGTTTTGGCGCAAATCGTAAAAAACAGTTTTCAACCCCTAAAATTGATGTGTTTAATTTTTTTTCCTCGACAATATTTTCTACCCGGCCGCTTGTGTGTTATTTTCTTTTCACAAAAATTATAGACACCAACCTATTAAGAGAAATTGCAAAATAAACTGTGTCAATATAATTTATTTCTTATTCAACACCAAGTATAACCTAATTATATATAGTCACCAAACACATTTAATTTAATAATTTAATCTATCTAAAATCGATTTAGATAAAATATATATATATATATATATTATTATAACATTTTGTATTTCCCTCGTAATAATTTCAATCAATGAATACCGTGTATCGAAGACGGAAGAATCGTAGTCATAGTAACTGCTGCAATGCGCGATAGGGGTTGCAGACGTCACGTGATCCGTTGCAGCGCTCCAGTCCGTCCCCTTTCCCTATGACCGCCAAAACTTCTAGGGAAGCAAGCGGCGGCTAAGCGCTGTTGCCACGTTCAAAATTATTTCATAGATCTACTGTTTTTTCGATAAATGCCTGAATTATGAGTAGTATTTAAAATATAATGAAAGAAGAAGAAAATTACGTAAGAGACATCTAACTTTAGACGTAAAAATTATTTTCTTTATACTAATTAATTACAACTATTCCAAATATTATTTCTATTACAATATATCCACAAACAAATGCAGATATATCCGAAATTCAAAGGTATTTAACCTTTATGTGACTGGGAAGAAAAACACCTTCTTACGACGGCGTAGGTACCTGGGTACCTACTGTATAATAATTTGGAATATAAACGCAAAATACCTGTTTTTATCAAAAAACTCCATATATGTATTTATAGGTACACAATACGTGATTTATGAATTTCTAACTTATCTGTATTTGACAAAATAAGACTTTGTTTAAATGGCAACAGCGCAGCGACATCAACTGAATTTATTCCTAGTTACAGGTCAGTTGCATGTTTGAGTTTGTCGAATAAACAACTGCGGGTGATTAAGCGTATTTGTTAAATTTTGTTTTAGAATGTCTGATAGTAAGGCTGGTTCAAGCCAAGCCAATATTGCGAAACCAAGATGGCGAAATAAAAGGTAAGAAATAAGACGATTCTTTGATTTTAGTAGTGTATGAATAATGAAAACTGTCATGTTATTTTGCTTACCTGTGGTCTATGTGTGTAGGAGCCGCAGTGGAGTGGAAGTTTTTTTTTATCTTACAAAGAAACAAGAACAATAATTATACTAATAAAGGTAATTCGAAATATGTTATTTCAGGCTGACCTCTGCAGAATTACGAGAAGCAGTAGAACATTTGTCTGATGAAGAGCCATTTGTTGCGTCCGATGAAGACGAATATATTCCACAATTGTTATCAGGTGGAGAATCCGAGGAATCTGATATAGAAAAGGAGCCTGTAGTGGAGCAAGAATATACTGATTCCGATGAAAACGTTGACGAAGAAGAAGCGCCTACAAAAACAACTTGGGCTGGCAAGGATGGCACTCAGTGGAGTGACACATCATCAATACAAAGGCAAACAATAGGTCGTAATATTCTGCACGAAAAAAGTGGCGCATCATCCTTTAGTCGTTCATACACGGCTCGAGAAATTTTCAAGTCTATTATATCTCCAGAAATGTGTACCTTAATTCTAAGGCATTCTAACAAAAAAGGTAGAAAAGTAACGGACGAATGGAACCGAAAATTGGCAGATAAATATCCACCTCCCAACACACCAAGCCCGAAAGTATTCATTCCATTTACTGAAGTAGAATTAGATGCATTTTTAGGAGTTCTTATTGCTGCTGGCGTACACAGGTCTAATAGGGAACACGTATCTGAAATGTGGAAACTAGAGTCCTTACCTCTATTTCGAGCGGCCATGTCTCGAGATCGGTTCAAAATGTTTCTCAGATTTATTCGCTTTGATGATCAGAACACACGTGCTGAACGTGCCAAAAATGATAAAGCTGCCCCAATTCGAGATATTTGGACTATGCTAAATTCAAATTTGGCAAAGAACTACAAGCCAAAAGAATGTATAACAGTAGACGAACAATTGTTTCCTTACAGGGGACATACTAAATTTACCCAATACATTCCATCGAAACCTGCAAAATATGGAATAAAAATTTTTTGGGCTTGCGATGCGGCAAATGCTTATCCTTTACAAGGTCAACTATATACTGGAAAACCATTAGATGGTGAACGACAGGTAAATGTCGGTGAGCGTACAGTTTTGGATCTAGTGGCAAAGTATAAGGGTTCGGGAAGAAATGTAACAACGGATAATTTTTTTACAAGTCTGCAATTGGCCCGTACTTTGAATTCATGGAAGATGACTTTGGTAGGGACTCTCAGGAAAAATAAGGCATTTTTACCACCAAATATGCAGGCATCTAAAGACAGGCCTATATACTCAACCATTTTCGCATTCAACAAAGATGCAACAATATGTTCCTATGTTCCAAAGAAAAACAAATCTGTTATTCTTTTATCAACGATGCACACTACAGGCCAAGTAGATGATACTACCGTGGCGAAGCCTGAAATAATAAAATATTATAATCAAACAAAAGGAGGCGTTGACACCATGGATAAGATGCTAGGCGAGTATACAGTAAAACGTAGAACAAATCGTTGGCCATTGGCATTTTTTTTCAACACAATAGATGTTGGTGGCTTGGCTTCTTATTGTATTTACAAGGAACACAATCCAAATTTTAGAGCAACTGATCAACGTCGAAGATTTCTAAAAGATCTTGTTCATGACATGTGCTTGCCCGCTATACAAATGCGATCCCTTATTCCAAAAGTTGTTGGTAATTATTTCACACGTCAGTCGCTAGAAATGGTTCTTGGTCGACAAATAATCGAGCCCATTGTTACTCCAGCCGGAGAACAACCAAGACGGGATGCTTCTGGGCGTGTTATGGTTGTTGGTAGCTGCCAAATTTGTCGAGAATTAAAGCTCAAACAAAGGAAGACTCGTAAAGCGTGTAAATCCTGCTGTAAGCCAGTTTGTAATGAACACTCTGTAGATCAAACTATATGTAAAAAATGTTGCCAAAAAACCAACTGACCTTATATGTAAGATTTGTTTGTTTTTTTGTTACCATTTATATAAATAAATATATGCAGATAAACTTCGCGTTTTCATTCTGGCTATAAAAATATCTATTTGCATTTAAAACTGATAGAGGTACCCAGGTACCTCACCGTTATTTCTGGGTGAAAAAACTTTGGACCTTATTTATTTCTAAAATAGCGTAAAAATATTATTTCTATTGTAACATTGTGTAGAAAAAACCTAGATTAGAAATGTCACGAATTCACACACTTCAAAGAATTTAAACAAAAAAAGTATTTATATCTAAAATCTGAATAGGTACCCGGGTACCTATTCAGTCACATAAAGGTTAAATAAGTATTCCGTGTTTTGTATAAATTTCCAGCACCATTTTCCATCCCTTAAATTCCTGTTTGAGTTGTGGCAACAACGCAGTTTTCCGCAGCCGGGGTCGCGGCGGTTCACGTTCAATAAGAGTCATTGCCATTTCGGACTAGTTTTCGTTATTTCCTCGTGTTACGAAAAGGGCTCCAGAAACTAGGCAAAATTACTCACATAGGGACTGTAAAGGGTGTGGCAAACTGTCACGTTGATGTTGTTATTCTAGTATTACCAGTTTTTCAACTAGTAGCAATGATATATTTTGATGAGGGTCTATTTCAACTGCTCATTAACGTTTTTGTTAACTTTAGGATATAGAATTAAATTTGGTGTGTATAATAAACCTCAGGGACGTTACTGTAATAGAAATTTATTTAAATAATAAATAGTTACAATATTATCTAATGTAGTAGTTGAATATTCAATTAATAACCGTTATATATTGAGAAAAATTCCAAATAATGCTAATAATAATAATCCAAGTGTCATTCAAGTCATAAGCAACAAACTCCAAATGAACTTTATTGTGGAAAGATCCTTGAATTAAATACTCATTTCATTAGGGAAACCTTGTACTATCATATGGGTTCCAGGCCACTGCAATATTCCTGGTAATTAACCTGCAAATCAAGCAGCCAAAGCAGCAACACAAAGTCTAAATGACACTGGATTTCCTAGGAGACTTGAAGAAGACAATACAAATAAAAATATGCTCCCTTTTGCGACATTAGGTGCTTTCTTTCGCCAATAAAATCTTGATCCGCGTTTGGATTAACGTATGGTCCTAAAGTTTTTGGAAAATTTTTAAATGCTAATAAATTTTTCCAAATAAAAGCACATATGGCAACAATTAACAACACTAATAACGAAAAATAATTACAAATTACATTATGGATAGTGGCCCGTTATCCTCAATGAGTCGTAATTTTCTTCGGACTTGTCCCATCTTCCTTTGGACAAGAGGAGGTTCTATTTCTCTAATCTTTTGGAAGATGCGACGCCGCAATTGATCTTCATTTGTAGCTTTCCATCCTTTTTCGTACACTTTCCTCGATAGTATTGACCAAAATTGGCCTAGCCTGAGATACATTAGGAGGATTGTCCAACTTAGGTACAAAGTCAATGTTATTTTCACTTAACCACTGTCTGGTAATTCTAGCATAATGGCCTGAAGCTAGATCAGGCCAAAACATATTAAATATCGTTGAGATGATGTGTACTTAAAGAATTAAGTAATTTAGTAAGACATCTTTGAATATAAAGTTCTGCATTTAAGGCTTCTTCCCGAACACGACCAACATACGGCTGTGAGATAAATCCTGCTTCAGAAATGACACACCACACTAAAACTTTATCCTCAAATTTCGATTTACTTTTAAATTTAACATTGTCTGGTGTATTTTCTATGTTATTGGTATAAAACCCATCGGTTCCTTTAATCTCTGAATGGGATAAGGTAAAATATTTTTAATCATCCATTACAATCAATTTATTGGCAAAGTGGTTTCGCCTTAATGCACGGCAACAACCTTGTTATATATCGATTTTTAAAGTGATAACTTTTTGAGTGAATGAAAACGACGAATACTCAGTGTGTATTAGTTTATTACTTTCAGGCTAAGCGCTTTGGCTGTTAAGCCATTATCAAAGCCGTCGTCATTTAAAAAATTAGTTGTCAAAGCCATCAAGTTGATCAAAAACAATATTCAAGATAGAACCATCGTTATGATTGAGTCATTCGAATAAAAACATTAAAATACCCTATTGTAAGGGTGTAAAATTATATTCACATGATGTAAATTCACTCAAAATTAAAAAACTTTTTTTTTTTAATTTTGAGTGAACTTCTTCCCTTCTGTCCTTTTGTTTTGAAATTGGCTGCTACCCCCTTTCACCCTGTTGTACCACTCGTAAGAGAATCAGACTAGTCTCGTTTTAGTGTTTTTAAATTAAACTCACGGTCTCTAGTTAATTCCACAATATAATAAAAGTTATTGAAAATTCTAAAAAATTGACAATTGTTTCGATAAATCAATATCATCATGTCAATTTTTTAGAATTTTCAATAATTTTTATATTGTGGAATTAACTAGAGACCGTGAGTTTCATTTAAAAACACTAATATGAGCATATTCCACGAAATAAGGGTCGAGACAGTCAATTTCATAGTCTCGTTTTATTTCTACCGCAACTACCTAGTTGTATGTCGATTTTCAGAATGATAACTTTTTCCCTTCTGCCCTTTTTCATGTTTTGGAATTGGCTGCTACCCCCTTTCACCCTGTTGTACCCCTTTTAATAGAATCAGACTAGTCTCGTTTCATTTCTACTGTAACTACCTTGTTATATATCGATTTTCAGACTGATAACTTTTTCCCTTCTGCCCTTTTTCATGTTTTGGAATTGGCTGCTACCCCCTTTCACCCTCTTATACCCCTTGTAAGAGAATCAGACTAGTCTCGTTTTATTTCTACTGTTACTACCTAGTTATATATTGATTTTCAGAGTGATAACTTGTTCCCTTCTGCCCTTTTTCATATCTTGGAATTGGCTGCTACCCCCTTTCACCCTGTTATACCCCTCGTAAGAGAATCAGACTGGTCTCGTTTTATTTCTACTGTAACTACCTAGTTGTTCGTCGATTTTCAGAGTGATAAATTTTTCCCTTCTGCCTATTTTCATGTTTTGGAATTGGCTGCTACCCCCTTTCACCCTGTTGTACCCCTCGTAAGAGAATCAGACTAGTCTCGTTTTATTTCTACTGTTACTACCTAGTTATATATTGATTTTCAGAGTGATAACTTGTTCCCTTCTGCCCTTTTTCATATCTTGGAATTGGCTGCTACCCCCTTTCACCCTGTTATACCCCTCGTAAGAGAATCAGACTGGTCTCGTTTTATTTCTACTGTAACTACCTAGTTGTTCGTCGATTTTCAGAGTGATAACTTTTTCCCTTCTGCCCATTTTCATGTTTTGGAATTGGCTGCTACCCCCTTTCACCCTGTTGTACCCCTCGTAAGAGAATCAGACTAGTCTCGTTTTTTTTCTACTGTAACTACCTTGTTATATATCGATTTTCAGAGTGATAATTTTTTCCCTTCTGTCCTTTTTCATGTTTTGGAATTGGCTGCTACCCCCTTTCACCGTGTTATACCCCTCGTAAGAGAATCAGACTAGTCTCGTCTTATTTCTATTGTAACTACTTAGTTAAATGTCGATTTTCAGAGTAATAACATTTTCCCTTCTGCCCTTTTCCATGTTTTGGAATTGGCTGCTACCCCTCTTTTACCCCTTTATACCCCTCGTAAGAGAATCAGACTAGTCTCGTTTTATTTCTACTGTAACTAGCTAGTCGTATATCGATTTTCAGAGTGATAACTTTTTCCCTTCTACCCTTTTTATGATTTTGGAAATGGATGCTACCCCATTTCACCCTATTATACCCCTCGTAAGGGTTTAGACTCCCGGTAAGCATATAAAACCAGTGCTATTTTATTTCTCTCAATCTCAATATAATATGTATAATAGAATAATACTTGTTTTCTAGAACAGTTCTCTATTATTACAATAAAAATAGGACAATAAACACCTAAATCTCATTTTTTCTGATTAAGTTAATGTAGTTTATTACTTTTTAATATATAATGTCATGATTTGTAAAATTTTAACGCACCTTAATAATCCACCACTGATCGTTCGGGCGTCTTCGGTAAATAGGCCGCTAGATTTTGGCTGCCAAGTTCACACCGGTTCCAAAATCATCGATTAAAACTTCTAACTAACCCTAAATTTTGTTATTCGTCATAATCTATTTAATTGGTCATTATCGTAACCTTAAGATGACACAGAATACTATCTTTTTACCTTGTAAAGCCATTCATTTATATGGAAAATTTTATCTTATGACAACTTTTCGATCGCCCACGGTAACATATGCGAAACTGTTTGTAGTTGGGTTACTGGTTCGAATTCTGGAAAATGTAAAGAACATTTCGATCGACCACGGTAACATACGAGAAACAGTTTGTAGTTGGGTTGCTTAGATATCTGGAATTTGTTCGAAAACTCGAAAATGTAAAGAACTTATCGATCGATCACGGTAACATATCATGCGAATGATATCTGCTAGTACTTGGAATATTATCTGAGTTTATTTTCAAATTGATCTTGACAATAACTGTTTTTATATTTTAATAAAACAATAACAAGAACACAAGAAAGAACAAAATAGACAGTTTACGATTTATACAATTGTCAATAATAATATACCTATGTCTTAAAGTGCTGTGTAAAACCGACTGCTATTTGACCAAAAAATGTAATAAACTTTTCGATCGACCACGGTAACGTATTATGCAAAACAGTTTGTAATTCGGTTGCTTAGATATCTCGAACTGATTCGAAAACTCAAAAATGTAAAGAATTTATAGTTAGAAATTAGATTTCTCAGTGTACCCTGTATATAATTACTTTAAAACAAACCCATGGAAGCCTTACCTTTTCCTTTACTTATTATAATGCCTATTTTATACCTTGAAATCATAGCTTTATTTTTGTAAATACTGCCCATTATCTCCTACAATGTATTTTCTGTTTACTGCTTATATTAAAAATTGTCCTATCGACCTTGACAAGCCAACAAACTTTTTCTGCAGCGTTTTTGTGCTGATTTGTGCAAAAACGTCAAGTCGTATCTCTCGCCTTGTGTTTTGTTGTGTTTCTTTGGTTTCTAAGAAATGTATTAAAAATATCAATCCGTTGGCATTGGTATATTGTACAATGTTGAACAAGTTCAGTGTGCTGTAAAAAAGATAAGGATATGAAAAAATAGTTGTGACTACTGTTACCACATACGGTGAATCAAACTAGGCGATAATTAAGTGTATACAAAGAGGTCATAAATTAACTCCTAAATACAAAAAAAAACTTTTTTTTATAGTGTGAAGCTTTAACTTGGAATAAATTCAGTAAATCTAGTTTACTTACAGTTTTTTGTTGGAAATATGCTCAGACAGATCGCGTTTTTTTATGTACAAGAATGCTATACAGCGTGTCCCAAGTGACACTGTAGAACGCGGTAATTTAGAGTCATTTTTTCATGTTTATTGGTACTCTGTAAAATTTTATTGTTGTGCTTTACTTATATTTTTTTAAATCCGTATTCAAAATGGTACCATGATATGTGGCATTACAGGGAACCTGGAGGCTGCTAATTTCCCACAAAACACAGCTAAAAATTATTAATTAATAAATAATATAAACTTTCCAAATTATTATACAAATAAAATATAAACTATTTTTCTTTTTGTTAGCACAATCTGAAATGATTTGTGTCATAATTCAATGACTGAAGCTCAATATTACTTGGTCTGCTTGTAATATTAAATCCTTGTTATCACCTTAAATCATGGTTACTAGGCCTATTTTTAAAGTATATATAAATTAAATTACCAAAAATACTAACATTTCCGTTTGTTTGTAGTAGTAGCCAGTCCTCCCTAGAAAATTCAATACCGTTTTGTCGACTTCTATTTCCCCTGCGCTAGATTGCGGTTTTTGGACCCCTCCCAATTATTAGGCGAGATCTACCCTTAATCTAAAAGCCCGAACACACTCACCACCCTTCCTTGTTTGTTATTCGATGGATTTATAGCTTCATTTCATAAAAAGCTTACGTGATGATGCAGTCAGTCAAAATAAGAATTTGTTAAGCATCAAGCATATCGATCTTTTATTATATTACATATTTTCTTGTCCGTTTTTCATCTCTGACAGTTTTCCTTCTACATTGTTCAACCCTGAGAGTTTTCCTTCTTACAGTTCAGTCGTTTCGGAAATTTCTGGATAATTTATATATTTTAAAATTTAATCGTTATTTTGTTATACCCTAAAAATTAACTTATAATAAAAATAATATATACCGAGTCCCTAAAGTAATGGATAATTCATTCTCTAAGGGTAAAAACTACTCCTAGAAAAATTTTAAATGGAAAGGGGTAGCTTGTAATACCGCGTTCGAATGATCTATTCAGCAATTGGATTGTTTAATTTGTACAATAATTAATGACGCCATAGAACAAAATGAAATTTGAAGTGATACAATAATTATAGTCTCATTCCTATGCACCGTTCATTTCTTGACAAATGTACACATGCAAATAGGGTATATTGCACGATTTCCATAGTATAGGGAGTCTTCAGTTTCTGCTCTCGTGCGACTGAAGAGATATTTTCTGAAGTACTCATGTCCATTCAACGCCTGGGTTGTAAAGTAGACAACTTCTCCATATGATCTGTTTATCCATTAAAGGTATTAGTCGGTAAGTCCCTCTACCATCCTTCCCATTAGTCCATTTCCTTTGCCATGGTGCCATGAGGTTCGTTCTCGCGATAGATCCATTCATTCCTCCGTACTTGTCATTAATTTTTTGAATAAGAAGTTCAATGGGAGGTAAACAGCTATTGCTCCAACTGCGTCTATTGAGATAGTTCGAGACGCAGAGCATCATATCGGAATGCATACTGTGTGTTTCTGATTGTTTATAAATTTATGCTAGGCAGGAGTGGCATAGGAGCATTAGGGAATGGGCGACACTCAAGGGCAACCTTCTTTTGGATACCCTTGGTCCACTTTCTATGCAACTTTGTGTACTTGTTCCAACAAAACTCACAGGCACTTGATTTCTCTCTTGAGTTTTACACTAACATCCTGCATATCGAATTCAATCGTTCCTGGCTATTTTGATTTTGGCCGTAAGCAGAGCAGCATCTGTTTTCTCAGGTGCCATTATCCTCTAACCAATTAGATACGCGATGCAGTGCTGTATTTTCAACGTACCTCAAACCTTCTTCACATTTGGCAATATTGTCATTAAAGCCTAGAAGAGTCACTCCTGAGGGCTGTTCTATTCTCAAAAGCTCATCATAGAATATATTCCACAACGTTTGCCCTAAAACAGAATTTTGTTGACGTTTTTAAGTTTCGCCGTATCTTCTGCTTCCAGGATGATTTCCCTTTCTGACAGGTAGGCTCTTCATACTTTGATGATGCTGCCATTTCGCTGTAGTTTATCTAGGTTTCTATCGGCTAGCGCGATTGAAGGCATTTCTTCTGAAGTAGTTTACTTTTATATGGATGGTATTTCACTTTCCTCAAAATTATAATACAGATGTTTTACTTACATCATTATCACCAGCTATTTCTTCTTTGGTTTCTGTGGGATTTCATCAACAATATTAGTGTTTTAAATGAAACTCTAGCTAATTCCACAATATAATGAAAAATGTTGAAAATTCTAAAAAATTGACAATTGTTTCGATAACAGAAAATCATCGTCAGAATGACAGAAGTTACATTTCATTTGATGCCTACCTGATGTTTAGTAGTTATTTTTGGCTAGACCAAAAATTGACCTACCTTGTGATTGACTTAATATATGTTAATAGAAAAAAGAAGAAGATGTGATACTACAAATATTGAAGCTTAGATATTATTAGCCCTATGATGATATCCTGAAAATCATTTTTCGAATTAAGATCAGTATAACTGTGCAATGATATAGAAAACCAGAAAAACTATATCTGCTGATCTTTACAATTATCACTTAAGAAGACAGTTTTATAGTGGAGAACTCCCTAGATTTTTCTGTTCATTGACGACTTCATATTGTGGGTTTCTTAAGTGTCTTCTAATTTCCAATTCTTCAAGAAAATCCAGTTCTTGTTTCTTATCACAAATATGTAGTACTTCTAGTTCTATGTTAGGTGTCAATGAATGATTGGTGTCAAGTAGATGTTTTGCGTAATGGGTTTTATCTGGTTGTTTTAATCTGTATGCTCGTAAGTGTTCACTGTATCGTATTTTAAAATGTCTAAGGGTGTGACTCAAATAGACAGCTTTACATTCTGGACATTTGAGTTTATATATACCTGATTTCTTTAATGGTGGTATTTTTGTTTTTACATTTAACAATTTTGTACTTACGTTACTTTCTGTTTTAAAAGACATTATTGTACTCGTTGCTAAAGATATTATGTTTGAAATATTATTAGAAATATTTCCTGCATATGTGATGGTTTTATAAGTTTAAATTGCTTCAGTTTGTTGAGGAAATATTCGTTGTAATGCCACTTTTTTTCTCTTTTTTATTAATTAGCTTATTTATCATATGTAATGGATAACCGTTGGATGTTGCTATTTGTCTAATGGTATTAATCTCTATCAAAATTACATTTGTTCATAGGAACTGAAAATGCTCTATGTATCATTGAATTATGTGCCGCTAGTTTATGTGACATGGGGTGATTGGAACTATATGGAATTGTCACATCAGTGTGTGTTGTTAATTTCAGTTTAACAATATATTTAATTTCTTTTTTCTTATCATTCAACTATTCAAACCCGTAACACAATGAATAGGGATCAATATTTTAATTCTTTGGGTCTCAGAAAGGCTTAGCTTTAGAAATTTCTAAATAAACTATTCATAACTATAAATTATTTACGACGCGATATCTGACGAAGTAGTTGGGACATTGGTTCTATGGAACAGTTACCATGAACTTTTGGCTCCAGATGATTACCAATTCAATTAAAAATATTTAATAAAATATCTTTACGAAAACAAAATCTGGCATTAAAATCAACATCGTCATATTTCCCAAAGGCATTAATTCGAGGTCTAACGAATCGAATTATTCGATATCTTGGTTCCTCTTCTCTATCACTTTCCTCGTATAAAGAGGTCTGTATCGATTATTGAAAAAGAAGAAAGACTGGTAGCGAGTAATCAAATAATTGTTATCAAGCTATAATAAAATTGTTTTTACTCTTTTATTTTGATAATTTATTTATTAGCAAGACCTCTGTATATATTTTTTCCGCATGTATTTATAGGTTTATAGTTACCGATGTTATTTTTGACGCTTTTTGCTATTGCAAAATGCTGCTTTTATTTTGTGTGCAATGTGTACGACCTCTAGTTTCAAAAACTTTTATTTCACATATGGAGATCCTGTTGAAACCAAAAACACACTTTCTTTTAACAATAATTTTTCCCTGAATAAAAACCCTCTGATAAAAAACTATATCTGTAGTTTACATTTAATAAAGAAAATTGATAAACACTGTCCTGGATTTTTAACTGATTCTCCCGAACGTTTTTGCTGGGTTTACCCTGAGTTCTATGAATTGAATCAGGATTTTTATTAACTTTTCATTTTATTATGAAAAGTAAAATAATCTTTATTTACAATTAAAAAAATCAATATCCTGGTATATTAAACATTATTCTATAAAAATTAGTTGAATTCCTACAATTTTCTTGAAAGAAAAACAATTCTTACGAAGTAATTTTCGTCAATGAAAAATTCTGATACAATATAACAAAATACGAAGTCAAATAATGGTATTTTCAATAAGATTCAGATTTGGTGATTTATCTGGCCCTTCTTTGTAACCTGAAAAGAAACTTTTGATGCAGGAGAAATAATAATTGAGATACAACAAAATGCTCAAGAATCAGTTACAATGGATAACAAAAAAGATAACTTAATTTCCTTTTCATATCAAATTGTGTATATCGATCAATAAAACGGGCAACGGCATGGCGTTTTATGAATTATGAATTCAAATGGATGTCGTATTCATAAAACCAAACGTTTTTTTGTTGTTATTGTACCATTTTGTACCGCGTACTGATGATTTACTAACGGGTTTTTTGGTCATTAACGAAATTGGGGCGGGTTGAAATCAGGTGTCCCAGCAGCGACACGTGCCGCAACAAACAAGAAAAATCCCCCCCTTGCACGAATTCTAACGTTTATGTAAATTTTCTTTTTGTGTGTGACACAACCCCTTAACTGGAATTCGTTACTTTTAGTACAGTCAAATATCGGAAACTAAAGACAAGTTTTGAACACTATATAGGAAATAGTAAAATTCAAACAATGTAAATAATTCTCAACGATAAAAGTGAAGCTATAGTTTATTTACGATAAAAAGACGATGACGTTGCAAAACAAAATATTGTGATGTTGCCAAGTTGTAGTTTTTTCCTTTACTTAACGAAAAGTAGAAAAGTCAATCTGATGTTAGATAGACAGTTATTCTTTTTCATTGTTCCGTGCCTCGTAGAGCGTAAGTCAAAAATATTTATTAAGAAATAAAAGGCTTGTATGATAGGCTTGATTTATTTAATATAAATATTCATGAAAAACTAATGATAATATACAAGAAACAGTAACCAATCATTCTATATTCGGGTTAAATGACGAACTGTAGGTCCTTATACCTTATTCTATGCTCTATAGAACTATCTTCAAGGGCACTACAAGGGTTTACCCTAAAAGGAATCAATACAAGCTGTAATCATCTTCATGCAAATTTAAATATTGTTTCTTTATACAATATCTATTATATTTATTATAATAAAAATAGCATGGAAAAGAAAAATATAGATACACAAAATAAAATTTGGTTACAGGATATAAAAATAAAAAATTTCCCATTTTATCAGTATTATTTATGTAGAGATACTGTGGTCGTTGTTTTAATTTGTGTATTATAAAATAACTATCTAATTAATTTAATAATAGTTATTAGTGATTTTGAAAAGGTGGAAATAAAGCAGATTGGATAAAAATATACAAAAAATAAAACACAAGATATCCACTACTCCACTACAAAATCATCACTATCTTCATCGTCACTGTCAAAATTAATAATAAGTGGAGGCACATCCTGTCTATCAAATACTACTTCTCTATCCCACCCATCTTGTATACTTTTTTCAGTTGCTCAACTGTCTTTGACCAAATATCAGGAGTCACTTTTTGTAAAGACTTTTTCCATACACCTATTGTTTGTTCAGTTGAAGAACCATCAGTTCCCACATGATCTCTATAAACATTTTTTACTATGCCCCAAATATGTTCAATTGGGTTGAACATACAGTGGTAAGGGGGAGTCGAAGCACTTTGTGACCATATTTTTCAGATAAAATGTCAGCTTCATATACTGTTGGTGGTTTATTCCTACAAAAATGCATATATTTAAACAAAATAAGTTATCTAAGTATTACCATAATATATTGAAAAATGTTTATATCAACTTACCGTTGTACTAAATTCAATAATTGGGTTTTGAGGAAAGTATTTTCAAAAGGAATATCATTTTGTATCAACCAGTTCTGTATATCAGCCTTTTTGGTAGCTGTTGTTGGTACTTTTTTGATCACTGTACTTGTGATAACTTGCATTATCCATTACAATTGTGGCAGGTTCTTCCAAGTTCACTAAAAGATGGTATTCAAACCAATGCAAAAAAATTTCTCGATTCATTTCACCTTGGTAATCACCATCTTGTTTTTTGGAAGAAAAATCAGCCTTGCTCCAGGAATAAATCCAGAAGAGGAACCAGCATGCAATACTATATACCTAAAATAATTACTACTAGGCTTCCTAGATAGACTGCATAGCTCAAAACAACTATTAATAATTATATAGATTTAAATAAAATAGTGTGACTAGTAAATATTTGAAAAGGTCTTAAAATGGCAGGAATGTTAGTACATCAGAAATTAATTGCTAAATTTTATTATTCAATTATCTTGGACCACCAATTTTGGTTTTTTCACGCTTCTATGATTAGAATCTTGTCAAGAACGTCCAACAGTACCGTCTTTAAATATCCAGGTCTCATCCAAAAACACAAATTGATATAAACCTTCCCTTTTTATCTTGACATATTCATGTAGAAAATGTACACGTTTTAATGCAATATGTGGCAACTCCATTAAACCACGCCGAGGATCATCTTTTTGGTATTTGAATCCAATATTTTTCAGTATCTTCCAGAGTGATGTTAAACAACCATTAAAGAGTTCACGCTCCTGGAGTTTGTCCCTTAAAGTTTTCAAGGTTATGTGTTTCTCTGAAAAAATATTGTGTTAGTTAATTGTGAATAAAATAAAACAGTAAATTCAATATACTCACTGTTTCCATACATTTCGTATATAACATTTCGGAAAGCATTTTGATCAAAGTTATCAATTTCAACAGTAGGTTTTATGCGTTGTCTCTTTTTAGGTGGGCTTTTAGGCTGTTCACCTCTTTCATGCTTGGCGGCAATACGGTTAACAGTGGTAACGCTAAGTTGTAAAGCTTCTGCAACTCTCTACGATATAATTATTTCAATTTATGAAAGAATAATATATTATCAACCTAACCTAAGATTAAAAACATTTAATCATTTACATTTAAATATGTAACAATAATATTAATAATAATGAATACAAATAGCGAATACTATTACTTACGTCTCTTACAGCAGTAAGCGGGAGAAGCGGGCCCCCATTTCGGCGTTCTCGTTCAAAATAGCTCAACAAAGATGTTACAATCTCTTGACATTTTCTGTTCAGCTGCTTCGGCATTTTATTAACCACACACTGCAGATTTGTATAAATAATTAGTTATGAAAATAACTGTTTTTTATTTAATCTTAAAGAAGCCATGAATTTAAAAGCTTCAAAAAAACTTGTAAATATTAGTCGATGACCGAATGTCAATAAACGTCAAAACAAACTGGGGAATTTCACCAGTTGATTTGACAACGTCTTGAAGGTTTGCCAACCCGTTAGCTGTAAATTGCCCTGGCTGTTGAGGATAACTTGTATTCACGGTTGGTAAATTAATATTTATTCTGATAAGCAGGAAAGTAACTAAAAATGACATCGTCTTTTCATCGTAAATAAACTACATCATTCGTTTAGCGGCGAAGCAAATTACGTATCTAAAATGAAATTTAATTCGTGTAAAAGTTTCCATAATTTTGAGTCTTTTCATTATTAGTATATTTTCTTGTTGATAAAAACCTTGTCGATTGTTGGTATTTGTTTATTAAGGTAAATTTTCACTTAACTATTGGATTCTCCGATTTTTCATGCAGAAATTCAAATTGAAAACACACTTTTATTGCTAGTTAATTTCTGATTCCATTCCTTCTTATCAATCACAAATACAGAATTCTTCATTTTTTGCTGAACAAATGTTGAAACGCTACATAATATGTATCTGTTCATGAATAGTTGAATAAAATTACAGTACCTTTTTGCTTAACAACAGCCCTTTAGGTCTATTTAAAGTATTTTAATGAGATATTTTCAAATACCCTTCAAAATTTTTATACATTTTTGAAAGGGTAATGTAGGAAAATACTTCAACTAATTTCTGTCAAATAGAGAAGAATTACTGCTTCAAACCATCCAGTTCTTCGCAACTTATTATTCCATCAATTTCGTTTAATCACAAACCACAAACATGCTTATACAGCATCTCAGAAGAGAAGAGTCTTGGTCTTAAGGTCAGAAGTTGTAACACCCCCTAGCCAGTATCCCATATCTCAAGCTAGATTTTATAATTATTTTAAATTCAAAGATTCTAGTTTTAAAAGGCCTGTACTGGCTTTCCGCAGTATAAACTCGGATTTCACATTCGCATTGACCTTTCCCGTAATATATATTTGAGGGAAAAAGGTAGAAAATGGCATCGCTCGATTTAAGCCTTTGTGAGCTTGACAAATTTCTTCTTTCAACCTTTTTTATACTACCAGCAGAGAAAATAGATTTCGATTCTTTATTTTTATATCGATAAGAAAAAAAACGTTTCTTTAACCTGTGTTACTGAACTTTTTGAATACCATTATCGATGATGAAATCATAATTTTTTTAAACCTATAAAAAGTAACAAGAATCAGTCATTAGTCTAACATTATCCGGTATAAAACATTCCATAAAAGCTGATGATGCTTAAAATAGACTACTGTAGAAAATTCTATTTAGAATTTGATTTTTGGTTCTATTGGCCCGTAAAAATAACAGAGATTCTTTTTATTAAAAGAAGACGCGTTTCTACACCACATGGCACCACACACACTTAGTAAATTAGAATCTTTTTCGTATTTATCATATAATAAAACTTATACTATACTTTGCACGTTTACTACGGGGACTGTTTGAAAATGTATCAGACAAAATAGAAAAAAACCACTTGGCAATTTAAAATTTCCACAATCGTCTCTGCGTTCAAGCGTTGGTACTGCAAGAGCGTTAGAAATAGCCAAGCAACATGCTGAATCATATTCATCAACTTTTGATACAAGTGTTGCCGTTTTACAAAACGCAGAACCGTCACAAGATTCTGAAAATTCATCAACCAGGCAGTTAGCGGCCGCTGCATCTTTTCAGAAATGTTTCTTTTGTGGCAGAGATAGACACCTGCACGAACACTGTCCTGCTAAAAATGCAATTCGCAATTCCTGCAATAAAAGAGGTCATTTTTCAACTGTGTGTAGATCAAGTAACACTAGAAGAACTCAGAAAACAACTGCTGCTACTTTGTCTACAATTTCTGCTGTTTCTCCTAGTTGTTTATCCAAATCTAGTATTCAAATTAAAATAAACAACATAATCACACATGCACTAGTCGATACAGGGAGTTCTGATAGTTATATTTCAAGTAAAATTGTTGCCAGTAGAAATATTTGTGTCATTCCATCAAGAATTAATGTTAAAATGGCTTCAACATCTCTAACGTCGCAAGCTCTTGGATATTGCATTGTACGCCTACAAATTTTGGATAACATTTATTCACATGTAAAGTTCTTAGCCCTTGATGAACTCTGCACTGAAATGATCATTGGTCATGATATTCTGAAGCAACATTCCCGACTCGAAATTCCTTTTGGAGGTGATAAATCTACCCTATCAATATGCAGTAGCAAATGTTGAACCATTCAGTCTATTTTCAAATTTGATGTTTAATTGCAAACCAATCGCAATAAAATCCCGTCGATTTACTACTTCAGACCTCAACTTTATTGAGCAAGAAATCAAACATCTTCTAAAAGAAAAGATCATAGAACCCAGTATCTCCCCTCGGCGAGCTCAACCTCTGGTAACTTCAAGTGAAAACCACAAGAAACGTATGTGTATTCACTATTCTCAAACCATAAATAAATATACATTATTGGAGCCATACCCATTGCCACGCGTAGAAGACATTGTAAACCAAATTTCCAAATATTCCGTTTTTAGTACAATTGACCTCCGTATTACCAAATTCCAATTGAAGATGAAGAAAAGATCTACACAGCATTTGAAGCTTGTGGAAATTTGTACCAATTCACTCGAATTCCGTTTGGTGTTACCAATGGAGACGCTTGTTTCCAACGAACCGTCGACAGTATCATCAAGAAAGAAAATCTTAAAAGCGTTTATGCTTATCTGGATGACGTCACTGTTTGCGGTAACTCACAAGAAGAACATGATCAAAATTTACAAAAATTTTTGGATGTCATTAAGAAGTACCGTTTAACAATGAATGAAACAAAATCAAGATTTTCCCTCAAATAGATTTGCATTCTTGGTTATTTAATATGCGACAAAACTATTAAGCCGGACCCGGAACGACTTACGCCTCTCTTGAATTTACCAGTACCTGATACTACAACTTCTCTTCGAAGAATTCTAGGAATGTTTGCACACTACTCTAAATGGGTTCCTAAATTTTTCCGAAAAAAGTCAGCCGCTAGCATACAGCACAAGTTTTCCATTATCTGAAAAAGCAATTTTGGCATTTAGACAGCTCAAATAAGACATAGCCAACTCTTGCTGCCTCAGAATTTGCGATAGCTGCTCAATTATCCCAATCAGGAAGACCAGTCTCATTTTTCTCAAGAACCTTGTTCTCTCAGGAACAGAAGCATTCGTCAGTTGAAAAAGACGCGTACGCAATAGTAGAAGCACTGAAAAAGTGGCGACATTTTTTAATTGGTAGACATTTTCAGCTCATTACGGATCAGAAGTCAGTGGCATTTATGTTTAATAACAAGTCCTCCTCCAAAATCAAAAATGAAAAAATTCAACGTTGGCGTTTGGAATTGTCATGCTACACGTATATCGTTTACAGGCCTGGAAGTCAAAACACGGTAGCTGATGCATTTTCCCGTATTACTGCTGCAATCATGTCATCGGCTGATCAAAAGAAATTATTTGATTTACTTTCTTCTTTGTGTCACCCTGGTATTACCCGGTTTTTCCATTGAATACGCTGCATAAATCTCCCTTATTCTGTGGAAGACGTCTCTCAAATTACCTCCTCATTTCCTGTTTGTGCTGAAATTAAAAAAAAAATCATAAAAATGAAGGAACGTTAATAAAAGCCACCTCGCCATTTGAACATCTTAATTTGGCTTTTAAAGGTCCTTTGCCTTCATCTTCTAGAAATAAGTACTTACTAACCGTTGTTGATGAATTTTTCAGATTCCCATTCGCGTTTTCATGTTCAGACATACCATCCCCTACAGTTATCCAATGTTTGCGTCAAATATTTTCTACATTTGGCACTCCGACATATGTTTACTCTGACCAAGGTACTTCTTTTATGTCCCGTGAACTTGAGTCATTTTTAGAGTCTAATGGTATTGCTTCAAGTCGCACGACTCTCTATAATCCTCAGGGTAATGGTCAGTGCGAACGATTTAATGGAATTATATGGCAAACCATTCTGTTGGCTTTAAAATCTCAAAATTTGAAAATGAACCAGTGGGAGCAGGTTCTAGTGGATTCTCTTCACTCTATTAGATCTCTTTTATGTACTGCTATCAACTCGACCCCATATGAACGTATGTTTAAATATGTGAGGCGCTCAACTTATGGATCGTCAGTTCCTACATGGCTAGCCTACTATAGAACTACACAAAATTTCAATGTCAAAATATTTTATTACTCAACATATTCTCCTCTTAATTGGATACATTTATTACAGCGAACCTGCAACGTTTCTAGACCTTTCAAAAAAAATGTTTCTTCTTGCTCTGCAAACCAGACCTCCACAGCTTTTATTACCTCCTCGCTGGAAGAAAATTTACGACCTTTTAAACTTTTTTTCAGTTGAGGAAAGAGATGATAGTCGGACGGAGCAAAATCTGGTGAATAAGGGGGGTATTCTAGTAATTCAAACCCTAAATCACGAATTTTTTGCATGGCAACATGAGATTTGTGTGCAGGGGCGTTGTCCTGCAAAAACAAAATACCTTTCCGCGTCTTTTCTCTTTAATTTTTTCCCGTAGAGTGGTCAGTAATGTCGAATAGTAATCTCCAGTTATTGTTCTACCCTTTTCCAACAAATCAATCATTATTACTCCATGGCAATCCCAAAAAACTGAAGCAAGAACTTTTCCAGCAGATTTTTGGACACGAAACTTCTTAGGTCTTGGAGAACCAGAGTGTCGCCATTCCATCGATTGTTGCTTTGTTTCTGGATCGTAGAAATGTACCCAAGTCTCATCCATAGTAACAATTCGATTTAAGAAGTCTACCTCGTTTTCAAATCGAGCACAGATCGAACGCGATGCTTCTACCCTTGCACGCTTTTGGTCAACATTCAAACATTTGGGGATCCATTTTGCAGCAATTTTTCTCATGACCAAATTGACGTGAACTATATGATTCACTATTTCGTATGAAATATGCAGTGCTTCAGATATCCGTTTTAGCCAAATTCGACGGTCTGATAAAGTCATGTAATTAACTGCATCGATATTTTCGGGGACTGACCAGAGATTTGTCCGTGCGAATAAATTCGAACTCTTAGTTAACGAAGTCCAACTCCTAGAAGCCAACTCGGAATACGCCCAAATCCGACTGGAAAATGGAGAAGAAAAGACAGTTTCAACTCGGCATTTAGCTCCTCGAGGAGACATACCATTAATTCGCTGCGATGAAAATTCTGTCAATCAAGATCAAGTCCATTCAAATCAAGAGCATCAAAATCAAGACCAAAGCATTTACGAAAGTCGAGACCTAAGCATTCAAGAAAATCAAGACCATCTGATTCAAGACCACTTCATTCAAGAACAGAACAAGACACAGTAATGAATATCGATAGGCCAGTTAGGACACGAAGGCGTCCTCAATATTTGGAAGACTTCCTCGAGAAATAATAAGGCGGGAAGAATGCCATAACATTACCTTCTTGATTATATCCATGTCATTGTCAGTTGTGTTACAAAGTTGTCAATAATTTTATGTCAGTTATTTTCTGTAGAATAAAGCCTTATTCTAAAGGTAATTGTAGTGAATACCTTTAGAATAAGGCCTTATTCTACAGAAAATAACTGACATAAAATTATTGACAACTTTGTAACACAACTGACACTGTCATGGATATAATCAAGAGGGTAATTTTATGACAGTAATTCATTGTATTCACTACAGATAATATCAGAAATAATCTATTCACATCTAGTACAAGCAAACTAACTCTTCCCTGACGAAAAAAAGACTACTTAAACAGCAACATGATCCAAAAAGAGTGCAAGAACAACTGCAAAAACTTCTCAATAGCGTGGATTGACTACAGACATGTTTTTGACAGTATAGCTCATAGCTGGCTAGTAGAAACTGAGCTTGATTAGTATAATTTTATGAAATAGTATACCATGAAGAAATATTTTTTTTATTAGTGTTTTTAAATGAAACTGAAGGTCTCTAATACGAGCATATTCCACGAAGTAAGGGTCGAGACAGTCAATTTTTTTTTTGTTCAGCCAGCCAATGTCTGCAATATGCATATACTGTATTTTTCTCAATTCTACACCAAATATCAGGGCTTTTGATTTTGAAGAATTTATGCTTCGGCAGAATTTGTTTGAAATATCTATAACAGTCTCTAGTTCTTTACTAATTTTCATAGAAGCGTTTATAACTTCTGGTTTGTTAAAATACATGTACAATTATGTGTCGTCCGCATAATAGTGAACCTTCAAATTAGAATAATTTGAAAATTGGGATGTGTATAGGGAAAATAGCGAAGGTCCTAAGATGAAACCCTGGGGAACTTCTCGTTATAGATTTTTTTATTTAAAAAGTTGAGATCTATAATCTAAATAGGACTGCAACATTTTTTTGCGATTGTTTATCATAACGCATATAATTGGGTAATGACCGAAGTATAGGGTGATTCATTTTATCGAATGCCCTTGAATCTAGTAATATTATATGCATAGATTGTTGGAATTCAATGTCTTGGGCGAAACCCCTACTGGTGTTTAGGTGGTAGGTCGAATTTGCTAGTGTATTGACGAATATCAATTTTTCTACTATTTCAGAAAATGTACACATAATGCTTATGTGACCTAGTTCATTGTAATCGACATGATTATCTGTTTTTAATGTGGCTAGAAATTTAGATTCTTTCCAAATTAAAAGAATATAGATATTTTTAGAGAAAAATTATATATGATAAAAAATGTGGACAAGAATGTAGAATCATAGTGATGTTAAATACCATCAAATCCAGTAGTATTTGAATTTATTGAAAGTATTTTTTCATAACCTTTTAACTCTTAAATTTCCGTAAATATAAAATCAAAAATGGTGGCTTGAAATAGTAGCATTTGGTATTGTGACTACCATTGAAAATTTTTTTATAATCTTGTAAGTCATCAGGTATATCTGCTGAACTTTTTTTATTATGAATGTTATGCTTTTCATTTCTTTCCAGATATTTTTCTTTAGCTTCATCTGAAATTCAAAATATGCTTTTATCTGGCATGATTGATTTCATTACGAATTAACTTGTAGTAATTCCAATAATTTTATTTTTTTAATGCTTGATGCCGCTTTTATTTACTTGGAATTAATTATAAATTTTATTAATATTATACCTTAAATAAAATTAATTGATACGCCTCAATTTGTTTTAATTTGTGTTAACCCAATAAATTTTTTATCGGTATTACGATATACCTCGTATAATTTCATCATAAGATGAAAAAACAATAATCAATAAGATGATAATCACATGAAATTATTCGTAAGTGAACCTAGTGACCTTATTTTTGGGTATGTATTAACATATTTTATGCGTATAGTCCAAGAGCACTAACTGAACCAACGCAAATCTCAGTATTTTGCATATGAATGTATCCAAGTTCAGTAAGATTCAGTCCATGGGCATGTCCCCTTTAACCATCTTACAGATATAGACTAAGGCAGCGGCTCTCAAACTTTTTTGGGAAGAGAATGGCTGGTATAGACTAAAGCAGAGAGTTGAACATGACTTTTCAAACATCATAAACTGGATGAATTATAAACTATTGACTATTAATATAAATAAAACTCACTACTTAGTAATAAGCACAACAAACCAGTGGATGTCTAATTTTCGACCTCATTATTCCCCATGTGGACGGAACATATATAATAAACTAATAAAAACAATAAAATATCTAGGAATTATATTGGACTATAATCTTAAATGGATTGAACATCGCCACGTATGCAAATGATGCTTACGCAGAGGTCATACCCATTCCTGGCTCCAACAATGTGCAACTCAATTCCTATTATAATGAAAATAACACCGTTTTACATTATCGTCAGTTGAAACAGTTTATTCTAAGTTTACCCAGAAAGAAAAATCATGATCTGGTAGAAACAAAAACATTTGCAATTTCGTAATATTCAATTATTCCCATCTTTATGAAGATTTAATTGCGTGGATTTCGATTCTTCATATATGTAAAATATGTGGTTGGTGTTGTCTAATTATGATCTGCTCACATGACATGTTGTATTTTAGTATTGTGTTTCTCTGTTGTATTTTGATATTGTTTTTTAGTATGTTGATATTTGTGTAATGTTATTTTAATTTTGTGTTTGGCTCCATACAAGTGTTTGCACTTCTAGAGTCTCCTACTTTATTTACTAAGTATTAAGTTGGATAAAATGTATATCTTTTGATATTTAAATTGTAAAAGTTATTATTAATTTATTTTTATCATGTTACTTATAGCTTAAACTAAAGCTTCCATCTAGTCGCTGCCGCTGCCTGGTTATTACTACTAAAAAGAGGTTCATAATAATATAAACTTTTGCATAACATTTTCCTTAAATACAGTCTTTGATGATCTCCTGGCATTCTTCTAATATTAATTTAATGTTAGTTTTAAACCTGTTAACGGTGGGGATGTTGAAGGTTCAGGGAGGAGGATGGTCTAGATATATTGTAAATAATTCTGGAAATTGGAAATATGTACGTATTCTCCCATAATAAGGTTTAGCTGTATGCGGATTGTTGTAAATCTAGTTTGTATAATTCTTGGTGAAGACGTTGGTTTGTGCTATAAATGTAGCGAGTTAAGAAGTCAATTTTTCAATATATAGATTCAACGGGACTTGTTCTTAAAGCTCCTAGTGCAATTCGAAGGTCATTATTGTACACAATATTTAGTAATTTTAGAGTTGATTTGGAAGTCGAGGCATATGCAATGGAACCATAGTCGATTTTGATCTGATTAATGCTCTGTAAATGATAAAATAGTATCCTGTAATCGAATCTTCAGCATCTATTGGCCAATGTCTTCATTAGATTTAGTCGTTCGTTACAAGAACTGGCCGTTTGTTTGATAAGTTCCTTTCAGGTAAGTTTTTAGTTAAACAAAATTCTCAGAAATTTTACCGATGGTTTAAATAAGTTTTACCATATAATACTCATAATGTTTGATAATCATCTGGAGCTTTATTTGAAAAGAACATGACGGAGAATTCAAAACCTGTATTGTTCGAGTTGCATTAAAAATGGTTGATATTTTTCAAATTAACACTCTTGCTCACGTACTACGAAACTCGCTCGTGCAGGTAGGTTCGTTTCAAAAATTTTCACATGGCTTATATAATGAGATTATTCTTGACATCGATTACATCTGGTATTATTATTGAATATTCTGGTTGTGTCATAAACTATGCTATGTACTCGCTAAGTATAAAGCGACATATATCGTGTTTTCGCCACGTTTATCAAATTGTTTTGTTCCCAAGGACGTCGCTAGCATTTTTTCCGACGCAGGTTATTATGGAAATTTGAGAAAATGATTAGAACTACACACGTGTAGACATGAAATACCTTTACTCCTATTACAATTTAAGTCAAATAAGAGTTCCAGCTATTCCATATTGTACATTAAAAATATACACTGCCGTACAAAAGTAAATCCTTGTTATTAGTTCTAAAAGTCCCCCACAGATCATTAGGTTAGCTGATTTATCATGTGACAGCTGTCAACAGTGGTTGTCGCTTCATACCAGCGCCATCTAGATCATTTTAGAAAAGGTGAGACAGAATTATTTGTATTTATATAAGATTGCACCGAAAATGACAGCGCTATTTATAGATTTGTGGACCAGAAAATTGAAAATAAGACAAGTGATGCCAAAATTGATAAATTTAAGAAGGATATGAAACTTAAAAGATAAGCAGTTTTAGCCATTTTGTTGCTAATTTGGTTTACTTTTCTTTATTAAAATATCGCAGTTGTGTAGAATTGAAAACGCTGTTTACTTAGGACAAAAATCACAGCATTTGGAAAATAGATTAAAAAGTCATCAATATGAAAAAAAATAAAACAGCGTTAAGTAACCATGAAAACAATAGGAAAATTGAAAAGAGGACAGCTAGTTCTTATTACAGATTGAAAATATATACAGCCTTCCAAAAGTAAAACAAAATAATTATCAAGTAAATCCTTGTTATTAATTCGAAACAGTTCCTAACATATCATTAGGTCAGCTGATTTGTCATATGACAGTTTTCAACAATGGTTGTTGCTTCATACCTGAGTACCATCGCTATCTAGCGGATCTGGACGTTATTTACAGATGTATGGGCCGGAATATTGAAAATAGGACAAGTAAATTCAAAGATACAGAAATTGATGAATTTAAAAAGAAGGATATACTAAAAAATAAGCAGTTTGTTATTAATTTGGTTTACTTTTATAATCCATGAACTGCTTCCTTCAATTCTAAGTTATTCATATTTTAGTAGTCTAGAATTAACATTAATATTAACAAAAAAGTAAGGTTTTATATAGAATGAACTTTGTAGTAATTGTGATGCTGTTTACATAAGACAAGTGCCACAAAATTTGGAAAATAGATTAAAAAGGCATCAATATGATAAAAAAATTGAAACAACATTAACTAAACATGAAATAACAAAAAACCTGCATTTAATTATTAAGATACAAAACAAATTATTTAAAAAGAATGTAGAAAAAAGAGAGATTCTTATAATAAACTTACGTAAATCTGTATTGCAAGTTTGTTGACCAAATAAATACAGCAACTGTACCAAAGGATTTTTTAATTTTGATAAACATAAATCAATTCTCAGACTTGTACCATGTCTGATCTTTTGTAATCATTTCAATTAATACAGTAAACATGATTTAATAACCTTTTCAACTACCGACATAAAGGTGAATATAGATATCAGTATAAAAACCAGTGTCCTTCAAACTGTTTCTTTTTTACGCCAACCAATAGAGGAAAGATGCATCTTAATAATTCACCATATTTGGTTTTTTCGATCCCTTATTTGTAAACAATATAGAGGGTTAAAATTGAACATGGGTAGTGTAATGTTGAAGTAAAATAAATAATTAAAAATTGGTATAAATGGAAATGAAATAGTTTAGTGTACTTAATGTTTATATAAGTATGGATACAACACTTGTTAAAATATCCATATTTTTTAGTTTCCTGTTTCGAAAAGCGAAACTACTTCATAGAATGTCTCGAAATTATTAATTTCTCAATTAAAATGTGAACACCTAGAGAGTGGGTCCTTTAAATAACCAAAATAGACGCTTGAAACCTGTGATATATATATTAAAAATAGATCAAGGAAGACCACGCAACGATGTCAAAAGACTTCAGAGGTAGACAACCTCGGCGATTTGGTGCGTAGAAACATCCAGTGACGTACATATAGTATTAATTACGGGAAATATTTTTAGCATAAGTATTTATAGTTTATTTTGGTTAATTATGAGTAACTTTGTATATGTATTGTTGATTATTCATATTTTACTTCCAGTTTCTAGACAGTTATTTTTAATTTTCAAATTCGATCTTATCTCAATTTTAGGAGGTAACTTTTTTACTCGCCTTGATCCACAAAATTTATTAAAAAGATTAAACTAAATAAAAAAAATTGTAACAAGCAAAATTTATTAAAATTGACAGTACTAAAAGAAATTGTTACAAGTAAAGCAAAGTATTCTTATTATTTTGAATCGCCTGGTATATTAAACATTATTTTATCGTCAAAATTTATTAAAAAATACAATACTAAAGAAATCGTAATAATCTTTATTATTTTTTTATTCTTTGATTAATTCTCAAAATTCGATTTTTTGACATTTTTTGCTAGAAAGTCGCGTTTTGAATCGCCTTGTATATTAAAAATTATTTTATCCACACAATTTATTAAAAAAGAAAATACTAAAAAAATCGTAATAAGAATAAGCAAAGCAAATCAATCTTATTATTGTCTTTTCTTTTTATTCTTTAATTTTTGAAATTCGATTTTTTGACATTTTTTGTAAGAAAGTCGCGTTTTGAATCGCCTGGTATATTATTTTATCGTCAAAATTTATTAAAAAAGACAATACTAAAGAAATCGTAATAAACAAAGCAATCTTTTTATTCTTTGAGTAATTTTGAAAATTCGATTTTTTACATTTTTAGTTAGAAAGTCGCGTTTTCAATCGCATTTTATATTAAAAATTATTTTATCCACAAAATTTATTAAAAAAGACAATACTGAAGACATCGTAACAAATTCGATTTTTTGACATTTTTTGTAACTAACTCGCGTTTTGATTCGCCTTGTATATTAAACATTATTTTACCGACAAAATTTATTAAAAAAGACAATACTAAAGAAATCGTAACAAGCAAAGCAAATCAATCTTATTATTGCCTTTTATTTTTATTCTTTATTTTTACAAATTCGATTTTTTGACATTTTTTGTAAGAAAGTCACATTTTGAATCGCCTGGTATATTAAACATTATGTTATCGACAAAATTTATTAAAAAAAAACAATACTAAAGAAATCGTAATAAACAAAGCAAAGCAATCTTTACTATTTTCTTTTTATCCTTTGATTAATTTTGAAAACTCGATTTTTTTAGAGAGTCGCGTTTTGAATCGCCTTGTATATTAAAAATTATTTTATCGACAATATTTATTAAAAAAATACAAAATTTAAAAAATGGTAACAAACAAAGGAAAGCATTCTTTAATTGTTCTAAATAGATTTTTTGACATTGTAAGTAAGAAAGTCGCGTTTTAAAACAACTTTTATATTAAAAATTATTTAATCCACAAAGTTTATTATAAGAGACAATAATAAATATATTATAAGTAAAATATAGCTTCTTTATTTTTCTTAATCAATTTTTCGACATTTTTAGTAAGACGTTTCTAATTGTATCCCTATAAAAATCACCCTGTATATCCATAAAAATAGCCTTGATCAAAATTGAAAAAATAATACAAATATGTATAATTTATATCACTAGTGACTTCTCTTGGAACATTTTTTTGAATTTTGTTTACCCTATAAAAATCTTTCTACGCACGTCACTGCTTGTATCTCTACTTATATCCCTGTGACATCTTTAAGTGAATGTCGACGATGTTAACCAGACATCTTATATTCTTTAATGTGGTTTATTAAAATGCTTATCACTTCTGTTATGCTTTCATGAGGTGGGTATAAACAAACAACTTTTTTTTCAAATGTAAACAAGTACATAAAGGACCGCACTGAATGGCCTAATTATTAAAATGGGCTTTATCTTTTAACATATTTGCAGCAGCTTCTTTCTTTATGATCTGTTAACTGATCTTTTTCACAAAAGTTTCCAGGAAAAAAATAATAAAAATAACTTAAATATAAATATTAATGGTTGGTTTTATTTGGAAAAAAAATCCGTGTAACAAAAAACATTGCTACTTAATAATGAAGTTAGTGGGTTTTTAACACAATAAAATATGTAACAAAATCTGTTTCCGTTTAAAAAGTTTATTTAGTAGAACCGGCACATCCACCATATTTTTAAATTTCTACAAATCTTCGATAAAATAATTAAAATTACCGTTCAAAAAGTAAGCATACAGTTTTGAATGTAAGATTTTTAAGGATTTATAGTTAAATATGTTGATTTTTATTTTTGGGAGTAAACGATAATTAAAAACTATCACAAATATTACAAAAAAAAAGATGAAAAAAAGTATCATGTGTGGAGATTAAAATTTCTTATGAAATTGTCTTTAATCATTTCTGACGTATTTGCAATAGAAACTGAGTTATTTGTAATAAACAATTTAAGAAAATATTAAAACAATTATAAAAAGTCGAGTGTAACAAGTAATCTCAGAGATAAATATTATTTTAATTAATTTGTATAAAACTTGAAAATATTTTTTTAAATCTATATTTTTTAAACATAGTTATTGTGGTTTAAAACATATTTTTTTCAAATTTGTAAAAAAATTCATTTAAAAAAGATTAATTTTCATGTTCAAAACTTTTAAACAATATAATTAAAAAAATATATCTTTTAAAATTTATAGAGAGATAGAGAAAAAGTTGAAAAATCTACAATTTATTCCGATCACTCGCATTCAAAAACTGGGGCGCAGATTACTCAAGTTTACTGCACATCTATAAATCATTGATTAGATCAAAACTTGACTACGGAGCGATTGTCTATAACTCTGCCAACAAAAGCCTTCTTCAGTCAGCGGAAGTTATCCAAAACACAGCTCTTCGCATCTGTTTGGGTGCCCATCGGACAAGTCCTATTCAACGCTTATTATTCGGAGACTGGAGAATGACCACTTTCTTACCGAAGAGAATATCTAAGCATCTCTTATGCTGTCTCTGTAATATCAAACAAAAGAAATCCAGTAGCCCACAACGTCATATCTGATCGTTTTAAAGCCAAATTTTTATCCAGCTCAACTACTCCTCCTTTCTATCACAGAGTCAAAACATATTTAATCAAAATAAATTCGCATTTCCCAAATATTTATGACGTCCCATCAATAAATTATCCTCCACCATTGACAATAACACTCCCTATCCTAGACCTAAGCCTCGCCTACCTTAATAAATCAGAGACTTCAACAGCCAGAATAAAACAAGAATTCCTAAGAGCCTTAAATAAATACGGTAGCATTTATAAGGTATACACAGATGCTTCAAAAAACCAAGACGAAATTGGGGGGACGGCTTCCTTCTACTCCGAGGATTTTTCGAAATCCTACATACTCCCACCTTTCACATCTATTCATTCAGCTGAATTATTTGCCATCCTAGAAGCACTCAAAAAAATCCAGAAAATCAAACATAATAATGTCCTTATAATATCCGACTCCCAAAGTTCACTAACAGCACTTCGTCAACTGTACTCTGATCACCTTATAGTCATACTTATCAAGAATGAGCTACAGAATTGCAGAAACAGCAGCATACATATTAAATTCATGTGGGTCCTATCATATACCGGACTAGAAGGGAATGAGAGAGTAGATCAAGTAGCAGAAAATGCATTATAATGTACTATTGTTTATATTTGAAGTCTCGGTTGTCCCAGATGTCAACCAATGTGGCTCCGGTTCACTCAAGTGGAGACGGGAGTGGGTAAACGTCTCGAATCTGGGATGTTAAATTTAAAAAAAAATATTGTTAGGCGCCAGTCAAATTTATCTGAGCCGAAAATAAATTTTTCCCAACTTAAACTTGACAAATATGAGGGGAAAACTAAAAGAACAACCTAACTTATATTCCCTTTATTATGAGTTTGCAAAATACTTAATACTCAAAACATTTGTATTATATTGTAACAATTTAGACCACAATAATATATGTATTTACATTAAAATCCACAAATTACTTGAAAATTTTCCCCTGTCCCCTGAAAACTTTACATATTCAGAATATTTGTATTATAGTGTAACAATATAGACCAGAATAATAAAATGTATTGACAGTAAAAGTCAAAAATATAGCTGAAATATTATCACATAAATTTGAGAACCTTGCGTTGGATCCAAAGCAAAAGTCAACGGCATACTAATATAAAATTCCACCGTAGACTGATAATGTAGTTCTATTAGTAAAATCTCGAAAACCTTAGTTAATTAATTCCCCCCTCCCCGTGAAACTACAACGCAACTTCTACTGAATTTATAAGAAAAGGCAATTAATGACGCTTATCAATATGTACATCCTCTTCATATAAGCCTACCGTTCCCTGTATTGGATTCCCAGAGAGATGAAGTACGCCACCAATCCAGGAGTGAATATAAGTCAAACTTCTGGCAGCCTCTTACTACAGCCTCCCAGAACCAGAGTAAAGTTCCATATGGTGTATCTTAATCAAGGTAAGACAATCTCCCCAAGCTGACAAGCAGAAGAAGAACCCTAAAAAGACCAAGGTGTATCAGATATGAGGCACGACTTCATAACCCTCCCAAGATGACATAAATATATTAACAATGCAATATCTAATATTCGAAGTACCGCCTATGGCTCAGAAAAAAATCTATATTTACAATTTACGTTAAAAAACAAATACTTTTCCCTAGTGTTCTACTAACTGACTTACAACTTTTTCTAAAAAACAAAAACATGAATAATTAGTATGTGAATGGAAGTTATATCCACTCTAACAAAATAAAAAAATGACCTTCATATATATATAAAAAAAAATAACGATTACACGCAGTACGTAAAAATATAAAACACAGTGATACTTGTCAACTATTCAACTAAGAATATCGCAATGACATGCGTCAATATCTTATACGGGAGATGCTGTATACTGCTAACTACTCAATTAAATCATTTAGACTACTATTTGAAACCCGTTATCTGATTTTACTATAAAACCAAAAAAATGACCCTGAACTGTATAAAAAGATTATAGTAATTTACAACAGATTGAAAAAATACTAATAGTTACCAATTTAAACCCACCCATAGTCCCTTTTCTGTAATAGGAAATGAGTGAAAATGTTCTCGATAACCTATATAAAATTACTATAAAACTTCATTTACCTCTAATCGAGGGTTCCAATTTTTCTATAGATTCCAACAAACTTCTCTTCCATACAGAATTGAAAATTGTATCAAAGATACTACGATTCCAGTTGATAATCTCCTCTCAAAGAGTCCGGTAGCATGGTTTCCAAATATCGACCATTATCCACAAAATCTCGTGAAATCTCCCAAAAATACTATCACCAATAGCTTCCCGAATAAATTAAGGCGGTATTAATAATCTCCCCTAACTGGGATGGTTTCGAATACCATATATAAAATTAGATACCGTTTCACTGACTGGCAATCATCTAGACATCTTCAAAAACCAAATTGAAATGTGTCGTTAACATTCTTCCTATCCCTAAAGTTCATTTCACAACGCAGACTCGAGTAAGTTTCCAACCAATGGAATCCAGCAGACATGAATTCGTCTTAACGGCAGACCATAGAACAACAGTCCACATAAGACATCGAACAAGAGTAGAATAAAACCAAAAATGTTACTAGTAAATGTCCACATATCATCTACGAGCACATCAGAGAGGAAATCTGTGTGTAAATATAATTGTCTATGACTCTTAAACTCATAGAGCAAATGTCACAGAGATCTCGACTGCTCCCAGTGCGAAACGACAAACAGACGCTCTTATTGAAGGCATATCTTCATCGAGCAATTGTCAATTTCAATTTACACAACATAAACAAAGTGCTTACATATTAGAAATTATTTAAATGGATTTAAAAAATCATAGTACCATAGCAACCTCGCAGATGTTAATGTACAAAGCCAAAATGCCCTGAATTACCGTTCAAATCAGATGGAATCTAACCAGTTAACGTATTATGGGTAAATGTTTACCATACCGAACAACATCCATGTCCTAACATGAAGTTATCTAATATGGAAATATTCACTGAAGCCCACGTGGTAAACAAATGAAGATTAAACATACCCCTATCTGAATGAGAAGTATGTATAAGTTAATCACCTAATTTATTCTAACCTAATACTAGTAATATGTTTTAGACTGCAAATCAAGGAGTCGGTTATATCCGAACCCTAATAAGTTATAGCACTTATCAGCTAAAGCGGCCAATTTTTCGGACTACTGTGGCTAACACCCCAAGATGATGTAACCAGAACAAAAATCAGTAGTCCCATGGTTGTTTATATCTACAGTAAAAACCAAAAGAGAGAGAAATGCCCCTTAATACCCCGAGAATGTAAATTAAAGAAAATAAGTATAACTTAAACTACTCTATTTACAGTGGCGCTCGTTTTTGTATCAGAGGATACAACTTACCAACTTACCCAGCAATCAATAGTGATTTATAATATAAAATCACTGTCAAGATGTTATGATATGTCGGCTACAGCCTGCACCATTTCACCAGGAAGATGATGGCAGAGTAATCACTAAAACTCTGGGCTGACAGAAACAGATAACAACAACAATACTTTTAGAAGACTTCTGTTAAAATCCATACATAAAAAACGTTAGAAAAAATCAACATAGTTTCACAGCCTGCAAATACTTATAGAAGCATATGTAAAGTGTTACAAAAAAAATGCCAAATAGGTAAATTTTTATATTATATGATTTATAGTTAAGTTATCCAATGATCGCTTAATATTTAAAAAAAAAGGAGTTGGCCGTCTTAGTGTCAAAACAAACCCGTTACAGCATGCATCAATCAACAATCAGAGAGGAACGATTTTACCGTACATACTGATTTGAAAGGGTTCTACAAGAGCAAAATCTACGACAAATGGCATGAAAAAGCAAGACATAACCAACACACATCCTACGAAGTCACTACACATTCTCACGGCTGGAACTCTAAAAACATAATAGAAGAGAGCAAGTGATCCTTTCTCGTCTTCGAATCGGCTATACGCGTATCACACACGACTACATATTAGCGGGAGAAATAAACCAATGTGCGAAATGTCTAATAGTGTGTTAACCGTGAAACACCATGTAATCGAATGTGCGAAATACGACAAGGAACGTAAAAATAATCAACTAGGGTAAATGCACGAGTGAATGAACACTCAAGATATTTTTGAACTTCACTGTATTTTTATAAACCATCCGTACTGATTTTCAGCTCCAGAAAAATAACACTTCGTGTTCAATGAAATAGTGAACACGTTGCATACGATAGTTACAGAAGTAGACAGTTTAAGACTTAGTAAAAAAATAAAATATAAAATGTTGCATAATACCCCAGTAAATGAACGAATGCTACCATTGATTAAACATGGCTGATCCAATGAATGAACTTATGAAGAAAATAGACGTTGAACAATTTTTAATCAATGATTATCAACGACAATACAACATATGGTGATACAATATTATTTCAGACAAATTTCAGCATTTCTGGACATTCGAAAAAACCACGTCTTATAAGCTTGGGTGCTTCAATCATTTCCACAATTGAAGTTTTCTCGTAACGTATTTGGTCAACACGTTCTGGCCATTTGAGAGTATTGGGACCTGCTGGTGACATAGCGTGAACTTTATATTCATCACCTTCTGCATTTTCCACAACTCCAGGAAAATATTTTTGGTTATACATTATTATGACATAAGCTACAATAGTAATTTCTTGTGAATCATTGATTTTTGCTCCATTTTTATCCCTGTCGATATCATCCTCTGGGGAAGATAGTATATTCCTTATGTTGCTCGGATTGGTATTTTCAGAATATTTACGAATTTCGGGACACTCGCAGGAATAAGCTTAGGTGCTTCGATCACTTCTGCAATTGAAGACTTCTTGTACCAAATCTGGTCAACATAATCTGGCCATCTAAATGTATTAAGACCAGCTGGTGCCATAGCTTGGACTTCATATTCATCATTGTCAGTAGTTTCTACTATGCCCGGAAAATATTTCTGGTTATACGTTATTATAACATAAGTTCCTACAGTGATATCTTGGGAAACACTAGGATTTTTATCTTGATTGCTAGTATCGATTATATCAGCCTGTAAACAGGTAACTTCTGTTGCTGGTGGTGCTTTGGTTCTTTACGCGGTTCTTCTTGTGGTTGCATCTTGTTTTTTTTTCTCTCTAATTGATTTTTGTTTCAATTTCTCAGCTTCTTTTTCCTTTTTCTCAGATTCTTTTGTATCTGTATAGTCTTTCCATTTTTTGGAAGTGATGGCAAACGGCCTGTTTCCTTTTGCCACACTTTTTTTCAATATTTGGCCAATGAAGATGTTGTAGCCGTACGTCTCTGGTAGTTTTCGGCTTCTGCGGCTCTTGATTATGGAAATCGTTATCTATTACTACGTCCATTTTATCTGGAATCTCGAGTTCTTCTACAGCATTCAGATCATCTGTTTTACTTGTTTTTTTCTAGTAACCTTCTATTAGAGTATCATTATTAGTTATACTCTCTTGCTCGGTACCAACTTCAGGATTTTCAATTTCTAACGTTTTCTATATCTTTCGTTCTATCCACATTCAATATTATTGTTGAATTGTCAGATATGTTAGCTGGATAGAGAATACCATCAATTTCCAATGGTAGATTCAACAGGTCATCTGTTAAGTCTGTTGTGTATTCTTGTATATCCGGTATGTCAAAATTAGCAATATTCTGCGAGTTTTTTTCGAAGGCTTCTTCACGTTCTTGGTTCATTCCATCAGCATTTCTCAAATTATTCGTTTCATCGGCATCGGTTGCTTCTTTACATATTTTCCAAAAGTTGTAGAACTGAATGTCGACTGCTTTTTCACCTTCATAAGCACTATTGAATTCTATCAAAGTTTTTGAATCTACATGATGTTTAATGACTTTCAGAACAGTTTCATATTCGTCTCTGGTCACAGAAACTTCCTTGTCACAATTTAGGTCAAGCTGCTGTCTCCTTATTGAAATGCATTGGGAATAATTCACAGCGTCTGCACTAAAGGAAACAATCCACATTTTCTGAAACAGTTTTTGATGATTTCCGGTTTGATCGATTCTTCAAAAGCTTTTTGAAAAAGGGGGGCAAAGGTATATTTTTTGTAACTGATGTATTGGTGTTCTGTTTATGTTTCAAAATGGTCTTTTTCCAGTGTCCTTTGAGAGACTTGAATACTGATACGTCACAAGGTTGCAAGATATGTGTTGCATTGGGCAGAAGGCAGTATAGTATTATTCTTTTCTGTACACAGAAATTATACAATTCCAGATTGATATGCAATTTATGACCGTCAAGCAATATTAAAACAGGAAATTTAATGTTGTTGTCTTGAAGACAACGGAAGAAAATATTCGCAATAAATTCGTAGAATGTTGCACTCGTCATCCATCCACTATCTGATCGGCCAATACCCCACTCCACAGGTATAGTTTGTGCAATATCTCTTGGAATACGCTTGTACGGGTACACAATCATAGGTGGAGGCAGAAAATGTACAGAGAACTGTTATGCATTCTTTTCCTGAGCCACTAGCAATTTCATAAAAATTCCTGTAATTTTTGGGACCCAGTTTTGGGACAAGTCTGCAAACCGGTTTCATCATCATTAAAAATTCTATCAGGCTCAGAAAGGATGTCTTCAACGCCTTCTCCAATTAAATATTCCTTCATCTCCTGACACCATTTTCGAATATTTTCCTCTGTTGCAGATGCTCTCGCCTTGGATATTAATTCTGTATTCCTTGTGGTTATTTTAAGATGGCTTTGTAAAAAAAGATGTAACCATTTCCTACCCGGTCTATCATTCACGAATTTATTGGGCCTATCAACAGCTTTGAGGACACGTTGTACTGAGTCCTTCACCTCATCGGGATGCATGGGAAATCCTAATAGAGCTTTGGATTGAATCCAAGTTTCTATAGTAGTTTCTTCTTCGGAGGTCAAAATGGTGGGAGGTCCCATTTTTCAAATCATGGGAACTTTTCCAGTGGTTTTTTGAAAAGTGTACTTTTCGGAATCCCATATTGTCTGCTGGTCGCATTGATGGGGATTTCCTTTTTTCTTATTGCTTCCACGGCCTTCTGGAGACAGTCATCTGAATATCGGAATCTTACATACTTTTTCTAATGTTCTGGCTTGGACTTTCCATATTTCGGTCAAATGATTGAAAAAAATATGAAATCAGAAAAAACAGAGAAAGAATAAATTGTTCATTCACTGGAGCACCATTGATCTATGTTATGATTCAATGAATAAACAAAGTCGTTCATTTACTGGATAGCAAGCTTAGTAGACATTTCCTGATTCTGAATTAACACGTAAAATCACAATGATTGAACATTTTATTCGTTTACTGGGTTCAGCACATGCACCAAAGAATGAACACTCAAATTATTGAATGTGATAACGATTTCGGTGTATTTTGAGATTAGGGTTTCGATAAAACCAGTTGAAATCAATTAATTGATGTGATAATGATGACACACCACACATCTCATTTGTTAATATCTTATTCTGTACTATTGCGCACCTGGTTATTGCTTAGTATCGTTCCAATAACAGACACGTTTCTCAAATTTTGTCAACAAAAACACAGCGGTATGTTCATTCATAAGAATGGACTTGAACTAACGAAGTATCACATGTTGCACGTCATGAGGGATATTGCAGTGTTTACGAGAAAGACACCATATTCTTAATAATTTCAGATATATTTCAATTTGTTCATTCGCTGGCGATGTTCATTCACTGGTGCATTTACCCTACCACTATCACTGAAAAAACTACTACAAGAAGACCAAGAAACTAAAAAACTTATAAACTACCTACTAGACTGCAAATTAAGTAACAAAATATAGAGATTATAACCAAGCTACAATAAGTGAACTTACATCATTTCAATTCGCTAATAACCCTACGTGGTTGATGCGATTAAAAAAAAGAAACCTGTCCACTATTCATTATTCCAATGACGAAGATTCTACTTTTCTGTTAGTTACTTTATTTAAAATATACTCAAGGTGTACTACTAATTTTTAACAGTGTAAAGCCGATCTATTCTAAAATATAATTATTGTTTCGTTATTCATGTTGTAGACCTACTGTTGGCAGTAAGACTAGTTTTTATTAATAGACAATTTTAAGGGCAATCGTAGGATGAACTCGAGAGAGTCAAAATAAACAGAAAAAACGTAAAACGACAAATGGTTTAGTGCGTTGACATCTGGTAACTTAAATTATTTCGAAATTCTCTGGGTATGTGTGTATAAAGAACGAAAGGAAAATGTAAATTTAGAACGACGATTTGGTGTATCCTTGAATTTTAGTGATTTTTTAAACGAAAATTTGGAAAAAAAATATATTTTGTTGACGTTCGACATATTTTTTACATATGCATTTAGTTTCTAGAAATATTTTAATAGTGAGACTTAAATAAAACATCAAATATTTTTCCATTTCATGTCTGACGAACATTCCTTCACACTTACGCTTAAAGCTTTGTTTAATACTAAAAAAATTTACGCAAAGGTGTGTGTTTATTTCAGGAACTTTTAAAAGTTTTTTTAAAGACAACGGTACTTTTGACAATCTAACAACTCACAAGTTACATTGCTTCTCAGTCAGTCTATTATCGTCAAGTGGCATTTACCCTAAGATATTTCTAGACACGTTAGCTAGACCGATTATACCGACGAACAAAAAGAAATATGCAATCTAATTTTCTGGATGCAAGCCAGTTTTGTGACATTTTCCTGGCGACAACAAGGCTATGCTGCAGTCGTAAGAATATTATCGACCAGAAAATATTAATATAAACACTTGGTATTTACCAAAGACTATTGTTATTTAATAAAAATATCTAATAATTAAAAGATTCGGTAGGTATTCATTAGTATAGCGCCAAATTTTCGTTGATATATTTTCAAAAAGAAGAAGAAGTAATTATAGTAGGAATTGTTTATTATCATTAAGAATTTACCAAGAGCGATATCCTGCACGGAGACAACCCACAAAAAGAACGTTGGAAAGGTTGATGGATCGTTTCAATCGTACAGGTTCAGTATTTCATGAAAACCATGCAAGGACAAAAACTGCAGTTACTGAGGATAATGAATTTAATTGTATGCTGGTAGTTGCGTACAACCCTCATGTTAGTACTCGTGAAATTTCGCACCAACATAATATCAGTGTAACGTCCGTCCGAAAAATACTGCATAAAAACAAGATGCATCCATACCGCATTCAGTTACAGAGTTATTAGACGATGACTTTCGTGAAGAGTTCCTTTTTGCGAGTGGGCTCAGCAACAAATACATAATCAGATCGATTTCTTTGATTTTGTTTTTTTTGGAGATGAAGGAACGTTTCATAAGAATGGTACCATGAATAGATATAATTTCCATCACTATTCTACAAATAATCACTATCTTACATCAACTCAAAGTCAAACTAGGTGGTTTCTGAATGTTTGGGGTGGTATAATTGGAGACCATGTAATTGGACCACATTTTGTCGATGGAAGAGTGCATGGTCTAGTTTATTTACACTTTCTAGAAAATCATTTACCAGAAAATGTTCAGCTCAACATTCCGCAAATAATGTGGATTATACACTATGGAGATTCGGTACATCACACTGCTTCAATTCACAATCATCTGAACACCCATTTTCCTGTCAGATGGGTATAGGAAGAGGAGAACCCATAGCATGGCCACCTCGATCACCAGACAAAACTAAACTAAAATTCACTTTTTCATGTGGGGTTATGTAATAAACCGTGTTCACCAAATACCGCCAACTACACAGAACGATATGAAGGAAAGAATTCGAGAAGTAATTTCAGTGTATTAATGTAGAAATGTTGAGGAATATAAGTCATTTAAAAAGAGGTATGTTTGTTTCACCCTGGTGATAAGCAACACTCAGTACAAACGAAAATAATTTTGAAATGTGAAGTTTATAGATGTCTACAATTTTCGTATATAACTTTATTCCATATATTCTATAATAATGGATATATCGAACTTTGTCACACTAATGTTGTCATTGTCAATTTCCGTCCTACGTTGTCCTTTTTTTGGTTTCTGTAATTGCTAGTGAGTCTAAACCTATTTCTTCTATCTCTTTCTTTATCTGATATGCTTCTTATGTTACCAGGTACCAATCTTAATCATTTCGTGTTTTCTTGCTTTTCTCAAACCTTTTCCGTATTTTCCCCCATTAAATTTGACGGTATTTGCCAACTTTTCCTCTACATGGTCTTTTCATATTCCATGTTCTTCTTCTTCTTTTATCCGTATTCCCTTCTTTTCATTATTTTCTTTGTTTTTTCTTTTATTATATCTTATTGGTTGTAGTGAAATTAACTGCCCCGACCCTTACTTCGTGGAATCTACTCATATTAGTGTTTTAAATGAAACTCACGGTTTCTAGTTAATACCACAATGTAATAAAAACTGTTGAAAATTCTAAAAAATGGACAATTGTTTCGATAAATCAATATCATTGTCAGAATGACAGAAGTTTTATTTCATTTGATGCCTACCTAATGTTTAGTAGTTATTTTTGGCTAGACCAAGAAGTGACCTAACTTGTTATTGACTTAGTATATGTTAATAGAAAAAAGAAGAATATGTGATATTACAAATATTGAAGCTTAGATATTATTAGCCCTATGGTGATATCCTGGATATCATTTTTCCAATTTAGATCAGTATAACTGTGCAATGATATAGAAAACCAGGAAAACTATATCTGCTGATCTTTACAATTATTACTTAAGAAGACAGTTTATTAGTGGAGAACTCCCTAGATTTAACTGTTCATTGACAACTTCATATTGTGGGTTTCTTAAATGTTTTCTAATTTCCAATTCTTCAAGGATAAGTTAATTAATAAAAAAGAGGAAAAAGTGGCATTACAACTAATATTTCCTAAACAAACTGATGAAATAAAAACTTATAAAACCATCACATATGCAGGAAATATTTCTAATAATATTTCAAAGATAATATCTTCAGCAACGAATACAACAATTTCTTTTAAAACAGAAAGTAACGTTAGTACAAAATTGTTAAATGTAAAAACAAAAATACCACCATTAAAGAAGTCAGGTATATATAAACTCAAATGTCCAGAATGTAATGCTGTCTATTTGGGTCAGACCCTTAGGAATTTTGAAATCCGATACAGTGAACACTTACGAGCATACATATTAAAACAACCAGATAAATCCCACTACGCAAAACATCTACTTGACACCAATCATTCATTGACACCTAACACAAAACTAGAAGTGTTGCATATTTGTGAAAAGAAACAAGAACTGGATTTCCTTGAAGAATTGGAAATTAGAAGACATTTAAGAAACCCACAATATGAAGTTGTCAATGAACAGTTAAATCTAGGGAGTTTTCCACTAATAAACTGTCTTCTTAAGTGATAATTGTAAAGATCAGCAGATATAGTTTTCCTGGTTTTCTATATCATTGCACAGTTATACTGATCTTAATTGGAAAAATGATATCCAGGATATCACCATAGGGCTAATAATATTTAAGCTTCAATATTTGTAATATCGCATATTCTTCTTTTTTCTATTAACATATATTAAGTCAATCACAAGTTAGGTCACTTCTTGGTCTAGGCAAAAATAACTACTAAACATCAGGTAGGCATCAAATGAAATGTAACTTCTGTCATTCTGACAATGATATTGATTTATCGAAACAATTGTCCATTTTTTAGAATTTTCAACAGTTTTTATTATATTGTGGTAATAACTAGAAACCGTGAGTTTCATTTAAAACACTTATTGGTTGTTTTTTCATCCCCATATCCATTTCCATTGCCGGGTCTCTTTCTGTCTCTGTGAGTTCTCTTTCCTCTACTAGTTTTTTGTGCCGCATTGGGGTTTCAGTGTTTGCTTGTTGTAATCTCATTTCCATTCTGTGCCATCTATTATCAATTTGTTGTAGCCAATTTCAACAGTTTTTCCTTTTTCTCTTTCCTCTTTGGCTAACTCTCTAATTTTATATTCATTTTCTCTATTGCATTATGCCTTAGTTTGCGTAGTAAACGAAAAGTTGATAGTTTGCGAGCAAAAAACCACCTAAAAATGAAGTTTTTTTCCTTTTTTTTTGCATATTCTTCAATGTCATGTCACGAAATTTTGTTAGCAAATTTCAGATTCGGATTCAACACCCAAAAATATATAAATTAGAAGAGATCAAAACTACCCCAAAACTTTCCCGCTAGGGACTCTTTGGAGCACAAATTGACATTAATGTTACCTCTATCTTAGGGTTAAATGTGTAATAGTATGGAGGTGGTATTAAAAGGATGTGAGATCCTTCTATAAGTAAAATATATACCTAAACCGTTATTTTTAATTTAATCCCAAAAAATTACGTCAAATAAAAAACTGAACCGATTGTTCTAAAAATGATTCCTTATCGAGAAAATGAATCAATTTTTTTACATATTGTTAAATTATCCGTCCGGTTCAACTTTAAACTGACATATAGGAAACAACATATAGTCGACAAGAATTCAGTATTAAAGTCGGTTAACAAGGAAAATCCTGTCAGTGGAGTTAAGCTCTTTATGGTACCGTAGGTACGAACCAACAGGTTTCGCTTTCATCATTGTAAATATCATAAATTCATATCCTTATAAATATAGACTGTGTAGCATTTTTTTGTTGTCATCGGGGCATAATGACAAATTAATTGGTTAATTCAACATACTCGGCCTAAAGATCATCAACACTTTTTACAATTGCGAACCACGTATGTTGTTTATATATCCGTGTATTTATTTTTTTGTTTTTATTTATTTGTGTATGTCTGGGTACATTTTTTGTCGTTGAACATGTATAAGGTCGATTTAAGAACGTAAACAAGTTACTTGAAGTCGTTTTATTCATAGGCGTAGTTATGCACTTTGATTAATCGGCTTCCAGGTTCTTCGAGGTCCTATTTTTCGATTTAGAAAGGAATACATATGCCCCCGCGGCTCTGAATACACAACTCTTATCATGTTATTAGCGATAACATTTTGACAAAGATGTGGCTATATCTCATCGATGACTCGTTGAATGTCTGCCTTGAGCTCAGAAATTTTTCAAGAATTATTTACACAAACCTTCTTCTTTCTAACATGAAAAGCCATGTTGGTAGGAAATTGCCAACAAATTCTTTTTCAGGGATGATGTCCAGCATTTTTCCCATCACTTTAGTGGTCTTCCTTGAGATATTTTTCCTTCTGGATTATTCATTTTTGCGTTTAACATGTTTGTTGTCTTCTATTCTTTATATATGTTTGTTCCAGAATTTTTGTCTCACTTATCTTCCTATGTCCTGAATACCGCATTCTGTCATCTAAGGTTTTGCCTTGTATGCTTCTTAATGTTTTCATTTCGACTGTTCTCATCATTTGTAATGTTCTATTCGTGTCTGGTCTTGTTTCTGCGACGTATATTATAAAGTGTTTCATGGCCGTTTTGTATATCTCGATTTTACTTTTTGTATTTATTCCCTCAGGCATCCCGAAATTCGAGACGCTTCCATTGTTTTGCACTTTTACTTCGTTAAAAATTCCTTCATGGATAATTTTGGAATCAATTTCCTACTGGCATCTTATCGGTTCATTGGACGTGACAAAGCATTTGGTCTTCTAGGTGCTGATGAGCATGTTTAATTCTTTTACTTTAGTGTTGAAAGAGTGTAGAAGTCTTGAGAGGTTATCTTCAGAGTCCGAAATAACTACAACATCGTCAGCGTAACAGACGGCATGGAAGAATGTGTCTCCCATTTTGGAAAGATTTTCTTTTATCCTATCCATCATCAAATTGAATATGATGGAGCTAAGTGAGTCTCTGTCTAATTCCTGTATTTACCTTTATGTCTTTTATTGTCTTGTTCCATAGTCTGATTTGTTCTGCACTGGTTCTTGATATCGTGTATTATGTTAATTAGTCTATGATTTAGTCCTTTTGTTCTCATTATTTCTGAAGCGTCCTTTAGGCGACTCTGTCGAATGACTTGACCATATCGACAAAGCACATATATCTGGGTTTGTTGAATTCTAGTGATTTTTCAGATATTTGTTTGACAATGAATATTGCGTCAATTGTGAAACTGTTCTTTCGGAATCCTTGTTGCTATTCTTGTATTGTTTATGGTCTTAGTGATAGTTTTTCTGAACGAGCACTGTTATTCCTGAATAGTTTCCGGAATAAATTGTTTGTTTTTTTTTAAAAATGGACATTGTTATACTACTCTTCCATTTTTCGCTATTTTTTGTTCTTCCATAATCTGCAGACATCTAGGATTTTGCTACTGGGAAAAATGTGGATTTTCAAAAGAATGAAATAAAACAATATAGTTTGTTTAAATCTTCATATATTTGAACTAATGTTCAATTTAAACTTGTTGACGCGTTTCACTAACACAGTAGCTTTGTCAAAACGAATGAAGGTAAAATATAAAAATGTCTTAATATATACAGTGCTAAATCTATTTACTAAGGTTAACAATGGTATTGAAAGAAATTACCTGGAAATTCATTCACTACAAACATTCCTAAGCTATCTCCTAGGTAAAGAGGTTCAATAAAGGAGACTGATTGATATATATTTGGTCGTTAAGGAGATTACCTGAATATTTATTTTTGGTAATCTCTAGGGCCTCTAATAAATTTAAACTAAAGGATTTACCGACTACATGGAGAATTTCAAAATTTGGGTCGAAAATGTGTTGGTTTTCTAATAAATGATTTGAATAGTTAGAATCTAATTTTTTGTTGTCATAGCTACGTTTGTGTTCCGAAATTCTAGTTTTAAAATTTCTAAAAGTTCCAGCGATATAAATTTTATCACAATTGTCATTACCACATTTTAATTTATAAACTCCTGATTTGTTTAATTTTGAAGATTTAGATTTATTATTTTTAATGAATTTGGATAAATTGTGATCAGTTTTAAAGGAAATATTCATGTCTAAAGTTTCTAAAAATGATTTAATTTTTAAGGATGGTGTTCCAAAGTATGTTAAGCTTTTAAATTGTTTATTATTTTTATCTGAAGGGAATACTTGTTCTAAAGTCTGTTTTTTTATCTTTTTATTTTTTTAATAGATTCGTCAATCTTTCAAATACATTTTTTTCAGATAAAGAAATTCAATTATTACAAAAAGGTTTTAAACATAATATTCAACCCACATGTTCATTGGATAACTTCAACAAACTAGGTATAGAAACAGAAATTAATTTGTATAATTTTCCAAATAATTCTAATAAAAAACAAAGATTCAGAAATTATTAAAAAAGAATTCGTCGAGTTTAACAAACCCAATTCTGAATTATCAGTCGCCAATTCAATTCAACAAAAATCAAAGTCAAATAGTCTTATTTTCACAAAAGCAGATAAAGGAAATACGGTAATAGCATTACCTAAAGAAGATTATATATTAAAAACCAACAATTTTATTCAGGCAAGCAGTTTTGAGACCCTTAAAAAAGACCCAACTAATAAATTTCAGAGAGAAATAAAATTAGCAGTAGATAACGTTAAATCAATAATTAACGATAAAGAAAAATATAAATTATTTTTACCCAATCCGCAACACCCTGAACTTTATTCTTTAAACTCCATAAAGAGGGGTACCCAATCAGGCCAGTTGTTTCTTATTTCACAGCACCTTCATTCAAAATTTCAAAGATTCTCATATATGTCATTTCTAAATATTCTTCATTCATACCTCGATTTTCAGTTAAAAACTCAACGGAATTAATTAATAATATTCAAGATATAATACTACCCCATAATTCTAAATTCATATCGTTCGATGTAACAAATCTATTCCCTAGTATACCTCCTAAAGAAACTATAACTCTTGTTGATAACTTGCTCACATACAATAATGTTAATCCTATAATTCACTCTGATATCATTACTTTATTAAAAGAGTGTTTGAATCAAAATTATTTTCATTTCACTGGAGAGGTTTATAGCAGTAAAGATGGTTTGATTATGGGCAACCCTCTCAGCCCCCTACTAGCAGAAATTTTCATGGATAATATAGAAAAAATAATTCATGAACACCCCACCCCCTTAGTAAAAAATTTATGTACTGGCACCGATATGTGGACGACATTTTAGCTAGCTTCATCGGTACAAATAGACAATTAGAGAGCTTCATTACTTACATAAACTCGATTCACAATAATATCAAATTTACCGTAGAACTTGAACAAAATAAGTTTATAAACTTTCTAGACCTTACAATTTCAAATATAAATAATAAACATGTTTTTTCTATATTTCATAAACCATCACATACAGATATTACAATTCATAATAGTTCGGTCCACCCATTCAGTCATAAACTAGCAGCTTTCAATAGTATGATACACAGACTCTTAACAGTCCCATTAAATATTAATAATTATACCAAAGATTAATTCATAAAACAAATAGCAGTTAATAATAATTACGATCCAAATTTAATTGACAATATCATAAATAAAAAGATAAAAAAAACAGACTTTAGAACAAGTATTCCCTTCAGATAAAAATAATAAACAATTTAAAAGCTTAACATACTTTGGAACACCATCCTTAAAAATTAAATCATTTTTAGAAACTTTAGACATGAATATTTCCTTTAAAACTGATCACAATTTATCCAAATTCATTAAAAATAATAAATCTAAATCTTCAAAATTAAACAAATCAGGAGTTTATAAATTAAAATGTGGTGATGACAATAAAATTTATATCGGTAGAACTTTTAGAAATTTTAAAACTAGAATTTCGGAACACAAACGTAGCTATGACAACAAAAAATTAGATTCTAACTATTCAAATCATTTATTAGAAAACCAACACATTTTCGACCCAAATTTTGAAATTCTCCATGAAGTCGGTAAATCCTTTAGTTTAAATTTATTAGAGGCCCTAGAGATTAACAAAAATAAATATTCAGGTAATCTCCTTAACGACCAAATATATATCAATCAGTCTCCTTTATTGAACCTCTTTACCTAGAATATACCTTAGGAATGTTTGTAGTGAATGAATTTCCAGGCAATTTTTTTCAATACTGAGACATTTTTATATTTTACCTTCATTCGTTTTGACAAAGCTACTGTGTTAGTGAAACGCGTCAACAAGTTTAAATTGAACATTAGTTCAAATATATGAAGATTTAAACAAAGTATATTGTTTTATTTCATCCTTCAGTATTGATCTTCATCAAGTAAAAGCCCTATTCAATTTATGTGGATTTTCCATAAACGTGTTTGTGGTGTGGGCAAAGTTCCGTGAGGAAACTCGTTTCGTCCAGTTTTATTAGCAATATATGGTTTGGAAATTAAGTAAGCTGTGAACAATACGCTACTTTTCATAGGAATTGCATTTGTAATCAATTTCTCATGATATTCAAATTGAATTTGAAATTAAAAAAAAGGACAATCTAGTGAATTTTACGAAGATACGCTGCTGGTATAAAAATTGTGAATGAAATTTCTCGGCGGGGGACACCGCATCCAAGGAGACTTATCCGGAGGTCACCAGACTATATTAAGATACGATTTTTATAGCGTTTGTCGTTTACTAAAATGTAAATATCTGCATGCGTTATGTGTTTTTAAATATTTTTTTAATTTTAAGAAAAAAGCCGATTTAATTTCTTAATCAATAGATCAATTAATGAACTTTTAATTGTTTTAAAGAGAAGACGAAAAAAAGTTGAATAAATTCGGTTTATACGTGAAAGAATGCAGCTTGGAGTTGCGAAAAGTTCAAAATATAATTAACACGATCAGAATTGGGGGAATACTTACTAAATATTGAGCAGAAAATCAAGAAATAAAAAGTTATATTAATCATATAATATATATCTAAACCTTAAATTTACATTAGAAATCAATTTTTACAATTCTAAAAATTCTAATAAAAAAGTATCTGTTTCTACTATAATCAAAAATAATTTAAAAACTTTTGAAAATATAGATCATCATTTAAATTTATCAAAAAATAGTAAAATTAAAAATGTCATTAATAAAGTTTCTGACGGCGACTTGACATCCGCAATCAAAATCTTAGCTTCAGATGCCAGTTCTGCTGATGTCAGTGCAGCCACTTCAACAGATTTAAAATCGAAATATCCTTAAGAGAAACTTAATAGTACTTACTCTGAGTTCGGAACCTATTCCTTCTGTTATAACAGAAGAATTTGTGAGTAACGCAATAAACTCTTTTCAAACAAGTTCTGCTGGTGGTTTAGACTCTTTAAGACCTTCACATCTACAAGATTTAATAAGTTACAGTGCTGGCCCTTCAGGAAAAAATCTTATCATCTTTGTGAAAATTATGTAATTTTATTTTAAATGACACAGTCAACATCAATATTCGTCCTATTTTATTCGGAGCGTCACTATTAGCTTTAACTAAAAGAGCAGGAGGTATCAGACCAATTGATATTGGTACAGTTTACCGTCGTTTAGTAGCGAAAATAATTTGTTCAAACATCAGAGACAAATTAGGATATTTACTTCATCCACTACAATTTGGTTTCGGGTCGAAAGGTGGTTGTGAAGCAGTTGCACATGCAGCAAGACGTTTCGTCTCTAATCATCCAGACCTTAATAATAAAGTTTTTCTGAAAATTGATTTTAAAAATACTTTCAATGCAATTCATTTATTAAAACTTGTAGCAGATATTCTACCTGAAATTTTTCCTTTCATCAATAAATGTTATCGATTCCCTTCATATCTTTTATTTGGCGAAAACATCATTTTTTCGGAAAGAGGCGTCCAACAAGGGGATCCTCCTTTTTGGCATATCGATACACAAACTTATAAGCAACATTGACACATAATTCAATGCTTGGTACCTTGATGATGGTTCTTTAGGTGGTAATATTAATTCCGTGTTCAAGTCTCTTGTCTATATTATAAACAATTCCAAGGATATTGGTCTTGAACTCAATTTCAGCAAATGCGTTATTTTTCTTAGAATCACCAAATAATGTAACCATTGATAAATTTAATTCTGTAGCACCAGGCATAACAATTACCAACAGACAAAATTTACTTCTATTAGGTGCTCCTTTATTAAACGAATCCTTTCTATCAGCTTTCAATGAAAAACTAACCTTTTTCAAAAAAATGTCATCTCGTTTATCCTGGTTACCGACACATATTGCTTATTACCTTCTCCAGAATTGCCTATTAATTCCAAAATTAACATATATCTTAAGATGTAGTCCGACGTGGTTACATAATGGTATCTTAATCAATTTTGACAATACCATTCGTCATTCATCAGAGTCAATAATTAACATTTAATTAGAGGACCTTTCTTGGAAACAAGCTTCACTACCTGTTTCATATGGTGGTTTAGGAATTCGGTCAATCGTTTCAGTAGCTCTTCCTTCTTTTTTGTCATCATTAAATAGTTCAAAAAATTTCATTAATTACATTCTGCCTATATTTTTCCACACACAAGATCCTTTATTAATGGAGGCAGAAAATATTTGGTCCTTAAAGTCTAACAAAGTTGTACCTGATGAATATAAATCCTTTCAAAAATCCTGAGATATACCTTTATTGAACATTGAAAAAGAAAATCTGCTTCAGAAAGCTATCAATTTACCAGACAAGGCTCGTTTGAATGCAGCATTTTCAAAGGAATCAGGAGCATGGTTGAACGGTATACCGTCGGCCCCATTAGGCACGCTTTTAGATGACGAAAGTTTTCGTATTTCTATTGGTCTCCGTTTAGGTTGTCAAATTTGTGTAAAACATCGCTGTCGTTGCAGAGCTGATGTTGATGAATATGGCCTAAGCTGCAAATTAAGCGCCGGCCGTTTTTCACGTCATTCTGCAGTAAATGACCTAATAAAACGAGGCCCGTCATCTGCAAAGATTCCCTGTTCGTTGGAACCGTTAGGTACTTGCCGCGACGACGGTAAACGTCCAGATGGTGTGACTCTCATTCCATGGCAACGCGGCAGACCAGTTATATGGGATTTCACTTGCACTGATACTTGGGCTCCGTCCCATGTCCGATCCACATATTCATGAATAGTATTATCCAATGCCTATCAAACACGAAGTGGCTATTATAATATCTAAATAAAGACGCTAACATAAGAGATATTAACATAAACATATCTAGCATGAAAGGAGCACTAATTAAAGCATTTGCTGAAGTTATTCAAGAGCTTTGGTCTGAAGACGATTCAGACAGAGTAGTTAATACAGTATCATTGAAAAGTGAGATTCAGCGATTTACTTCAAGGTTCATGGGATACACTCAACATGACGCACAGGAGTTTCTTCGTTACCTATTAGCAGGACTTCAGGAAGATGTCAACAAGGTATATGAAAAACCAAAGCCCTTATTAACAGAAATTGATGACAAACTTAGTGACATTGAGAAAGCACAAGAATCTTGGTTGAGATATCCGAGAATGGACAACTCCAAGATTGTGGATAACTTTGTCGGTCAATTAAAATCAATAATCAAGTGCACACACTGTGGTCACTGTTCAGTTACCTACGATCCCTTTTGGGATTTATCCCTTTCTTTACCCCAAAAAACAGGTCAATTACGACTTTCACAATGTTTAGATTCGTTTACAAGAGAAGAAACACTCGACGGTGATGATAAACCAACATGTTCGAAATGTAAGGAACGAAAACGATGCACTAAATCATTCTCAATTCATAAATTTCCGAAAATATTGGTTATTCACCTGAAGCGCTTTTCGCAAACAGAAAGATTCAGTGGAAAATTTAATGTTGCAGTAGATTTTCCAGTAGAAGGGCTTGATATGAGCCATTACGCAGCTGATAATGTGTCACCTTGTATGTATAACCTATGCGCTATATCAAATAACTGTGGAACCACTTATAATGGTCACTACACAGAATTTTACCGACATCCCTACACGGAACAGTGGCACGAATATAACGATTCAAGGGTGCTATTAATATCATGGAAATCTTTAGTCAGTGGAGAAGCATTTGTTCTCTTCTATGAACAAGATGACACAAAGTCCCACCTTTAAGTTTAATAATTTTTTTATTAGTTTTTAAATTGTATATTTTCATTGTGAACCAATGTCTTATTTGGTTTTTCTGCAAAATTTATTTATATATTCATATATACATTGTATTCTTATCAAAGACTATTTAATAAAAAAAAATTACTTTATAATTTGAATACGACATATACATCTATAAAATCAATTTTAAATAAAATTCCTTTTTTTTTGCTGCTCTCATTATTACTCACGGTTTTCCATGGTGCCTACAGTTGGGCTGGAGTCGATGGTTTAGAAGAAACAGTATTTGTTGTAGTCTGTAATTTTTTAAAACTTATTTAAGTAAAAAAAATCGTTTATTGTGCCTTAATTTGTTGTTTATTTCTTATACTAGTATCAACCCTATTACCTAAGTTAATAAAGATCATAATGATGGTCGACAATTGAACCAATTTGCTACTTTTCGATTCATGCTTTTTATAAATTTTGAGTTTTAGCTGCATCCATTAGCGCTATATTCAAAAAACGTAAATTATATTATTATTGGTATGCAGTGTTATGATGAAATTAAATGCAGAAGTCAGCAATTTGACAAACTGGTTGCAAAAGGGTGCGTTTACCCTACAAACGTCACAAGCACACGCCTCGTTTTGCCATGAATATAAAATATAAATTAAAAAAAAAACATTATTTCATGTGTAAACTTATTTGGAAACAGTTTTCCAAACTTAGTTATCATGCCTATTATATGATGTCACATAATAATTTAAATTGAAAAGTACAGTTTGTGTTTCAATTATAGTAGCCTATAACCGACAACGTGGTTCCGTTACTCTCATAAAATTTGCAACACAACACGGCACAAAACAATTTTCATTAACATCTTCTCTTGCCCAATCTTTCAATTGTCTGGATTTTCAATTAAAGGTTAGTGTATTTCTCGGAACCTGAAGATGGTTATTCCGAGTAATAAAATAAATCACATACGACATACATTTCTAATACATTCAGAGGTAACAGGTTCATTGTACCTCTAGCTGGTATTTTAAATTAAAATTGCGAGTTTTCAAGCTCGTTTTCAGATATTATTTGAGTTCTGTATAAAGTGAGAACGTACCACGTCGAATTTTTGAGTGATCCTAACCTAAAAGTGCACACAATTTTTTTGAGCGCTGTACATCTTGTTAGAATGCTGTGTGTAAAAAAATGATCGAAGGAATTTGTGTAGGAAGGCCAAGTAGGATATCACACGTTCATTATATTTTATCTGCAACAAGCAGCAATAATTCGAAGAACTTGAAGTTATTTTATTAAATACTTTGGAGCAATTATCTTCGTTTCAAAATGTAATGACTTTTCGACTATATTTCGGAATGTAAACTAATCAAAACAAATGAAGAGACACTTATTTCATTACTTTTGTTTGCTGTGATAAAATTGATTGAAATAATATAAACGTTTTTATTAATTTCAATATAATTTTTTTGGTATTTTAATCTAATTTTTTAAGTTTCCACTGGGAATTTCGACTAAATCAGCTTTCGTTCAATACCCTTGACTATATGCTATATGACTTTAACTCTTAAAATCCATGATGTCAATGCCTAATGGCAAAATTGGAACATTTTGTTTGTGGTAACATTGGCTCCTTAATATTACTATTTTTTTAAAATGTTTGACAAGTGAAACATTTTTTAACAAATTCTTCGATATGACTATATTCAATTAGGTAAATACATATTTCTAGAAATTTTTGCGTATTCCCTGGGTATATTCAACGTGGAACATAATAAAAAATGATCTTGATCATCTCTGAAAAAGTGTGTTGGAAACTGTCATTAATCTCGTAGCAACCTTGTCAGATAAATGTTCAAGCATCAATATTCGTAATTCGCGGGAAAACGGGAAAGCGGGAGCCTACAAAACGGATGAGTAACTATTTGTAATCGTAATAGAGATTAATAGGTTATGTTTACCAAATATGCGTATTAGTATTAGTATACTACTTTAAATCATTCCAATTTTGAACCATATTTTATTTTTCTCTATAGCAGATGTTAAACTTTAACATTAAGGGTAGATAAAATGTTTTAACTTCTCGAAGATTTTATACATTTTAGCTTTGTATCCTCCACTCAGATTTTTCAGTAAAGTAGTTAACTTGCCGAATCTGTACAGATGTTATATGATATCATTTAATATTACATTCGAAACCATTACTTACTAGGTAATGACACAATTTTCAGACTTTTCAGAAAAATACGCTATAAGCACCTTTTCACTCACAGTATTGATATTCTTGATGTTTTTCCACTTTTCCTTCTCATACATCATCCTTGATTTTTCGAGCAATAATGTTTTTTCTGCTTCCAACACTGCATCTTCTACATCTGATGACAGTTTTTCTTCTTCTTCTGTTAATTATTTTTCGTACATTTCGTATTTGCTTCGTACACCAAACGCAAAAACCAAAACTTTATCGTCTCATATAATAAATGACAAATAACGTGACACTGACCAAATAGAAATTAAAACATATCCTTTATACAGGGACTAATGTGAAAAAAGGTCTTAGTTTTCGAATTTATTATACTCCGTTTTTAAAAGGCATGGAGTAATAAAAGCTCATTAGGTATTCAAAACCGATACAGGGTGTATAATAAAATATCTCCGAAGTTTATCTAATTTTGTACTAAAATTTCTCATTTGTTACGAATTTCAGGTAGACACCCCCGTAACTCTGTATTCGGTTGGGTCGTCTATTGTATTGAAAGGGTCGCTCTATTGTATTTGAATGAACAAATAAACAATTTAATCCTCAGAGGCGTGCAATCAGGACAAAACAAACTTGGTATATGAATATGAAGGCACTATGAAATTATAATTACGAAAACTATTCAAAAGAGTTCACAATATCGATTCAATAAAAACACATTTTTTTGTGTTCCTATGAATAAACAATAAACATAAAATATTATATAAAAAATAGCAAATTTTTTTGCAGTAGGTTTCAACTTTACTACTAATATACCGTTTACAATAGGAGAGGAAAAAATAAAAATGCAGGAATAAAGTACGAATTAATGTAATATTTATAAAAAAAAAGTGTAACAAATAATAGTTCTTCTTGTATCACGTGTTCAACACATTTCTTCCAGTTTTATTTGGTTACGTTACCTAACGCGTCCTCGAATAAAACTTTTACGTCACTCATTTTGAATGTCGTATTCTTTCTTGAAACTTCCCCTTTCACTTGGGCCCATATTAATTCTATGGGATTGAGTTGACAGTGATAAGGAGGAAGCCTCAGCACCGTTATACCACGCGCTGATGCCATTTGATCTACAACGTATCTACTATATTTGTGTTTATGTGAATTGGCCAGTTGGAAGAGCTCATTTTTCAGCGGGTTATCTGGGCATTTAATATTTTTCGAGGTTAGCCAATCGTGGATATCTTGTTTACGCCATGCAGTTGAAGGTAATTTCTCCACTAACCTGGAGTGATAACTTGCGTTATCCATAACAATGACTGAGCCCGTTGGAATTAGATCTAACATTTGTGAGAAATATTCTTCGAAAACGTCTGCATCCATATCTTCATGATAATCTCCGGTTTGCGTCGACTCAAAGCACAACAATCCACCTTTAACAAAACCTTCGGCACTTCCGATATGAGTAATGATGAGTCGACGTCCTTTTCCTGCTGGTGGATCGAGGCCTTCAAGAGCTGCCTGCCTCCGACTTTTGACATTCGTGTCTTGCCAAAACATTGGAACAGTATGACCTTTATTTAACCAAGTCTCATCCAAATAATAAATTCGTTTTCGATCTAGTCTTGCTTTCCGAATATTGCGCAAATAACTCCTCCTCCAAATGACAATGTCTTCTCTATCAATCAACATTGCGTTTTTATATTCAAATCCAAGTTCCTTCAAAATGTTCCATAATGTATTTCGAGACATTTTCGGAAAATATGAATATTCTTGAACCGAAGCCATAATTTTGGAGAGAGTTGGGGTCTCTTTTCTAAAGAAAAAAGCATGCACCTTACGCCTTATTCCATTCTTCAAGTCGTCATCCATTTCAAGTTTGGGTCGGCCTGGGGACTTTGCTGGGGCTGTGATGTTTCCATTTTTTTTCTCCTTCATTAAATTATAAATTGTTGTTTTTGAAACACCCATCATTGTTGCAGTAATCTCCACAGTTTCATCAACACTTCCTGTCAAATTCATGATTTTTCTTCTAATTTCTTCGTTCTTCAACGAGGAATAGCAATTTAATATCAGATTTTTTTCGTTCAGCGACAATGGGCCAACTTTAGGTCGCTTAGATGGTGATAAATTCTCCATATTTGATCGAATTTGGTTGGAACACTATATAGTTGGAAGGTGTAGTTAGGTGTTTGTCTCGTGTGATGAGAAGAGAACTTGTATAGATGAACAAAAACAAACACCAGTTAACAATAACGGTAAAAAATGATAACAAATAACAGTAATAATGGGGAAATCAATCAACACAGCAGTTTCTCCAGAACAGATGAACTGTAAATTGAAAATATTCAAACTTTCCGCTACTTTTATAGTTGAAAAGTACATTGTATTATGGGGGCATTTTCTTAGAACTGAAAAGACTATATTTCACAATAATAAAACCATTTTTGAGCTACCTGTTTGTCAAGTTTCTTCAATTACCTGCTAATTGGGTGAAATAATCGGCAAATGGGGTTGGTTTGGATATATATATATATGTATAAAATTGTTATTAACATTTATTTTATTATTTATTGTATGTAGGATTATAACTACCTGGAGCTTAGTGGAGGGACTCGTCTACGCCCTTTTATATATAATTATAAATTTTCTGGAAAATTGATGTCAGTGATATAATCCACAGTTTATTATATTATTGATAATTTGAAATTTCATTTTAAATAATATTACAAAACGGTTATTTTCGGAAATGAGATAAGTTTAGAAGCCTTAACTTTTTTTAAATGACTAAATGTGGTACGCCTATGGTTCCGGCCAAAACGAGTAATTTATTACTCCATGCCTTTTAAAAACGGAGTATACAACAAAGTTTAAATTTGTTGAATGTACTGGGTGGGCCCACTATAAATGGGCGCTGGCCATATCTCAGCAACCGATAATCGTACAATTTCTGTAAAAAAAATTTAATAGGTAAATCGGCCAAGGGAAACCGCTGGAAATTATTTTCAAGTTCGAAAGATGGCCGCTACGGGGCGCAACTGCTTTGGCTAATCATAAAACGGGCGTTTTGTCAAAAAATATGCAATTAAAGATATATATTAAATAATGCCTTCGTAAACACCGGAAAATTTGTGACATTTTTTGTTTAGGGTATTTTACTCTATTTTATAAAATGTAGTGGGGGGGGAACGTCAAATATGTTTTTATTTAAATGGCAATAACTCCATTATGGCTTGACGGATTTTAACAAACTAGGTCTCGATTAAAACAGCTCTTTTTACTTAATAATATGCTGTATAAATTGTGTCCCAATATATTTTGGTGTGGTACCTAGAGGGCGCTGTTTGACATTACAACAGTTCTCTGTAAAAGTTGGAAGGGTGGGTAGACCCCACAGCACTTAGGCCACAATTTGCCCATTGTGCATCCTTCTGAGGTTCAAAACTTCATTCTAGCTCGTCATCCAGCCTACTTCTCCGAAGTAGGCGATAACGTCGCCTGAATTAAGCTCCCTCATACTGGCGTGTGTTAGCCTGTGCTCGCCGAATACATGAAACCTAAGATGAGAGAGTGTCTGACATTAACAAAGAATGTGCTCGACAGTCTCATCTTCTTGCTCACATCCTCTACAAAGTGGGGTGTCAGAGAAACCCAGTCTGTGGAGGTGTTTTCCTAGGTGGCAGTGACCAGTCAGAATACCCGTGGCTGTTCGTAGGTTCCGCCTGTTCATAGTCACGTATTTTTTGGCTACTTTGCTGTCCGGATATTGTAGCAGTTCCTTGGCAAGCCTGCAGCCTTCTACGTCATCCCATCTACCCTTAAACTTATTAAGGGAGTGTTCCTTTAATAGGTCGGCCGTCGCTGACGCCGATAGACCAATTAAAGTGCCAGGTCCCAAAAGTTTTTGGGAGGCTGCCTTCCTGGCTAGCGAGTCTGCAATACGGTTTCCTTTCGATTTCTCATGGCCCTTAATCCAGCCTAAAGTGACCGTGTTGTTGTTACAGGCTTCGATTAAGGCCATGTAACATTCTAGTACTAGGCCTGATGTAATACGTGGTCTGTTCAGGGCTAGTAGTGTTTGTCTACTGTCCCTAAGGATGTATATGTTATTACCTGTGGCTTTCCTTTTGGTAATCTCTTTTGCAGCGATGCAGATAGCAGTGAGCTCTGTTTGAGTAACACTTGCATTGCAGCCCATTGCCCATTTTATGTTTAGATTCAAGGGCTGGAGAAAATTCCACATCCTGAGCCCACATTTGATTTAGACCCATCTGTGAAGATGCGGATTACGTCTTCTTCCATTGGGTCTTGTTAGTTGTTTTTAAAGATTACCTTGTAGGGCCTGTGGAAGGCATATCGCGGTGGAATCGAGTCCGTATTGGCCTGCAGCAGTGGGACCTCTCTGAGGACCTCATGCCACAAGTTACGTCTCAGTTCACCGGATCCTACATCAGGTTGTCTACCGGTAGAGCGTAAACGTGTCATGGTCATCAAAACAACCTCCTTGATGTATATGTCAAGGGGAGTGAGACCGAGGATTACCTCCATATCTCTTGTTGGTGTGGTTCTCATGCCTCCTGTAGTATTGAGGCATGCTGTTCTTTGGATTTGATCCAGTTTACGGACGACTGTCAGCTGGTTTGCTTTAGCTCCCCATGCAATCGCGCCGTACGTTAGCATAGGTCTGATGATGGCAGTGTAGATCCAGGCAGCAACCTTAGGTGACATTCCCCAGGTGCGGTTCTACGACACAGCTCATAAGAAATATAAGCTTTTTTAACTCAGTTTTCTAAGTGAGAGTTCCACGTTAACTTACTGTCAAAGGTGACCCCTAAATATTTCACCTCTGTAGAGAAATTAAGTCAAAATATTAAAACATTTTTGTTTGTTGTGTCATTTAGTTACTATTTTTCTAAGTTCGTTCATAACTTTCCAAATCGTATTTAAACATTTTCTGTTATTGTTTGAGTTTTTCGCTTTGTTTGTGTGTTTTTTTCTTGTTCATTGTTCATGTTACTCTTGTTCGGTATTTTCTTTTAGTTTTACAAAATGTTTTATAAAAACGAAGAATTATTTGACTTGATAGGTGTCTATTTTGAATCCACAACCGGCACAACCGGAAGTTGCTGGCATACTAGCGTCAACAAATTTCTTTGTCCACTTTGGACCTACCTTTATTTTTTTGGCCCGTTTTGATTTTAAGTTTTTCAACCTCTCAGATAGTGGCAAGCAATCTTCGTCCTCACTTCTTTCTTCATCACTGCTGTTTATATGCTGCAACTCGATTTCACCGGCTATGTCTGTAGGAAATATATTTTCGGCACCTTCTAAATTATTTTCGTCCAAGTCCTCTTCATCGGTCTGTGGGTCAGCATCAGGCGGTATAATAACAATGTCTACTTCATGTTCCATAGTCGCTGTAGCAACATCTTGTAAAGCAGCATTTAAATGACGATACTTCCGTCCGTAAAAACTTTTCGGAGGTATTGGTGCTAAATGTTCGAGTTCCATAATAAACTGAAATAAAAACTAGGTATTGCAAAAATAGCCATATGTATTTTATATAGACGGCTTCCGCCCAATGTCCCCAAACGAGGACATCTAACTTACCTGACTTATGTAACCTGCAATTTCAGCAAACTCTAATAAAATTTATTGAAAACACAATGCCTTACACTTAGAACTACACGTTTGGGTATAATAAACACTGCTAAATAATGAAATTTAAATTTTACGTGTCTTTTAGTAAACACATGTACTGCTCTTCCAGACTAAGGCGTGACCTTGCTCACAAAATGTTACCCGTCGTTGCGTTGTCCGAACTGATGAACATCAGCGCCATAAGTTGAAAAGAAAACAACGTAAACTAACATTCTTTCGTACTCAACTGTTGCTATGTATCGATAGAAGGCGCTACAGGGGAATTTTGTTCGCTGTCCCCAAATGGGTCCAGTGGTATATAATGGGTTAAGTCATATAACTGTCAATTGAGATTTGAAACATCGACACGAGCGTTCACATGATGCGTTCGTTCGATGGGTTCTCTATCTCTTTTATTTTGTGTGAGTAAGACAAGACTGGGAATAGTTAGGGTATACGAAACGACGAGGTTAAGATGAAAATAACGATATTAGAGATGAATCCCATTACACAGTACAATTTTGGAATTCTTAAACATTTGATTTTCGTTTATCAAAATATATTTTCATGTTATTTAACATAACTAAAGGGGTGTTAGATATACCATTGCCACGGATAAATTGTTAATTAATCATCTTGAATGGTACTTGCAATTCGAAATTTCACTTGTTGGTCATCCTACCTCTAGTAGTTTTAAGTCGATGCCCACCTGTATGTTTTAATTTTATTCATTATTGCCATCCGGTACAATATAACTTGAGTTTTTTATAAACAATTTTTGATTTTGATTTTTCCATTGTAAGCTGTGGATAAACTGATTTAGCCATTTTGAGGACAGTTTGCACGACAAGCGACCGGTGTGATTTTGGGGATCTCACTTTTGCAATTCTCATATTTGTGAAAGGTTACTTGTAATTTGTTTTGGTTCATTTTTGGATAAACCTGTACTGGCATGTATATTATGCTAGCGTAGCCATTTTACAGGGCACCCTTCGGACTATGCTAATAATTTGTTGCTAATTTGTAACGCTGAGCTTGATTTTGTTGCTAATGTCGTTTCCAAGAAAACGCAGCCACACGCTCTAACTATAAAAATAAATAATATTGAAAAAAACTAAAAGCACATGAATTTGTTCCTAATTTGTTGCTAAAAGATGACACTAACCGATACTGGAACAAATCATCCCTTACCCCGATGTTCCCACCCCTGAATACTAATTGATATTAAGCTACCGTAGCCACACGCTATAACTATAAAAATAAGTAATATTGAAAAAAAACTAAATGCACAGAAATTTGTTGCTAGAAGATGACATTAACCGATACTGGAAAAAATCATCCCTTATCCCGATTTTCCTACCTCTCAGTATTATTTGATATTAACCTAGCGTAGCCACACGCTATAACTATAAAAATAAGTAATATTGAATGAAAATAAATGCAGAGGAATTTGTTGCTAAAAGATTACATTAACCGATACTGCGAAAAAATCATCCCTTATCTCATATTAATTGAAAGTCATCGTGTTTTAGTAGCCATAGCCTAGCAACAAATTGCCCTACTGATTTTGAAGCGATATAGTCGATATTTGGTCAGTAATACACCAGCAACAAATTCCCCGACTGATTTTCAATTGAAATTCGTTTTGTTTTAGCCGCAATAGCCTAGCAACAAATTGCCCTATTGATTTTAAAGCGACATAGTCGATATTTGGTCAGTATTACACCAGCAACAAATTCCCCGACTGATTTTTAATTGAAATTCGTTGTGTTTTAGCCGCAATAGCCTAGCAACAAATTGTCCTACTGATTTTAAAGCGATATAGTCGATATTTGGTCAGTATTACACCAGCAACAAATTCCCCGACTGATTTTTAATTGAAATTCGTTGTGTTTTAGCCGCAATAGCCTAGCAACAAATTGTCCTACTGATTTTAAAGCGATATAGTCGATATTTGGTCAGTATTACACCAGCAACAAATTCCCCGACTGATTTTTAATTGAAATTCGTTGTGTTTTAGCCGCAATAGCCTAGCAACAAATTGTCCTACTGATTTTAAAGCGATATAGTCCATATTTGGTCAGTAATACACAAGCAACAAATTCCTTGAGTATTATTTGATCGAAATTCATCGTGTTCTAGTAGTCATAGCCTAACAAGTTGCCCTATTGATTTTAAAGCAATATAGTCCATATTTGTTCAGTAATACACCAGCAACAAATTCCCTGACTGATTTTTAATTGAAATTCGTTGTGTTTTAGCCGCAATAGCCTAGCAACAAATTGCCCTATTGATTTTAAAGCTTTATAGTTGACATTTGGTCAGTAATACACCAGCAACAAATTCCCCGACTGATTTTTAATTGAATTCGTTGTGTTTTAGCCGCAATAGCCTAGCAACAAATTGCCCTACTAATTTTAAAGCGATATAGTCGATATTTGGTCAGTAATACACCAGCAACAAATTCCCCGACTGGTTTTTGATTGAAATTCGTTGTGTTTTAGCCGCAATAGGTTTTAAAATCAGTAGGGCAATTTGTTGCTAGGCTATGGCTACTAAAACACGATGAATTTCGATAAAATACTCGAGGAATTTGTTGCTGGTGTATTACTGACCAAATATCAACTATATCGCTTTAAAATCAGTAGGACAATTTGTTGCTAAGCTATGGCTACTAAAACACGATGAACTTCGATCAAAAATTACTCGAGGAATTTGTTGCTGGCGTATTACTGTCCAAATATCGACTATATCGCTTTAAAATCAGTAGGGCAATGTGTTGCTAGGCTATGGCTACTAAAACACTATGAATTTCGATAAAAAAATATTCGAGGAATTTGTTGCTGGTGTATTACTGACCAAATATCGATTATATCGCTTTAAAATCAGTAGGGCAATTTGTTGCTAGGCTATGGCTACTAAAACACGATGAATTTCAATTAATATGAGATAAGGCATGATTTTTCCGCAGTATCGGTTAGTGTAATCTTTTACCAACAAATTCCTGTGCATTCATTTTTATTCAATATTACTTATTTTTATAGTTATAGCGTGTGGCTAGGTAGGGTAGGTTAATATCAAATAATACTGAGAGGTGGGAAAATCGGGATAAGGGATGATTTTTTCCAGTATCGGTTACTGCCATCTTTTAGCAACAAATTAGCAACAAATTCCTGTGCATTTAGTTTTTTTCAATATTACTTATTTTTATAGTTATAGCGTGTGGTTACGCTAGCTTAATATAAAATAATAGTGAGGGGTGGGAAAATCGGGGTAAGGGATGATATTTTGAAGTATCGGTTAGTGTCATCTTTTAGCAACAAATTAGCAACAAATTCATGTGCTTTTAGTTTTTTTCAATATTACTTATTTTTATAGTTAGAGCGTGTGGCTACGCTAGCTTAATATTACGCTAGCATAATTTGTGGGAAACGGCATTAGCAACAAAATCAGCGTTACAAATTAGCAACAAATTATGAGCCTGGTCCGAAGGGTGCCCTGTAAAATTGCTACGCTAGCATAATATACATTGTATTGGCGGGCATCTTTCGAACTTGAAAATAATTCCAGCGATTTCCCTTGGCCGGTTTACCTATTAAATTTATTTTAAAGAAATTTTACGATTATCGGTTCTTGAGATACGGGCGGCGTCCATTCTTAAGCCGGGTCCAAAGTATGTAACAACACATGTTAAATAACAATGTTACACTTAACAATATGTTATTGAAACATTTCTCTTTTACACATACTTCTTCCTACCAGCTGAAATGGTGCAAAAATTATGCGCACTATTTTGTTTTGTCGTTTGTATATAGTCTGGATGCTTCTGCTATATTATAACAAGTTACATAACAGAGTTGTACAACAAATTAGTTGTAAAACTTTGTAATTATCATGTTTTGTTACATAGTCTGGACTCGGCTTTAGAGGGCCACCCAGTACAAGACATTCGTTGTTTGTTCATTTATTTAAGGTGTTATAAATAATCTTCTTCTATTTTATTTATGTCAATTTAAAAACAAATGTTTATTATATATAAGGACATTTTTCACAGCTCTATCTTTTGATTAATTAATTAAACGAAAGTAATATCTTATAAAACTGGTAAAAATATTACGTACAAGATACTAAATTGTTAAAATCAGCTGTATCTCATTGCGCCCATTATCATTGATCAAATTTAACATTGTTTATATTTCTCTTAAATCAGATAATAATGTTGTAAATTTAAATAACAAAGGGCCGATCAGCGTCATTAAGTTTATAAATAGCCTCTTTTGAATAATTAATACAAAACCAGCTGAAAACGAGAAGTTCCTTTATTTTTGTACAACTTGAGCAGAAATTGTATTGTAACACAGAAACGGACTAGTGAAAAGCGATTCGAAAAAAATTGACTCAATGCAAAAGCTTTACTAATATTTTTTGTTGGTTTATTTAGATATATTGTTCATATAATTAAATTATAATTGAAAATTATAATGTCCCCTTTTCTGTGATTATTAGGAAGATGTCTGCGATAAATTTATTCAACAAAGAGTAAGTTTTATGTAGAAATTTGTATTGCCATTTAAAGTTAACAGTTCTTCACAGTCAATTCACATAGTTTTACATGACATTTTCCAAAAGATCTTACAACAAAAGACAGTTACGAATACCTGACCTGTCCAGGTAAAATAAAATTTTCCAGATTATTGTAGAATTAATAAAATCTTTAAAAATAATCCAGTTAATGACACTTTAATTTAATTTCAAAATTGTGATATGTCACATTGTGCTAGTTCAACTCTGTTTTTTCACAAGTTGTATAAACCGTGGTGCTCTTATAAAATGAGTGTGTCGGGTACGTTGGCCAGAGGCACCCATACACAAAGATAACCTTGGAACCACCGCAAGAATGGAGTACCACGATGGTTCTCCAGGTAAGGTCGGGATTTATTATGAACAGCTCTCTTCATTCTTTTTTAAACTCCGAAGACTGGTTTCATTTGAGGAATTCTCTCACCCATATCGTGATCTTTGCTATAGAAACGTCGCGTAGCAGAAATCTGATAGAAAAAAAATTACGCGGGGTTTTCGACCCCGAAAAGAGGAAATTTGCTAACAAATTTATCCGAAAAAGATTCATTAATAAGCATATAGAATGAATTTGTTTGATAAGCTACAAACAAATTTATGGTTCATTTCAGTTTAGATGTATATTTGAACAAAAGATTTTCTAATAGATGGATTGGTCAGGAGGTCCTTTTTAGTTGCTACCGCGATCAAAAATCGTCAATCCTGTGAAATTAAGTTAAAGTAATGAAAAAACTAGAGTTTGATAAAAGAAACTAAATAAACTTTTAATATAGATTTCCCACACCACCTCAGTAATAAACAAAAAAAAAATACATTTAACTGGGCGCCACTAATAAGGGTTTCAATAACCTTACCTACACCGACAGGAGACTCTTCCTCAGGTAGTGGTATTCGGCTTCAGTCAAAGTATTTTAAATTTGACGCCATCAGTTTTTAAGCGATGATAAATTTAATCAATAATCTTTATTCAACTGATATTTTTGCTCGAGAATTCCTCTTTTTGTTAGAGGGCAAGAGAGAGTGAAGTGATCATTTTTCGACGGTGAATTACTGAAGAGAAAACCATTTGTTATACATATCTGGTTGTCGTTATTATATTTAGGTCGACACTTGTGATATCGACTACGAGTAACTTTCTAATTGTCAAAGGAAATAAGTTGTTTCATTGTAACAAAAATAGGGCGTGTAATCTTACCCATAATTGAACGTTTCTTTTCATTGTCGCGAAGCCATAAGGACTTTATTTAAGTCAACCACTGTGGATTTTAGAACGATCTATAATTCTTTCTTATGAATGGATTTTTAAAAATAGTTTTAACTGCGTCATCTCCTATTTTCCCATACAATTGTCCGGTAATTGCACATTGAGGGAGAACGTTTTTGACAATTTGTTTTCGTGATATAATATGCTGCTCGTCAAATTTCGACATATACTGCTCGCCAAATTACAACAATATATTTACTTTAACGTAATAAAACAAAATATTGAAAATATCTTAACACGATGGTCCAAGTTAATATAAATTGCTGTAAATCAAATACGTAAGGTTTCAGCAAATTATATGTATTCTTAAATCAATATGATAATTCACATTGACTGCATATCCAAATTCGAACTCAGTTATAAAATAAAAATCTCCAATTCTAGGTTTCCATGAATTTACAATAAGACAGTGGACGTAACTTGGAGAGGTTCTGGAATGAATCAGCTCTCAGTTAGATGCTAAATAGATGGAGATGTGCTTAATTTTCCATTCCGGCCGGTTCCCTGTTGTTCTATGCGATGTCCTCTAGGTGCTACTAAGCTGCAGCTCTTATTTTAGGCACCAGTTTCTGTGACGTACGTGGTGCTTCACCGAATGTATTCCATATGTCATTTCGCCGACATATAATCTAGTATCACGTACTCATACATTGATTTTACCCAAATCTATATACAGCGGAAATTAAATCGATTGCAATTATTTTACGAAATGTTTCTACAATTTCAGTACGATTTGATGCTTCCGGGTATTGTATTCTTTAAATTTGTGCAGTTGTAGGAAAAGTATAATGTGCAACATGCGGGGAAACGTATTTTTCTACGACTATTATAGAATTTTTATATTCCGACGTGTAGTTTTTGATTATGGATTAGCTTCATCCTAGCTCTAGGGTAAGCATATTCATTCTCGCCCTTGGTATTAAATGAATATCTGTGGCGCCCTCTAAATGTCACGGTTCATTTGACAGAATGAGAAAATAGGTTTGTTCCATTTTCTATACCAGCTGCACTACCAATATCTCCCAAATATAGGAGGTGTCGACAGTATTGACGACAGATGGTGAACATGTAGGTTAACTGTTTTGACGACAGATGTGGTGGACAATGTAGGTTAACTGTATTGACGACAGATGGCGGGCAGGGTAGGTTAATCGTTTTGACGGCATATGGCGTAGACTGTATTGACAACAGAGACATATGACAGACTTCACCCAAGACACTGAACACAAACAGGGTTGACACATGACGGTTCTGACAGAGGACATGCGTCACTTAACACATGAGAGAAGACCCACATCACAGATCATACGACTGAAGACACGCACACCACAGGTTTAGCAGACACACACCACAGGTTTAGCAGACACACACCACAGAACACAAGAAGGTTAACAGGTGACACAGAGCACATGACAGACGTCACAGCTTTGACACACGTCTCTTAAAACATGTCAGACGACTCGTATCACAGACCATACGACTGCTGACACGGCACCCAAGATGGACAACACAGAGCACAAGAAGACCCACGATAGAAGACACACGTCACAATGCCCTTTTGCCACGTGACATCCTCTCGCTCCCTGACATTACGTCGCATTACGCAGAGTAAAAGTAGTGCAGAAATTTGAAAATGCATAAAAAATTCTCTAAAGTGAACGTAAAATGACTAATATGGTCGTTCAGTATTAATTGTTAGATCCAGAAGTGCAGCATAAGTGATTTTATGGCACTTTTTAAGAAGAAAAAAAGAACAACAATTCTCAACTTTCAAAAATGTCGATTGTCAAAATTGTTTAATTATCTGTTTTTTTAAATCTTAGATTAAAATTCATTAATACTTCATGAAATGAAAGTAAATTTATATAATTTTATTTAGATAATATGCTTCATTTCTATTTAGTGTTGATACTCCTTCAGAAATTAATAAGTTAGCTATTCAATATAGGTTGTTTTGTTTTTCAATTGATAGTCGTAGGTCGTAGAAAAATTATAGTCTAAAACAAGAGTGGAATTCAAAAATCTACATTCGTAGATTCAAGTCTTTCTACTCGCGTAAAATTTTGCTTATTCCACCCTTGACATAGAATATACTATTTTCTCACTCGTGTGATACACTATACCAACGAATACAAATGCTTTATTTTCCACCCTGTGACGTCACAGTTATCACCTTGAAAATAATCATGTTGAACTTTGTTTTTAGCGGGATTTTTAAAAATTTCAATTTTCTATTTTTTTTCAGAAATGAGGATAAAACATATATATATATATATATATATATATATATATATATATGTGCCTGGGGTTTCGTTGCTTTACGCTTTATAAATCCATTTTTTTTGGGGTGGATCAATCCCCGTTTTCCCCTTTAGAGTTTCTCTGTCAATGTTCTCCATAGTTTCCTATCCTTAACTTTGTCCTTCCATCCTCCAATTCCAGCTCTTGTCATATCTTCCTTCACCTGTTCCAGCCATTTTAATCTAGGTCTACCCCTACGTTTTCTTCTCCCAGGATCCCATTGTGTCATTTACAGTGTTATTTCTTGTTCTGCTATATATATGTGTCCCAGCCATTTCATTATTTTCCTTTTTATTTTTCTTCCTATGTCCTCTCCTTCCAGTTCTTGCTCAATTTCATAGTTCATTCTTTGTCTGTACTCGTTATCTCTCATTTTGATTGGTCCCAATATTGTTCTCATTATCTTTCTTTCTATTCTCAAGTCTTCTTCTTCCTTCTTAGTCAGTGTCATTGTTTCAGCAGCATACAACAGGACGGGTCTTATTAGCACTTTATAAATATTGATTTTGGTTTGTCTTGAGAGTAATTTGACAAGAAGTTGACAAGAAAATTTATACTATGTATACCTTCAATCAGCCTCTACTTCACAAGATTAAAGAAATATTGAGGGATATATATTATTCCTACGGTACTTATGAATATGATTGTCCTACTGTGTTAACAATGACGAGGCTCGTAATTACTAATTAAAGAACCTTTTTTCATTAAACTAAAATAATTTGAACAATAGAAACCTTGTATAGTAAGTATATGGCGTAAACATTCCCACGATAAGGTGTCAACAACAAACAATAAAAAATTTTTAGAAGAGCGCCACTTCTTGGAAACGGCGGAAGTGAGACTGTCTCCTCCTTTGACCCCTCTACGTTACTTCATGTTGATAGAGTCGCCCTTCAACTTGCTTACAGGTCAAACGCGTTCACCTTGTGCGCGAGCGCCACGATGATGTTGATACCCGGACTATTAGCGAGATCTAACAAGATATTTATCGATTATTGGCAGATGTTATAAATAATTTATGTCGATGTTTATTGTTAATATATATGTATATACAATGTATTCCGAGTAATTGAAGAATTTCCATGAATGGAATGTTTCAAACTAATTTAATTTATAGTAACAACTAACTGTAAATGAAACTGAAGATGGCGACATTAAGGATGAATACGACAAATCCAACAGTACTTTCACGCGTTGGTTTATGCAACAATATCATTTACAAATACTGAAATTACTCAACTAATTAATGTCATTTTACTTAATTAACGAGGCTTAGCATCATATATTCATAGAAAATAGGGCTCTATCCACTACCTCCTAGATTAACAAGGCCAGGATGCTCTGGCATGACGTCACTATAAGAAAGCGAAACTGTTAGGCTATGTAGTAGGCTTAATCACTATAACTGCTGTTTTAAAAACAATTTTTGAAAACGTTTTATGTTTTTTTAAGGGCTTCAAGTAGAAAGGGGGCTGCCAAACATGAACTGAGCCCTTAATCGCACCCATTTGTTTTTTTGCAGAAAGTAACAAAGTTTCAAAACAAAAACCGTCTTTAAAAAATGTTAAATATTAATTTAAAGTATGTATTAATATAACTAATTGTAGATTAATGAAAAGTGAAAAAATGATTTAATTTTACTAAAGATATATATGTGTTTTTTCAGAAGAATCAGAAAGAAATTATCAGTAATGAAAAAAGAATTAATAGTTTGTATATTTAAAAGTTAATAATTAATTTATGCAGTCAAAGTATCTAATTTTCTCTTTTTTCACTTACCAAATCTGTTATTTTTTGTAAAATTTTCTAATATCACTGTTGATAGAACTTCTTTATTGAATTCTTCTATAATTGTATTGCAAATTAAATAGATATATAAAACTATATTAATATTAGTTAGTTTATCTTTAGGAAATTTAAGACTTTCTCTGCTTAACTTTTTTAATACAATATAACAACAATAGCCAGTTACAAATGTTATAACAGGCATTTCTGGTATCAAATGATTGATTAACAGTGGATACAAACACGCTTCCCTCAAACGAAGCAACTAGCCTTAGGCCGTTCGCCTATTAAGTCCACAGAACACCACCCAAGTAATCGCCTTCTTATGATGACGTAGAAGTTGCTGACGTCAGAGCACCTTTGCCTTGAAGCCTAGGATGTAGTGATTAAAACTAGAGGATGCGGAGAGCATGGGAAAACTATTCCCATACGCGAAAAGTCCTAAACTGGACACGTTAGCATTGTCGCGAACTATGAAATATATTATTATGGTGCATGTTTGTGCGAAATTTGTTCAGTAACTGTTGACCGTGACGTCACATTCTTCATAGTATATGCTGAGTATATACAGGGTTGTGAAAAAATTATTGAACATCGAATTTTTATGGAACTAATACTTCTTGGATGGGGGCTAAAAAATTTCAAATCTATTATTATTTGGAAGTTTTAAAATTAGTAGTTAATATACAATTTTAATAAGAATCTGTTATTAGAGGTTTTCGATAACGACGAATCCAATCCACCCAATTTCAGAATAGATTTCTTAATTTCTTTAATAATGAATGAGAATATCGAAAAACGAATTGCAAAAATGGACTCCTCGTGTCAAAATATATGGTATTAGATCATTTTGCCCAAACATTTACTGTGTATCAAAATTTTCAAGTTTTTATCCAGAACCTCGAAATTTTTAAAAACTTCTCAACATGCCTCCATATATAAATCTGTCAATCCGAAATTATAAAATATATCGATTAAATTCTTATACCATTCGATACAGGAAAGATGCATCTTAATTACTGACCATATTTTTTAGTTTCTTCTATTTTATATTTGTAGGTATTTATATATATATATATATTGCGACTAATAATTTAGACAATCGTAGAACGTTTTCGATCACGTGACATAAAAATAAGGGTAGAAAAGACATTTATTGATCTCGAAATTAGAGATTAACTAGTTCGAAATATATTTGTAATGTAGTCATTGATATATATATTTCTAACGTATATTTTTTTTGTTACAGGTTGCAAAATCAAAGCCCTCCGCGCCAAGACCAACACTTACATCAAAACTCCGGTGAGAGGCGAAGAACCAGTGTTCGTAGTGACGGGACGCAAAGAAGACGTCGCTAAAGCCAAAAGAGAAATCCTCTCGGCAGCCGAGCATTTCTCGCAGATCAGAGCTTCCCGTAAGAATAATTTGGCTGGATTGGGATCGGGAGCCAGTACTCCTCCGGGTCCGCCGGCTAATATCCCAGGTCATGTCACCATTCAAGTGAGAGTACCGTATCGCGTTGTCGGTTTGGTAGTGGGACCTAAAGGAGCTACGATTAAAAGAATCCAGCATCAAACTCATACTTACATCGTCACACCGAGTCGCGACAAAGAACCGGTTTTCGAAGTTACTGGATTACCGGAGAGCGTTGAATCGGCTCGAAGAGAAATCGAAGCTCACATCGCAATGCGTACAGGTAACGGTACCTCCATTAATGGTTTGTTAGATGAAAGTGAACTATTCGCTTCCTTATACAAGTCTGGTCTCAGTTCCATCCTTAACTACATGGAACAGCCCACAGATACATTTCCGACAATGACTTCGTCAACCGGCAGCAGCGGTGCTTTTTCTAGTTCGGGATCCTGTTCCAGCAGCTCATCCAGCAGCGGAGGTAGAGATCTTGGAGCAATCTGGAGTTCAAATGACAGAGATGAAGGTTTAGGTGATTCTCCTAGCTTCGACACGTCCACGGCTCTATCAAGCATTTGGTCGTATCCGACAGTTACAGCTCCATCTAGACCGTCTCCCGCTAACAGTACCAGCCCTGCAGATTCATTACTCAGCTCAACAACTAAATGCTTGGTGTGCACCGAAGCAAAAGTGACACACGCATTGGTACCTTGCGGTCATAATTTCTTCTGCATGGAATGCGCAACTAGAGTATGCGAAGGTAGTGATGCCCAATGTCCCGTTTGTTCTCTTCCTGCCATACAAGCAATCCGCATTTATTCTCCCAATCCTTAAGTTATAGGCAACTGATCGATCTCGCTCGTATCACCTCCGCATTCCCTGGGCGCGCACGCCCCGTGTTCAACTTCACCTTCGGTTCTGCCCTTAACTTCACCTCCACACGCATACAACGAATGCTAAATTTTTATATTTTTTAGTGTAGTTTTTTTGGAATTTTTATCGTTTCGTTTTATGTTAGTTTTTTAGTTATATTGTGTGTGGTTAAGGGTCTGACTAAGTTGAAGCGTGTAGTCATCTTTTAATGCCAGTTTAACAATTCTTTTTTATTTTTAATTATATTCTCGGTTTTTTTTTGATAGTATTAGAGTTATATTGGTTTATTTTATATTTTTGTGTATTCTGAATATTTTTTATCATATTATATAGAAGCAAAAAAGAAAGATATGACGCTACACTTTTTATATTATAAAGTGTTTCGTTAATTTTTTTTTAAATATATTTTTTTAAGTTTCGCCATGTGAGAAATGTCACATTATTAAAGTCTGAAAACAGCAATTCTCAAAATATTATTTAAGGTATAAAAATTTTAAAATAATATATGGATAAAGAAAAAACATAGCAAAAATAATAAAAATATATATATACGATAACTGAAGTGAGAATTAGTTTGGTAGTCTGAAAGGAGTTTGGTTGTGCGGCGAGAGGTATGCAAAAATAAAGCAAGTTCGGAACGCAGGGGGCCAAGAAAAATAATATGTTAATAAATTCCTCAAATTCTTTCAAAAATATATCAATGATATAACCAAAATAGTATATTGTGCAATAAAAGGAAAAAATACTTTTCCCGCCTGTTGCACACTATACTTTCTCTACAACTATACAAATACGAATGAATAGTTATATAAAAAAATTTAGGCATCGAGGAACCCCATAATAAAAAGTTCTAGATACCAAGAATTCCCTACTAAAAGTCTAGACATAGAGTATGCCCATAATAAAAGGTCTAGACATGGAGGATCTTCATAATAAAAAGGTCAGGCATCGAGAATTCCCTACTGAAACTCTAGGCATCGAGGACGTACACAAAAAAGTGTAGGAATCGAAAAACTCCATAATAAAAATGTCTAGACATCAAGACTTCCATGTCAAGTGGTGTAAAAACGAGACGATTTTTAAATCTTTTAATTTTTTCCTAGAAAAGGGTACTCCAAACGGCTTGACAATTTTATGTAATATTAAAGCTTACATGTAGAATTTATATTCGTCATCAATTTTTTCAAACTACTTTAAAATTTTCTTAATAAAATAAAATACGAGACAGCTATGGCGAAACACAAGACACGCTAACTTTATATTCTTAGATCCATTTCAGAGGGCTGGGTTAAATGCGAGACACAGAAGGTTAAATATACAACAAAGTTCACATTTTTTCAATTTTTTATTTCGACAAGAAACAAAAATATGGCGCTCTGAATGATAACATAACATATATTTTTCCCTAAATATTTATGAAAAATTATTCTTTGGCAAAGTAATTCATAATTCTGAAATACAAGTAGGTATCTTACCGATTTATAACATCAATGAACATCATATTCAACAAAATCAATAGTAGGAAATATGAACTGTTTAGCAGTACGCTTTGTTGCTCCCTGGACAGTTGGGGCAGGAAGTTGGCATTCTATATCAGTCTTCAGTACAGAATATTTTTCTACGATCCCAGGTTCCAGGAACTTGTTACCGTTGCGTCGAAGGTATATTACATCTCCTACTTCGTCAATTTGTGCCACATAGAAAACTTTTTTTGCATTTGGTTGCAAATCTCACAACGACGTAGTCACCTTCTTTCAATGGTGATGGTTCATCTGCTTCGTTATTTTCGAAATCGATCAAATTCTCTTCATTACTAAAACTGTCTTTTAAAGTAACATTTTCAATGTCGCTTTCATCGTGTAATTTAACGATCTCATCATTGTCACTATCAGACTCAGACTCACTTGGCTTCTTTAGCTTTTTAGTTTTTTTCACACTTCTTCTCATTTTTCTTATTTTTTTTCAATCTCACTTGAATATTCCTCTGAAGTCAAAACAGTGCCATCAATTTTTTCTCTTTTCTGAGATGATGGGATTGTTCTTCGAAGTTTTGACAGTAAGAGTGACTCGAATGGGAGGCGTTCGGTGTTTGGGAGTTGAACACAATGATGTTGGCGTGTTGCTGTGAGATGCACACGATGATGTTGGTGTATTACTGTGAGTGGAACACGGTGGTATTGGTGTTGTTGATGGATTTACATCACTGTTCCTCGTTGACGATCCAGCAACAGCAACAGATGGGTTATTTTCTTCCGCAAGGGGCAATAGTTCCGGTTCCAATTGTTCATCCACAAAAACACTAGTCGGGTTTTCATGATATCTCTTCATTTTTTCTGGGTCCAAACGATGTGCAGGATATTTATCTTTGTTGCAAGGGTAAGTTCCGGTACTAGCAAACGCAGATTTTATTACGTGTTCGGAAATGCCTTCTTTCCATATTTCACTCAACAAATTACAGAATTCGCTCTTACTTAACTTTCGCTGGTTGAGCCGTTGCCATTCGATTAAAGAATTATTCCACTTGAATTTAAGAGGACCGAAGCAGCATTTGTCCAACGGTTGCAAGACATCAGTTGTATGTACTGGCAGTCTTAATAACGTGATATTTTCCTTAATTGCTAGTCCGATTGTGCCCTTATCTAAATGGGTAACGTGGCCGTCCATGATGATTATTTGAGGCCTCTTCGTAATCAAGGTACAAAACTTTTGGAACCATTCTTGGAAAATATTTGTCGTCATCCAGCCTTTTTCAGAACACGCGTAGAAGGTATTTGGCAAATCTTTCGTCCCTGTAATTAAAAGACAATTCAATCGTACAATTTAAAAAGGCAGTAGGTATCTCTTACCTTTCCAGATACTCCACAATAGAGCCCCTTGAAAAATTATTAGGGGTGGTAGCAACACACCAGCAGCAGAAATGCATGCCATCACTGTTGTATTTTCTTTTCCGGATCCTTCTATGTTTCTGTGCACTTTTTGTCCTATTTTAGCAACGCCCTTCACTCTGTTTGGATCTGATGAAAAGCTCGTCTCATCCAAGTTCCATATTTGGCCTGGACAATCTTCCAAATTAAGCTGGCGGATGGTTTCTTCTAACTCTGCATAAAATCCGTATATAACAAAGGGATCGCTGGTTGCCATGCGTCGACTTTTCTCCAGTTGTTCAAGTTTCTTCTGGCTAAGTCTATTACGCTTACAGAATTGCCTGAACCAATCATTTCCGGGCTTGCCATTTTGAATGTGGTTCGGATGTCATTTTCTATGCAGTACGTCTGTACCGTTTGTAGAATTTCATTCTTTGTCAAGGTTAAGCCCCACTTTGCCATAATTTTTATTTTTTCGCTCAGGTCCTTTTCTGCTTCTTGTGATAAAGATGTCTTCCTTCCTTGAGTACTTACAGCGTAAGCTCTTCGGCGTGTTAGCACAGACTTGTCGATTTTGAATTGTTCACTAGCCGCTCTGAATGTTAAAACACCTTTGTCAATTAACTCCAACGCCTTCTTAATATCCTCTTCAGTGTACAGCCGCACTTTCTTAACGTAAACCCTCGGCATCTCTACTTCGCTCTGTCTTGTTTTTTCCCGAACCGTGTCTCGAATTTCGACCTTCGCAAGTCTCGTTTTTCACTTTAATTTTGGTCGCACTGGACGCATTTGAATGCAGCACAAAAGAACTCATCGAATGCGACTATCGCCGAGCGCTTCCGACTTCGTAAAATCGCGCTACCAAGAAGCCTGCATTTTAACGCATATGGCGTTGCATTTTTTAAAACATATTTTTCGATGTTTCTGAATACTTTTCAATATGGGACCACATGTTAATTATATTAAACTCCAAGTTATCGATTTTCAAACTCAAACTAATGTAATTTAGCATGGTTTGGTAAGAATGTCTCGTTTTTACACCACTTGACCTAAAAGTTTGGGCATCGAGGATGTCCATAATAGAAATGTCTAAGCATCGTGAACTCCCTGCTAAAAGTCAAGGCATCGAGGGCGCCCATAATACAAAATGTTTGGCATCGATGATACAAATAACAAAAATGTCTAGGCATCGAGAATTCCTCACTAAAAGTCTGGGCATCAAGGATGACTGTAATAAATAAGTCTAGGCATCGACGATCCCCATAATAAAAATGTCTAGGAATCGAGAGGATGTTTAGACACCGAGAATTCCCTGCTAAATGATTAGGTACCGAGGATCCCCATAATAAAATGTCTAGGCATCGAGAATTCCCTACTAAAAATCTAGGCATGAAGGATGTCTGTAATAAAAAGGTCTAGGCACCGATGATTCCCATAATAAAAAGTCTAGGCATCGATAATTCGCTACTAAAAGACTAGGCATCGAGGGCGTCCATAATACAAAATTTTTGGCATCGATGATACAAGCAACAAAAATGTCTAGGCATCGAGAATTCCCCACTAAAAGTCTGGGCATCAAGGATGTCTGTAATAAAAAAGTCTACGCATCGGCGATCCCCATAATAAAAATGTCTAGGAAGCGGGAAAATGTCTTAGGCACCGAGATCTCCCTACTAAATAACTAGGTACCGAGGATCCCCATAATAAAATGTCTAGGCATCGAGAATTCCCTACTAAAAATCTAGGCGCGAAGGATGTCTGTAATAAAAAGGTCTAGGCACCGAGAATCCCCATAATAAAAAGTCTAGGCATCGATAATTCGCTACTAAAAGACTAGGCATCGGGGATGCCCATAATAAAAAGATCTAGACACCAAGAATTTCCTACTAAAAGTCTAGACAGAGGATGCCTACAATAAAAGGTCTGGGCATCGAGGATCCTCATAATAAAAAGGTCTAGGCATCGAGAACTCCCTACTGAAAGTCTAGGCATCGAGGACGTACACAAAAAAAGGTGTAGGAATCGAAAATCTCCATAATAAAAATGTCTAGGCATCGAAGATCCCCATAATAAACAAGTCCAGGCATTGAGAACTCCCTGCCAAATGTCAAGGTATCGAGGGCGCTCAAAATACAAAAATTTTGGCATCGAGGATACAAACAACAAAAATGTCTAGACATCGATAATTTTCTAATAAATGTCTAGGCATCAAAAATGTGTAATAAAAAGGTCAAGGCATCGACGATCCCCATAATTAAAATGTCTAGGAATCAAGAAAATGTCTAGACAACGAGAACTCCCTACTAAATGACTAGGCACCGAGGATCCCCATAATAAAAAGTCTAGACATCAATAATTCCCTACTAAAATTCTAGGCATCGGGATGCCCATAATAAAAAGGTCTAGACACCGAGGATCCCCATAATAAAAAGGGCTGGATACTAGGAATTTCCTACTAAAAGTCTATGCATAGAGGATTCCCATAATAAAAAAGTCTAGACACCGAGGATCCTAATAATAAAATGTATAAGCATTGATGTTCCCCATAATAAAAATGTTTAGGCAACGAGGACCCCCATAATAAAAAGGCGCAAGAATCGGTAATCCCCATAATTAAGATATCAATGTCTATTATATATTTTTTGAGAAAAAAATTAGTTAGGCAATTGTTACACTGGTTTCATACAGAGATTGGGAGTACAAAGAGAGAAATATTGTGGCTCACTGAATTCAGGTATAAAATGGTACCGTGGGGGGGGGGTTGTAAGGAGTGAAAAATGTTTGTTTTTAGATTTGCGGCAAAAGTATTCATTTTAGCAGAAGAAAATGAAGGTAAAAATTGTAGGTAATGAAAAAATAAACAACTTTTCTGTAGGAACTTTTTACTTATCTCCTTTCCTGATCATCGGTATGAGCATTTTTTCGTAATTACGTCTACTTTTATTAAAAAAAATAAAAACACCACTGCAAATGGAAAATCGACAGAAAATTGCGAAAAACCGAAAAATCAGTACACGATTTAGAAAAACTGCATTTTTTTTCAAATCTTCATTAAAAATGGCTTTAAATGTAACTATATTTGACATATGTCAAATTAGTAACATATATATGAGTACAACGGGCACTACAGCAGCGTATCTTCATTATAATAAATAATTATTCTAAATGAAACAATTTAAAACAATCCCTCTCAGTACATAGAGTAACATTACATTTCTCCCAGAACCAGCGAATTCGTTGGTGACATTTGACACATCTCAGTTGTTTAGACAGTTTTTTCGGATGTCTTCTAACATTGGTAAAGTTTTGTTGGCTGGTTTGTCTTTGGCTACAATAGATTTAGCAAGTAAAGTAATGTCTGACGAGAATTCATTGAAACTCAAGCAAAGGAATCTGCTGATCCACATATTTGCCATTAAATATTTTTTTCAGCAATATTTTCGAAAATAAACAAGCTAAACAACCACTGTAACTTTTTTAAAATGTTGTCAACACTAAAATACAGTCAATTGTAGGATTTTGATAGTTTAATTCTTGTGGTATAAGCAAGAGATTTGAAAAAGATCTTATTCCTTAATTTTCAAATTAATTTTTTAGATTTTTTGCTGTCAAAAGATGCCATTTTTTTTCAAATTTATCTCAATCAGGTGTTTCTCAACACCTAATGCAATGGGAAAAAAATAGACCAACCTTTTTTTTGTCACACTTTTCAAATATGACAAAAAGTTCCTAAATTATTTATGAAAAATTACTAACAAACGTACCCTTTTTCGTGAACATGCGCATCAAAAAAGATTATTTAACCAAAATATGCACATTTGCTTCAAAATCATCCATTTTACCTATTTTCTGTCCGACTCCTATCAAATTGACAGATAAAATCATGTTCAAAATCCAGTGTGTTTCGATATATAGTCAAGACAAAACTGCTGTTTTTGTCAACTTGCCCAGCGTCTTTTAAAAAAAATTGCTTCAGTAAAGAAACTAACTTCCAAAATGCACTGGACTCCTAATTAAAAGTATTTTTGAAAGAATTTCGAGTTTTTAACGTAACGTAAATTGGCAGGGGGCCATCCAGTAAAAATGCCGTTCGCCGCTTCGCACGCCACCGGTCCGGGTACACCCCCCCTAATAACGAAATACATATCCCTTATTGTTAGTTGATCAGTAATTGTTGCTATTGTTCTGTTATGTGATGTGATACATATATTTCTATATTTCTTATAGCGTATAAGTTGTGAGAGATTTTATAGTATAAATATAAATTATTTATTGTGTGTACCCGGTATATTCGGCGGGTATGCGACCGGTTTTTGTATAGTTATTGAATAGAACAGGAACAATTTTAGTTTAACGGATAAATGTTTAATACATACATTGGTTACTTTCGGTTCGTAAATTGTGGGGAAATTGATTTTTTTTTTATTTTGGGTGATTTTCTATGGCAGCATTTTTAGAATTCAATCAACCAAAAATACCAAAAAATAAAGATAATGTAAGTTTCGTTGCCATCATGGGTATAATTATTTTTTTAACTAATTGATTAATAAAAAAAATTGTCCTACAAAACTGCCTTGAAATTTTATTTACGACTAATATTTACCGTATAGAATTTTCAAAAAAGTTCTGTGAATTCAGTAAAATTTCCTCTATGAGCTGTAAAATATTTCATTATCACTAATTTATGATATACCAGGAATGAAAAATAACTTTTTGTTTTTGACTCAAAAATGATATGATCTTTTTACTCTGTTCCGTTTCATTTAATATAGAATTTTGAAGAAAAGTTCTATAGATTCAGAAACATATCCTCTGTGAGCTGACGCATTTTCATATTTTCAAAATTATTAATTTTCGAGATATAAGAGGTTTTTTAGCTCAAAAAATTACACGATCCTCTTATTTATTTAATAACTCCCGATTAATCAAATATAGAATTTTGAAAAAAGTTCTGTAGATTCAGAAACATTTCCTCATTGAGCAGTCAAATTTTCATATTTCTATTATCACTCATTCGCGAAATACGAGGTTTAAAGATGACTTTATATTTTTGACTCAAAAAATGACACGAAATTCTTACTGTGCTAATATCTGCCGTATAGAATTTTGAACAAACGTTCTGTAAATTCAGAAAAAATTTCTCTATGAGCTGTCAAATTTTTATATTTTCATTATCACTAATTTTTGAGACACCAGGGGTTAAAGTAAACTTTATTTTTTGGCTCAAAAATGACACGATCTTCTTACTCTGCTAATGTCTCCTGTTTCATTTATTATAGAAATTTAAATAAAAGTTCTGTATATTCAGAAACATATCCTCTGTGAGCTGACACATTTTCATATTTTCTTTATCACTAATTTTCGAGATACAATGAGTTAAAGATAACTTTATTTTTTAGCTCAAAAAATTACACGTTCCTCTTATTTTTTTAATATCTCCCGTTTCATTAAATATAGAAGTTTGACACAAACTTCTGTAGGTACAGAAACATTTCCTCTATGAGCTATACCATTTTTATATTTATATTATTACTAATTTTCGAGATACAAAGGGCTAAAGTTAACTTTAAAATTACACAGTTCTTTTATTTTTTTAGTATCTCTCGTTTCGTTAATATATATAAAATTTTGAAAAAAATTTATCACCCAATTAACTACTTTGACATCTTCTAAAGTGACTAACTTCTGATTTGTGAAAAGATTTTGGTTAATTAAATATCTACGGTCATTCCATTTTGTCATATTGTTTCTTAAAATCCGAAAATATTTTTTTTAAAATCTATCTTAATCAATTGAAATTTTTGACAGTTTCTAAAGTGATGAATCGAATCTCAAAATTAAAAAAAAAAGATTCACATTATTCCAGTATATTGTTTTTAAAAGTTTTTAAACAGACCCTAGGCATTAATTTGTCAGAAAACGAACCCTTATAATAATCTTTATACTTATTTTGTTCTTATTTCGTAATTACGATTTTTGAAAATTCAATACCCGGCAATGAAATTTTGACCAACTTATTAAATATAATCAGTATTTAAATAAATAAATTAGATTCAGTATTAAACTATTTTAAAGTATTATAATTTGTGATTAATTTTTTTCTTAAATAAATGAATTTACGAGCCGAAAACAATGTAAAAATATTTACAGCCATCGTTAATTATTTATTGTTATTAATAAAAAAATTATTTTTCTAAATATATTTTAGTTAACCTAAAATTTCTTTTAATATATAAAAACGTATATAATAAATAAGCGCGGCCCCCCAAACCTGCACGACTTGCTTCGGATCCTTCAGTATTCACGTGTCACCTTATTCTCCCGGTATCTCTCCCGGGTTGCAATTTTTTTAATGCATTTCTCCCCCCCTTGCCTGCACTTTTTCGTAGACAATGTAGACCAATTCCTAAACAGATTTTTTGTCAATCAGATTGTAACATGCTCTTTATTGGTTAATATATCAGTGACATACATTGAAATATATTGATAACACACGTTATTAAATAAAAAATATATATACAGGGTGTCACAGGTTGTCTGTAGCATGAAGATATAATAAGCAATATATTTCTGCTTCTCTTTTATTAATTTATTTTAACAAAATACAATAAACTCCTTTTTTTCACAAAACGAACTTGTAAATTCTCTATTCATTCTTGCATATAATTTCCTATCTTAATATATTTTTTATCGCGAATTTTCCTTTTTGTTGTCTACTATTCCTCTCAACTGACTCATTGGCAATAAAAAAAACGTATTTTAACAATACATAACCTTGGAATTACCTCAAAGGACGCAATAAATGTGTCAGTTGTTACCAAAACAAAAAAGGTTTAATACTAGATCATAGTTATTTTGTTAAATTTTATTTACTGACCTTCCAAAAATACTTACTCCCAGTATATTACCAGTGACTACAGAATAAAATATCTGTAGTCTTTGATATTACACTCACCGCCACTAAAATTGATAAAGTTTACTTATTAATAAATTTATTATTTTAAATTCGATTTGATTATTTTTTTCCATACTATAACTAAATTTTTTCTAGTACATGTTTGGTATTTTAAGAAATTTGGTCGTACGTCATGTTATACAGGGTGACACAATGTGTGTTTTTATACTCTTACTTTAAAACCACCTTTTAATTCCTTATTTTGTTACAAAGACTCTGGGGTTCTTTATAATTTATTAAAATAGCTTACTTTTGGTAAAACTTACATTCTTTCTATGGTAGTAACAATGAGTTTACGAATTTAACTTGAAATCGAACACAGTGAAAATGAATTGAAAAAACAATGAGGTAAAAGCATCAGTGATTGGCCATTTAAGGGCATTTGCAGCAAACTCACGCCATAATTAGTAAAATACTATATGGTTTTTTTGGTTCCCAGTTCCCCATCCAACCCAAAATCTTTGCACAGAAAACATCCTTTTCTCAATGAAATGAAACGGTCTTCAGGAATTTCATTATAATTAAAGGCAATTGCTGAAATGGGCAATAGATCACTCCCACCAAACATTTTTTTTACTTTGTGCATCTTCGATATTACTTTTATCAAGTATAGTATATTCCAGATTATTTCTATCTAATGGTCTTCTATCAAATTATGGAACAGCAACAGTGACATATTTACCTAGTTCTAAGTCGCAAATAACTCTTTATCAATATTTGTGCAACCTTTACCGGCCCATCGTAAGATTTTTTCCTATTCTAATATTTTTTTCACTGACGTAGAGCTTGCCATTTTCTTTCTTAGCAATATCTCAAATATTGTGTATTATTTTTTTGCATAACGAACATTTTTATATACCTGTGCTTTTGGTGTCGCTAACAAAAGCAGCAGGGTTCAAGGCATCTTTTAACGTATCTTTGGGTATCCATTTGGATGCGCAATCCCTTCGTGTTGGATACACAGTAAACAGGAAATGGATACTCACATTGTAATACATTCTAAATTTATTTAAGAACCGATTTTTTAAAATACATTAAGCCCAGAAAAATGTAAAATAGGGCTGCCATTGGTGGCTTTAAGATTTGGTCATGCTTTTACATAAACCCTCCTCTTCCTCAAGGGATCAAGAGGGTTTTTTGGAACAATGGATACGCAGTAAAAGATGCATTGGCAGGGTTTATGGTATTGTCCCTGTGTTCGCCCTTGTAGGATTTCTTGCGTTATTGTGGACATTTCTTCCGTAAATGTATCAATTTGTTGCTAGTCTAGGGGAAAGGGTGGTACATTTGAACTCTTTTTATAAAATAATTTTATTGCGAAAAAAGGTTATAAGCAAACTTTTTGTATAACTAAAATACGATATTCTTAAAAATAAAGAATATAAACCAAACTTATGCATGTGTTACATCTGATCAAGGCATGGGGTAGATTTGAACAAGCCTTCTAAGATACATTATATGGAGTAAGATCAATACCGAAACACATTAGAGACCATTGTTCGTGCCATGCCACCATGTATAATGGGTTTTGGTAACTTAAGAATAATATCTAATGTTAACATCACTACATTGAAAACTTAAATATGTCTTCTCGTTTAAATAGTTCACTTTAGTATTCATCCTCTTCAAGTCTGGATATTAATTGCGCTACAAATTTTTTCTAACAAATCTAACTAAAATATAGTCTTCTTCTAGCTGCTGATTTTCTTCTACATCTTTGTTTATAACTGTTTCTTCTGGAAACTCTTCCAACTCATCTGACTCGTCGTGAACTGAGTAATGGTCGTCCTCTTCTGAATCAGACTCTAAACATGTTTGTTCCTTTTTTTTCTTGGTATAATTTTTGTCTTGATCTTCCATATTTTCGCCTCTCCTTTTTTGCTTAACGTAATAAAGTTTCATGTTCAATGTTATTTTTCTCAGGTGCCTCAGACAAAATTCCTGATTTTCGTTTTCTGGAATTATTCTTTAAATGTCCCTTACGTAGAGCTGCTTTTGGTAGTTGCCTTTCTAACAAAGCTAACTAAAATATACTCTTCTTCTAGCTGCTGATTTTCTTCTACATCTTTGTCTATAATTGTTTCTTCTGGAAACTCTTCCAAATAATCTGACTCGTCGTGAACCGAGTAATTGTCGTCCTCTTCTGAATCAGACTTCAAATATGTTTCTTCTTTTTTCTTTTCTTAGTATAATTTTTGTCTTTATTGCTTCATCTTCCATATTTTCACCTATCCAGTTAACACTAGGATTCTTTTATTTTGCTAAACGTAATGAAGTTTCTTGGTCAATGTTATTTTTTCAGGCGCCTCAGCCAAAATTCTTGATTTTCGTTTTCTGGAATTTTTCTTTAAATTTCCCTTTGGTAGTGGCATTGCCATTTCTGGAGTTAGAACTATATTATTTTTATTTGTCAATAAATCAGGGTGCAACTTTTATTAGAAGTGGATAAGGAGATGTCATCCAAAGCTTTTAAATTTGGCATTGTAATTCTGCAGAAATTAATCTGTGTGACTGCATTTGAAGGATCAGCTTGAATTTCTTCTAAAGTAGTGATGGGTTCTTCAGTAGTTCCTTTATTGAAATACTCAGCAATTTGCTGTGCCTGTGCGTCCTGATCGAAAAACCTATCAGCATTTGAAGGACCGGCTTGTGGTTCTTCTAAAGTTGTGATAGGCTCTTGAATACTTTTTTTATTCAGATTCTGAGCAATTTGCTGTGTTTGTGCGACCTGATCGAAAGGCTTATCTGTCACAAAAGCTTCTTCAAAGTCTCCATCGGAGAAAGCATTTCTGGAAATCGGCCACGTACCAGTTTTAGCAAATCCAGAGGGGATATTTTTATTGTTAGTATCTTCCCGGGATTGGAAAGAAGCCAGTCATTTTGCGCGAGAGAATACTTTCATTTAAATGGACCCATCACTGCTGCATCCAGTGGATGCAGTGAGGAGGGAAAGTTACCAAGACCATTCCACTTTTCTTGGCATACGTAACTACTTGTGACTGTCATGGATGTTCAATAAAATGAATATGAGGTCTTCTTTTAAACATTTGTAGCTTCTGCATATTCCAAAACTTTAATAAATAGAGAGGCAGTCATCCGTCCATGTTTTAGGCTGTTTGCAAGACCAATAGCTCCAGGCATTTGATCGTGAAAGTTGACCCTCGGAAAAAGAAAAACTGGAAGAATCGTATTTCCGGTCGTTTGTAGGATGATCATTAGTTAACCTCTTTCAGCGGACACTACTTGGCCCACTTGTTTTATACCTTTTTGGGAAACCACGTTTTATGCCTGTACTACTGTCGTTATGCCAGTTTCATCTAAATTAAAAACTTTTTGTGGTGTAAATGGATAAAATCTAAGGATTCGCTCAAAAAATTGGCAGACAATTTTCTGGATAGGTGTATTTGATTAGTTTATGAGCTATTGTAAAGAAACGATGTGTCTTGATAACGAAATAATAAATTACAAGGTGGAACAACTCTACTTAGCGTTTGAAAATTGCGCCCAACTCTAATAAAATTCCAAATATGAGAGATTTTATATAAATTTAGCTGCAGTATGGAAAAATAGAATTTAGAATAACAAGCTTATTGATGAGTGGGTCGGTTAATTTGTCGGTTAGTGTATTTAGCGTACGTGTGAATAAAAATAAAAATATTTCTGTTACTCAATTGTATCTTTACAATGAAAAATTTTTGTTCGAATTTTATATTAATTAGAAGACGTGTTACAATATACTTCACTTTATAGGAAATGGTCTAGTTATTACTGGCTGGCCCATACTGGCTCCCATGCGCTTGTATATTACTTATTAATATTATTAAATATATATTAAGAAACTATATTTTGTTTTTATTTATTTTTTTATTGTAGAATTGGAAATTATCGTTATTAGATAAATTTATATATATTTTATTATTATTATTGCTTGGCCAGTCTGAGTCAGTCTGTGGATTGAAAAATAGGTCGGTATAGCCAGGAGACTTAGTTTGTTTATGTACGTACGTTGTAAATAAGTTGTTGTTTTATAGCTATTAATAAATACCATATTACAATTATTATTTTATTTTTTTACATATTTTTGTGGAGATATTTAAATATGAATGTTAGTACAAGTACACATGTCTATCGTTGAGTGCAGAGTGACTGTTCAAATAAAAAAATCCACAATGCCCTTCAACACATCAAAGATTTCCGCATTTCGGGGAAGAAACTTTTGATAATTTCATTGCATTTTCGAAATTAGAATTAAAATTATATTATTTCACAGGAATCTCGGAAGTGTTAAGGGACAATGTGTATAGTTTAATTACATTTTTTAATTAGTTATATATTTATATTGATATTTTTATTAGATGAAAGTATCCTCGAAGTGATTTCATTTTTTTTGTAAGTTTTTTTATCGATTTTTGAATATTAAATGTATAAGTGTGTTTTCTATTTCAAAAATTTATAAAATAGTACGAATTTTTTTACATAGCGACTGACCTTACGCTTAAGCGGTCCCACTCTAAAGGGCAGTCAAAGTGACGAGAGGGGGTATTTTTTTTTCTAATATTTAGATTCTCTGTACGAAACAAGACTAAACCGCCTCCGCACCTTTGACTGGGCCTTAGAACGCTAGCAAAATAATAATTAAGGTTTTTGACTTTTTTATAAATTTAATTGCTACCAAATAAATTTTCGTGATTCATATTTTTTTTTGTTTTTATTTTGTTTTCCTTTTACCCCAACTAATGCTCGTTAAATTAGATATAAAATTGGTAATTAAATTATAATAACAATAATTACCATTCAATTATCTAATTGTATCTACAATATTATTTAAAACTAAAAATAGTTAAATTATTTACTTTAACAATTAGTATCTTCTAATTCTAGTATCAATTTCAGTTTAATTAATGACCCAGAATAAACAACTAAGATCTTCTGTCCATTGGAAAAATTTGAGACTATGCTGATCCCAATCCATTCATACCAAGGCAGACAGAAACCTGAAGTCTCCGATTTTTCGTATACAACATTTGATTCGATGGAACTTCATCGACATCGTTTTTGTTTCTTTTCTTTCTTTTCTTCAACATGCTTGATCGTCTTCAGAGTACGGACGTACTGAATCGATGTCAAAACAAACCTTCATTTTCTTATGAGATCGCACATACTAAGGATGTTTCACCCGTTCACTCTCTCTACTTATAATCGCGATTTACAGCGATGTCGATGCCAAACAATATTTTTTTTGCATCACATGGTAAATCTCATTAATATACTGCAATGTGTCCAGATTCATTCTAGTATAAGCATAAAATCTATCTGATGTGTTTTTTAAGCTCTTTAAATAGGTGATGGTATTCTCCTAGATACTACCTTTTTTGGTCCACAGGATGAACTGAAACTGACTATTTGAAGATTACTTTCACTTACTGCCGTCGTCACTACTGTTGCTTCTATACATAATTTTATGATTTAAAAAAACAAACATTTCTAGTCACCACAGAAACCACAAAGAACACTGAAAGGCAGGCATATTCTGCTTGTCCACATCCATGTATCTTCGGTATGTCTGTTAGTCTCATCAGGTGTCAATTTACTTTCTCTAAATAAGTGATTCTTCTTGCTTAGACTCCTTCTCATTGTTTAGATCCAAATTACATCTGTAGGTTTTTGAATGGTCTCTCCCTAACAGGTAATGTATCTTTTTTGGTCTTTGGTACATATTAGAACGATCCATTTCATACAGATCCTTGGTAAACTGGGTAACACTGAATAGATCCTCTATTTATGATTGGTTACTGGTTTAACAGTCATTAACTAACGGCATCTTAACAGTCTCTTAAATATAACTAACTTCCAAGGCTTCTTTTAGGGCTAGTTTTCTTTACTACTAGTGTTTTGGTCCAACTTACAAGTTTTTTATGCTTCTCTAGAAATTTGGAGTTTTTTTGAATACATGATTGTCTTGCACGTAAAAACGAGCTTTCTGAAATATTTTGGAATTAACTGTCTCGACCCTTACTTCGTGGAATCTAAACATATTAGTGTTTTAAATGAAACTCACTTTTTCTAGCTAATTCCACAATATAATAAAAATTGTTAAAAATTGTTAAAAATTCTTAAAAATTGACAATAGTTTCGATAAATCATTCTAACGATGATATTGATTTATCGAAACAATTGTCAATTTTTTTGAATTTTTAACATTTTTTATTATATTGTGGAATTAGCTAGAAACAGTGAGTTTCATTTAAAACATCAATATTTTGGGTTTGTTTTCTTCTGTTTTCATAATCAATTTTTACTTTGGTCCTCTCTCTTTCGTACTTCTTAGTTATTTCTTGGACATAAATCACTTCCGAGGCTAGCTTTTCTCCATCTTGGTGTTTTGGTCGTATTTACTCCGTACCTAGTTTTATGGGAGATTTCTTTGGCAGTTTGGGTCATTTGTGGACACATGATTGTCTCACATTTCATGAAGCTCGCTTTCACGTGTAACTTTGGTCATGATAGAATCCCTGTTAACTGAATATTTTGGCTTTCTTCTCTTCTCTGTTCATCATTCTTCTTGGTTTTCAATTTTTACTTTGGTCCTCCCTTTGGGACTTTAAGTTATTTCTTGAACATAAATAACATCTGAGGCTAGTTTTTCTCTAGTTCCCGGTGTTTTAGTCCTATTTACCCCCTTCCGAGGTTTTTCGGTTCTTTCTTTAGCAGTTTGGGATAATTTTTGGACACATGATTGTCTTTCACATTTCATGAAGCTCGTTTTTACGTGTAACTTTGGTCATGATGGAATCCCTAGTCACTCAATCTTTTGGGTGTCTTCTCTTCTGTTTTTATCATCAATTTTTACTTTGGTCCTCTCTAGTACTCCTTGGGACTTCTTAATAATTTCTTAGACATAGATCACTTCTGAGACTAGTTTTTCCCCATCCTAGTGTTTTGGTCCTATTTACCCCCTACCTAGTTTTCTGGTAGTCTGCTATGGCAGTTTGCGATAATTTTTGAACCATGATTATCATTTCATGAAGCTCTTTTCAAGGTGTAACTATGTTTGGTTATTATAGAATTCCTGGCAACTCAATATTATGGCTCTCTTCTCTTGTGTTCATCATCTGTTTGGCCTTCAATTTTTAGTCCCCCCTTTGGGACATAAATAACTTCTAAGGCTAGTTTTTCTAGATTCTGGTGTTTTGGTCCTATTTATCCTCTTCCGAGGTTTTTGTGTTCTTTCTTTAGCAGTTTGGGATCATTTTTGGACACTTGATTGTTTTTCACATTCCGTGAAGCTCATTTACACGGGTTTTGTTCATTATAGAATCCCTGGTAGGTCAATATTATCTTCTGCATTTATAATCCTTGTGTTCATCATCTGCCTGATCTTCACTTTTTACTTTGGCCTGCCCCTGACTTACCGAACTAACTGTTTTGTTACTTCGGGACTTCTTAGTCATTTCTTGGATATACATCACTTCTGAAGCTAGTTTTTCTCCATCCTGGAGTTTTGGTCCTATTTACAACCTTTGAAATTTTTTGGATGCCTTCTTTGGCGACAATTTTGACATTGGCAGACATTTTTGATACTTCTGCGTCTCCTTCCTCACTATTATCCTCCTTCTAACTATTTTCACATAGATCGTCTTCTTGACTTTATTAGATTAGCTATTTTCTGGAGCTCTTTTGGTATTTGGTATTATTTCCTTTCCTTTAATTCATTGCAATCCAAGGTTGTTTAGGGGTTTGTTCGTGGTTATCCACATATGACCGTGTCGTATTGTCCGAACATGGTTTAGATTAGATTAATGGACTTTTCCCACCTCGACCTTTATCAGATCTATTATAGAAGTCCTTTTTACTTTATAGAATTTTATCTAATTTGGCATTTTCTAATAAACGCATTTTACTGTTCAGTGATTCTTCTAGCCATGGGCTGCTCTCACATTAACGTAGAATGTGTTTTGAGGTTTCCTCTACTTCCTGATATAATCTGCTAGAGGCACATCTGCCAGTTTCATCAAATTTCATGTAGATGTTTCCTCATGGTGTTTCTTTCTTGCTTCAACAGGTACTCTGTTAGTTTTGGGATTGGACCTGGTAAAAATTCCTCCGCATGCCTCAATCCTGTTTATCTTTACTACCATTACTGATTTAGTCATATGCGCCCTTATCGTTGTTTGTGTTAAGCCACAAGGGTTCTGGTCCGTTGAGAGCCTTCGAAGTGCCTTCTCTGACGAGTAGATCTGTCTCTTCGTTCCCGCTGCGGCTAAGTACCCACGCAATTGTGAGTTTGTTTTTGCTGCCCACTTCTTACAGCGTTAAATTGATTTCTATTGCGTTTGTCGCTTTGGTTGTCTGAGAATGTGGCAATGGTTTTTCCTTGTACCTTTTGCCTGATGATTCGTTGCCTCTGCAGTGGATGGCAGCTATCTCTGCATGAATCACTGTAGTATTCTGTCCAAGATTAATAGACATTTTTCTCTTTTCTTTTGCGTTCGTGGGTTTTTGAGTCGCCTGTGTAATGGACAAACAAGCTCAGCTTGGATTTGTGGCCCATTTTTTCAAGCTTCTCTGTTAATAATCATTTTTTTAAAGGTTTCTCAAAGCTATATTTCGATACTATCTGATCCGAAAATTGGGTCACTCTAACTTCCTTCGTAGCTTGATGTGTTTGGATCCAAAAGGTTTATAGGCGTTGTCCTTTCGGAGAGCCGGTACCTGACCGCCTTAGCCTCCGCTTGGATATACAGCGGTAGTGGCGTTGGGTTTAGTACTTTGGTGGTTACATGTATAGCTGACGCTGTATTTAAAATAACAAACTTTCTTGTTTTCTCGTAAAACAGAAACTACTTTCGTGTGTTAAAGTCCGTTTTTGGATTTTCACCAAGAAAATTTCCACTAGTTGGCAACAGTTTTCACATATGCTCGGCATCAAGCTACTCCTTCCACTACTTCCTAATATATCTCACGTAAACATGACCTGTAATTTGTAACTAATAAATATTATTTATATTGGTATTTGTGTATATTACTAACCAATTTTATATCTAAAAAATTAGGTATTATTGGGGTAATTTATTTTATTTATAGAGACCACCGCTTTGTTGTGTTCCCGTCCCGCATGATCAAGTTAGACGTTTGGTGTTGTTCTTCTTCATTCATTGCATGTTAGTGAGTACTGTAGTCTCTAGAGATAGCTCACAAAGCACAATTTATAACAAACATTTCTAGAAAAAAAAATAAGCAAAAAAATGAAAAGAAAATCGCGTTTTATATTTTAATAATCTCATAAGAAAATATTTTAGTACGCGTATAAAATTTAGATGTAGCAACTTCAAATGACATTTTTTCATTATATATGAATATAATATATTATATATGTTATGATAATATAAGTAATGTATAATGCTCAATAAGGTTGAACGCGAGTGGTATAAGGAATAATAATCTTTTAGACAAAAGGTACATTTTAAAGAATTATGTGACACCTTTTCTCTAACAGATTTACGTCGACTTTTTTCGGGTCGTAGGACGGCGCTTTTGTAGTTGGATTTTTTTGTAGGTTAGGTAGTTTAATGTGAAACATATAGGCAAAGAAGTGTTGGACGCGCCGTTCTCGTGGGCACGACTTTTAAGGATGCTGCAGCAACCGGTGGTTTTAAATAAAAGTCTTCCCGCCCGAAATCACGTAAAAATCATTTTGGAAATCATCCTCATTTTCATTAATAATGATCGTTAAATGTTCCCAAATTATTATTCTAGCTAATACTAATTAATAAGAACGGACTCTTTTGCTTGTTAAAACAAATACAAACACTTTTCATTGCACGTTCATTTAATTACAGAATTAGTTAGATTGAAGAAAAAATAATTAAAGAGCCTTCCATGTTAAGAAGAAATTATTGAAAAGTAAACTACTCACAAAACGAACGAAGATCAATCTAGCGAAAAATGATGAGGAGAAATTGAGAAGAACGGAAAGAAAGATAATCAGAACAATAATGGGCCCAGTAAAAATTAGTGAAGGGGAATATAAGATAAGAACGAACCGAGAAATAACTGATGAACTCAATGGCGAAGATGTTATAAAGAAAATCAAAGTTCAGCGAGGGAATGGTTGGGGCATGTATGGAGAGAAGGAATAAAATCTATAGCATACAATATTATTCTAGTGGTAGAAAAAGACGTGGCATGCCTAGGACAGAATGGTTAAAGGAGGTGGAGGATTACCTAAGAAGAGTAGGAGTTGGAAACTGGCAGGAAACAGGAAGTTGTGGCGGAAAATAAGCGACAAAGTGTAGACATCACTCCAACACGAGGACCTAGAGAGCATTTTTACAGCGCAACCCCACTAGGGATGTTGAGCCATTATTATTATTATTATTACTAGCCGCTGCTAGTTTACACTTATTAGACATGAAAGTAACCTGGGGAAATCTGTAAATCGCTTTGAGATAGTCATGAAAACGCGTAATCAGAGTTTGTACCTTACCAAGGGTTGAGCATTAATTCATTCGTTTGGGTTGTTCTCAACAGCCAACGCATTTTACCTAAGTCATTGTACCATTCCCAATATTATCTACTTACATTCCAGAAGCTTCTTGTTCTCGATATAGGCCGCTAGCTTGTTTGGGAGGATTTTGAGTAGTTCTGATGGTTGTATTATTTCCTGTCCAAAATGCTTCTGCCTTTAGATAGGTACATATATTTCACTGAGGTGGCTTATGGGCAATTCCTCCACTGCGACCTTTTCCGATCTATTGTGGCCCTCTAAATCTAGATTACATTTTCTAGTCTTATTCTTCTTATGAAGTCTGTCAGCTTAGAGGCTACATCTTTCATATAGATCCTTGCTAGTGGCTTTAACATGCCTAGTGTCGAGAACCGTACGCTTGTTAAACTGTCACAGTGTCATAGAATGTGCTCCGAAGTTTCTTTCTCAGATCGACAGAATCTACATAAGGATTCCTCTGCCTATTAAGCTTACGATGTCCTGTTGTGAATTTTGGCGAATGTTTTAGTTAAACTGTTTCGCTTGTCTTTGGCCTGGTGAATCTCTCCACCATATAATAGAATAAAACTCGACCCATTTACGCCGTCATTTCTGCTTGAAAAATTATGACGTCTTTTGTTAGGTTACTGGGAAACCTATCCCTTGTTTTAGCCCCACTACTCCTGCTCCTACGCCTTCCGACGTTTTTGAGCCGTCCGTGTACTATGTAGCTTCCGCCTGTATGGATATACCCCCTTTAAAGCCTCCCCTACCTGGTATAGTTACTTTGAATATATTATTAAAGCTATATCTTGTGACTGTTGCATCAATGAGTTGATCCATTACATTGTCCGCTTTTAGCTTCGCGATTAGTTTCCGATAATTCGCACTATGCTTCTGACTTATGTGCTGTTGATTATGTATCAATCTGTGCATTACAGATCTGGTCTCGCCCTGTATGAAGTGACGGTAGATTCAGCAAGACTTCCATAGAAGCTGTGGCCACCTTAACACATAGGCAAGCTAGCCTTTGTGTGTTACTTAATAGTTTTATAGTCTTCCTTGGCTGCGTCTTTGTCCACCACGCTACCCATTTATAGGTTACCATTAGACTAACCACGCTTATGTATAATCGTAGGATCATTTTAGGAATGAATCCCCACTTTTTACCACACATTCTTCTGCATCTGCCCAACGACATAGCAGCTTTTTGCGCGGTTTTCAATAAGTGAGTATTCCATGTGAGCCTATAATCAAAGTATACCCCAAGGTATTTTATCTTTGGCAAATCAAATCTCTGTTCCTTCTAGCACTGGTGGTTTTAGACTGGGCAGTGCCGTTTGTTTAGTGAAGTTCACCACGTGTGTTTTCTGAGCATTGACTGTAAGTAAGTCTTGTTTACACCAGTTGTCAACAATATTTAGAGCTGTCTGCATTCTTCCAGACACCACCCCTGCACATTTTCCTCTGACAACAATTATTATGTCGTCTGCATATTCTAAGCAGTAAAAGTCCGCCGTGGACAATTCTATGAGGAGATCGTCCACTAAAGTTGCCCAAAGTAATGGTGACAGAACTCCTTGTGGGCATCCTCCACCAGATCCTGCTTTGATGGTGGTTTGATACAGAGTGGATTCTACTATCCTATTTTCCATGATAGCTTCTATCCATCTACATGTTACAGTGCGGTATGCCCAGTCTATTCATTGCATTAATCAATGAGCTGGTGGTGACATTATTGAATGCTCCCTCAATATCCAGGAAAATGGCCATTGCAATCTCTTTGTCTTCTATTGACTTTGCTACTCCATAAGTTTCGTGTCGTCGATATAGGCCGCTAGTTTGTTTGGAAGGATTTCCTGCCCAAAATGCTCCTGCCAGAGTCCCTCTAAGCTACTTTCCAGACCCTTGGTAAATGCTTATATCCGGGCGCTTTTTTTGGATTCAGTCTTGTGTTTATTTCATCGACTACTTCTCTGGGAGTAACCAATTTTATGTATTTTTCTACAGCTGATTATCTTCTTCCAAGAGGGTTCTCTGTGGCAAGTTCAATAGGTTGGACCTATTCATCATTGTAACTTGATGTCTGACACTTCCTTCATTTAGCTGTCTTTGAAGTTCATTGTAATTTTTTATTTTACTTTCTATTATTGGAGGGGGTGCTGCAGGCTTTTTAGGTACCACCTTTTGGATATTAGTAGAAGTGCTTTTGATGCTGAAAGGAGCTTATTCGATGTGTCATTTAATTCGCGAGGTATCCATTTTCATCCTCCTTATTTTCCTAGTTTCTTTCAGCACCCATTTTGTTTCCCTGGCTAATTCTTCTTCGTCTGTTTCATATTTCATTTCTTTCTATCTGCTTGTTTTGGTGTAGGTAATTTAAAACTTGTAATTGCAACCCATTCATTTGCTGTTGTAGTTAACCAATTATTTTTTCAATATTTTTCATTCATCCAAAGGTTATAATAATGTATACCTTTGTTTTTGCTTGATTCTCTTGTATGAGGAACTGGTTTTGTTGAGCTAATAGCACTTCACCCAGAGTATTGACTGGGCTAATATTTATTTAAATTAATATAAAAATGTATCACTCAATTTATACGAATATCCGAAATTCATGGTCACTTTTATTTTGTCCCAATAACCACCTCAAAGGTGCTTCACTTCATCTCTTGCAATTGTAGAATGGGGTACAGGGGGTAGGGCGCTTGTTGAAAGGCAGTCCTTAAATGTTCGACAATCTGCCTGAATTGTGAAGACTAGATTTGCTCCCACGCTGTCAAGGAAGAACTATTCACCACCCCTCCGATTGGAGGAGGACCATAGCAACGAATTGATGGAGGAGAAGGAAGATGACCCAGATGATGATGGGGTAGAGCACGGGTCCAACCACGTCAAAGAGGCCGAGAAAGTTTTTGACATTATTTTTTTTTATAATGACTGCTTGCTTGCAATGTATTGTATTGACAAAGATACCTGAATGATTACAATCAATGGGAAAAGATTATGTTTTGTTTTACATACCACAATCTCTCTTCAAAATACCGATCTTAAATTTTTGAAAAAATGAATCAAAAATAAATATTTATATTTTCAGTAATTAGTCAAATTTTAAAATGTAGTGTTCTGGGAAAAATTGTCGTCATTCAGCTGTCAATTACTACCTTATAAATTGGTCCAATTTTAATGTTGAGGGGATCAATCGACGCAGAATTTAATGCTCTATAATTTATCTCTTAGCAATGGTTACGCTAGGATTCATTGTTTCAGAGTTGTCAGCGAAAAACTGAAAAAGACGTTTTTGGGATACCTAAAGGTATGATGAAAAAAAAAACTAAGATTATTCGTTTTCAAGACGATCTTAAGGTTTTAGAACAATTTCCAGCTTTCCTTAGTACTGTGGAAACGTGTTTGAATTAAAACTCAGAAACCACCAACTTTGTCTTCTATAAAAAGATGTTGGAATCAATTAATTTAAATTTCAAAGTTCACACAACATAATATAAATAATTTCGATCTAATTTTATTGTATTCTACAACACGAGAACAACCTAATATTTGAGTTTAACGATTAACATTTTTTTATAAATCTGTGGTAACGTATTGATGCGTTAAGTAGGCAACAAACAATACAGATTAAAGTTCAGTTACTTAGGCAACTATTTATACATTCTTACGATACTTTTGAGAATTATAAATGTTATTCTCTGAACGTTTTCATATTTTCTTGAGTTCTACTTAAAAGCGGTTTTCTTGTTATACCTACAGGAAGTGTCTAAATTTATAACAAATACTTCGTGGCTCCAATGAAGGAAGATAGTTTGAATATTCTATTAACATCTAACACTAAATTACTAAGGTCACGTAAATAGTGGCTGTAGGTAAAAATAGATGACAATGAAGTGCCAAGAAATGGCATTTATTGAACTATTATAGATTGTATGGCGAGCAAAAGAGTACCGATTCCCCGCAGATATCCTAATTAAAAGCAATGAATTGAAATTAGCTTAAAAATTCGAACGTTTAATTATATAATTATTTGTAGTGTGGAACAACTTTCAAAAATAATTTGAAATTTAGATAGTGAAATTTATATAAAAAAAATCACGCATTGCAGGTTGATTGGCCAGTTCGTGAGATAGACTGAATTGCTAATTGTTTGCTAAATAAGAATAGCTAGGAACTGTGCTTTTCAAGCTCGAATTTTTTGCTGCTAAAGGTGGAAAGTGGGGTTAAGTTGCGTCGGAGACGGTTATGAGTTTAAAAAAGAAGTATTAAGATCTGAGATTAATATTATGAAGCCAACATATTAAAGAGGCCAAAATGTATTTGTATAAGGCCGACTCCAAATGATAGCGATCTTTAAACATATCTATCACAATTTCAGTTAATTGATATATAATATTGGTGTAAAAATAGTTTGTTCCTGCAACTTATTGGAATAAATACGAACATACAGGGTTTTTCATAACTTATGTGAAGCCAATATTGTCGTTTGTTAAATACAGTGTTGAAACCCGTTTTTGAATAACTAATAAGCAACTGTAACCTCCGCCACTGGTTCTACGTTTCGTATTTAACTAGAAACTCATCAATGCTGCTTCGCGGGGTAGCTTCATCTATCACAAATTGACTGCGAGTAAAATTTTTGTAAATCACACTGTATATTAGCATATTTTTAACACTTAATATACAGGCCTAACTACAATAATTAAGTAATAATATCTATATTTCATATTTACTATAATATATGAAAGTTTTTGAAATAGATTAAGTAAAATACATAAAATAGATGTTTTTTTTAGAAAAAATACCGTATTTATATTACCTAAGTGAAGAAAAAATATTTATATAATAATTGAAATATATCTTTTTGTAGCATCTTGTAAGTGACATCTGCTAAGGGTCGCAGGTTCGGTCTGATACGAAGTTTTTCATAATGGTTATAAGAATATTTAAAATTATATATTTATATAAAAAAAGAAGATACACACTTTCGGTGGGCAACAGTAGAAATAGATATAAAATATAAAACTACAGGGTAGATGCAATTTTGGTATATTTTAGTCAAAAAGGTAATACCTACAACCAACCCAATTTAATGATTAATAATATAGTGGATTTTGAGGTGGAGTATGTGGTTGAAAGAGGAGTTAGTTTCGGCAAAAAGAGAGTTATTGTTAATAAAAGTAGTACAGAATTGGAATATCTACAATCTATATTACATGGTTTTATTCACCTAACCTCAATGTTTTGGGCCTTAAAGCCGACTCACTGGAATAAGTAGTATGGTCTTCCGGACTAGCTCTTCCATTCACTCCTCATCAATCCGGAGACTCATATACAGTCCCCTATCGGATCGGATTATTTAAAACGCTCGATTGGGAAAAGGCGGGCATTAACATCAAGGGTGAACATTTGAGTAACCTACGCTTTGCAGACGACATCGTACTCCTCGCAGATAAAATGGAAGGCCTCCAGAATATGCTTTCAGCCCTAAACAATGCCGCAAAAAAATACGGTCTAGAGATCAATGCGAGTAAAACAAAAATAATGTCAAATTCAGCCGACGCTACGATGGTTCGAATTGGGTGTCGACAGTGTGGTGCAGGTCGTCAATGAATACATACATCTTGGATAGAAAATAGAACATACAGCTGGCAGAAACCAACAGAAAGATACAACTCGGATGGGCAGCATATGCAAGACTCAACATATTTAAAACTAAATTTCCACAATACCTCAAAACCCAAGTCTTCAACCAATGTGTGCTACCAATATTAACCTATGCCGCAGAAACGTGGATACTAAACGCAAATTAATGGACACACTAAGAATCGCACAAAGAAAGATGGAACGAAATATGCTGGGAATACGACTGAGAGATAGAGAGACCAACAAATGGATCTGCCAGAAAACAAAGGTAACTGATATTGCTGAACACATAGCAAGATTAAAATGAAAACGGGCAGGACATTTCATGCGGACGGAGGACAAGAGATGGACAATGAAAGTGACCGAATGGCGACCAAGAGGGGGCAAATGAAACCCAGGGAGGCCAAAGACTAGGGGGAAGGATGATATCCAGAAAGTAGCGGGAGTGCAATAGATGAGCAGAACAGCTGACAGAACCGGATGGAGACAACTTGGAGAGGCGTATGTCCATAGATGGACCGAAACAAGCTGAAAATGATGATGATCGATTGATTTGGAGCTAAGGATCAACCAACGATCAACCTTCAACCCTGGATTTTGTTTTTCGAGCCTCTTTAGACCCACTTTAAGATCCCCTTAGTCTCTTGATGAGCTTCCAGTTAGTTTTACTTTCCAGGATAGTCCCTCGTTATGTTGATGGACTCTTCATTGGCACATATCAGCCCATAATAGCTGTGCATGTATCGACTGGCTTCAAACCTCGGCGCCTTCTGCACCTTTTGGTTAGGTTCTCTTTAATAGTCCCTACCTGATTTTCCGAGATTGTATCTGGGAAGTTTTTAGGGACCACAGCTGCCTTGATCCCATTATCTATTCACCAAATCTTACAGTGAATTCTGGGTTCCTTGTGTTTTCCCAGAAAAAACATTTTCAATTGTGGTTACAATCTACGAATATACGTCAAAACTTCTAGTTTTATTCTTCCGATACGTTTTATTCAATTTCCAATGATAACCTCTTCCTCAACTAAATCTTGATAGTCGGTAAATAAATTTTTCATATAAATTTAATTCTTTTGAAATATTTATTATTAACAATAATACTATCCTATATCCTACATAATTATACAAATTTCTCCAATTACTTAACGTAAAAACAATAAAAAACCTTCCAGGTACATTTTTAGCTGTAAAATTTCCTTTCAAATAGCATTTTTTTTTCGAATACTAACTATATTTCTGAAATGATTTGATATTTTTCAAAATAAAAAGTAAGGTGTTATTCAAGACAAAAATAATTAACTTTCCACAAAATTTGAATAAAATCAATACATTTTTGTACAAAAAAAATCAAAAAAGAAAAAAAAACGGTTATTTTTACATTTTTCTCTGAAAATTTGAGGTTACGTGTAAAAAAGCAACTAACATTAATTGTTGATTTTCTAAATCTTCACAACTTTTAGTTGTCATATTTTTCAATACGAAGCCTCATTTCGCCGTAATTTGCACTTGAACATTTTAAAAATCGAGATTGTCATCCCTTTCATCCACCTTTACTATTTCCAAACTGACAATATGAAGTAAATTTTTACTTATTCAGTACTAATACTACTACCATTTCCTGTGGTCAAAACCTTTCGCCTTCCAAAATTGACTGAGGGACATACTATATAATAAAAATCCATAGCATTGAGCTCGTTCAGAAATGCAATCTCTATGTTCCTAATCGTAACAAAATACTCTCCTTTTAAGGATCTTTTGAGGTTTCAGAAACAGGAAAAATCTCTCGGATTCAGTGGCAAGACATGCTTACAAAAAATCTTAAAAAACAAGTACCAGTATTGCAGCCGTTTTTGCTCGCATTACTCCACAAAAACTACTAAATATCTTTGTTATTGTGTTTTTAATTCAACCAAAGCATCAATTTTTTCATGTTATTTCCCTGTATCTCTAAAATGAATCATGTGATTGGGTTGAGTTTATGGATACATTGACCAATTGACTACAATAACATTATTGGATGCTGAATTATTTATAAAGTCCGCTCATACATAATATATATTAACTGATTGAATATTTAAAATTTCAAATCAAGTTGATTAGATTTAAAATATCATGTATTGGTGGAAACGGTTTGGACAATCATTTTTTTCACATGATATTTTTCTTAATTCCCAGTCCTTCCTATCCTTTGCTTCGTTCTCCAGTCCTGGATCTCCCTCTCTTTTTTGTTCCCGCTTGTTCTATGTCCCTAATTTATTTTTGTTCTAAAGTCTATCATTCTCTATATGTGTCCAGCCACTTTTTTCGATCTTGTTATTTTTATTCGTTATTCTAAATCGTAATTCTCCATCTTTTCCCCCTAATATCTTCCTGAGTGTTTAACTTTCCCATATATAACTCTATCAATAATTCAAGAAAATATCTAGGAAAATATGCCATAAATTGATTTTGATTCATTCCTCTACTTTAGTATGAACGGACTTTACTAATAGTAAATCTTCCAGTAAATTGAGTGTTTCAAACAGTTCTTGTAGATAGATGAACAATCCTGCAGTGCATTTTGATATAAAAAAATTACATCATTTTTTAGAATATTACATTTACGCTATACGACTCAACAAGTATACATTAATACTAATACTACTTTTTAACGGGCTTGCGCGTTTTTAATACCCTAACACTCTGTATATGGCTTTATACTCGGCACATTTTCCGTTCGAGCAACAAAAAATAGAAAGCCCCACGATATCGAATCTAAATTTTATCTTCTAATGTAACTCAGAGCAATAACATAACGAAATAACTAGTACTATTTATATTAAAATAAGTATAGATTAGATACCATTTTTTCGAACGTACGCAGAAGATCTTACGACCCTTGCTGTCAGAAAAAACGCTCAGCATTTATTATATATAAAAGTATATTATATACTATATACCAAAATAAATATTCAGCTGCAAATGTTGAAAAGTATGTGTGCGAGAGATACAGTTACACTTTTGCCCTTTCATACTATTTACGTTGAAAATAAAAACTAATTCCGCTTTATCGCTGTTGGTTCCCTACGAAAAATAACAACAAGCATACAGAAAAACGTATTTCAAATATTCAAACTAATAAACAGTTATTTTTAAGCTTGAAGATATTTAAGTGGAAATCCCATATCTATTTCTCATTATTTTTACAGTTTCCTGCGGTACCAACTTTGGATTCGTTTTTAATTCTACTACCTAGAACAAATATATTATTTTGAAAATGACCTGACACGGTGTCAATTCTGGTAAACTCCATCTAAGGTTACTGAGAGAGTACCATATCTACGTAAAATTAATTAATTTCACCAGTTACCGCAAACTTTTTAACCCTGCAGTGCACACGTGAAAAAAAATTTCACCAATGCACACGTCGGGTCTAATAGGCCCAAGTATCAGAAAGTCCTAAAAATACGTCAGGGGCTCATTGAAATTCAAATTTAAAGACTGGAAAGTATTGATACTGCACTTTTATTGAAAATAAATATAGAAAACAAAATATTACACCAAACAAATAACAATTATTGTAAGGTAAACTGTTATGACTAGCAACTAAAGTCTCATTCACTTTCTTGTTCATCTTCCATCATATTGCTGGCGCACTGTGGAAAAAAATTGTGTGCGTGCTCTAAGCAAACACACTTACTGCATTGTTCACAAAAATATCCACTTTTCCTTCTTTTGCTGCAAAAATTACAATCTCATCTTGTGACCCCCTTTTCAGTAGGCATGACGTGTTCAGCAGGTAATCCAGCGAACTTTCTTGCATCCAACCTTGTTTTTGTTGGCAAATGGTTATTCTTGGCCCGGTCCTCCAAATGATATTTCACTAGTTCCATTCCTAAATTTTTCAGAAATGATCTCCTAGTTTCAATTTTATCTTTTTGCGAATAGTATATTATGGCTGCATTCATACCAGCAATATTCAGTATTCCATAGAATATTACCATTGTCCATCTTCTAGTGTTTCTTGCTACATTGTATGCACCACACATCTGATCTGCTGTGTCCACACCTCCTTTAGTGATATTATAAAAGGTAATTATTTCAGGTTTTTTTTTCTCGTTTGTACATTCATCAATAGCATCATCATGATGCATTGTGGATCCCAGAATCACACATTTGCTTTTTTTGGAACATACGAAACTATTGTCATGTTTTCGTTGAAGCCAAAAAGACTGGAATATATTTCTCGATTTTTTGCAGTAAATTCTGAAGGAATTCCTTTTGCATCTCTTCTGAAAGTACCGACAATAGTAAGGCGATACTGCATGAGCATTCTTTTCATTACTTCTATGCTACTGAACCAATTGTCTATTGTAAGATTCCTCCCACTGTTGTGAATTGGCTCGCACATTCTTTCTACTACATCAGACTTTTTGTTGCTGATTTTGTAGGGCCCATCTGGCTGAGTACCAGCGTATATCTCTAGATTGGCTACATAGGCTGTTCTGGAATCCGTCAACGCGAATATTTTCAAACCATATCTCGCTGGCTTCTTGGGAATGTACATTTGAAATCGGCATCTCCCTCTAAAAGCTCAGAGCATTTCATCTAGCGTTGCATATTCACCAATACAGTATGATGACTGACAGTTTCTAACAAAACTTTCAAAGAAACCTCTACCTGGTGTAATATTGTCCAATTGACGCCTTTCTTTTCTTGATGTGACATCATCAAACCTTATACACTTGAGTAAAAAGCGAAATCTATTTATTCCCATTGTAGCTGGAAAAATAGGATTTTCCAAACCATCTGTTGCCCAAAATTCGCTGAGATTTATTCTATTTCCATGTTTCACACCAGCTATATACAGTAAACCAATTAGAGCTTTTACTTTTTTTAAAGTTGTCTCTTTCTTTCTATAATCAAAATCTGCATCAGTAGTTGATTTCCTGATAAAAATATTAGTGTTGGCCACTATATCATTCAACATTCGGTCGTCTACCAACTTAGACCAACTTTCTAAAGGCGATTGAACACCTTTAACGTACTGTTTGACACCAGGTAAATGTGTGTACAAATTGTGTTGTCTAGTACGCACATTTCTTGGTTGACATCGTTTGCTCCATTTGGTACCATCCCTTGCTATAAAATGTGTTTTTCGTCGACGAGAAACTCCTTGTTCATCCTCATGGTTATCTGAAACCATTTCATCATGATATGAAAATCTCTCAACTTCCGGAAGTTCTTGTTCTGAATCAGAGTTATGATCACTTAATAAAACAAAGTCTGAATCAGCCGTTCAGTCATCAGCATCTTCGTCAAAGTTTTCGTCAATTGATGAGACGTCTTCAAATAGTTTTTGACGTCTAGCAACTTCTTTTTCATATTCGCCCATCTCAAATTCCTTCTGTAAATGACTAATATAACTAATATAAACGTCGCATGCTGAATACATCATATAAAAATATCTCACCTTTTTTCGACTTTTTTGTATACTTTGAGTTGATAATAAATTACTGTAGCGTAATAATACTAACAAAAATCTAAGAAATAAACGCACAAACACATTTCTCAACTGGCATGAAATTATAACCTCACTTAACACGTGGGGCCTATTAGGCCCATTACGCCCTCTACTCTCGGGTTATTCAACTTATAAACGTTTTTTGTGGATGAGTGAATTAGTTTTATTATTACAGGAAGCTACACAGGAGTTCATGTAAATCGATGAAGAGTTTTCTGTTTTATCTTCACTTAAATTTTCACTTGGGCCTCTCAGGCCCACGTGTGCACTCCAGGGTTAATAACCTTCCACTGAAAATGGACACCCCCCATATTAAACAATGGACTCATCCTCTCCTAACAGATTCTGTTTCAATATTTCAAATATTTTTTAGATTGGTTCCAACAAGAAATCCTGGGCAAATTCGAGACTAATTTAGGATTTTGAAATCAACATGTACAGATTCTATAAATTCATTAAGTTCTGTTGGTATAGATTTCTGATTGATTAATCATTATTTGTCGATTATAAAGCTAACTAGTATAACCTAACAATAAAAAAATATTGTAACTTACGTTAATTTATGAAAAAACAGGCTTGTATCAATAAAACAGGCACCTTACTACTTGAAACTACAGAACAAGAACACATATAAAAGACATATATGATACGTAAATCTTCATAAACGATACTCCCTCTGACGAATGATTGTGTAACTAAGTTAATATACATTGTTGTGTTTTGGTTTACTTAAATCAGTGTAAAATTGAGCTTGTGAATTAAATTAACTGTCTCGACCCTTACTTCGTGGAATCTACTCACATTACTGGTTTAAATGAAACGTACTGTTTCTAGATAATTCCACAATATATTGAAAAAAAAATTAAACATTCTAATATCGAAACAATTGTCAAATATCTTAGAATGTTTAACATTTTTTTCAATATATTGTGGAATTATCTAGCCACAGTAAGTTTCATTTAAAACAGTACGGGTGCCTTCATTTTAAAGAAACTATTTTTTTTCCGAAAAGGTTTATTAATGAATGAATTCAAGTTATGTCTCTAGAATTTAAATAAAATATTTTAAGAAAAGGTAAAAAGCAGGGGACTAAAATGTAATCTGTCTCTTCCAAGAATTTACCAGTAACTGGTGTTCCCAGTTCATCTCTCAGGTCTATAACTTCTAGAGTAACTTATAGAAAAGGAGTTAAATCAGAGGGTACTCCCGATTTAAAAGAAATAACTCAATAAGTGTCAACACCTTCTGAAAATAGACTCGATTTTTACGATCAAGAAGACAGAGAAAATGCAAAAGCATCATTGTCTTTGCTGAATCCTTGGAGATGTGAATAAGTTTATGCGGGCCATATTCATAAAGATTTTAATCTGCACGTAAACATATACCAACAGTTTTAGTATAAGTAGCGATGGCGAAACAAAAAAGGGAATCGCCTTTTTCTCTACGATTATTAAAAACCAAAACCAAGTACAAAACACTGAATACAACCACTAAAACACTTTAATTATCTAACCAAGTACACAATAATATAAGCAATGCCAATGTATATTAAGTAGTTTCCGATTGTCAAAACTGTGGCGCTGCTATCTTAATCCGAGAATCCTATATATATATATATATATATATTATTAATATGATAATACCAATAATTACAAAGGCTTGATTAACATAAACAAATCACGTTAAAATTTAAAATAAAACCTATATAACGCGTGAGCGAATTCCGAATCCTAAAAAATCCACAAACTATTCTGACGTTCCAAGAACAGTCCGAAATCAGTTCAAATGCTTGTTGGAACATAGGAATTTACAATCGGGGATTCAATCCATTGCTTGTAGGAACGCTCAAATTGGATATGCGTATGATCCTGACGATCCCTACTATTTATAACTGTTGTTGGAACAAATCTTTTATTAGCTGAAAACTGAAAAACAGTTATTTTCAAACAGTTAGAGATTGAAGTGGAAATCCCATCTCTACACCTCGAAATAAATATTATTTTTACAGTTTTCTGCAATACCAGCTTTGGATTTGCAATAATTGATATTGGAGATTAGCAGTTTTCAGTTCTACTAGTAAATATATAGGACCTAGGGCGGAGTCCATTCTGCATTAACTCGATTCAAGTTTACTGAGATAATACCGTATTTATATAAAATTAATTGGTTTCACCAGTTACCGCAAACTTTTGATAAACGTCCATTGAAAACGGACACCCCTCATATTAAGTAATGGACTCTTCCGTAGCCAGGTTCTTCTCAAGATTTTAATAATATTGTAATAATAGCAAGTATTCTTCTGTTTATACTAGAAACTCTGAACGAGGCCTAAGAAGTCCAACCAAGGTATAATATAAATAGACAGAGTCTTTCACGTTTTCCGGGGAAACTGTTAAAATATGGTTTGACAAAGAGTTATTTTCAAACTTCTAGAGAATTAAGTGGAACTCGCATCTGTACATCTCGAAATAAATATTATTTTTGCAGTTTCCTGCAATACCAACTCATAATAAGGAATGGACTCGTTCGAATAAATTCTGTTTGTCCGTTGATGACATAGCCAGGTTCATCTCAATATACAATGATTCTAATAATATTGTAATAATAGCAAGTCTTCTTCTGTTTAGATTAGAAACTCTGAACGAGGTCTAAAGAAGCCCAACTACCAAGGTTAGGCAGTGTCTTTCGCGTATTCCGAGGAAACTCTTATAATCTGGTTTGACGAACAACTATTTTCAAACTTGTAGAGATTAAATCGGAACCCGCTTCTCTACACCTCGAAATAAATATTATTCTTGCAGTTTCCTGCAATCCCAACTCATAATAAGGAATGGACTCGTCCGAATAAATTCTGTTTGTCCGTTGATGACGTAACCAGGTTCTTCCCAGTGTACAATCATTTAATATTATTGTATTAATAGTCTTCTTCTGTTTAGATTAGAGACTCAGAACGAGGCATAAGAAGGCCAACCAAGGTATGATATAACTAGACAATGTCTTTTATGTTTTCCGGGGAAGCTGTCAAAATCTAGTTTGAGCAACAGTTATTTTAAAACTTGTAGATTTTTAACCCAACTTCTTTTGCAACACCCTGTAGGTTATTATTGTGGTATATTATTCGTTGATAAAAATATTTGAAATACGTTTTGCTGAAAGAAATGAAGAATTAAAGCACAAATTGGTTAATTTTTATAAAGAAAAAAATAGTTTTAAAATTATTCTTGTACACGATCCATTGGAAAAGATGGCTGTCAATAATAATGATTCAGCCAATGGTTAAATGTTAAACTGATACATGGCTAGACAAAAACCTGATATTTTTTAAAGGAAATTAAAGGATTTTTTAGGATCATGTATTTATACGAAAAATTTGGATATTCTTACTATAAATTGATGAAGATATCTTAGATTTGTTTGTTTTGTACATGATACTAGACAATTTCTTTTATATGAACTGACGATCTTGTCTTTTGAAAAAAAAATATTTATATACTTACATAATGATTACATATTTTATAATAAATACTATTTAAATATATTTAACAAAATAATAGATATATTTTAGCTTTTCCATATTTACAAATATATATTATGAGATGTTTTTAGAAGAGGTTATAGAAAAAGAGGTTCAAAGTATCGTTTTTTTGTCACACCCTGTAAGTAACCAGAGCACAATAATTTCATCATATCAAAGCTTTACTGTGATTCGAAAGACTGACTTAAATGTTATTTCGGACTAGAAATTAAAGAAAATCTCCTTTAAAATATAAGAATTATTTTTATTTAAATTTATTATAGACTAAGAGCCAGAACTGCCAGACATACGACAGTAGTGACTCATTTACGTTAAAGTAGGGTGGTTATTTGGAAGGCATTTTTTTGTATAATTTAGTTGTATTTTTCGAAATAGTATTTTTCAAGTCAATATTCAATAATTTTCATCTTTCTCTGCAAAATTAATGTTTATTTATGCTATCAATGAAAATATCTGTCCTCAAGGTCAAATTTTTAGGTTACAAAGAGGACAGATTTCGAGAATACGTCGTTATAGCACAAAATTTTTACCTGTTCTCTCCCATTTTCTGTTATACATCTTTAAAACGTAAGCTGATTTGTGAAGAATAACGAACTTCAGAATTTCAGGAGTTTTCATTTTTTCACAAGATTTTCTTAGGTCTTCTTCTGTAAATGGTGCAAACTGGATGTGATTTTCGCATTTAAACCGCACTGGTTCGTGTACAGGGAATAGATGGCTAACTATACCTTCGACGGCTGCCATGCTCAGTGTCGGATTTGGAGGGAATCCTATCAGCCCTCTCATGACTATTTTGTAGCCTTAGCCCCAGATGTTGTTTTCTACTATTTTATTTGCACTTCGGGTGTACTTCCTTCTTTTCTGAATATATTTATTACGCAGCTCCCCAATATCTTGGCTCCACCAGTAGTAGGGTTATCTTTTACTATATACCTTCTTCTTTGGTATTGACTTGTCACATACTTTTCTTAGGATTTCGTAGAATTCATTAAGCTGGGTTGAGCCGAGAGCCGATCTCTACGATTTCTGCTCCAATTTTTCTTTGTCCAACTTTTTCACTTGCCACCCTCTTTCTTCTGGGTTCATCTTCTTAGTTTTGGATGGATCTGCAATCTCAAATACAATGTAGTTGTGGTCGCTTAATGATTCTTTGTCACTAACTTCCCAGTGCGCAATTTTTCCTTTAATATCATCTGTAGCGAGAGTTAAGTCTAAAATTGATGTATAGTCTCGTCGTTGGAGCGTCCCCCTCATTAATTACACACAGATCATTTTCGGCAATCGATTCAACGATGACTGTTCCTCGGTCGTCAGTGTAATTAATTCCCCATTAGGGAGACTTTGCATTAAAATCACCAGTTATTATGGCCTTTTCCTAGTTGCCTCTTATATTCCTTGCAATTTCTCCTAATGTTACCTCAAGGTCTGATATATCGATGAGCAGTAACAGCTAAAGATGGTAAAGGATTTTGTTGTAACACAAGTGTAGCATGTGCCTCTCCTTTGTTTTATTATTGTAATATTTCTATCCAGAACCTTTATGGTTGTGTCCATTTTGTCACCGTACATCCAATCTCTTCTGTTGTTGACTGCTGTCCGATTCGGTTCACTTACAATTGAAATGCTCACTCCTATTTCGTTAGCCGTTGCATGAGCCATGTCATGATCTTGACGGCTTCTGTTTGTGTTAATCTGTAGAGCTTTTACCTTGAACGTTGAAGGATTTTTTTATAGAGCTCATCTGTTGGCATTTTGGGTTACTTCCGGATTGGTGGCCGGTCTCGTTACAGTTGATACAAAATGCTACGTTATGGCATTGTTTAGATTTATGTCCTTCCCTTCCGCACTTTAAGCAATGTTTTTCCTTATCGGTACCATTGCACTGCATTTTCATATGACCATAGTTCCGATTTCTCAGTACCTGCATTCTCAAAAATCGATCTTGATTATTATTTGTCACTCTGTGGCATCCATGTACAGAGCTTTGGTTCGTGCCAGTCTTTAGATGCCGTACCAGTGCACTGGAGATCGTAAATTGAGTCACGCCATAGCGGCATGCCACTTGAACTTGTGTAACACCCATTTCCATTGTACCAGCACATTCTTCGCGTAAATGATTCCTTATCTATGCAGCAGAACAACGCAAACTGTAATCAACAATAGTTCATGAGAATTAGACCCCAAACCTTTGAAACATGGCTGTGTCGTGATGTAGATTAGATATTGGTTGGAATTGCTCGGAAATCATTTAAGAAAAAAAAATATGAAGGTCCGCCAGCTGAAAAAGTTGTGCTATTTGCAGGAAAAATCATAAACTGAAAAAAAACGCAAAAATCGCTCATTTTTTCCGATATTTCTTAATATAACTCTTTAAATATGCAAGATAGAGAAAAAATTATACTTACGAATTTGTTCTTTAGGAAATTATCTACAAGATAGAATTGGATTAAAATCGATATATTCAATTTTTTCGTTGAGAAAGGACTATAAATGCTAAAAAGTAGCTAAAAAACGAGGTTATTTTAAAGCATTTGTTTCGCAGATGAGAAATCAGCCAATCACGCTATAAATTGGGATTTGAGAACCTTATTATAATATAAAACAATATGCCAAAGGCCGATTAAATTGGCCTGATAGTTTTTACATGAATTAATTGTTAATTAATTTCCGCGAAAAAATTAACGTCATTTTTGCGTTCATGCCAGGCTTATATTTTTGAGTTGTAATAGGCGCCGATTTTTTTACAACCACTTAGACTTCTAAACTATAATACACAATAGTTATATTGAACAATTTTTAAGTTTTTATCATTTTTTCACGCGATTATTGTACTATAATAAGGTTCTTAAATCCCAATTTATAGTGCGATTGGATGATTTCTTATCTGCGAAACAAATGCTTTAAAATAACCTCGTTTTTTAGCCACTTTTTTGTATTTATAGCCCTTTCTCAACGAAAAAATTGAATATATCGATTTTAAACCAATTCTATTCTTAAAGAACAAATTCGTAAGTATACTTTTTTTCTCTATCTTGCATATTTAGAAAGTTATATTAAGAAATATCGGAAAAAATGAGCGATTTTGCGTTTTTTTGCAGTTTATGATTTTTCCTGCAAATAGCACAACTTTTTCAGCTGGCGGATCTTCATATTTTCTTTTCTTAGATGATTTCCGAGCAATTCCAACCAATATCTAATCTACGTTACGACACAGCTATGTCAAACTGTAGTGCTCCTGGCCTATAAACAATCATTCAATCAGTGTTTCAAATGAAACTCAACGTTTCTAGCTAATTTCATAATATAATGAAAGATATTAAAAATTCTAAAAAATTGACAATTGTTTCAATAACTGAATATCATCTCTCAGCGAATTTGTGTACACAGCATTCTTTCATTATTTTATTCAAAAATAATTGCGTTTTCCCTGCAAATCCAAAAAGTTGTTGGTTACAGTTAAACTATCATTTTAAGCCATTAGCTTGCATTCAAATATTGTTCTCAAGTGGATTTTTCCATTTTACAAAATATGCGTTATTTTTGCGGCGCAGTGTATTTAATAACAACAACAATTGGCCATGCAAAATGTATGAAAGTTCAACAAATACCTTAACTTCTCTTGTAGTCTTCTTATCTGGTATAGTGAGAAGGTACATTCAATCTTTTTTCTTTATATCTTGCAAGCCCTGGTTCTTAGTCTATTGAGCGAGAGGGAGGTTAACAAACAATCCAATAATTTCACGATAATACCCAAAAAATTGTTGACACCTCGATCTATATGTTTTAACCAAATGTGCAGGCCAGCAGCAGTAAAGCTTCAAAAAAGAAAATAAAAAAAATGTTTCCGTGTGGACGTATGTCTGAGTAATATTTTTCCATTTATAATTATAACTCATAGATAAAATATTTAGATATGTTTCTATCACGATATGTTAATACGTATACTATATATTAGAAAAATTTGGTATTTTGAAAGAAAAAAATGAGCAAAAAAACTATCGCTTGTGTCAGTTGTATCATCACTGTTGCTTGTTTTTACAGAAATCAATAGAGAAGAAGATCAGATATTTTAACAAAAATATTTCAGTGTTAATTTCAAAATAATAAGTTCAGGTATCGATATTTTGAATTGGTACAAATCGTAAAATATTTTATATAAATAATATTACTAGAGACTCGAGGAAACTTTTCACTATTGAAAACTGTATAGTCCAAAAAATTCGCTATTTTTTAATCTGAGGTTTTCCTTAACCCTTCTTCTTCTTTGTCTGTCTTTGCTCGTCCATTCCTGGACATGAACCTTTCTCAGCTCCTTTCAATCATATCTATTGTGAGTTTTTACCTACCACTCCAGGGAAAAAGATCTACCCTACCTTCAACAGAAAGGACCATTCTTCTTTCTCTCGACGATGAGAGATGACAAGTGATGAGACGCTTTTTTGGTTTTGTGTAAGATAACGCGAAAAACCATGTGCTAAGAAAATAATATTTGTAAGATGTATTAATCGTTTGTATTATTAAAAAATATATGAATAAACAATAAAATCCAGTTCAAGAAAACATAGGAATATGTCAATAGTTCCTAACCAACTACCACTTCTTTTTTTAAAGTGCCCTGTTAATTTTCTGAATTTTGGCGACAATTCTGGCCCGACAAGCGTATGGGCATCGAGCCTTTCCTCTATGCCATTCATCCAGTGCCTTTCTCAATATGTATTCTCCGTAGATGTTAAAGAGATCTGGAGAGAGCATGCATCCCCGACGAACGCCCCTGCAGGTCTTAAATAGGAGCGAGTGCTGGTTCTCTATTGTCGTAAAGGTTTGTTATGAGTGCAATTAGATGTTCAGGCACTCCCATCTCTTGGAGAACTCTCCACAACATTTTCCAGTTGACACAGTCCAAAAAGCAGATGACCATTGGGATATTGAATTCTCTGCATTTCTCTGAGTTGTCGTAGATTAAGCATCTGTTCTCTGGTACCCTTGATCTTCAAAAACCCTGCCTGTTTCTGGGGAATGTGTCGATCCAGATATGTCTCTAAACGTTGCTTTATAATACGAAGTAGAATCTTACTCTGATGTGATATCAAAGAAATGGTACGGAAAATGCTACACTTTGTGGTTGCACCCTTTTTATGAAGTGGAATGAATATAGAAGTAGACCAGTCTTTGAGCCCGAGACCATGCTTCCATATTATATTACATAGATCGGTTAAGATTTTAATGCCCTGTTGATCCGAATTCTGCAACAGTTCTCCCATTATATTGTACCGCCTGGTGATTTTCCTCTTTTCAAATGTGCTATTGCTTCCTCTACCTCTGCACGCATGATGTTAGGTTCGTGCGTTATTTCATTTATAATGAAAATTCTATCGTCTCCTTCTAGGGTCTGCTGTTCTTTGAACAAATATGTGCAATTTTTCTGCCAAACTTTTATTATTGCTTCGATGTTCCCAACGACAGCGCCATGTTCAGTTTGAATTGCATAATTGCGCGGTTTGAATTCTCTTGCGAGAAGTTTTACATTTTGAAACAAATCTTTGGTTTCAATTCGGTGCGAGTGTGATTCTATTTCTTGACATATGTTGGATATGTACTTTCCTCTGTATTTACGACATCTCTTCTGAATATATTTTGATAGGGATCTATATGTCGTTTCATCAAGAGGACCTTTTTTCAGTTGTTTCCTCTGTTCTATTACTTGCCATGTCTCGTCGCTGATCCATGGTTTGCGACCATTCACATTTCCTGGTCGGCGACATTGGCTAGCCGTTTTCAGGAGACCCTCCGTAAGACATATCCACGATTCCACCGCGCCATCGTTGCATTTTATATTTGCTAATACTGGTTTAATACTGTCTCTGAAGATATACAATTCTTGTGGTGTTAACCTATTCTGTCTGGTCGAGGGTCTACGAATATTCTTAAATCTAAGTCTGAAATTCATTACTAGCAGTTAATGGTCACTACCACAGTCCGCACCTGGAAAAGTTTTAGCATTAATCACAGAAGTTTTCCATCTTGTATTGATTAAGATAAAATCTATTTGATTTCTATATCTGTCACCCGGCGATTCCCACGTGTAGAGTCTACTCGTACGTGGATGATTCTTGAAATATGTGTTCATTATGGAGAGTCCCCTTTACAAGCAGAAATCTATCAACTTTTCTCCCCTTTTATTCCTCTCACTCAGTCCAAATTCTCCGACGACCTGTCTCATGTAGTGATCCATGTTCGTGGCACCTATTTTGGAGTTAAAATCTCCTAATATGATTGTAATATCTTTGTTGGGAATATTGACAAGCTCAGTATCTAGAGCCGTCTAAAAATCTTCCAATATTATCTCATCTGCCGTGGAGGTTGGGGCGTAGATCTGAATTATGTGCAGAATGCATCTTGAACTTTGGAATCGGAGGTGAATGATCCTGTCATTAACTGCATCATAACCACAAACAAAATTCTGCAATTTCTTAGGCACTATTATCGCGACACCGTTAATGCTTTCCTCTGCATGGCCTGAGAAATAAATAATATTGCCTGAAATACTCTGGAAGTGACCCTTCCCCTTCCAGTGAGTTTCACTGATTCCTAGGATATCAATGCTATGGGCTGTCTTCTCCTTTTCGATTATTTGGAGCTTCTCTGGTTGTTGTACCAGTCCCCTTACATTCCAGGTAGCTATTCTTTTGGGTTTTCTGCGAATCAGTCCATTTTGACTCTGTGTGTTCACTTTCAAATCAGTTCCTCCCGAAGATCCGATTGAGGAACTATTTAGACTCCGGACTTGTTTTGAGTTGAAAGTTGCCATGATTCTCTTGGGAATGGAACATTTTTTATATCCGAAGTGATTTCCCCTTGCCTTCCTTCGGTCTGTTACAGGGATTTAGTCCTGTTTGATGAGAATTATGGTCGACTTTTTCCTTCCATTGCCGAATCATCTTTTCTTTATTTGTTGACTACTGTAGTTCTTAAAACTACAGCTTCCTTAGATTCCACCCTGTTCCAGTGAGAATAGTCTGCTTGGTATGACCGTCTAGGCAGGGAGTCGGCATTACGATTACTCACACCAACTCGATATCTACTTTTCCCTGTGACTGGGGTTCTTGGGTTGCAGGAGCCCTGAGGCACTTACATGAACTGCGTACATGCTCTAGTTCGCCATAATTACAGCATCTGATCGTCTTCGGTTTCTTGTCTACCATACCTTTCAACAAGTTGGCGATTTGGTCAAGTCGGTCATCGTCACTTTCTTCTTGCATGGTTCTACCTTTGTTGTATCTCGAAGCCTTCGTGACTGCTTTATATTCAAGAGCAGCAGTCAATACAACGACCAAGGTTTTGGGATGGGTGTCCTCTCCATATCGTGTTCACATAAGCCGTCAATAAAGTCGTGGATTTTCAAACATTCCATCATATTTTCTGGTGCTGGTGGATAAGCAAATCGAACTAGTCGGGCAAAATCTTGCTCATACGCTTCTTCACTTTTCCACCCTCGGTTCTTTAGATGGAATCGGTACAAGTATTTCAGATGTTCGTGACCATATCGCATGTCTAACCTCTTCTTCAGCTGCTCGAAATCATCCGTTTCTTCAACACACACACCAGTCCAAAACCGCCCCTTCCAGGATACACCCCTTGAGAGCGATGTATTCCGGGAAGAGCTTCCATCCACCTCCCATCTCATCCGATGGGGCTTCAGTCTGCTCTGCTGTCGTTGCTCTACCATTCTCTTCCCTAGGTTTTGCATGGAAGAGTCTGGCTGTCTTCTTTTCTTCAGGGTAGTGCATGCACTTTACTCGTTCTGCCTCTGTTCTTGACGTTCGCGTTGGGTGTGTGTGTTTCGTAGCCTCTAGAAGGGGCAAATCCTTAGCCGGCTTACTACGACTAAGGACGACCTTAAAGAGTGGATCCACTTGCTATAGCTGTCCCTAATCCTGCTCATCTTTTCAAGGGATCAGCAGGCCCTCTCATAGGTGGTCCCTCTTCTTTCTTTATTCTTGGTCTTCTACGTGTCTTCACTGCTGGTCCTTCACTGCTGGTCGTGGTCCAGCTGTTTTCTTTGCCGTGGATGCCTGGCGTAGTCTTCTCTGGTATAGTCGGTCAGCTCCCTCATCTCGATGTTGGGGTGAGTCCTCAGTGCTTCGAATCTTCTCTTGGCTTCTTCTTCCATAGTTTCTTGTATCGTCTTCTGGTCTAGCTTTCTGTGGATCTGCAGGTTCCTTATGTACCAGGGGGCGTTCATGGCTTGTCTCAGGCTGATGTTCTACTAGGCTTGTAGCTTTTTTCGGTAGGTCTTGGCGGTGTATCCCCGTACTGTGGATGCGTACAGCATGATGGGTATCAGGATTTCCTTGATGAGGTGTATCTTGGTCTTCAGCTCCAACTTGAATCTTCTTCCGATGAGTCCTCCTAGTCGTCCTCTTGCTTTCCTGGTCTTGTCCACTACGTAGTTCACGTGGTCCTTGAACGTCAGCTCTTGATCTAGAATGACTACCAGATATTTCGCCTTGTTGGTCCATCTGATTTCGTCTCCTACGATGTCCAGGTTGTCTTCTGGCGTCTTCCTCTTCTTTTTGAAGAACACTGCTTGGGCCTTCTCTACGTTGATTTCGATCCTCCATGTTGTACACCTGTCGTCGATTCTGTCCACGTCTGTAGTCTTCGTGTCGTTTCTTCAAGCGGTATCGTCTGAAGTACATCTAAGGCATATTCCCGAAGCGCGATGGCTTACTGTCTTCTGATAATTGGGTAATCGTTCACGTTCATCACCCGTACTGGGATCTCCTTCGGCGACGTAAACAATCCTTTTCCAATTAGTACTCCCTTGCCAACCTCTTCGTCGTGGTTCCTTGGCTCCATCATAACCGGTGTACCTTCATCCATGATTCCCTGTAGCTGCGCTACTATCATGGTTTCGCTTCGTGCAGGTAGAACGGTATCTTCCCGTACAGCTGCGAACACCGTGCTGCCTTTATATGGATGAAGGAATACCTCCTCGGAACCCACTTCAATTGTTCTGTTTCTAAATCCCAATTGGAAACCATGTAGATTCATCACGTCCATTCCCAGAGTCACGTCTTCTTCAATGTCAGCTACGATTACCGTATGCGTGAACTTTTCTGCGCCAATTCCCAATTGAAATTGTATATCTCCGTGAACGTTGGCACACTCACATGTGGCCATCCGTAGTCGCAGTCTCGTTGGTAAAAGCTTCTTTTTTTGAGTTTATTATCTTTGGTCGTATAAAAGCAGCAGTCAATGCATCGACCAATGTTTTGGGATGGGCTAAACGAAGCGCCCTCTGCATATCGGGGTCACGTAAGCCATCAATAAAGGCCTGGATGCCCAGCCATTCCATTATGTTCTCAGGTGCTGATGGATAAGCAAATAGAACTAGTCGGGCAATATCCACTTCATACTCTTGAAGGGATTCATCACGTTTCTGCCTTCGGTTCTTCAGCTGGGATTGTTAAAAATGTTCTAGGTGTTCATGACCATATCGCATGTCTAACCGCTTCTTCAGCTGCTCGGAGTCATCCGTTTCTTCAAGTGGTATCGTCTGAAGTACATCTAAGGCATCTCCCTGAGGCGCGGTGGTTAAGTTTACCGCCTTCTCCCTACCGGACCAATTATTCACTTTAGCGGCTGCTTCAAACTGTTTGACATAATTGGTTGATGACTCTTTCCGTCGAACTTTGGGGCCTTGACTCGGACATAACTGCCTATATTTTCTATCTTGGGGTGTGTTTCTGGCTTGCAAGGAATTATAATATGTTCGATCTTATGTTCTGATGATGGCGTGTCTTGCGTTCTTAAGTCTGCCATCTTTCTATCTAGCTTCTTGATTTTCTCATCCATCGTTGTCATCTTATTCTTTATTTCCTCATCCATCGTTGTCATCTTATTCTTTATTTCTCATCCATCGTTGTCATTTTATTTTCAATGTCCGATTTTAGAGAAGAACTCTTATTTTTAACGTCAGCAGCAATGTCATTTTTCATTAATAAAATATATGCAGAAATCTTGTCAGCAGAAATATCGTATTTCATAGTTGGCATCTTCTCGTCTATATTAGCAGAAATATGGTACTTCATAGTTGGAATATGTTTGTCAATAGAGCATAAATTGACGATATTAAGATGGAAGCCTCGTCTTTGAATGAAAATGTTTCTGGATCCAAGCCGTCGCTTACCAGTGCCATTATGAGTCTTACTACTAATTCATTCTTCTTTCCGGACGTTTCCAACTTGGGATTTTCCGAGCTTTTCAGGTCATTTAGTATCTTGGCCATTTTTACGTTACTATTACCACACACCTGACACCAATATAATTATTTTCTTATTTGTTTAATTATTTTTTATCACGGTTTGGATAAATTTATACACATGGTATATATACTTACTTAATTTATGTACACACTATATTCTAATTTATATTAAATAAATATTTCAATGTTTATAATAAACACAGTTCACTTGTTCTGCTCACGACTTGATTACAATGTTGACTGAACTGTCGCTTCGCAGGTAGTCGCTTATATAATAAAACCATTTATTTATGGATCATTCAGATTTCTGCAATTTCTAGATTGCGGCTATCAACAAACAATCGACCTTCTTAGAAATACTTCTATAAAAACAATCACCAAAAATAGCCCTTATCAGAAATCACCACGTTCCCGCCAAAATTTTAACTTTAGACATCGAACTAGAACAGGGTTGGCTTCGTTAACTACATCAGTGTGCGATTTCTTAACAGTACCGTGTTTTATAGAGCTCAAATCGTTCCATGTCTTGTACAATTTTAAGAAGTGTCTTTGAACTTACGCCAGTCCAGTGTTTTACATTATTCAGCCATCAACATTGTCTCCTATCTTTTTTACCCTAAATGTGGTCCTCCATATTTAGGACCACTGTATATGTGTTCCAAATATATTGTTTTTAATTTTTTGAACATACCAAGTATTTCTGAATCCACATTCATTTTTCGTAGGAATGCTTCATTAGAAATATGGTCTGTGAGTGACATTTTGTCCAAGCTTTAGTTCCATATCGATATTTTCACTAAATTATTTGTTTTATTTTCGGGATTAGATGCAACGATTCATCACTGAAAGTATTTTTGTTGAAATATTTGATACGCACGGTAGAAAAAAATGAATAAAACAATAACTATATATTGGGGAACATTTTGAACATCGACGAGTAGTGGATTCTAAAAATTAAAATATATATTTAAAACGTAAACTGGTGCCAAAGTCAAAGTTACTAAAAACTATTGTTATGCAGCTATAATTTTATAACTATATTAATTAACAAGCAATAACTTTCAAGATACTCGAAAACATCATCCTCAAATAATTTAAAAAAATGTTTTTAGATCGTTTTAAATTTGTACTGCATAGCAAGTAACGTACTTAAGTATTAATTCGGTGACCAAGTAAGTAATCTACTTCTATTTCTTATTAAAAATCGACCATCCTCTGCAGTTCACTATCGAAATTGTCAAAAATTGTTGAATTGGATGGACTCTAATTGAAAAGAATATCAAATATCGTCCATTGTTGATAATTTGAACAAATAAAAATAATGAAAACAGTGAAAATTATATTTTGTTTTATATATTCCATTCAACAGAAAATTTGTTTAACGAAAAAATCAATTTGTTTTTATATTTTTATGTAACAATAAGAATAGCTCTCGGCTATACAGTGCTAGAATAATTCTGAGGGCACATATGTTTTAATGTCAATGTGTTAGACAGAGACAAAATAGATATACATTCAGTGTATTTTCGCTAACAGGATATCATAAAGTGGAAAACCTCTGGTAGGCACCGCCCTTGAGAGACGTGTCCATAACGTCAATGTGCTACAATTTGCTTCTACATACGAACAGAAACAGTGCCAGCTTTCATTGTATATTTATATTAATTACAAAATGCATTGTTCTAACATGAGAACAAGTTATAAGAAGCTTTTAATTATGATAATTCAAGAAATTGTAACAGATCAAGATAATTAATCCCATATATTTGTTGAACATTTTATTGTAATGCTGGAAATTGTTCTAGTTTTCAATTTGAGAGCGGTTAAAACCTTTACTTTTCTTCAGATTTGGCAACGTGAAATTTGTCTCTGAAACTCTGGGGTTTGAACAAGAGAATGTATTAGTTATTTTATTTTTCCAATTACAACGTTGTCAAAATTGATATATTTTGGTACACGCAATTGTTAAAACGTACTTAATTTCTCCAATATAAAGCAAACTACAATATTTGGTGTATCTACATACTCATTTTATAAAATTTACAAAAGATCGTTCATCATTCGCAAACAAACGTTTAGAGAAGTACCCAGATGTACAGATAAACATCATCAAGAGGCGCACGCGCGATTCGTATTCGTTTGGTATAATAATCTACGCTAACTTTTGATTGGCTATCTCACTATTGTCTTTCTCTAACACACTAGTAATGCCATGTGACCATTACATTTTCCCATTGACTATGAGAGGATTATCGTTTTACGTTGAAATTGAATATAGAGTAGTTTCTATTATGAATAAAAAGGAAAATTATATGGGCATACTTTCAACGTGTACATTGAAAATGGAGAGAGAGGGGATAGATAAAAATAGAAGAATTACGGTTGTAGGGAGCGTAGGAATTAGGTACAGGCGGTTTATTATTGAGATATTTGTAAACACATTAGTAATAATAGAGAGTTTTTAAGCCTAAATATATAACGTAGATTTTAGGTGTAGTTATGGTTAACCTTATCAATAATAACAATTACATTGCACAAGAAAAGAAGGGATTTTAAGCCATCTAAAAATAACGTATTCTGACACAAATATAATGACAGTTGAAGAATTGGAAATATAACCCCATGTTATTGATATAATAAATGCATCAATATTTTGTAAATTTAACTATGGAAGAATTTTTAGAAAATGTTATTGTTAGAAGGGATCCTAACAGATTGGATGATAATTAATATTGTATAATAATAAGTAAGGTTAGATTTTATGTTTGGTATAATAATTTCTTGATGTCAGATTTTCTCAGAGGAAAAATGTAACAGCTTTGTTGACCAAAAAAATATTGTTTTATTTATAAACCATTGTCTTCTAAAAATCTTCCCATAAAAATATTGTAGTTTCCTTTATATTGGAGAAATTAAGTAGGTTTTAACAATTGCGTGTACCAAAATATCTCAATTTTGACAACGTTGTAATTGGAAAAATAAAATAATAAAATAACTAATACATTCTCTGATTCAAACCTCAGATGTTCAGAGACAAATTTCACGTTGCCAAACCTGAAAAAATGTAAAGGTTTTAACCGCTTTCAAATTGAAAACTAGAACAATTTCCAGCATTACAATAAAATGTTCAACAAATAGATGGGATTAATTATCTTGATCTGTTACAACCTCTTGAATTATCATAATTATAACTTGTTCTCATGTTAGAACAATGCATTTTACAATTAATATAAATATACAATGAAAGTTGGGAACACTGTTTCTGTTTTCCACCTTATGATATCCTGTTAGCGAAAAAGAATAATACACTGAATTTATATCTATTTTGTTTCTTTCTAACATATTGACGATAAAACATATGTGCCCTCAGAATTTTCTTAACACTGTACATATATCAGAATCAGTTTATAGTACAGCTGCGGGAAAACAAAATTATAACTAAGGTAACCTCGAGAAAAACTTTTTTTAAGTTTGTATTTTGGCCGCTAGAGGGCGTAATTGAATAAAAAACATTTACAAAGCCAAATTTCATGAAATTTGCCCAATTAAGGGGCATAACTTGTACAAATCGGTTATGCACAACCAGATTTATGGGAGATTTTTCATTACAAAGTTTCCACACCTTATTTGTGTAGATTACTAAAACTTGTAATATCAAATATACGCAGTATTTTTTAAAGAATGCCATGATTGTTTTTGATATACCCCTTGATTAGGTTAATTTGGTAAACGTTTTTTATTCAATTACGCCCACTAGCGGTAGGAATACAAAATTGAAAATAATTTCTAGGTTTTTCTTCAGGCAACTTTTGTTATAATTTTACTGTACTGTTAATGAAATATATCCGGCTGGGGCAAACGGTACAATATGTCCCCTAAGTTCGAACCATATGGAAAACTTTTTTATTACTAATTTTAGGGAAAAAAGTTATTCGTGATAAAAAGTTCCGCATGTTCTAAAACCTATAACACAACCATTAGATATGAAACTTTTTTAGTCATTTACGAGGTTTGTCACAAAATGTGAGTTTTACTCAAGAATAAAGTACCTTTATATTTAACAGTATCGAAAATTGATATTGAAAAATTACGTTCAAATATGCAATTTAATCCATTTACATTGAAAAACTCATTGACTACAATCTACAATGAAATCGGTTCATGTAAAATAAGAAAAGTAGTAAAAACTAACCTAAGCATCAAATTATAATACAGCAAGATAATGAAAAAAATTGCAAAGTAGTACAAACGTGGAGAAGAAATGAAAGAGGTAAATTTGAAAGAAAGAAGAATAGGGTGAGGTAAAGAACAATCAATAGAGGTGTAACAGCTGTTTTTTGTACAGTGGAAAATAAGGTAATTTGGAGAAAAGTGATACAAGAACGTAGGACAGTTACCAAATGTGTATATGGAATAAGAAGCCGAAGAAGATCTCAATTTACGACTCATCAAGAAAACAAAATGTTTACAGTCATATTTTAGTCCATTCAACAATATTTAAAAGCATTTCGATACAGTTATCTCTTTCGAGAGAACGTTTTTTATGTCTTGGAATAGATAAGAGTCACTGGGAGAAAAATCTGTTGAATAAAATGGGCGCGAATTCAATTAAAAGTGGGATTAGTGTACATTTTCAAAAGTTAAATACTTTTAACATGATGCATTGTGATTATGTCCAGTTTTGATTGCGGAATATACAGGGGAAGTATCATTTGGAAACACCCAACATTTGATTTATATAGCAAAATATAATTTTCTGGCATGTTACTGGATTCAAAAGGATAAAATGTTTCTCAAAATCGTTTATGGACAGATATTTTTTAAAAATCCAGTAATTTAATCGAAGAATTAAAAAAAAAGAACAGAATTGAAAGTTTTGAACAATTTTTGACAGTTTTGCATCCAAACTTTCCCTTTTCTACTTCTACTTGTTGAATGTGCATGCATAATTTGCTATCCTAAATTTAAACTAAAGAGATATACCTACTTTCGTCCCAAGGGACATACTGTATATCTGAAGATAGAGTTACAAGGAAGCGGTATGTTGTAATCAGTAGCACCAAATAATTTCGGTTTGATGTTGAATGCTATTTATTTATTTTGTTGTTTATATATTTTTTTGGTATATCCAAAATTTGATACGCTATTCAGTCCTGAATATGAATAAATTATTAAAAAGACGAAATCCTGCCAGTAAAATCCTTTTTATTAATCCAAAACGCTACAGAGTATAAAATTCATAATTAGAAATATTTTAAATTTTTAATGAATTGGAAGTACGAAAGCTTTTTGATATCATACGTAAAATAAAACTGAAAGCTAATGTTAGCAAGATTACGAAGGCTAAAAAGCAAAAAAAATCTTATTTATAAATACAGAATTTTGAATATAAGTTATAGTCTAGGAACTTAAAGCAAGTAGAAAATATTAAAATAATATTAGAAATTCAGATAAATTCTTGTCACATGAGCTATCATTTCGGAGTTATAGGTCTTTGAGGTATCGAAATAAAAATTTATGTTTAGACATACTTTCTACTAGAATACTATAAAAGTCCAATGATTCATTACGTACATCCATGCGCTGTGATTAATGGTATAAAGAACCTACATTACACAGAAATCGAAAGACGGCTTGTACCCAATGTATTATTTTAACTGAGACAACGGTAAACTCTCTACATACATACGGTGGCGAGATATCCCTTGTGGGGTTGCTCCGCAAACGTGCTTTCTAGGATGGATCAGTCCCGTCATTTCATTATTTTCTCCATAGAGTGCTGTTCTTTTATATCTGGATCTTCCTTGCATTCTTCTACCTCCTGGTTCCCACTGTAGAATTGAGCAAACGATTGCTCGCCCTCCTTCTCTCCGTACATGACCAAGCCATTTTATTCTTTGCGTCTTTATCTTTTTTACTATATCTTGCTTTGCACTTGGTTTTATCCTATTATGTCCAGCTGTCCAGTTAAATGAACATATTAATAGTGTCCTAAAAACAAACAAAAACTTATTTCTTCAGTTGCTATATTCAAAATAAGAAAGGAATAATATTTGGCTCAAATATTATATCAAGCACAAGAAGATTCATCATGCCAATTTTTAAAACAGGTGTAAACACCTGGTTTATCTGGATAAACTGGACAGAAATATCTTGTTTCCTTTTGAACCTCTGTGGTTGTATACTGACTTCAATGTGCATTTGTTTTTCTGTCGGAGGGCTTGGCTCTAAAAAATGGAATTTGTCTTTTAGTGGAGTCAACGTAGACGAAAAACTAAATTTTCATCGGGATTTTTCAAAAATCGTCTACAATTAATGATAATAAAAATGACGTTGAATGCAAAAATTATCGAAATTTCCTTAAAATTCCATGAAATTGATTGCAAACATTCATGAAAATTCATGTTTTTTCGAAAATAGAAGACATATGTTTACACTTTATACAAATATACACTACTCATCGAGATTAAAGTCTATGTCACACACTTACTCCGCTTTGTTACTGCTCAGATTTTCTTCAAAGACATTACTCTTGTCATCAGAGCAATAAACTAGTGAACAATTTGTACAATCATGGCCGCTACAAAAACCATTTGCTGCTGTACTATACAATTTCCTACAACTGCAAGCTGTACTACAACCAGTCTATAGGTAGGATCATCATAATTGGACTTATATCTCTCGAATTCCATCATTATTTTTCCTAACGGCTTTTAAAAATGATTGTATTGCAGTTCGTTCATTTTTTGTATTTTGTTTTTGGAGATGTATACCACCTGATAAAGCATTTTTTTCCAGCTTCTATGTTTCATTGATGTTTTCAAGCAATTTCGCAAATTTCGTTTGATTTCTTCCCTAAAAGCTGGATGTGGTATCACAATCGGTATATGCATGGATAAATATCAAATACTAATAGACCGGTAGCTTTGCGATGAGTGAATTATTGTGCTTCCTCTTGTGAATTTCAAGAAGATAATACACCTATCGACAGGACACAACGCATTTAAAAACGTCAGAATCATCAGCTGTTTTGTAGTTCTCAATTGAAATTGCTGATTCAACAAATAACACGTCTGCATCATCTTCCACTTGGTGCGTACGTATTCCACCATCTGAAAATACAGCAGTAAGGAACTCTATGAATCTCTTCTAGTTTTCTGAATTTGACAGAAAATCATCTTGATGTAAGGCATAACTACATAAATTTAATAAAGTTTCAGACCGATATCAACAAACAGAGCAGGAGAAGTCGTTTCGTGGTAGTCGATGCCATGTTGCTAGGTGTAACCTTTAACAACAAAACGTGCTTTTCGTCGTTCTATTGTACCATATGCTTTATATTTTGTTCTAAGAACCCGTTTGCATCCTATGATCCTTCTGTTCTGTGATCTATCTGTTAAGAACCAATCATTACTGCGAAGAAGTGCTTTAAACTCATCTTTCATAGCGTTTCGCCATTCTTCTGCATTTTCGCCTATCGTGGGACTTTCTGCTCCCTCGACTGACATTTGAACTTCGCGTGGTTCCTCTATCAAATTATATTTTTTCTTTGGTCTTTCTTTTGAATTATCCCGTATGATTGATGATGATCTTCCGGGTCCTCTTTTGCGTAGCACAGGCAACAATTGATTGTCAGAAAAAGTCTGTTCGTTTTCTGTGTTAACATCCTCCACTCTTTCAATATCTTGCTCGTATTCATTCGAACACCTTTCTTTTAAATTTGGGTAATTTTCGATTGATTCACAAAATTATACGATTTTATAACTCTCTCTTTGTAAAATTTGGTTCTTCAACGAATTTCACCTCTTTGCTTGTTATTAATTTCTTTGTTGTTGGATCCCATACGTTTTTGACTTAGTTGAATAGCCTACAAGCAAATATTCATAAAATTTTCCTCCACTTTGCGTTTTGTTGAGTGGAAATGACTTAGATCTTAAAATTCTTAGATGAGATATTATCGGTTTCCTGTGATTCCAGCATTTAAACGAAGTAGTACTACACAAGCTACGTGAAACACATCTGTTTCTTATGTATATTGCAGTGGTTATAGCTTCAGCCCAAAAACTTTGTGGAAGTCTGGATTGCTGTAACGTGCATGTTGTTATTTCAACTAGAGCACGATTCAGACGATCCGCTATAACGTTTTGATGTGGTGTATAGGGAGCTGAATATTGTCGTTCTTTACCACTTTTCTCAAAAATATTACAGAATAATTTTCCGGTGTATTCTAAACCATTATCAATTCTCAACACCTTTATCCTCCTTCCTGTCTTATTTTTAACTTGTGTTTTGAATTTCAGGAATGCTTCTTTCACTCCTTCTTCTGATATCAAGAAATAAACTTGAATTCATCTCGATTTACCATCGGTCCACATATGTCTGCATGAATGAGGTCCAAAACATCTTCAGCGCTTACGTTCCAATTTTGAGGGAATATCCCAACTGCTTGTTTGATTTGGATGCATATTTCACAAGCAGAAATATTTTCAGAATCATTCCTTCCACCAAATTCTTGGAAATCACAATTTTCAGGCCCTTTTCATTAAAGTGACCAAATCGTTGATTTAATTTCAATAATTTGCTTGGTTTCGTCTCAACCAAAGCTATGTTTTCCCCTACTGGTTTGATATAATAAAGTTCACCTCATAATAATTTCCCCTTTCGGGTTTGATCATTTCGGCGTAATTTTCTGAGAAATTCGTCTGTCTACCATTATTCGCACCTTGGGAAATTGTTATGAGATTTGTCGGCAGAACACGTACAAATAAAGTATTTTCTAAATGAACGAGCTTTATTTCAGATGCACCATTTTTCACCTTTATTTTTACTGTACCTTTTCCCAGAATATTCGTTGCCTTATCAATTGCTAGACGAACCTTTTGATTGTTTATAGGAACAAAGTCTGAGATATAGCACTGTCCAGGCACCATTCTTCTTCAGAAATAGACTCTGCAGTGATGAAATGTGTTTCTTCATTAACAACAACTGAAACTGCTTTAATAATGAACGCTTCCTCTTCAGTTGTAGAAACCTTCTGTTCTTTCCGTTGTTTGCGGTCTGTTTTCTTCCTACATTCGGAAGCTTTATGACCGACGTTGTGGCAAAAATTAATTAATTTGTTTTAACTGTCAAAGTTCAAAATATTTCTCGCTTCCTCAAAACGTTGTTGTTTCCTCCAGTTGAAGTTGGATTTGGTGTACAATGCACTGCGGTTATCATGCTTCGCTGAACTCTTTCTGGCAATGAATTCATCAAGGAGTTTTATTTTCAAGGCTTCTGGTTCTGGAAGGTTATTTCTTGCTTCTACAGGGCATTGAAATAAATATTTCGTAACTTCTGTAAATGCTGTATAAAAGTGATCTCCCATCTTGTTCAGTTTACCTACCTAATTAAAAATTCGTTGAGGTGTTCTTCCATACACTCATTGTCCGACATCTTTGCGAATAAAGGTTTCTTCAACGAACTAGCCTTTCTTGCTGGACCACAAACGAAGGCTCTTCTTCTTCTTCATGTAGCGCTACAACCCTGGGTGGGTCTTGGCTGACTGTACAACTTTTTTCCAATTTGTTCGGTCTTCCATCAACCTAGGGCCAAATGGAATGTTCATTTTCCGGAGATCTGCTTGGATGTTATCTCTCCATCGCATTCTGGGACGTCCGAGTGGTCTTTTGCCTGTGGGAATCTCCTCCCATACCAGTTTCACAAGTCTTTCGTTATGCAGTCTGTGCACGTGGCCTGCCCATCTTAGTCGCAGTGATTTAATTTCTTGGACAATATCGGCGTTGTTGTAGAGTGCTTTTAATTCGATATTGGTTCTGATCTTATACTGGTTTGTGGTGATGTCATGGTGAGGTCCGAAAATTTTTCTAAGTATTTTTCGTTCAAAGCGTCTGAGCTTTTCTTGGTTTGCTTTGATCAGGGTCCACGTTTCGCATCCGTATGTTATTACAGGTCTGACGATGGATTTATAGATTTTGATCTTTGAACTTCTTGTGAGATTTTTTGATTTCATGAGCTTATTCAGTGCAAATAGACAGCGGTTTGCAGATTGGATTCTGTCTTTTACAAACGAAGGCTCGTATAACAAAAATTTATTTTAACTTCTAACCTTATTTTGACCTAATCTACTCGCTCCAGAATATTTGGAATTAAGTTTCTGGACACTTTTCATACTCCAATAACTTTTGAAAACTACTTGATTAACAGCAATACTATCCCGTTGATTGGACGATGTAATTGTAGACTTATATAATAGTTAGATATTTTTGGATATACCTTTTTAAAGAAATAAGCACTACATTTCCGCTTTTTTAATACTGCTTGAAAACCATATATATCATACTCCTATATTACTAGTTGGGATAGGGAGCAAACATATATGCGCATGTCTCATTTATACGCTGAATCTTGGGCGCATGTAATTAAATCTTAAGCTGTCTTACTTCACAGGCCAGGCTTCCACTAGTAATATAGGTATATTATGTTAAAAACTTATCTATTTTCGTAATAAGACTATTTTTGAATGTGCGACAAGATAATCTAAAGAAGAAAATATTTATGTCCATTTGCTGAATTTCAGATTAAAACATAATAAGCACATTTTGTCAGAATCTATTTGAAATATTAAAAATTTTGTATTAATTATATCTTTATCGATTTGTTTTATAATTAGAAAGAAAAAATAATGAAGAGGGCACATCTCGTAAACTTGTTGTATTTTCAATGTTAACATGTACTGAATAATCTGAAATGCAGTATCTATATGGTCTTTTTAATCTGTTTTTTTTTGAAATATATCGCTTGTATAATAAAAATATTTTGTTTATCAAGGTAACCCCAACTGAAATATATGGAAATGAAAAATTTTACAAAAATTAAACATAAACATGTTTCTAAAATTGTCATATTCTTCATATTATATAAAATTTGGTGTTTCTGAACGCAAATAACATATGAATGAGCATAAAAAATATTCTGCCGCTTGCGATTAGTCCTAGATAAAGTATAATTTCCAACAAAAAATCACTGTGAAAAATTTTAACCAATTCAGCCATACTGAAACTTATATGAAAAAGAAAGTTTTCTACCAATTTTCGAATATATTTTTTTGAAAAATTTAGTGATTGGTTCAAATAAAGACAGACAATTTTGGAAATTTTATAATTTTGTTTAATTTTTATATTATCGTAATTTCTTTCAAATATGTCGGATAAGATGTTGGGCTACCCTGTATTTTTTATAATAAGTTTTATCAATGATTCAGATGTTCCACTGACGTGTTCTCGATGTTATGGTATTATGTATATCCATGGGTAGATGTTGTTGTAAACAGTTTTTAAATGTTAATGCCAATTTTCAAAAAACAAGGTATAACGTCTTACATAGAGTAATTTGCTTCTTCTTGAGAATTTATTTTGAAAATCAATTTATCTGGACCTGGATAAAATTTTTGGAAATACCTTCATCATTCCGTTAGATATACACTGTAACAAAATGTTGGTTGACGTACAATTTTTACGATATACAAACAACATGTGTATTGTTACTGTTTTTCTGTTCGACGCAGCATACAAACTAATAATAACCATTTTCTATGGATTAAGAAAGAAGTTCTCTATGAACCGTAAAATTTTCATATTTCTAATGCCTTTATTTTCCAAGATATGGGACTTCAAAGTTAACCTTTATTTTTTTCGCCATATCTCAAATTTAACGCCATCTATTTCAGTAATTCCAACAGTTATTCATCTTTTGAAAGTATTTCTCTTAAATATAAGTAAGAGATTTTTATTATTACCTTCTGTACAATTTTTCTAATAGACATGTATTTTTTTCAAGAACTTCATTCTATTGTTTAGAGGTAAACACATTTTAAAACCAATAATCTCAGATTTTTTTTTATTTTTCACATAAATCGTGAAATTTTCACATTTATAATGCAATTACTTTCCGATATATGGTACTTCAAAGTTAACCGTAATATTTCCCCTCAACTTTAACGCACTCTGTTTCAGTAATTCCAACAGTTACGCCACTCTTGAGTTCTTTCCTAATGTACTGTACTTTTGAAAGCACTTCTCTAAACTATAAGCTCGAAATTTTCATTATTAACTTCTGTAAAATTTTTCAAATAGATATGTTTTTTCAAAAATTTCAATCTATTGTTGAGGAGTGAAGAATCTCGGAACCATTACTAACACAAACTTTTTTGTACTTTCTATCGACTTAAAATGAATTTGTCTATAAACAGTAAAAATTTCACATTTCTAATATCATTATTTTCCGAGATATGGGACTTCGAAGTTAATCGTCTTTTTTTTCCATCTATTTGCCATATCTCGAATTTAACGCCCTTTATCTCAGTAATTCCCACAGTTAGGGCACTCTAGATTTTTTGTCACATATATTGATGTTTTTAAAGCACTTCTCTAAAATAAGAGCTCGAAATTTTCATTATTACCTTCTGTACAATTTTTCAGGTAATTTTTTCAAAAATTTAAATCTATTGCTTTGGGATAAAAAAATCTTTGTTTGTATTCTCTGTCGATTCAGGTTGAAATTCTCTATAAACCGTAGAATTTCCATATTTCTAATGCCTTTATTTTCCGAGATATGGGACTCCAAAGTTCACCGTCGTCTGGTTCCCTCGATTTGCCATATCTCAATTCAAAACCTCCGAAATATAAATCTCAAAATTTTTTTTCTACTTTCCATCGATTCAGAAAGAAATTCTCTACAATCAATGAAATTTTCACATTTCTGATGCAATTATTTTCCGAGATATGAGACTTTAAAGTTAATTATTGCCTTTTTTTTAATATTTAAGAACAGTTGTTTGACTGATGTGTTTTTCGTTTGTAACAACTCTAGTAGCCTTATGAGTCAAACATCGATAAAAAACTGTAATTTTTTGTTTTATGTCGAATAGCTCTTCTAATTTTGTCTCAATTTAAATATCTTTTTTTTTTAAATAAATAATGGACTACTGATCGTAATTACTTTTTTTTCAACATCGATGGCGTTATTCAAACTGTCATTGCATCTTACCTCATTTTTAATAATTTAATTGACTAGAAATTAATTCAACTTCAACCCCCCTTATTTAAACTATTTTTATTTGTTTTCAAAAAATGGGGTTAACTATCTACTTTAATGAAATATAGGTTTATTTTCATTCTTTCTAAACATACTTTTATTGTAATACGTTATATTTTGATAGATTTTCAATAATGAAAAAATAAATTTGAAAACAGTTTACTGGTTAAATGTATTTATTATGTGAGGATGTATAATAAGAATTAAAAGTGAATGTATCATTTTCCGATCATGTTTATCCCATCCCCATATATATTATATTTTAATAATAATAATATAAATATATACGTAGCAAACACATGCAATATGTCCCTTTAAGTGGAAACCATACAGAAAACTTTTTTATCATGAATTTTAGGAAAAAAAGTTTCTCTTGATAAAAGTTTCAGCATATTTTAAACTATAAAACAAGAAAATCAGATTTGGAATTGTTTCAGTCGTCTACGAGGTTTGTCGAAAAATATTAATTTTTCTCTAGAGTAAAGTACCTTTAGATTTAAGAATATCGACAAATGTTGTAAAAAATGTTTTTGATCAACTTTTTTGTATAACAATTTTCGATATTGTTAAATATAAAGAAACTTTATTCTTGATCAAAATTCATATTTTTCGATAAACCTCGTATATGACTGAAATTTTCTTATATCTGATGAATGTACTTTAGATTTTAGAACATGCTGAAACTTTTATCAAGTATAACTTTTTTCCTAAAATTAATATTAAAAAAGTTTTCCAAACGGTTCAAATTTAGAGGGGACATACTGTATAAACGTAATGCGATCAGTATTTTGTACGAGTACACGTTTTTCGGAAAATATTATATATTCTCTACTCAATATTATTATCTTTCTATGTACTATAAAAGTACGTAATATAATAAATGTTGCTATACCATTATTATAATTATAATTTATTTTATCATACACCAGTAATTATACATACATAGGGATATTATTATATCTAGTGAAATATATAATTATGATAATAAAATGTATTTGTATTCAAATTGTTGTTTTTAATTTACTTTTCCTACCTTCAACTTCTTAAAATTAATTGATTCATTTTTTGAGTTATATATTGTAGCTTAAAAAATATGCACATAAATAATCTAATAGACTAAATTTATTAAAAACAGTACAGTTGTATTAAAAAAATCCCAATGGCATAGGACCAATTGGACAGTCTTATTTCAGTAACATTTTGCATAAAACCCAAAATAAAAAATTAGATACAAAAGTAATAGAATGTTTTGAGATGTACAAAAAACCAATGTAACATTTTGGCATCAAATTAAAAACAAAAAAAATAAAAAAAAATGTCTGGTAAATTTGTGAATTTTTTTAAATAAATGTTTTAATGTACGGTTTAGAGAAAAATGTTGTACAAAAGTTGCAGAACGTGTTAAGGTCTATGAAAAAGCTCAGTAACTTTTTTGCATAAAATGAAAAACAAACGATTTTTTTTCAACTTTGACAGGCCGCCATTTTGTTTTTACTGGGCCAATTTGGCTCATTAACGAACTCGTCCAATTTTTGTAGCGAGTTTGATCCGTCAAAAAATACGCCCTCTATCGTGCTTTCAAATTCCGTTATAACACACACACACACATACACACACATATATATATATATATATATATATATATATATATATATATATATATATATATATATATGGATTAGTGGGTATTACACGCAAATAGAAGAAATAGAAGAAGGGGCTACTGAAAAGGGTGGTAACCGCAGACATGCATGTTTCTGGCTCATTAGCCGTCATCGGTACGGTACAACCAAGAAAAGATGTGAAACATGGAAGCAAAGGTGTTGAATGAAACATGAGAAAATATAACAGAATTCAGAAGGATAGTCAAACACAACATTCGTGTCAGTAATATCAGAAGATCTCGAATATTCTAGACAACAATCAACATAGACACGGAGGTGCATATAACACTCCCGTCTGAAACTTCCGACCCAGATTAATGAAATAATAACAAGATGTACGAATAGTGCGTGACATATGAACAATAAGCAACGAATAGATTAGTGGGTATTGCACGAAAATAGAAGAAGGGGCTACTGAAAAGAGTGGTAACCGCAGACATGCATGTTTCTGGCTCATTAGCCGTCATCGGTACGGTACAACCAAGAAAAGATGTGAAACGTGGAAGCAAAAGTGTTGAATGAAACATGAGAAAATATAACAGAATTCAGCAGGATAGTCAAACACAACCTTTGCTCCCATGTTTCACATCTTTTCTTGGTTGTACCGTATCGATGACGGCTAATGAGCCAGAAACATGCATGTCTGCGATTATCACTCTTTTCAGTAACCCCTTCTTCTATTTTCTTATATATATATATATATATATATATATATATATATATATAAAGAAGATGTAGGAATATCGCGTGATATGTTAACAACAACAACAAAGAGGTTCATGGGTAATTCACGCAAAATAAAGGGTTACTGAAATAGAGTGGTAACCGTGGACATGCATGTTTCTGGCTCATTTTGCCTCCTCAGCACGGCATAACCAAATAAGGATGTGAAATTTGGGAGCAAAGATGTTAATCGAAACATGGGAAAACACAAAATAACGGATTTCAGCAGGGAAACCAAACGCGCATTTGTGTCTTCAATTGGAAGATCCCAAACTTTCAGGACAACAACCAACATCGACACGGAGGCGCATATAGCTCCCCCGCCATGAACCTTCCGACCCATAGCTGAAGAGGCAAAATGAGCCAGAAACATGCATGTCCACGGCTACCACTCTATTTCAGTAACTCTTTATTTTGCGTGAATTACCCATGAATCTCTTTGTTGTTGTTGTTAACATATCACGCGATATTCCTACATCTTCTTTGTTATTTGCTATGGGTCGGAAGGTTCATGGCGGGGGAGCTATATGCGCCTCCGTGTCGATGTTGGTTGTTGTCCTGAAAATTCGGGATCTTCCAATTGAAGACACAAATTCGCGTTTGGTTTCCCTGCTGAAATCCGTTATTTTGTGTTTTCCCATGTTTCGATTAACATCTTTGCTCCCAAATTTCACATCCTTATTTGGTTATGCCGTGCTGAAGAGGCAAAATGAGCCAGAAACATGCATGTCAACGGTTACCACTCTATTTCAGTAACTCTTTATTTTGCGTGAATTACCCATGAATCTTTTTGTTGTTATATATATATATATATATATATATATATATATATATAACCTTTGCAACGGGGGTGATTTTGGCATCTAAGAACACCAAAACGAAAAACTGCATTGATATTTTTCTGAAGTCGCGTCATGCTACTCACTACAATAGCTCTATTTCATTCTGAAATAAGCCTAAAAGGGTACAAGTATTAGAAAGAGACAATAACGTCATCCTATTTGCGTAAAACCAGCTGGGATTATTGGAGGTTATTAAATGTCATAGGTTGTCAAAAATATAATATAATTGAAGGGGATAAATGCAAAATTTTTATTTTCGGTACTATTGCAGATTTGTATACCTAAGACCAAGTTCTGTTCGTGCATAAAATATAAGTGTTTATACTGAGCGCTACTGCCATCTATGGGGCCAGTAAATATATTCACTCACAGAGTTTGTGAAAATGATTTCTGTAAAAACGATTTAAGTGTACTTATACCGGTTTTGCACTAAGTTTAGATTCCTATTCTGTACATTTCACAGAAGATAGTCTTGTTTATTGCGTTATTTTTGTAAAAATAGTTTTTAGTCCAGTTGTTTCATCAGTTCAGTAGTTGGTAGGTTTGTTTTAAATTTGATAAAATTCAGGAATTTTGGTTATGTGGATTTTCCAGAGTATGATGCATCTCATGTAGAATCAGATCCTTATCGAACTTATGAGGATGCTTATTATAATCCAGATGAGGATGGAAACCAATCTCATTTGGAAAATGAACAAGTAGGTGGAAGCTCTACATCTGGACATACAAAACCGGCTAAAACAAGGAAAAAGCTGAGACACGAGAAAAACTGGAAAATAAATCAATTGCGAACTGCGGGAAAAGAATACAAGGCTCATAAAAATGTTATACATGAGAGAAAGATTGGGAAAGTATGATCATGTATGTAGATATTAGTGTAATACTATCATTTCTGAAGGAGACAGACAAAAACTGTTTGACGACTTTTACAAAATTCCAAGTTATGACTTGCAAACAGCATATTTTGTTTTTTGCATAAAAAGGATGATGTCAAGAGACAAAAAGCAACAAATGGGAAAAATAGAACTTTCAGTACAAAAATAATGATTATGAACAAGCGGGTTTGCAAAAACTTCTTCCTTTAGACTTTCGACAGCATCAATAGACGATTTACAACAGTTTGTGAAAAATCTGGACGCTTAGGTATTTGCAAACCTGACTTCACGGGAAAACCCCCTAGTATGAACAAAATTAAGGAACATTCTCCATCATATCAAGAGCTTTCCAAGATACAAAAGCCATAAATCCAGAAAGGTTAACCTCCAATACAAAATACTTATCAACGGATTTGAATATTACCAAAATATATTCACTTTTTTAGGAATTCTGGACTCAGAATAATAACATATCTGTAGTTAAACTCTCTCACTATCGACACATTTTCAATACAGAATTCAATCTGACACCTGCTCCAAAAGTGATAGTCTTCAAAATTTAATCAAACATTCCAACGATGAGATGATAGTGAATTCGAGCAAAGTTTCTCTGGATCTTCATCAGCGAGAAGCTCAAAGAGCCGTTGACTGCAAAAATGTTGACATTGAAATCTGTTCTTGCTTAGTACATCAATTATTGCATACCCAAAACGTATGAACATGTCAATCTAACTGATAGTTAACATTAAAATAAACGAAAATATATTGAAATAAAAAACTAGGAACAATGCATCTTTTAGGTACATGTTGGATGTCACAGTGAATGTGTTCTATGTTTAAAAACTTCTACAAGTTTTTCCACTGCACAGACTTGTCATTCTAACAAAATCAATTTTTTTTAAAATATTCTTCCTTTACTGCTAACTTTCTCTTAACGATATCAGCTAATGTGGTAGTTGCAATAGCACTGGATAGTAGACGCTGGCTGGCCACAGTTTGTTTTTGAAGGAATGAATATTTCTGTTTCCAATGCATGTTGAGTGGAATACGTGTGGTCTGTATTTCCAGTATCATCACAGTGAGTATTATCCTGAACAATTTCCACTTGATCTGCAATAGAATCATCTGGGAATCTGAAACTTAACATGCTTTCATCTATATTAGATCCAGATATAGCAACAGGGCATATGGTGCTGAGAACTTTTTTTTCCACCTCATCCAACGAGCCAGTAAAGCTGGGACCACCGCCTGTGCGGTGTACATATTTATTTTGCTCTAATATTCTTTTTTGCGCCCTTCACCTGAAGTCTTGCCATGTCTATAAAATAGGAATTTCAACTCTGGGTACGAATTCTTTCCAAAAATATTCACCTTCTTCCACTGTTTCCAATCCTTCCTAGCCCCAGGGACAGAATTCAGTATTTCATTTATTTGTTCCCATTTCCCTTTGGCATCTTTGAAAATGAAGGATGCTGCGAATTATTGACTGATTAATTGTGAATATTTTTCATCTTTTAATAGATTAACTAATATGCTCTTTTGTTGCTGAGTGCAATGCTGTTTTATTTTGTGTTCACTCATTATAGTCTTTATTCTATGAAATCATCAACAAATTTTAAATCAACTGACAAAAATGACATAAATCACATAAAACTTCAAGATCATTCAAGGAACTCAAGAAAGTTGAATGTAATACATTGTTGACATATCGTATCCTTCAACAAATTTTGTCTCATGCGAAATTGAAGTCGATCGAGTAATCAGAATACGGTTTTTGAATGTCATGCGACAATTGCATACTATTTTCGGCCGACATTTGAGAATCAGCCCCCTGCATTTAGTAATATAGAAACAATTGTCAATTTCATAGAATTTTTATAATGTTTTCAATATATTGTGGAATAATTTATAAACAGTTAGTTTCATATAAAAAAGTAATGTGAGTAGATTCCACACAGTAAGAGTAGAAACAGTAAATTTTAAGAAGTCAGTTTAAAACAAATAAGGCAAACATTGTTACTGCGATGTTAAAAGTTATCCACGAAAGTAGACCAGTACTCACGTCTTCTAGATCTTCTTCTTCCTTCCTTGCCCGGACTTGTACTGTATTATGATTTTAGCAGTTTAGCTCTTAATAATGATGTGTAAGGGTGTAAAGTTCTATTTCCTGTCATTATTTTTAGTGCGATATCTCGTGTTATCTGTGATTACCGCTTTACTGTCCTAAATCACCGGATCTATGAGATAATTAAGGCTAAAACGTGAAATTTTATTTTTTGAGTAACCTTGTATATGGATCCGATTTACCTATTTAAAGATTTGGTATATACCTGCCTGCAGCTGGTTCAACAATAGGTTATTCGTATTGCATGGTTTAAAGACATTTACAAGGAAGGTCATATATCTAATATTTTCACATAAAAGAAACGACATTTTGAATAATATTACTTGTTCAAGTAAATTCAAGTGAGAATATAATGGACCCTAGTTTAACAATAACCTGCAGAAAATTCTATTTGTCGTTTTAGGACCAAGTATTCCCAGGTTACCGTCGAATTTAGAATGAGTTTAAATTGTTTTGGAAACCATATATGAACAACAATGTAGGTATAAGTTTGGTGTAAAGAAAGTCTTTAACAATAGTGTAAATCCGTTGCTCTACGGAGTCTTTGTGGAAATAGGAAACTTCCTATCTGTCATTATTATGTAAATCTGGAATATCTCTAAAGGACAGTATCAGGGTCGGAGTAAACAACCGAAAACATTATTGATTTTCACAGAAATTCGCCTCAGGTCCGGTCCTGGCAACTGTAGCCTGAACAGTGGAAGTGTCAGCTCTTGTGAAAACAGATTTGTTTCGATAGCCATCGTAGTTCAAAAATTGAATAAAACATTTTATAGTAACTTTAGAAGTGTTCTCACATCATAGAGAAAGTACTGTAAGTAAGCTTTTAAAATTTCATAGCTTCATATCAAAATAGTGATTTTTATTAGTCATATTGCTATCAATTTCACACCGGTTTGAAGAAAGAACTTACAAAAACCTGCTATTATCGCACTGATATTAGGTGGCCTGTGCCAAAGCAGGTCCGTACTTTCAAACAAAAGCGATCTGAAATTTAAAATTAATTATATTTAGTAAAAATGTTGGCACTTCTGACTACAGAAGCTTTCAGAATGCAAACTCCACTAAAACATACTTCTCTGCGCTTACACAGCTACCATTTCCTAGCAATTGTTTTCCCAGCCATTGCTAATATAAAAATTTAAGAGTATCTAATATGACTAGGTGAGCTAATTAATCCAAAAAATATTCTATTCACATCAAGGCTGTCAAACAACTGAATCTGCATCTACCTTTCAAATAAAAATATTGTGGATCAATTCATGACCCATCCCGGAGGGGTAATAAATATCAATAGTAGCTTAATTCAAGCACGTAAACTCGTGACGCCATTCGAAAGATTAGTTCTCTCAAACGTATGTCCCACTATTCCACATTCACTATCAATTGAAGAGCTCAATAAGAACGATCTCAATCCAGTCTCACCAATGTCCTTCCTAAAAATTAGCTCTACCCTTCCCGAATACAATCATATCTACAGCTTCAGACGACAAATCTTAATTTCACCACCTACAGTGCAAATACCTGAATGTCTCCTGATTACACATGAGATTACACTACTTATAGAATCTACCTATCTCAAGACTCTCTACTACGTTTTTTTTTAAGAAGCCTGGCCACACAACAGCAAACTGTAAAACATCCCAACCTCAATTAAATGAACGATCTCAAATTTCTATCCAACTTTCCTACCAACCGACGAACACCCAAGTCAATACTTCCCAAGCACACGCTGTGGTCCTATCAGAGTCCCTTATAACATCTCATTCCCAGAATATTTCTTCCATAAACATGGAATAAGTTCAATAAAACAGCACCAAACGTAGTTATGAAGAAATAATTACACCCCCTCCTCAAACTGCTGAAAACGAACTGGCGAAGTCAAATGAATTTCCTTTTGCCAAACCAAACAGACCGAACAAAAAGCCAACAAACAAACAAAATATCCCTACAGAAACTCTGATGGAATCAGTTAGAAAAGTTATTTCTGAACAAAATCCTCCAATCCATGGAATTGGTACATTTTGGTTTGCATCTAATGGGGGATAGTTCTGATTTTTTATAAGTTGTATGTATGAGGGGGTAATGACAAATATAATTTTTCGACCTCTAAAGCCCTCCGGAACATTGGAAAATTCTTGGAAAACCATTAAATTTTCGATCGTTTTTCAGTTTCTGCCATTTTTTACATGTTTCAACAAAACGAGACCAATTTGGTCTGATAGTTCCCTAGCTACAGCTGTTCAAAGTTGCTGAGGTGAGTAAACAAAATGAAATACGACTTATGGAATAAGCATTATAATTTATAAAAAGAAATAATTAGAGTAAAACAATTTTAAGACTGTGTTATACATATTATCTTTGCATGTGGCGGTTGAAGTTGAGGTCGTCACAGGAGTTTTATTATTAGTTTTTCTTGTACATCTTTGATGGACCAGGCTGATCCCCTAAATCGACAGTACACCTTGTGCGAGCTTGCTTCGGTAGCATTTCGTCATCGACCAGCTCAGGGAGGTCGAAATCGTCATCTGATGGTGGGTCATCGATGGTAGGTTCGTCAATGTCCTCACACATCAGGTCTGATTTGTTATCATAAGATTGGCCGCTGCAGTGGTTGTAAACAGCTGAGCATTTGAGTCCTGAGTTTCTGCAACCACAGCTGCTGGTACAACCTTTTTTGCAGTTGCAGGAAATCATGTTTAGCAGTGGTTGAGGAGCTGGCGGTTTCGTCATCAGTTGAGGAATGAGGCCTCTAGTGCTCCGCATCCAGCCCCAATCAAGTGGGTTCTTCTTATTTCCAAGCCACATCTGAACCTGAAACAAGACCAACAACAAAATTAGGAATCGGAACTGTTCAAAAAGAAAATATTTTCACCTGGTGGTATGTTCGCAGAGAGTGAAACCTTGCAGCATCGCTGGTTGGAGGCAGCCTGGTGAGGTTCCTGTTGGTCTTAGCCGCCGCCCTTGTAAACATTTGGAAGCGAAGGTCGTTGAGATTTTGGGATTCACTGTTGTCTCTATACAGTGAAACGAGAAAGCTCTCTCCTGCTTTGGTGACCTGCTCAGGTATGCCATCGAGGTTTAGAAAAACTACACCATTTTGTTGGAGGCGCGGCTGTTTTTTCAGTGTTGATAAAACTTTCATTTTTCCTGGGCCAAAAAGTGTTGATGTTGTATCACAACCACTGAAGGCGTGAAGGAACAGTGCCAATTCGCGTTGTGCTTGGTGCGTGAAGGAATTCGTCGAGTCAGTTACATCAGGGATTTTTCCTCTTCCGCATTTTTCAAATATAATGTTGTTCTTTGGTATATTTGTTGAAGGGATGTGGTCTCCTCAATTTTGTGACAAACCACAAAGCATGACCAATAAATCTATGTCATCGCCGGCGATCTTCACAAACGTCGTATGTAGAAGACATGGAAATGGCTGTGGTTACTATTAGCCGGTCAGGATCTTCCTCTGCTTGTAGTGTAAGAATATTATTCCTCTCCAGTTGCATCTTCAGCATGTTGATCTAACTTTGTTCCCATCATTCAATAGGAGCTTATCCTGAGCAACTGGAGCAATGGTTGTCTCGTCAATGACAACATCAGGTGAGGACTTTGCTCCAACTCTACGGAGACGTTCTGAGCTTTTGGTGTTTTTTTTTGAAGCGTCAGATGGATAGATGGATACCCGTCGAAAACCACGATTATATTGGAGCCGTAGTAACTTTTCAAGTATTGGACATACCTGGTATCAATTTCTCCAAAAGACACATTCCGAGGCCACACAACTTTGTGGAGCAGATGTCCACCATCTACGACTACGTGCGTATCCTTCCCCTACTGCTCCTCATCCTGAGTCACAGAATTAAAGGCCCTGTAGAATGTTGACTTTGTACCTTTCCTGATTTCATCTTCAGCAAATAGTGCCAAAGGAAGTGGAGACAGTTCATGTCTCAAAAAGTCTTTCAACTCTTCGTCAGTCTTTTTCAAAATTCACATTCTGTGGAACAAGGTGAGAGGGTCGATGGTCACTCTTCTCTCTCTAATCGAAACAGAGCAGACTTCAGAGGCAAGCGTCTTCACTATATCTTTTCTAGTGAAATTCACATTTTGAAAGTTTTCACCAATCACCTTTGACATCGTCTCTTTGCCAATATTTTCAGCATTGTGACAGTTAACTGCAACTGCAACTAGCCCACCACTTATTGAAATTATGGAATCAATCTGTGGAAATGGAGGGTGAAGGTCAAAGAAATCACGCAGTTTTTGTACAACCTGTTCGTCTCTGGTCATTCTGGATGCTCTGACATCAATATGCTCCTCAGATGTACCACTCGTGATGTCGCAGTAGCTTTCAACATCTGTGCATATGTTTTGGAGGTAGACCGTTCCTAATGTCCATCGGCTTAGCACACTGTCTGTCATGCCGCGACCCTGGGTAAAACTTCCGTAGGATTTCATTGATCGCATTAGGACAAATTATTTTTCTCAAAAAATTTTAAATCTCTTTACGAACAAACCTAGAATTGTCAAACATTTCTATGCAAGAATAGGAATCTATCTTGGCGAACTAAATTACCCGCTTCCCGAATGTTTCCCTGTCGAATATCCTCACACTCCATCATGGACAACCAAAAGCATTAAATTAATCACCCAGCTCATCTCATTCGACAAACATTGCATTAGCCATACGCTAATTAAAGCATCTCTAAAAGACATACCAAAATTTCGTACATATTTATACCGATGCATCAAAATCTAAAAATGGTACCGTGCTGCCATTATCACACCAACCTCGAAATATTTGTTTAGAGCTCCTCCAGTCTCACCTGCTTTCTCTGCTGAATTACATGCAATATACCATGCCACTCTCATCGCTTCTAGTTTAGATGAATCTAACTACCTGAAACTCACAGATTCTCTCAGCTCAATCCACGCCATTCAAAAAATTTACACCACGAATTCTTTAGCAGATAAAATCAAGCGGGAACTACAATATATAGAAGATAACAACAAAGATATCAAGAGTGAGTGCTCGTCACTCGCGCCATGTCACGTCTCGACTCCGCCCTCTTTTATATATTTTTGCGCTAGACGACAGACACTCTTATACCGAAAATTTCGTCTTTCTCTTCTCCCCGCAATTCTATTTTTTTAATTAGTTAAAAAGTATATTATCTACGGGCAAACTATGCATACATTTGCCATATAATTCATATGTGATCTTCCATTTGCAGCATCAATGATAATTTTCCATGTATTTATTAAAAAGATATTCAGTTCTAAAAAATAAAAGTTGTAACTTTTGTAAAAATATTTCTAAAGTTGAACGTTGGCCATGTGTGGTCTCGATATTTCGGAAAGAGAATTAATGTCGCTACCGGTGATTCATTTCTTGAAGTTGTGGTGGTCGATGATTGAGTTTCATCCGCACTGATGCCCTGAATATGGAATCAGGGCGTTATTCTTGACGTAGTTCCCAACGTCATGCATACGCAAGCCTGTGAATGCTCTATTTGCGAATAGTTCCTAAAATTGATATTCTCGTGCACCGTTCCTAAAATCATCGAATTGTATCGTCCTCACAACAGCGTCAGTTGACGTAACAACACAAATGTCATTTGCCATTTTGTAACGTCAAATTTAAATAAGTTTTTCAAATATGTTATCAATTTCTCCTATAAAAATGAATTCTACAATCAGTTAATCAGTAGTATTAAACCCAAATTGAATATTAGTATCCCGAACAACTTATGAAAGCCAATTTGTTAATTATAAATACTAAAAAATGTATACCAGAGATGAACGAATTTACCTCAACATATGTTTCGGTAAATAAGAAAGCACTATAATTATACATAAAATCTATGAAGTGGATAGACGTTGCAGAGAATGAAGAGATATTTCAGATATTAATTTCACAAAACTTTTGGTTGTGTTAATAGGAAGAATTTGACATAAAGATTTTGTCATCATAGGAGAGCTTCATATGAGTGTTTATTTTTGGATTCATATGTATGTGTAGGTAACTTAATTTTATTTTTCATAGTATGATATTTTACAGATGCACACAGAAAACATAATTTCATTAAGTCAAAGATTTTGTTTATATTATACAGTGGGTCACTAGGGCACATGCTGGAACTAGACATAATAATCTAAATAAAGCTTCTTTGTATAATCTCTAAAAGTGGCCTATACATGTTCTGGAAGCACATCCCCAAGAAAATAGGCCATACCTGAGATGGCTTTTCACTAGACCGTAGTACAATATCTGCAAGTATTGACATTATACATGATACATAAATATTTTAAACATAAAGCATAATTTCTAATTTTTTTCTATAACAAATATATGAAGCTATTCTTCTGGTCTCTAGAATTAAGAAATGGCAAATTATGTTTTATTAGAATTTAGAGTAAGTAATTTATGACGAAACCAATCCTTAATTAATCTTAGATCATTTTCAACTATTTCAAATCATACCAATTATCTATTTAATAAATAATGGCTGTATTGTCTGCGACTCTAATGGTATATATCCAGTACTGCTCACTGAAAACAATTCATTTATACAAAGATTGAATAACACAGAATCCAAAAGTGTTTCTTTGTTATAATTATTTATTGAATAACGTATATTTTGTTGTTTATAGAATTTTAACAGTATTAACAAGTTTGTTGTTTTTAAATGTGAAAAATTTAAATTTCTGGGTTGTTGGTCTCGAATTTCATCTTCATGTATAGTTTAATAATCATATTTCAAAAATAGAAATCTGAATAGTTTTTTCAAAGTTGAACAGAGGGTTTTCCACTTTAGTTGTGGTTTTCTAGGTGAAATCAATAAATAATTCTATTATGAAGTCTTTGTAAAGTTCTTTTGTTACCATTATTCATCCTTATTCTTCAAGTAATTGTTCGATAACTGTTTACATTATTAAATAACGTGTATTTTGTTGTTTGTAGAATTTTTTGTAACAATATTAGCAAGTTTGGGGTTTCTAAATGTGAAATATTTAAATTTCTGGGTTGTCGGTATGAAATTTCATCTTTCAGTATTTTAAATTTTTTTTGATGTATAGTTTGATAGTAATATTCCTAAAATAGAAATCTGAATAGTTTTTTTTCAAAATTGAAGAGAAGGTTTTCCATTTTAGTTGTGGTTTTCTAGGTGAAATCAATAGATAATTGTATTATGAAGTTTTCGAAAAGTTCTTTTATTACCATTATTGATACTTATTCTTCAAGTAGTTGTTCGATAACTGTTTACATTATTAAATAACGTATATTTTATTGTTTATAGAATTTTTTGTAACTATATTAGCAAGTTTGGGGTTTCTAAATGTGAAATATTTAAATTTCTGGGTTATTGGTCTTGAATTTCATCTTTCAGTATTTTGATTTTTTTTATGTATAGTTTAATAATTATATTTCAAAAATAGAAATCTGAATAGTCTTTTCAAAATTGAGGAGAAGGTTTTCCGTTTTAGTTGTGGTTTTCTAGGTGAAATCAATATTATGAAGTCTTTGGAAAGTTATTTTATTACCATTATTGATCCTTATTCTTCAAGTAATTGTTCGATAACTGTTTACATTATTAAATAACGTATATTTTGTTGTTTATAGAATTTTTTGTTACAATATTAGCAAGTTTGGGGTTTTTAAATGTGAAATATTTAAATTTCTGGGTTGTCGGTATCAAATTTCATCTTTCAGTATTTAAATTTTTTTTGATGTATAGTTTGATAGTAATATTTCTAAAATAGAAATCTGAATAGTTTTTTCAAAATTGAAGAGCAGGTTTTCCATTTTAGTTGTGGTTTTCTAGGTGAAATCAATAAATAATTGTATTATGAAGTCTTCGGAAAGTTATTTTATTACCATTATTGATCCTTATTCTTCAAGTAATTAAATGAGTGAAGTCAGCTGAGTGTACCAGAGAAAAACAATTATCGAAAAGAAACCAAATTTTGTATTTTGGTACAAGAATTCTTGTACCAAAATACAAAATTTGGTTTCTTTTCGATAATTCTTCAAGTAATTGTTCGAAAACTGTTTACATTATTAAATAACGTATATTTTGTTGTTTATAGAATTTTTTGTAACAATATTAGCAAGTTTGGGGTTTCTAAATGTGAAATATTTAAATTTCTGGGTTGTCGGTCTTGAATTTCATCTTTCACTATTTTAATTTTTTTTATGTATAGTGCAATAATTATATTTCAAAAATGTAAATTTGAATAGTTTTTTCAAAATTGAAGAGAATGTTTTCCGTTTTAGTTGTGGTTTTCTAGGTGAGATCAATAAATAATTGTATTATGTAGTCTTCGGAGCAGCCTTATACCAAACATTGGGCCAAGCCTTATAAATTTTTTTTCTTGCCAAATGATTTTTTAGATCAGCTTAAAATTAGTTGGAAAATAACTATGTATATATAAAAATTTTATCTGAATAAATTTCAGTCATTAAATTGAGAATTATTTGGAGGAATGTTTCTTTGTAAGTATCAATTGGAAATAGAAAAAGGTGGATAAATTTAATATACGACATGGTATTTTACGCGATTTCAAAAAATTTTGTGATTTTAATTTAATTAGGTATTTGAATTGTCTATTAAATGGAATTTTATTCTTTCTAGAGTCACTTGAGACGTGTACATGGCGCAAAGTTTTACTGATATCCGTAGATAGCAGTTTTGGTAGTATAGCACTTTGTTGGATCCCCTCTCATATTGGAATAAAAGGAAACGAAGAAGCAGATCTGGTCGCTAAGGAAGTTGCTAATAGTGCTAGTGCGGAGTGCGTGAGTTTTCTAACGAGCGCCGATATAAAAACAAGCTTAAAATATAAAGTGCGCAGTGAGTTGGAAATAAAATTGGAAAACATCTAGAAACAATCTACGAGAAGTGAAAGACTTAGTGAATCCATGGTTAGTGCTACCCAAAAATCGTAAAGACGTAGTTCTTCTAACGTGTCTTCACCTCCATCACACTCATAGTTACCTATTTGACACCAAGGTAGAACCCACATGTAAAAACTGTAAGTGCAAATTAACTGTTAAACACATAATCGTATTGGAGTGGAGTGGAGAAATCGCAACAGGTATTGAACAAACATACACTACAACTCGCTTAAGACCTGTACAGGTTGCGCGCGGGCGTTCTCTTCTTTAATTCAGGTTTCAAATACATTTTATCCCTATTTCAATTTATTGTTAGATGCATTACACTTCTTTGTATAATTGAGTATTCCTTTATTGTTTCCAACGTTTATCTCTTTTTTTTTCTTTTTTGGTTACATACTTAAATCTACACATTTAAAATATATCTCTCAATCAGGGAGTGAACGGTAGACCTGTCAACATGTAAGATAAATGATTTGAACAGCCCTATCGAGTTAATTTCTAATAAATAATTTTTTCTCCAAATGACATTAAAAGCGGCCTTTTAATGACACTTGGCAGGCTTAGAAGTTGTACTTTTAATGCATAGGCAGAAAAAGTCCACTTTTACTGCCTAGGCAGAAAAAGTTCGTTGCTAGGCAACCTTCCAAGTAATAATTTAAATCAAACTGGTTATTAAAATTGACAATGATATTAAGAACACTCAAAATGATGCTGATGATAATAAACTGGTTTTATTGCATTAAAACTACAAACTACAACACGAAATTTTTATTTATTAGATATATTTATGGTGAATTGTGAACAATTATTTAATACAATTGAACTCTGTCCACTTCCCTCCTATCCAGTAAAATTAACAACTTTAGTATCCACACTTGATACTCCGGAAACGCCAGAAAATGTTTTATTGCCGATGTTCGACTTATTGGCTAGCGAGTCCTCAATATAGCCCTCCGCGACGGCGGAAGACTTCCATCCTCCATGTTTCTTCAACATTGTTATGTCCCCACCAGAATGCACCAGCAACGTGGCCGAAGTTCTGCGAAAGCAGTGCCCGGTATACTCTTTCGCATGGGATAGTCCCAGAAAAGTAGCAATTTCTTCTGGCATTTTACCGAATTTGTGAATGCCAATGAATTGATGATGTGCTTTACCGTTCGCATACTTATAGAAGACACGCCGATTATTTAAATTCGAGGGTCTGGAGGCTGCATATTTTCTGTAAACGCTTAAATATTCCGTTACTACAAAAGATCTTGATCTTTTGGTTTTAGTATTTGGTAGCATAATTAACAATTTGTCACCCATATCATTTATATCATCTGTTTTCATTTGCAAAAGCTCATCACATCTACAAGCCCCAGCGACTGCAACAATAAGTACAACCTAAAATATAAATTGAAAATTAGTTCTTTAATCCATAATAGATCATTTTCAATATATTCCTACGTTCGTACACAAATACAGTTCATCTGGGGCATCTGATAAAAATTTCTCGATTTCTTCTCTTTGAAAAACTCGGGATTTTTTTCCATGGAAACCGTCTGATTGGCGTTTCAAAAAAGCCCGTAACTTCAGGTATTTTGCCAAATCAATGTTATTTTTTATGTACAGGGTAGCTTTCAACATCGAATAGGTAGACCATAACGTTGAAGGCTTCATTTTCATTGAAAGATCGGAAAAATAGACAATCAGCACATCTTCAGAGAAAGATCCTATATTTTTCTTCTGTCTATATTCCATGAATCTGCTGTATGTGAGTTCATATACAGTTCTTGATTTTTCCGGTAAAAGGTTAAATTCCACATCTCGCGCCTGGTTTCTTATCTCAGGTGGTGTTAATTGCATCAATTCATCCTCACTTTGCAGTAAATCCATTTCTAACATGACAACTTTTTAAAATTGACAATGACAAAGTAAACAGTAAACAAACATATTCAACTAACGTCATCAGCGGTAAACATAATAACGCAGGGCCCAGTTACCTTTGATAAAATAATTTAGTTATTTGGATATTGATAATGAAATGCAATTTAAATATGAAAAAGTCGATTTTGCGTAGAATTGGAATAAATTTGAAGAAAAAATTATATGTTTCACACGGCAGAAAAGCAGATTTAGTGCCTTGGCCGCGGCATTAAATCTTGTGCTTTTATGCCTAGTAAAACAAATAACTATTGTATGCGGCTGGTAAAAAGTTGTAAATTATGGTACTTACAAATTTCAATGATTTTTGTCCAATGGTTTTGTTTTTTATAGCAATTTCTATATTTACTTTAAGTTTGTGTCGGGTGTTGTAATTGTGATCGATTGTTTGTAGTGTTGATTTATTTTTATAAATTTGTATAACGATATTGTAAAAATATGTCTGTCTAGTATCCAATAACGATGTTTCTGAGGATAGAGAGTTAGCTGGGTAAAAATTTGTTTTTTTATAATTTATTCTCAAAAACCTTCTTTGTATAACTTCTAATTTTTTCAGGTGTGTTTTTGATGCAGAACCACAGCACAATATAGCGTAGTTAATTCTGGATTCAACAAGTGAGTGGTACACTACTCTCAGGTTTCAAGATAGTTCTCATATATTCGATTTTGTATAATAGTGGTCTTAAATTGTTTGCAATATTATTTATATGTAAATCCCATCTAAGGTGGGAGTCTATAATTACTTCTAGATATTTAATACCATTCATCAATTTTTTAATTTTCTTTCCTGACTTGTCTGTTCTCAATTCGGTAAATTGGGGTAAACTATTTTTATAGCTACAAAATGTGACAAAAAACGTCTTTTCAAAATTAATCGTCAGCTGCCTACAGTCAAACAATTCAGAAATATTGTTAAAATCTGTCGCAATTTCTTCCTTCAGCTCTAGCCACGTATTACCCTGGTAAAATATCGCCGTATCGTCAGCGAAACCGATGATGTTTCCCTTAGTTTTCAAATGAAACAAGTTATTAATATATATATTAAGAATAGAGTTGGTCCCAGATCTGTGCCCTGAGGTACTCCAAATTTGATTCTCCTATTATGGCTAAACCAAGCTTCTATTTCAACAGCTTGTTCTCTATCGCTCACGTAACTTTTAAGTGCAATGGAACTTCGCGAATTCCTATATCCTCCAAGGCCACCAGGAGCTGACTATGAGATTCGGTGTCGAATGCCTTGGCAAGATCCAGGAACACGCATATTCAAGGCTTAGTTGTATCCAGCGAGGCATAGATTTGGTTTATCAAGGCAACTATAGCATCACTTGTTGAAAGTCCTTCAAAGGAACCAAATTGAGATTGTGATAACATATTGTATTTATTTAACTATGCAGTTAACCTAGATTTTAGGGATTTCTCGAAAAATTTTGCAACTGTTCATATTAGTGAGATAGGTCTGTAGTTTGATAAAAAAAAATTTTATCCCCTTTTTTATGTATTGAAGTGATTATGGCCTTTTTAAATTCTGCTGGGCACTTCCCTGTTTCGAAAATGGAATTGATCAAATCTACTAAATATGAAGCGATCACTTCTGCATTTTCTTTGATAGCTTCAGATGTAATGTTGTCTATACCTGGTGCCTTTTTGTTTTTTAATGTTTTAATAATGTCTAATACTTCTGACTCTGTTACAGGAGTTAAAAAGAAGGATGTATTCATCTGAATTCGATCGTTTTTGCAGACAGGATTAGTTGGAATATTTATTTCTCTTGCTAATTTTTCTCCAACGTCAGAGAAAAAGTCGTTTAATTTTTGTGCTATATATTTTTCGAAGGGGATGTAATTCAATATTCTGCGTGGTATTAGCCAGGAATGTAGTTGTTTTGCCCTTCGAAGAACGGTCAGGCCAATAAGTCGAAATTATCGAAATTTCGACTAAAACAGGTGTAGTAGAAAATCGAAATTTATATATATATATATATATATATATATATATATATATATATATATAGGTTCCTTAGTTGTGGCTCCATCCTCTGTAACTATTTCCTCTATTTTATCTTTATTTTGATTATTATTACTATTTTTACAACCTTTTATGAGTGTCCACAATTGCTTGGAACTATTTTCACTTTCTGTTATTCGCTCTGAGTAATAATTTAACTTTGCGGCCTTAATAGTTTTATCGACAATTCTCCTGTAATTTAGGTACTCTTTTTTTTCGATATTTCCAGGGTCTTTAAAAAGTTCCCTGTAGAGTTTATCCCTTCTATGAATAGAAGTTATTATACCCTTTGTAATCCATTTTTTCCTTTTCATGAACCTACGATTCACTTTCGTCGCAAAAATGTGATCGATGCAACTTTTAGACAAATCATAAACTCTAGTGAGCTTATTTATTAGAGAACAAAAGCCGCACTCTTCCATATAATATTCAAATAATTGGAAACATTGTCGCTAGTCAATTTCAAATTGATATGCATATCGCCAATTAAAATGTGCTCGGTAATTGTTAATTTACTTTCTTCTTCTAGGTATGTCTCGAGATCACAGAGAAATGCATCATCATTAACTGGTGGAGGCTTATATTTTGAGGTTATAGCCATTTGGTTACTATTTTTCTTTTTTAATATTACTTGTATGGCACAACACATTCCTATAGATATCGCATTATGTTTATATTCAAATTTATTTTTAATAAAAACTATAACTCCATCATTTTTGTTTATATTACCCTCACTATATAGTAAGTCGTAGTTTTCAAGCTGAAACAAGCTGTAGTTATGCACAGAAAAGGTTTCATTCAAAACTATGCAATCATAGGAAAATGAAAGTTGATGTAAAAATATTTTCAATTTATCCAGGTTTTTGTTTACGCTACATATATTTTGATGGAAAATAGTGAATTTCTGACCATTTATATTGCTGTAAATATTATTAATTTCATTTGTTGACTTCAACTCTAAGGTATTGGATCCATTTTGCGACCTGGTGCAGTTTTGTGAAACTAGGGACAAACTGAGGATATGAGATCGCTTGAAATAATATCAAAAAATAACAAAAGTATATTGAATAGATGAGGCTCTTACTTGATGAAGATCCATACTGAACGATGAAATAAAACAATATAGTTTGTTTAAATCTTCATATATTTGAACTAATGTTCAATTAAAATTGTTGACGCGTTTCACTAACACAGTAGCTTTGTCAAAACGAATGAGGGTAAAATATAAAAATGTCTTAATATATACAGTGCTAAATCTATTTACTAAGGTTAACAATGGTATTAAAAGATATTACTTGGAAATTCATTCACTACAAACATTCCTAAGCTATCTTCTAGGTAAAGAGGTTCAATAAAGGAGACTGATTGATATCTATTTGGTCATTAAGGAGATTACCTGAATATTTATTTTTGTTAATCTCTAGGGCTTCTATTTTACCCTCATTCGTTTTGACAAAGCTACTGTGTTAGTGAAACGCGTCAACAAGTTTAAATTGAACATTAGTTCAAATATATGAAGATTTAAACAAACTATATTGTTTTATTTCATCGTTCAACAAAAGTATAACTTTGCCTCTAACTATTAAGAGAGTATAATCTTAACCATAGCCCCCTCAAGAGAAAGATTAAATAAGAAAACAGAGCACACAACAGTGAAGGGAAGAGATGAAGTTATACCCTTTTTACACTTGAGGATGAATTGTTCCTGGTTCTGTAATGAAGATTTGGATCTGATTTTCCGTTTGAGGCTACTTTTGAGAAGTTCTTCTTGTCTTTGGGTGCGTGTGGTTTTTCTAGTATTCGATTTACTGCTTCTTTGTCTGGTTGATTTCGGTCTCGACGTTCTTTTTCGTCTATTTCTGGTGTTTTGATTGATTGATGGTGAACAGGTGTTCCAGGATCGCTGCTGGAAGTGTGCGTTTTAGCGCTTTCTTCTTCAGCTGGATACGTTAGTTGTGATGCATGATATGTAGTCTCATTTACATGAAGCTTGCCCCCTTAATGAAGCAGTTTAGTACGTTGTTTTGTTTGGCAAGATACAGGTGTGTTCTTAAAATTTTGGTCTCGGCTAATTGCAATTTGGTTTGATCATGTACAATAGAAATTCCAGTTCCTTTTAGGTTCTTAATATTTTTGAAAATCTTCTGTTTCTTTAAATAGCATAGAAACTCCAGTTTAATCGGACTCGTTTTACTACGGCCCAGTGTATAGATATTATTAAAATCAGATTCGGATAACGTCAGACTTGAGGGTATCAATTACTTCGGAATTAGTCAGTTTATCTTCCTTTCTTTCCAATCCAAATACAATAATGTTATTTCTCTTATTGTCTCTTTCTAACTACTCAACCCTATTCCTCAACAGCTCATTCTCCTTTCCTATATTATTTATTGTGTGTATTTAATTCTCAACTTTTAAGCTTAGCCTAACTTCTGTAGCATTTATTGATGATTTTAGGTCTGCAATTTGCTTTTGTACACGTTCCAACAAATCTCTATTAGTAATATCATTCTAGTTCATATTTCCGTGTATGGACACCTTTATCTAGTTTTGGATGTAAGTAAAAAAGTTTTGTGTCAGCTGTGTTTTGATAAGAATTTGTTTTTGATAGATACTTAATTCACAAGATTCGAATTTTCTTTTAGTTCAAGCTGATTAAGCCAAAATTATTTAATCTTATGTTATTTGAATAAATAATAAATGACTTACAGTAGTCGCTGTGATTTTTCTATCACTTTAACTGTAGTAACACAAAATACTTTCACAGTGTAAATATTGTATTAATGTTTCTCAGAAGGCGACCAAACACTATCTCAAAATTGTATTACTATCTAGAAAAATGCTTTGTAACTCATAAAAAGTAACAATTCATATTAGTCGCTAATAATCAGTATATTGGTTGATGCGAATTTTATAATAAAAAAAATCGTCTCAGTGTATTGTAAAATGTATGCCTAACAAAGTAGGTAAAAAAATGCTGCACAATCAAAATATGTTTAATCGCGCATTGTATAATCGTTGCTCTACAAAACCTGAAACTGCTTGTTCAGAAGAATGCTTGAAATCATACTTTTTTTCCACGTTTCTATAGCAAACTGAATTTTAAAATGTTTTCCTCTCAAATTCCGTCTCCTGGGGTAATGTTTATCCAGATAAAACATCGAATCACATTTTAATTCAGCATAGACAATTCTTCTTCACAATGGCGGAAAATTTCGGATGAGAAAAAGTAGGTACATGAAATTAGAGAGAAGAGAGCTGATAATGCATTTAAAGTACACTTTAAAAACTTGAAACAATCAGACTACTTGCTGATAAGAGTTAATTGTTCAGATTAGAGATTTTGAACGAGGGAGCATATACCTTGTATTGAGGAAGTACAATTACAACGAAACTGGTACAAGTTATACACTTCTTTTAATTGTGAATCAAATCTGCTACTACCATTTCTAAATGAAAAGTAATTCAATATCTATCGATGTATATATCAAGAGAAGCAGTTGTACATTTCCAGTCAACGATCAAAAATTTTATTTTAAAAATGTTAATTTCCAAATGAAAATTCGTTTATCTTGTATAAAATTCAATTACAGATATACGAGAACTTGTTACTTATTTAAATTATTATTTGAGTAGTATTGCGTTCATAAATTTTTTTTGGTGTAGGCATTAAAAAACGAGAAGAATGGTCCGTGATATTACAGCTAAATTGGCAGGGTTTTAATCATTAATGGGTGTTCGGATCATAAAAATCTTTATTACGAATATTAACTGGATTATCTGCTAAAAGACAAAGTAGATCTATTAGGGAAAGGGAGTTACAATTTATAAATAACTAATTTAAATTTTTACAAAGGAAAGTTTCATTGAAGTGAAGAACATAATTTTTTTACGTTTATGTCACAAAGAAAACTTATTGAACTCTATTTAGTGGAAAAACTAGTATCTTTATTGCTCTAGTGCAGCGGTTCTCAAACTTTTTTGGTGACGGAACCCTTTTGGAAAGCGAAATTCTTGACGGAACCCTACAATAAAACTTTTGTTTTTGAAAATGTATTCTTTATTGATAAACATAATAAAAATACAATGTAACAGTTGTAATCGTTTTGCTCGAGCCTCAATTTGTAATCCTTCTGCTCGGGCGTCGATTTGTAATTGTCGTGTGTAGTCAGGGGGTAGAACATGAAATTATTTTGACATTCCAATCTTGTTGACAGTTCTCAGTGTCATTATAATAGTAAACATGAAAAATAATGATTTTGCTACTAATTCTTATTAAACATGATGTATTATAATAATATAAATACATTTATTTATTCTTTTAGGGGTTTAGATACTTTTAATGACGTATATGCCAAATTTACAAATTATTATATTGTTTAAAGATGATTTTTATGGTCTGATATACAAGTTATGAGTGAATTATTTTAGGAAGCACTGACAATGGTAAATGTTCAGAATATTATTTTAGCATCTCTATATTTACATTAAACAAACGATATCATAGGTACATATTCAATATATAACTCATTTTAATTTCATTCATATCATGAAAAACAAATAATTCCCTATGTTTTGGCAACTTACAACCAAATTCACGCTTGAAAACCTCATACTCCAACACCTTCAAACCCTTATAGATGTGATGAGTTCAAATCCCCTCAAATTCAAATTTAACAGATATTGGCCATGTTAATAGCTGCTTAAATTTCAATTTCACATTAAATATTTTTATTCATTGATTTCTTTTATAATAAACTGTGTCTGTTCATTCCTTGTAATGTATTAATCTTGACTTGACCTGTCTATTTTATAAATCTACTTAACCTACTATTTACAAATAACTATTATGTATTAATTTAAGTACTTGCAAGATTATTAATTATTCATTTAAGAGTAGTAATTATTATCCTATATACAACATTCTACATTTCACAATTCATTTATTTATCTCTAGAATTGCTTATAAAATTATTATTTATTTTCTATTTCAGATTATTTATGAATACCATCCTTTAAATGTTATTTTTTTTTCTTTTTAATAAATAATTTTGAATTATTAGTCGTATCTATTATTTTAGCTTGTCATATGGGTGCTTTATATAGAGGTATAGTATAGTTGATTATTCTGGCATACTTATTATCTAATATCTATATCTTTGTTAAAACTAATGGATTTATATACAGTGTACATGTTATTTTTATAATTCTTTCTTATCATTTTCATACTTCTAACATTTCGGTCCATGCAAATCATTTAGCCACTATCAATTCCATCGACACTATTTTCTCATTCCTATTCATTAAATTATTTATAATTATATACTATTATATCCTCACAATCTAAAATTCCACTCAATTCCTCTTCTTTATAATAATCATTATTTTATTTATTTTCAATCTTATTCAACCATATCTTGATTTTGAAAGTCTATTTATCATCCATTAAATCTCAATTTCTCTTCATATTTATTATTGATTTTTCTTTATATCTTTCCAGTACATCTGTTCCAATAATTACATTCTATCTATGTTCATAATTACCATTAGTAAGATATCTATAATTGCCATATATTTTTCATTCACCTCTTTATTTTTCTATTATTTCTGCACCTAATTGTATTATTTAAAATATTGCATTTTTTATCATTTACTAAATTGTAATTCATTTTTCAAATTTGTTAATCATTATTATCATTTAAATTGTTGTAGTTATTAGCCGAATACCTATCTATTCTAATTATATATTTACACATCCTAATTTCTATCTATTTTATCAAACGTTTCACTTCTTACACTTCTTTCTATTCATTAGCTCATTCTTTGTATAATTGAAGGACGTGAAAATTTATTTTTCCAGTTTCATTTCCTTATAAATATTAAAAACAAATATTAAACAAAATAAAATTATCCTATATTATTTACACACTTCAGTCTCATAATATCACTTATTCCCCCTTCTAATTCATATTATGCATAGTACTTGAAAACATTTTCAATATTAAATACTCCTCTTAATTTTCCTGTATGTGGATCTACTAATCTATAGCTGTTCTGGGCATTTTCATTATCAAAGAAATGCCTGTGGATATGGTGTACACACTAGATGTAAATTGAGTGAATGAAAACGACGAATACTCAGTGTGTATTAGTTTATTACTTTCCAGCTAAGCGCTTTCGGCTATTAAGCCATTATCAAAGCCGTCCTATGAAAAATTACAAAGCTTGTGAAATTTTGAAAAAACAATTTAAAAAAGGTTAAACTTACGTCATTTAAAAAAGTAGTTGTCAAAGCCATCAAGTTGATTAAAAACAATACTCAAGATAGAATCATCGTTATGATTGAGTCATTGGAATAAAAACATTAAAATACCCTATTGGAAGGGTGTAAAATTATAATTCACATGATGTAAATTCACTCAAAATTAAAAAACTGAATGAAAACAGATGACAAGTTTGACATTAGAATTACGGTGGCTAATAAGCCAGCGCGCCGTAAAAGCAAGTGCATGACAATACAACATATTTACACGACGAACACTGAGTCAAAAGCATGATTGAAAAGATGAAAAAATTCCTATAGTGAACTGAAAATTGTAGGGAACCCCGAATATTACATTTATTTTTAAATTTGAAAATGAAGTTAAAGATGTGAATAAAGCAAAAAAAATTGAAAAACTATTCAAATTCAATTCCCAACATTCATCCAATTTAGATGAATAGCAAAATCCCCCTCATCCCTCAGCTGCATACTGAAACTGAATTAAGAGGTTGGATCCATTCCCCAGCCAGTCAGGAACAAGCGTAGTAACCTAAATGTGTGAAATGCTAGATAACATAAATCAAATATTTAGTTGTAAATGCATGCATGGAGGAGCTTATATAATCTATTGAGTCTTTCCTATCTTCTATTAATTCTTTACCTCTATTTCTTCTTTCTTCTATTTTAAGTTTGCTCAACCTTATTCACTTCTCACATTTTTAGACACCAGGCTATGTATGGGTCATAGTTTGGTTAAGCATATAAGCTACGTAATAACTTGAGCAAATCATCCTCCTTTTCACTTTCCCTTATTTTCTTATTATTTTGCGCATGCCTGGTTCTTGACGGTCTTAGTATGGATCTAGGTTTGTCACAGCCATGGCATGGCTGCTATCCTTTCTTCTCTTTATAAACTTTGTTTCTTCTCTTCTATGCATGCCTAGTATGGATCTAGGTTTGTTATAACTACACGCCTTCTCTGTCTTCTCCTTACACCCCACCCCGTTTCTTCCTGTACATGCCTAGTATGGATCTAGGTTTGTCATACTTACCAAAATTTCTTAACCTCATTGTTCCCGTTTAACCTAGCTATGTATGGGTCATAGCTGGGTTCATCAACTTCTTTATCTTGCAGCTCTTATCACATTCTGTCCTACCCCTTCCACTCTTAACATACTCCTATGATTTCTTCTCTTCTTGTACATGCCTAGTATGGGTCTGGGTTTGTAACAACTGACTTAAATTCATAATCACATTGTGTTCTTGACGTCGGGCTATGTATGGGACATAGTTTGGGCCATTAGGTCACAATCACTATGCCATTACATCTAATTCATATGTGAGACCGTCGGTTGTTGGGTTCACCTAGTCAATAGATTATATAAGCTCCTCCATGGATGCATTTACAACTAAATATTTGATTTATGTTATCTAGCATTTCACACGTTTAGGTTACTGCGCTTGTTCCTGACTGGCTGGGGAATGGATCCAACCTCTTAATTCAGTTTCAGTATGCAGCTGAGGGATGAGGGGGATTTTGCTATTCATCTAAATTGGATGAATGTTGGGAATTGAATTTGAATAGAGTTTTTCAATTTTTTTTGCTTTATTCACATCTTTAACTTCATTTTCAAATTTAAAAATAAATGTAATATCGGGGTTCCCTACAATTTTCAGTTCACTATAGGAATTTTTTCATCTCTTCCATCATGCTTTTGATGCAGTGTTCGTCGTGTAAATATGTTGTATTGTCATGCACTTGTTTTTACGGCGCGCTGGCTTATTAGCCACCGTAATTCTAATGTCAAACTTGTCATCTGTTTTCATTTAGTTTTTTAATTTTGAGTGAATTTACATCATGTGAATTATAATTTTACACCCTTCCAATAGGGTATTTTAATGTTTTTATTCCAATGACTCAATCATAACGATGATTCTATCTTGAGTATTGTTTTTAATCAACTTGATGGCTTTGACAACTACTTTTTTAAATGACAAAAGTTCAACCTTTTTTAAATTGTTTTTTCAAAATTTCACAAGCTTTGTAATTTTTCATAGGACGGCTTTGATAATGGCTTAATAGCCGAAAGCGCTTAGCTGGAAAGTAATAAACTAATACACACTGAGTATTCGTCGTTTTCATTCACTCAATTTTCATTATCCACTACATATGGACCTTCAAAATATGGGAGTAGCTTGGCACATACATTCTCTTTTCTGTTTGGTACTCTTAACGCTTTAACTATCACCATCTCTCCTTTCTAAAAAGTCACCCTATCCTTTTTATTTTTATTTGTTCTCTTAATATATCTTTCTGCATTTTTCTTCAAATTCCTATTTACCTTTTCTAGTACTTCATTCATTTCCATGTGTCTATCTACTTCCCAATTTCGTTCTGGTGCTATTCCTGTCATGATATACTCTGGACATTGTTCTGTTACTCCGTGAGGTATTTGATTTAAATATTTCTCAACTTGTGGTAAACAAATCTCCCATTGTTCCTGATGTCTAGTACATAATATTCTTAAATATTTTATCACTTCTTTAACATATCTTTCTGCTGGATTAGAGGAAGGCTTCCTAATACTAATGAAGTTTAGATTAATACCACTGTTTTTACACATTCTGTTGAATCTTTGGCTTTCAAAGTAGATTGCATGGTCTAATATTATATTTTCTGGCTTTCCTAGTGTAGTTATGAAATTGTGTACACATTCTATTGCTACTTTTGTATTGGTTTGCTTGCATGGATATACTTTCACATATTTAGAATAAATATCAATCATGATCAATATGTGTTTATTTCTTTGAATGCTTTCAACTAAATTGCTAATAAAATCTATCGCTACTATATCTAAAGGTTTATTTGACAATATAGGTTTCGCTATATTCTGATTATGATAGTTCTTTTCCTTCATTAATTGACATAGTTTACACAGTTTACAAACCTCCTTTGCTACAACAATATCCTTCTTTGTAAAATAATTTTCTCTATATAACATCCATAATTTTCGTGTTCCAATATGTCCATACTCTTCATGTAAGTCTTGCAAAATTTCTCTTGCTAAATCTTTGGTAATTAGAAAAACTTCCCTATCTTCCAATTATGTTATTTTCTCCATTATAATTTCTTTCTTGATTTTATTGATTATTATTCCTTCTTTCATAATCATTTATTATTTCAATATAATTATTTCTTCTTTCCCCTCTATTCTGTTGCCATTTTCGTTTCCAAATTTCTTTCCTAATCTCATGTCATACTGTTCAATTGGATTTTCTTTTTCTAACCTTTTTCTTATTTTCTTCTCTTGTTTGTTTCTCATTACGTTTCTGTAGCTTCTTTCTGTTCTCTACTATATCGTTTTTAAATTTGTCGTCCCATATCTCATTAATTTCTTCTAATAAATCCATCAACATTTGCATTTCAAATTCCTTCAGGTCATTAATTTTACTTCTTATTATTTTAACGGAAGCATTTGTATGAATAATAGTCATGTTGTGGTCATATTTTAATCCTGTTTTTATATTATTATTATAAACATTTCCTGGGCATCCTTTATCTCCCCCATTTCTTCTTATACTATCTTCAATTTCTTCCACTGTATGTTTCAATCTTCGGTTCATTTCTTGTATTTCGTTGTTAAATTGTCTACCAATAATTTGACTCCTTTTTGCATATATTCCTGTTTGTTTTTCTACTCTAACTTCTAAGTCCTTAATTTCTCTGCCAACATTTTCTTTAAAATTCTGCATCACTTCCTCACTTACTTGTCCCTGTAATTTTATAGAACCCACTTCTTTGGTTAATTTTTCATTTTGTTTTGTGACTTCTATTTGAATCACATTTGATATATTTTCCTCAAGACGTTTTCCCAATTCTTGAACTTCTTCTACCACATGGTTGTCTATACCTTCTCTGATTTTAATGCCATTTTCTTGAATTTCCATCCGCAAATTTTCATTCTGGCCCTTCATATCTTCTTTTACCTTTTCAATCTGCTTTTTACATTGCTCGTTCTCCTCCCTAACTTTCTTAACCTCATTCAAACTTTCCATTTTCACCTCATCAATTTTCTTTTCTAAGTTATTCATGTTCCCCTTTATATCATTCATATCTCCCCTCATCATGTCCATCTTCCCACTCATACTATTCATATCTGCCCTATTTTCTTCAAATTTGTTATACAAGTCTCCCCTCATCATGTCCATCTTCTCATTCATATCTCTCCTCATTGTGTCCATCTTCCCATTTATATCTCCCTTCATCATGTCCATCTTCCCATTCAAATTCTTTTCCATATTAATCAAAAATTGCATACATTGGTCATTATGACTCACACTAGGTTGTCTCCTATTCTCTTGTTCTTCCTCATCTCCTACTGTCATATCTCCTTCTGATTGTTCCATTCCTTGTTCCAAGTACTGCACTTGAAAATCACCCATACCATATCCTCTTTCTTCATCTGAACTTCCTTCTGTACCTAGCTGTTTTCCGTCTCTTAATGTCATTTTTCTCTCCATCGTATCTACTTATTTTTATTTAATATAATCAAAAAAAAATATTTCAATATTATTTATAATTAGATGCAAAAAAAATTTTTTTTAATACCACACCCCACGTTGCGGTGTCAAGTTATAATATAACTCGTTTTATTTCCACAAGAGCCCCACGTTTCGGGCGCCAAGTTATTATATTTTATATTTATATATTTATTTTTATTGTTGTTTTATGTAGATTAATAAAGAATGTTGTTCGGCTAGCTCAGGGTAAATGTATCATAGTTGGGCATGAGTACTCCTTAATCTCTTTGAGTTCAGGTCTAAAGTTTTTTTATGTGATTTATTATTTTGTTTTATATATTTTAATAAAGAATTATTTGTTTTTGTCTATTATTTAAAATAAAATTATACCTTGTATAAATTTATGTTGAGACGCCTATGTTATTGATTATATTCCTGTTTTTAATAGAGGGTATAGAAACAAAAATGAACACTATAATTATACATTGTCAAAACTACGTTGGAAATTGGAAAAGAAATACATGTATTAATATAAATAAATTTAAAATCAAAATAGTGGAACAAACAACTAAAATCTAATAATTCAACAAATAGGTAACTTATATTGTTTATATTGTTTGAAATGGCCAAAATTTCAAATTGGTTAACACTAACCTTTCACTAACAATGATGTCTTCTGGCACCGACGATCACCAATATCCAATACCACCAACTGTCATATTAATATGTCAACTGCATTCACTCAACCTGAACTCCAGCTTGACAAAACTTCTCCAGGTAAGTCTTGAAATTCTTCACCGTGTCCCGTTTAACGTTTCAATTAGCTTCTAAATCTTCTCAACATACTTCTTCAACTTTATTTAACTTTTTTCTGTTACTTTTCTTCAGTTTTATGAGAACTTTACTTCTATTTTATTATAATTTTAAAATTGTATTTTACTACGTCCTCTCTCGAAAATATCCTCATTTCTCCTGTCCGTTGCTATGGACAAAACTCATCATCTCACTAGATTTTTTTTAACAATAATTTAGAAATCAGAGGTTTTCATTTAATTTCATATTTTTCTTAACTATTTGATGATATTTAATGCTTTGTTTATTTCCAAAATAATTTAATTTATCTATTAAAAACTCTACTTTTCCAAAAATATCCCTATTTATAAAAAACCCTCTGATTGTATAAAACTATTCTATTCTGAATGAAACAAATCTACAGTCTGATTACTCTGAAATACATATGCAATCCTTTTCCAATTATATTAGAATTCTTCCACAATTAGTGTTCAATATAAACGCGGACTGAAATTTCTATTTACAAAATTTCTTTATATGTTATTTTACATCCTCGCTTTATACGCTTGTCAGAATTATATAGTTCTATGACAATGAATCCTGTCGCGCACAACGAAATCTGTCGCTGATGTTTCATGTTTTGAAATTATTTTGACATTCCAATCTTGTTGACAGTTCTCAGTGTCATTATAATAGTAAACATCAAAAATAATGATTTTGCTACTAATTCTTATTAAACATGATGTATTATAATAATATAAAAACATTTATTTATTTTTTTAGGGGTTTAGATACTTTTAATGACGTATATGCCAAATTTACAAATTATTATATTGTTTAAAGATGCTTTTTATGGTCTGATATACAAGTTATGAGTGAATTATTTTAGGAAGCACTGACAATGGTAAATGTTTTGAATATTATTTTAGTATCTCTATATTTACATTAAACAAACGATATCATAGGTACATATTCAATATATAACTCATTTTAATTTCATTCATATCATGAAAAATAAATAATTCCCTATGTTTTGGCAACTTACAACCAAATTCACGCTTGAAAACCTCACACTCCAACACCTTCAAACCCTTATAGATGTTGTGATGAGTTCAAAATATATATATATATATATATATATATATATTTATATATATGTATATATATATATGTATATATATTATATATATATATATATATATATATATATATATATATTTATATATGATTTTTGTGATCCTGTGTCGATGAATGTGCGTAATCCCTCTGGTTGTGAGATTAAATTATTATGTGTGGTCTTTTATTATGTGATATACTGTACTTGTTCTTAGTGGGCTCATATTGCCTCTCCAAGAATCGGCCCTTGTTAAGTCTCCCGATCTCCGGCAATTGCGTTTATTTGAAGGTGTTCCTATGGTTCCACAATGACTACAAAATAATATTTGTCTCCTGTAGCAAGTTTCTTTTCTGTGTCCTCTTTTACCGCATCTCCAGCAGCAATCTTGTCGGTTATAATTCAGTAACTGGTTACCGTTTTGTGGACCTTGTCCTGGGGGGCGATCGTATCGGGTTTTATGTTCAAGTAAACCGGATTTCTCGATTTCTTTATGAATATTTCCTAACTCGTCTATTCGTCACCTTATTGATATAATTTCGTTTCTTCGGACGTGAAGTTTGTATTTCGGGTTCATATTTCTAATATCCTTTCTAGCTGTTGGCTATTGTTGAAACCCATATGTATCCGCATTAATGTTTGAATTTCCGTGATGTATTGTTTAAATGGTTCATTTTTTCTTTTTTTCCTCTCCATTATCTTTTTTTTTAAATATGTTGATAAATCCAACGGTACATAAAATGCCTCGAAATCATCTATGAAATTTTGCCAGGATTCCCAGAGATGTCTATTATTCCGGTACCAAAGGATTGCTTTGCCTTTTAGCACTTCTTGAAGAGCTCTAAGTATAATTTGGTCGTTTAGTTGGTAGCATTTTCTGAGTTCTTGCAACCTTTCACTGAATTCTATCGAGTCTTTTGAGCCATCAAAATATATTCTCCATTTCCTTATTTTGTCCAGTTCTGTCCAATCTTCGTGTTTGTAGCTGTACCTCCTATCTCCATCTTCGGATTCGTTGTCTTCCGCAGTGTTCACCCTTTCTCTAGGTTTTTCAGATTCTTGTATGCTGCTTTCTCGTTGGTTCATGGTATTATACCCTATCTGTTTCCTTACGAAGTGTACCATTCTCGCCCGTAGTGTGTCCACAGTACCGGTTGTGTCTAATTCAAATTTTGGTAGCTCTGTTATTAAATCTTCTTTTTTCTGTGACAAGAAAAAAATTTCACATTTTATCTCTGTTGACAGGTAACAAAATACAACTTTTCACGAAATTACTTTTTTTCCCACGGGAAAAAAGTGAGAACTTTTTTCCCGGATATATATACATATAGATAAAGGAAGATATTTGATTTTAGAATATTTTATTGAACATAAGTTACATTTCCTTTATATCAAGAGTCAGAGAAAAGTGAGAAAAGTCGGAATCAGACATTTTTATTTTCCAAAATAACTACTAAACAATCACTGAGTTCGCAATTTTTGAATCAAATCACAGAATTAAATTGACATATATTTGATTACTTTGAAGTTTTCCTTAGCAACGCAGGTCTAATTGTCGCTATAATTACAACAGCTTATTAGTTTAAAAATTCAAATTTCATATCGATAACATTCTGACTTTAATATATTGTAATAATATGTTCTTTCACTATTGAATCGTCGTCACTGAAAAAAATAGTGTATTATACACGGGAAAAATATTACATTTTAGCTCTCGGTTTGTTGTCTCCCTCCGCTTCGCGTCGGGAGACAACATAACCTCGAGCTAAAATCTAATACTTTTTTCCCTTGTATAATAAATAACTATTTTTGAGCTGGTATATCCATTCTGCTTTTGCGTCCACTATTTCGAAACCTACGCCGGCGTATTATTCCTGTTCATTAATCTTTAGAGAGTCTTGTTTCTTTGCCCTTTTATAATTTTTATTCTAACCTTTTTTTTCGGGTGACGATTAGTAATTTCACCTCTTACGGCCTTGTTTCATCAGTCAATATTCCTGTCTACCCCTCACGGCTCTGGTTTATCTAACCTTTAGCTGGGGCGCCAATATGTAATCGTTTTGCTTGAGCGTCAATTTGTAATCCTTCTGCTCGGGGGTAGTCAGAGGATGGCTTGATGGTCAGATGTGTTTATTTAATAGTAACACGTATGTTACCTGTTAAACTAAAAATTCCTTCAAATGATATTATACGCGTCTGTAAAATTTCTGGAAGTGTTTTAAGAAATCTTGAACAAAATCTGCATAGGAAAAATTCTTTGAAATGTTAACTAACACAATTATGAACAAAGCTCTAACAATGGATTTGCCTGAAGATTTGAATAAGCGTGTGTTCGAAAATAATATTAATAACATTTACTTTTTAATAGCCATATGTACAAAATACCTAAAAATCAGAATACACTTTAATATTAAGAAGAAAAGTGAAATTAAGACGCCAATTAGAAACCATTTAATTAAAATGATTTTGTTCTCCGGACAATAGGAGATGTGAATACCATCTATTCATATTTTTCTATTGTTTTTTTTAAATTTGTATCTGTATTTTTACAATAAATATTGTTTTGGTTTTAAAAATGTGTGGATTTGTTTCTTGATAGATGTTCGGAAAGTGATGGCTCGCTCATCACCCTCCAATCTCTTACACAAAAGTGGGGGTTGTCCACACGTTTAAGGTCTCAAGGTTATTTGCTAAGAGATATTCTAATAAACACTCACTTTTGGCGTTGTTATTAGTGCTTTCCCACACGGAATTGTATGCGTTGGCATCACAACCAATTATGATTGGCAGCCGTCTGCTATTGCAGTGTCTCACTAGTTCTTGTACTTCTTCTGGCGGTGTCATCGTCCCGTCTCCAGCGAAGTAGGCAGAGGCAATGATGATGTCTTGGTCGATACCCCCAATGATGAGGTACTGCTGCTCCATACAGAAGTGCGATGGCTGTTATGGGGTAAAACTTTAACAAGGCTATTTGAACTTAGAACCGAGTTACAAATGTTTCTTTCAGATACTTCTTTTAATTTGAAAGATCGTTTGTATGATAAAACTTGGTTGTTCCAACTGTCTTTTATAGCGGAAAAACTTTCAAAAACTGAAGAATTAACAAAATAATTGCCTACAAAACAAAATTAGATTTTTGGATTATTTGCGTTGATAAGAGAAAAATAGAAATCTTTACGTCACTCAGTGAGTTTGTTAGAGATAACGACTCAGAAATGTTTCAAGATGTATTTGAAGAATTGGTCCAATATCTCACTTCGATGCGAGCATCTTTTGAGAAGTATTTTCCCGAAGAACAAAATAGAAAGGAAACAGAATTCATGGATTCATAACCCTTTTTTAGCCAACTTGCAAAAGCAAACGAAATATATGAATCTCTTTTAGAAATGACGTCAGATACAAGTATGGAGTCACTGTTCAAAACGACGCCTCTCAACGATTTTTGGTGCAGAATTCGTGATGAATATCCATTGGTTGCCAAAATGGCTCTGAATATTCTTCTCCCATTCCCAACAACATATTTGTGCGAAACAGGATTCTCAACCTATACAGCCACGAAAACCAAATACTGCAATAAAATGGAAGAAAGAAACGATGGACATCAGGTAAAAGTGGGAACTTTTTTTATAATTGAAATCATTAAAAAAACTTGCAAGTAGATGTTGACAGCATATTTTTGGTATTACAAAAAATTCGTCTCGATAAAACCTTTCTAGAGCTGGCAGAGGAGGTATGTTAGGATTAAAGAGTGTGAGTGTTTTTATTTATTCCTCGTATAGCATATAAAAGTAATATATTAATAATAATTAGTTCACATAGATTTGAAAAATAATATAGTAACCTTTAAATTCCCTTTTGATATAAACCACGCCACTGGCTAAGTTATGCAAATGACAACACACATTTAGTGCACCTGTATTAAAGACAACACCTCACCAACATTCAATAATTAAAAGGCATATAATACATAACTCTACATTTAAAAATAAAACTTAAGCTTTGTATTTTTTTAACATACATTATTTCCTCAAACAAACAAATATCTGGATTCTGTATCTTGAAATGTTATCCATTAGAAATAACACTACTAACGCCATCTAATAACCATAATAAACGTCTCGGATAGATATCTGTATTAGCAGCTTACTTAAATTAAGTGAGTTTACTGTAGATAGGCAACCAATAATTTGGTTGATTATTATTGTTGGGGAACAATTGTACACACAACCTTCGGATATACAAGGTGATTTATAAGTAACTTATATATACATGTTTTTTCATTTACTGTTTTCGTTATAATTTAAAAACCCTTTTTAATAAATGAACGAATAAAAGAGGCTTTAGTTAACTACCTACATACATTATATTTAATATATGTTATACTTATTAATCTTTTGAAAAATCCTTCCCCAAAATATAAGTTTTAAATAAAAAAACATTCAAGTAATTACTCGGAGAGCTACCTGTAATTAAAAGTAATTTCATGGGATTAATAAACGTAAAAGCAAAACTGTCACTAAAGATATTACGGTCTTTTATTTCGGTTTCGTTAAAAATAAAATTTCCTTGAATAATTTCCACAACAGTAATTTTTAATATTACTTTTCATTCAGAAATATGTATTTACCGAGAAAATTTGTCCGTTAAAAATGTAATTTAGTAAAGATATAGTCTATTTTTAGAAAAATGCCAAATCCTTTTTGAAGGTCACATGTTAATTCTCCCACACTTGGGATTGCATTATACATTTTTCCATCAATAACAGTTTGAGATTAATGAAAAAAGAAGTGGATAAATCTATTCGTTTCGGTAGTGATCGATTTATGTATAGGGTAAGGTACGAAATATGTACCGAGTGTCCTAATTCCAACATTTTAAAGGACCCACTTCTCTTATGGAAACGGGAGCAATTGTCTGAATTTTTTATATGTACTGGCATTTGTTGTCATGATCAAAAGTCTCCATGGGCCCAACATTATCCTATGGTTAGATTTTCAGATCCTGGACGTTGAAGTTCAAAATCCTGACTTTCTTAAAACGCTCCCATTTCATCAATATCAGCCAAAACACTAGCCGACCATTTATGGGGCTCAAAGTTACCTAGAGACATCAGCTTGGTAAGTTCAAGACAAGTCTCTTTGAGATTGTCTAAGGTGGAGGACCCAAAAAGAAAGTCATCAACATAGCTATTGTTCAAAACAAAAAATGAAGCGAGAGGGTACTTACTGCCATGTCATAGAGCCAATTCTATCAAGCATCTTGTTGTCAAGAAGCTGGAGCTGGTAACGCCGTAAGTCACTGTATTGAGCTGTAAACATGAAAGAGGATCGTTGAGGTTTTCTCTCCACAAAATTAGTTGTAAGTGTATGAAGGCAGGGTCTATCAATACCTGTCTATACATTTGTTTATGTCCGCCATAGCTACATACTCGTATGTACGAAATAGTAGGAGGATGTCAAAAAGTTCTTTTTGTACAACAGGACTTGCATATAATATGTCATTGAGACTCAAATTTAGATCCGTTTTTGCGTTGTCACACTGTCCTCTTTTATAACGGCTTTTCCAGCTTAAATAGATCAATTTTTTTCGCATAACCTAAGGTCAAGTATTCATTATAGTATATTACATTACAAGTGCGGAAAGTGAAAAGTCACTTTCGCACGAGTAATGTACAATCTTTTTCCTACGACCACCCATTTTATTGAACAATATGTAAATATCAGATCGTGTATATTGAGTTACCTGACTAATCTTACGTTTTATTTGTGACAGTATATGATTGAATATTGTTTCTATAAAAAGTGCACATGTATTTACAATAACTTTCATAGTGGAATAAAGAAATAACAATAATTAACGTTTAGTTGAAAAAATGACAGTACTTATTAGATACAACAGGGCAGCAAATTGAATTATATACTTTACGCTGAAGGCGGAGCCCTGAAAGCATGCGAGTCCTGTAAATATACTTTCCGAGTATGGCGTGTACAATATTTTTTGGACAGCCACCAATAATTTGACAATAATATAGGAACAGAATATTTATTGCCTAGCGAAGATTCATAAATGTCCGTCCTCGATGCCCAGCCAAATTTCATAAAAGTCGATCCTCGATGCCCAGCCACTTTTAACAAAAGTTCATCCTCGATGCCCTATCTGATATTTTGTCTTTAATGAACATTTTGACATAAGAGGTCGGGAAAGTAGGTAGAAATTATTAAAAATTTGCTTCAAAAAGAACATAAAATGTTTCTTTTTTACAATAAAAAAAATTGAACATACAAAATTCATCAAACGCCAGCCCATATTATAATTTGAAATAAAATAGAATAAACATGGTGAAAAAATATTCCAAAAATCTAACTCACCAGCAAATATGTGAAACCACAACGATGTAGGTATATTAACTTATCATTGTTACTATAGGAAGAGACTTTTCCTATGTACGATATCGTTTAAATATAGAAAATTTGGAAGTTAAACAAGTTTTTTAATTTCAAATCATTAGTAATATCATAGTCCGATGGAAATCGTACCAGCCGATCGGCTTCTTACAGTAAACCGTTGGAACTTCGCTGAAACATACGCAACAAAACAATACAATCAGTTCTTTTTTCTTCTTTATCGGAACTGGCTTCAAATTCGCTAGGGATGGGCAAGAATGAAAGAGATGACGTGATTGAATGGAATGACTCGTTCGGAAAATTTTACGCTTGATCAATATTTTTCATTTACTTACTATTGAAGGCGTCTTCCGTTGAAATATTGCTAATTCCGATTTGCCTCTTGCCTTTCATATGTTGTCTCACGCACTCCCCGGGCGACACATTAGGCACACTCCCAAAATGGTATGAAATCTGATGGAACCAACAAAAACTATTATTTTTCCAGGTACACTGTATATCACGGTACCAAAATTTCATGTTGCAAAGAACATAAAAAACACTATTGATTCTAATTAAGAAAGGGAGTCCGGTGCAGTTCGCGACACTCCGAATTTTGAAGCGATTTTTTTTACTAGAAAGCCTTATTGTTATAGAACATTTTAAGACAAAAAAATTCTTGGATTATGCACTTTTAAAGAGAAAATCGCAATTGAAAGTACTAAAAATCCGCCATTTTTAAAAAAAATTTGACATTTATGTCTAGATATCAGATGGTCACAAATTTTAGGAGGAGAAGGAGATGGACAATGTTGCCAGTGCTCATTTCCGTGACTCGTGACGGCTTGGAAATACTTTACATAAGATTTAACTATCTCCATGATCTAAAATGTATTGAAACTGTACTTTATTGGACGTTTTATGTATGCTCCACAGGTAGTAACTTATTTCGTATATTTTATGTGGTTTGGGTAAATATAAAAACTATGTATATGTTTGTGATTGTTTGTTAAAAATTAACGTTAAATGTTCCGATAAGTAAGAATATTCTTTTTATATAGAACGTATTGTTGATACTTGAAGGTGGGTTGTTTTATTCAATTTTAGTCATATTTTATATTTATATTGGTATTATTTTACATTTGACAAATATTCAATTGAATAAATGGACAAATATAATTTCCACCAAACGATCGATAAACCTAGATAACTTGGGCCATAAACAAGGTGAGAAAAGAAGAAGCGATTCAACATAACCTAATATTTTACATTTTTAAAAACAACGAATGCGATTAGTGATTTAATGTTGAGTCCTTTTTGTTTTAACCTCGTTAAAAGTGAGTGCAAATGTGAATGTGATGAATTTTCGCAAGTTTTGTGCCTTCTTCGTGGTAGCTTTGTACAATTTTTCCGCTAAGTTCTATTATACTAATATATCTGAGATTACCTATATTCTATAGAGCAGTCAAGCAAAGTGCAATTTAAATTTAAACAAGGCGTCTGTGGGTCATACCATGCCTGCTTTTTGTTGTGTTGCGGGATGTGGAAAACGTGGGGAGAGAAACAACGTGAAGTTTTTTCGAACGGTTACAAATTTTAAATATTCAGAAGACCTTAACCACTTGTCACGAAAGAGAAGACAGGCTTGTTTATCGGCTATACAATCTCAGCATTTTTCCGAATGAAAGCAAAAAAATGCTAGGATTTGTTCGGAGCACTTTGTTTCAGGTAGGTTTTAAAATATAAGGTATCGTTATCCTAATTTTGTGTAATTTTAGGATACCCTGCAACTTTAAAAGATAGTTGTAATCCTGATTGGATACTCACTTTAAAAACGGGCTATGAAAAGCAACAAATTTCAAGTGGAGCACACAACCCATTTGAGGTTTGTGGTGGAACATCTGAGATGGAATGTTATAATATAACAGAAAAAGGTATTGAAGTAAGTTATGTATGATAGTCAAAATTAAGTGAGTTTGTAATAATTATTAGTAAAGTGATCAGTAGTAGTAGAAAGTAATACAGAATCAAAATCATTAGTATAAATTAACATAACAAAGCAGATTGATATCGCGAGCGAAGCGAGCGCGCCGGTTCGACGTTTCGCAGTTCGGGCACATCTTATATTCCGCGGTAACAAGTTCACATTTTGGAGCCTAATTAACAATTCCTCATCGTTTTATTTAATAATCGAATTCAGTTGGAAAATGTTTTTGACTTCCATTTTGACCACCGTCAAAATATTACCATAATACTATCATTTTTTTCTCACTTGCGATTACTAACAACCAATCCTATTCCAATAATGAACTCAACAATATAATAACAAGTTTGTCATGACCATATACAAAAGAAAGTGCATTTAGAAATAACGTAGGCATCGTTCCGCATACTGCGTTAAAGGGAAAGGAATAATTTATTGAATATTTAAAAAGTTCGTGGAATGTCGACGTTACTTAAGCGCAGGCGTAGATTACTATAGCTGCAACCGACGATACAAACATACTATATCGATCGTAGCTGCAATCCTGCACAAGAATAGATTATCGATGGATTTGCCTATAAACCTTTCAAAACAAATCGATAATGTATGAAAATCGCCATGCGAGATTTATATTCTGTTGTATATTGTTGATTCTGTGGTCCAGCAAAAAAGTTTGTTTTGATCTCTTTCATTTAATGTAACGTATAAATCAAATCTAAGATGAACAGTACATTCTAAGGATATTTATTATTTCAAATTTCATTATTAAGTATACATGCAAATACTTTTATATTTTTATAATATATTCATATATCTATTACAACACAAAATTAATCCAACTGAAATAAAATAAAGACCACTTGACAACGCTGCTAAAACTCATATGATAACAGAAAAATATCCTAATTTGTGACCCTGGTTGCCTAGACATAAGTGTCTAATTTATAACCTATTAGTGTCAAGTGAAAATAATTACGCCTAAGAATATATTTAAAAATTGGCAAAATTTAAGTATTATCTTCCGGTTTTTTTGTGAAACAGACTTATATTTAGTTCAAGATAAACCTTTACAATTTGAAGTGAAAATATTTATCGTAAAATAGCATTAACTAGTGTTAAAAAAGTACCATTTTTCGAACTAAATTCGTGATTTTTAAAGTAATTACTGAATGATCCAGCGAAATTTTTGTTCTAATCTGCTTTATTTAAGGTAAGCTATCAAACAAAATTAAAATTAACATAAAATTCGGAGGGTCGCGAAGTGCACCGGAACCGCTAATATTGCTTGACATTATTATATTTTTCTAAACACTTTCATCAAAGCTTATGTAAGTGTAGATTTGAACTCAAGATTTTTACTGTTTGGTTTGTAGTAAATTTAACAGAATATATATAGATATTGAAAAGGTATCTGATATTGGTCACCACGTGGACGATGTCACGGACAAAAGCTAGTTTAATCATATATGTTTCTTCTTAATTAATTATGCAGTACTTTTAGGAATATATGAGGTTAGAATTTGAGGGTACGATTGTCGCAGAAATAAAAAATATAACAATATATTCATTAGGTACCAATCAATATTTTCAGTTTAGAACAATAGATTAAATTCTCTCAACGGAACCAATTCATTTTATATAAAAAATAGCCCTTCTACATCTCCTTTACACCCTAATCTCTTTCACCATCGTAAGCTTGAGTCCGACGATTTTTTAAGAGTCGAAAAGGGCGACACACATTATTATTTTACCCTTCGATGACCCTCTACAATCGGTAACCGCTGTAGCCGATTGTTTTCATTTTAAACAACAATCCACCGTTTGGTATTTGTCTTTAATTTAATAATAAAGATTCTATCCACGTTATAATTTTTTTATCTTCAAATTTAATTCAAGAAAAGAGATTTATTATATTGAAAGGTATAATATTGTAATTGATTATTATACTTAATTATATTTAATAACTTATACCATAACGATTTTGCGGCATCTCCAAATAAATTTTTTTTTATATGTTGAAGAAAAGAGATCTAAATAAGGTTGGGATTAAATTAACATTCATTGAAAGACTCAGACAAGATCTCATCAATGAGGGTAAGGATCTTAAAACATATTGTTACGAAATCGCACACTACTGTAGTCCTTGAATTCGACTCTGTCTAAGTTATGTATGAGAGTTAAAATTTTCTTAGAACTGTTTATCATTATTTTTTGTGACTAGTCGTATCTAGAAACTTCCAGGAAGGTCGTTTGTTTTTGTGAGCCGCAATCGAGAAGCTTCCAAAATAAAAGGCACTTACTATATAAGAGAGACTACCTACCAACGGAGTTTAGTTTATAATTTGATCTCGTGAGATAAACAGTGAAGAAGTAAATATTCTAAGTAACTGAACATTAGTGAAGTGTTTATATAAATTAGTGTAAGGGAATATACTGTGTATCTAATATAAATTAGTGAATAGTTTAGTGTATAACTGTATCACACCCGTCATAATAAAAACTTTTAAATAAATAAGAAAAACATTACATTGCTGTCAGAAGTGGGATGAAGTATGCTTGTTAAGTATTTGGATAATGTGCCCAATAGCGCAACATAGCGTTTTTTTTAGGTAGATTACTGACCTTCGAGAGCTCTATGAGTAACTGTAAAAAATCATATATTTGTAACACTGTAATATTTCAGCGTAAAAATAAATAAAAAGTTATTAAGCACAACAAATGAGTTTGGGTTCAATCTCACGAACATTTAACAAGAAACATTACATGAATCGGGTCCTATCGAGCTGCGGATATTACAAAAAAGGTGAATTAAATGTGTATCAAGTATTGACGTATAAAATTGGTACATGGTACAGGTTGGCAAATTAATTTTGTCAGTCGGAAGTTTGGCAACGTCCGATGCGCCATAGCAAAGACGTATGCGGATTGCAAGAGCTCACTTCGCTGTCAGAATTCGTAAGCTTCGTTTCGACAGGACAGTTAAGAGGAAAGTGTGATTACCGGGGTTGTTATGGCGACACCAGAAAGTAAAGTTGTTCATAAAAAGTTGAGTGAGCAGTGTCGTGAAATAATTATGAACATTTTAAATTTCATGACCGAAGAGGCAAACAATGACAAGTCAACAATTCCATTAACAAAGGTTAGTTTTAATTATTGCGATAAAATTTTTTAACCAAAGTAATTAAGTCAAGTGAATAAAAACTAGCACTTTCTAACCAGCATATGCTAGGTCTAGTAAGTATTAGCTCAAATCAGTGTGAATAAAGATTTGTAGAAAATACTAGGGCAAGTTTAGTAGAATCCTGAAAAACCCAAGCACTTACTCGCAGGGTAGTACATGCTAGACCAAGTAAATGCTAGGTTTTAACGTTCCTGTCACGACACGTTCTCCCCTCCACTACCTTTCAGTCTACTCCACATCGGTGGCATATCCCTCTCTCAATCTGTATAACCACGTGCTAGAAGATGTATTCATCATCAGAGGAATCTGACAATGATTTTAATAAAATAGAAAAACTTGATCGCACTCTGTTTGTACGTCTCCTTTCGGATCACATTGTCTTACTTAGGAAATCAAAAACCCCTGCTGTGATGAATGCTAAGAAAGAAGCTTGGGAAACCTTACGTTCTAATTACTGTGGTGCATTGGGGAAACAAGTTACTGTAGGCCAACTAATAAAAGCATTGAACAATGTGAAGTCTACCGTCAAGAAGAAGACTGACGTGAAAGTGACGAGTAACAGGAAAATAAAACTACAACCGTGGGAAAAACATTCTTGGAGTTGATATAAGATGATAACCCAGTATTCCATAAAATAATATTTCAGTTGGCACAAATGCCGGGACCCCAGTTCAGCAACCAACCAGTGATGACATCCAAGAAAGCAAGTGCTAGTGTGTTTATTCACAAAAAACGTAGCATTTACTTAAGAAATCCCTAGTATTTGCCTATGCTAGTTTTTATTCACATCACTGATTATTTAACAAATTTACACTCGATAGTAAATTTTTTAAATCGATTTTCATAAAATATTTATTTGTTAAACGATTTAAAAAAGTGACATTAGGGTGAGACAAAGTATTTTATACACTCATGTGTCAATTTTATGCACTCGTGTCAATTTTCTGCACTGTTATGTCATCATTACAAACAAATCGAAGCCATTTTTAGTCCATTTAGAGCAACCTAAATGAGATATTTTTTGGTTTTTACATGCCTGCGTCTCAGGTATAAATTTTTCCATTCGTGAAAAAAAGCACCACTTTATGCACTTGTTACAGAAATAACTATTTTGTTTCTGTATACAGGGGTATATAAAAAGGCAGATGAACTGTGACGCTTATGCTTTACTACCTGACTAGCATCTGTGACCTTTTCGCGTGCTGTCAGTCAATAAGAAACATACTATACTCTTTAAACTTGTCTTTAATGATTTTGAAGTTACTTTTGTTAGCGTCGGTAAGGTTAAAACTGTTGTATATTTCGATCGCTTCTGAGCCTATCACTGCCATAAATGTTGCTGCCTGGACTTCGGCTGGCTCTAGTTGAACAGCGATTGCATACCACTCGAACTGTTGTAACCCATTTTTTCAGCACGTTGAGTTGTCCGAGTCAATTTGTAGGTTAGCTGGCGGCTTTATTCCAGATACTGCGTGGTTCGTAGCCATTTTACAATATTCACATGTATTTTCTTTTATTTAACACGTTTTTTCATAATTCTGACACCATGTAATGTTATAATTATTGTTTTAATTATGATTTTAAAGAAAGTATGTAAGAGGTTAATGTGACATACGAAAACTATATTTAGAATGACGTTTGAATGATGACTCACAAGTAATACACTAGGCGCCTATACTTTACACCTTAATATATCCTCAGTACAGTACCGAATTAACAATATGTTCAAAATGCTTTAATTGATATTATTGTAATTGATGTTATTGTTGACAATAGTATAAGTCGTCTTAGGTCAGTGAATGGGTTAAAATCAATATTCAGATTCGTCTGGTGGTAACAATTTTATCCTTAGGGGTACCATTCAAGAAATCAAACAATAAGACCCGACCAGTCTTCCTTTCAAAAGAACGAACGACACACAAGTTGAGTTCGTTTTTTTTTCGGAGCTACATGAAATTTGTGGTGACCTTCACCTTTAGATTTATGAATAAGGGGTTCTCGTTAAAAAGTTTTCCATACAGGATGTTTATTTTATATTATATGATGTATATTTTCGAAAGTTTTTCAAGCTTCGGAGCAATGAGAATGTTAGAATACAAGATATAATAAAGTAATAATATAACTTAAATGGGATGTGAGGATGGACTATCATAAAATGGTGAAGAACGGGTCGCGACATGAAATCATGGGGTGGACGTTAAAACTAAAGCTCATAAAAATAAAATAAACGGTTTTAAGGATTAAAACTAACTTTTCCGCATCTGTGGCCCTGAAAAATATCCTATCATAAAATTGTATACACTTCGGGGGATGTATCGTGCTAACAAACCGAAACTTCTCGAATAACCAAAAATTCAGTATATCTGGATTTATAGGACCCGCTGCACTCGCTTTAGTCAACTGAAAATCAATAGGGTACATCTGTGAGACCCCTTGAACAATAGTCAATCATAAAATTGATCAATCGTACACTCTCTGGAGGCTGTATCGTGCTAACAAACTGAAACTTCTTCCAAAATGACAAAAATATCGTACTTAAAGTACTGTAGCACCTGTTGTATTGGCTCCGGTGAGCTTAAAATCAATAGGTTTCATCAGTGAGATGCCCTGAATAATATTCAATCATAAAATAGGTGACTTGTTGAACTCCGGAGGCTGTATCGTGCTAACAAACTGAAATTTCTCAAAAAATTACAAAATGTCGTACTTTAAGTACCATAGCACCCGTTGTACTGGCTCTGGTGACCTGAAAATCGATAGGGATCCTCTGTGACATGTCCTTGACAATATTCAGTCAAAAAATTGCTGACTTATTGCACTCCAGAGGCTGTATCGTGCTAACAAGACATGTAAGGAAAAGTGGCCGACGACAACGACGACGACGACATACACACAGGATTTTTTTTCTAAAAACCGTTTTTTCGTATTGTTGTTGATGGAAAACATGAAAATAACTAAAAAAAAAATTCAAAATTCCAACTTTTTTTGGGGTAAACCAATACTTTTCTCGCATATAGAAAGGTTAGGCGGAAAAGTAATATTAAATTCATCATACTAAACAATCTTTTATGTTCATTTTTTCTTCCTATTACATCTCATTCTTACACTATTTCCATAGATTTTGTCTCTATTTCATTCAATTAATTCTCGCTGGATATTATAATTCCACAAAACAACTTTCGTCATTTCTAAAATTATCAACAAAAATTATTTACTTGACAAAGGCAATCAATTTTCACATCACGAACGTTTTCAGTAAACGACAGCAACCGAGATTAGCATATAGTTTATTCTGAGCCAACTCTAATTAATCCGTTGTAATTGCAAGGGAGTTAAAGGATCCAGTCGGAACGAGAAAGGGATTAAGGGCCAGAGGCCGTTACAATATCAGACTAGCGCTGACATATTTTACCATCTGTCTAACTAGTTTTCGAACAATTCCCCAGTTAAGAGAGTTTGTTTACCAAAAGTTCATATAATATTTCATTCAAAAAGTAATTAATATTTGAAATGTGTGTGGTTAATTGTTAAATTAGTCATCTTAACATAGTAATTAGACCCTTAATAAATACACGCTTACCTTTTCTCAAAAATCTTCAGTTTAATAGGTAAGTTCAGTTGAAGAATGTTGATGATTGATGAAAGGTCGATAATGGGAAAATTTAAAAAATAATATATTGTTACACATGTTCTATGAATGTCAGAATGACAGCTTGGACTGAAAATAAGAAGAGGGCTTAATAGGCGAAGTAGTCACAGTCACCTGTCAAGGTCCTACGAAAAAATAAACTACAATTACTTTGGAACAATTAAAATGTTAGATTGATTACTAATCATGAATGCATTCCTCTTTTATTTTAAATAAAAGCCTATTTTTATTTAGAGATCTCTAGTATAATATTTTAAAACGGTACCTTTCATTTACTAAGTTTGTATCCAGTTGAAACTAATCTCCACTCTCAATTTCTTTGCTGTCGTACTATCCAAATAAGCAAACCTGGAGCTGGAGCAATATCACCATCGCTCGTCATCCAAGGATGTACTATTGTAGGTACTACTTTTAACGAAGGTTTTTCATTGGGAAAATCTTTAGGTAAATATACTTTTAAACATGAATTATTACCTCCAGAATTAAAATATAAATCGTATTCTTCTCCTTCGATAACTTTAGCTACACTTTTTATTTACAACTACAGTTCCAAGAAGTGAACTTTCACTTTTTCTTTCTAGTTTTTCTTAAATGTTCGATGTCTTCTCTACCGCATATATAGAATTGTACCGCGAATCAAAAATGACGCTTGTATCTTGATGAATTACGTTTTGAAATTGACTCCCTTACGGAAATCACTTGACGTCTATTTTCTACCAAAAACTTTTCAAAAGGTAAGTTTCACTGATTATACTATGTTTTTATTTAAATTTTACAACATATTTCTAAATTAAACAATGACGTTATCATTTACTTCATTCTCCTCATTGACAAGTTAAATTTAAATATTCCTTCCACTTTGACGTTTTAAAAATCACTGATTTTTTTTCATTCACCATCCATAATCAACCTCGTTCTGGGTTGCTGGCGAAACTTATCTATACATTATGAATTGTATAAACATTGTGTCTTTGACGACGATTCGCTGGTTATATTACAATGAACCATTAATTTTTAAAGACGTATATGAAGCATGAAAATAACATTTTAGTATTAGAAATTAGAATATATAGATATATATATATATATATATATATATATATATATATATATATATATATACAGGGTGTCCCGGAACTAATGGGAAAAAAGTCAGGAGCGTATAATCTGAGCCAACATAATGTTAGTACTTCATATAAACTTTTTCTATGCAGGCCCTCGTTTTCGAGTTATGGGCCTTCAAAGTTTTAATTTTGAATTTGGTTTTTATTTTTATTTTTTGTACTAGTTATTTGATCTTTATAAAATTTACGACAAAGTTATAACATACGTGTATGTTTATTTTGGAATGGTAAACAGATTTACAGTAGTGCTTTGAAGCCAGGGACGGACTACTCGCAATGGTTAGTGATCCAAAAAGTTTACAGGGATAGCACAACCTATATGAAATTATCGAAATTGACTTCCTCACACATTAAGCTAACGAAAAGGTACTCTAGTTGGAATTCGATAAAATGAGCCGTTTGGCTAATATTTACAGTTTTATTAATGCACTACGTACCAATTTACCTAACTAACTTATTAATACGATGTCCTACAGTACTAAAAAAAAATGATTTGATGATAGCAGATGATAAAAATATTAAGAACTTCTTCAATGGGAATTAAATAAGTACGCTAACAGCGTAATCAAAATTACGAACACAACATTTTTAAACCATTAAAAAAACCTCAAAAAACACAAGTTATAAAACATTAGAATAAAACTAATTCCTAAACAACAACAGAAACTAACGTTATTCTAATAAATGTTCAATATGCAAAAACTCTAAATATCTCTGACCGGTCAAAGTACCGTCAATAAAGTATGGCCCTATCAAATGATTGAAAACGATTCCTGCTCAAACATTAACCATCAATCTATGCTGGTTCCTAGTTTGGATAATGCCATGTGGATTCACATCATCCCATAAATGCATATTATGAGAATTAATGACTCTATCTCTGTTGAAACCGTCCGTAAAGAGTACGTTACCAATAAATGTATGTATTGTCTGCTTGTTGTTGTCGCAGAAACCACTGGCTCTATTAAAGTCGTGCAGGATAATCAGCCACTGTCATGCTGTGTACTTTTTTCATGTGAAAAGGATTTAACAGAAGTTCTTTTAGGACGCGACAAAAAAACTGATTTCGAGACTTTATGTTTTCTTGATAATTTTCGTAAACTCGATGATGGTTCATTATCAACTGTATTTAACAAGTCCTGTTCAACTGCCACAGTACATAGCTTCGTACTGGACCTTCCCCACCTTTTTTTGGCAAAAAACTTCCTAAAATTTGAAATTTTGTTTTGTATACATGGAAAATTACATTTACTTATTCGTATCTGTTTCTCGTAACCTGAGATCAATACGCTCAAACATTCGTCTGTCTGGCAATGCTCTGTTTGCAAAATGTTCTGCATAAAGCCTTCCGGCCTCTAAACAGTTTCGAGAAGCCAGTCCATACATTAAATGCATATCTGCGTACTCAATAAAAGTGAATTCTGCCATTGTAACTAATAAATTAGGGACTTATGAATTATTGACAAGTACTGACTACGAACTATTGTACACAACATTTGACAACTAATCCTATGGTTACTTGATAAACGGTAAAAACACTTTTAAAACGTTTTTACCAACTTTCGAATAAATAAGTCGTTAATGTTTTTTTATCTTCTGCTATCGTTAAATTATATTTTTGTAGTACTATAGGTAAATTTTGGACATCGTATTAATAAGTTAAGTTTACCTCGTTGTGTTTTTATAAAAATGGTGAATGCGTAAATTGGTACGTAGTGCATTAATAAAACTGTAAATATTAGCCAAACGGCTTATTTTATCGAATTCCAACAAGAGTACCTTTTCGTTAGCTTATTGTGTGGGTAAGTCAATTTCGATAATTTCATATAGGGTGCGCCATCCCTGCAAATTTTTTGGATCACTAACCCTTGCGAGTAGTCCGTCCCTGGCTACAAGGCACTACTGTAAATCTGTTTACCTTCCCAAAATAAATATACACGTACATTATAGCTTTGTCGTAAATTTTATATAGATCAAATGACTAGTACAAAAAATAAAAATAAAAACCAAATTCAAAATTAAAACTTTGGAGGCCTATAACTCGAAAACGAGGGCCTGCATAGAAAATGTTTATATGAAGTAATAACATTATTTTGGGTCAGATTATACGCTCCTGACTTTTTTCCCATTAGTCCCGGGACACCCTGTATATAGATGGGGATTTTTATACATATAAATATTAACATAACTTATTTACTATTTATTAAAAATTCCTGAAATCCCTTACATAAAACAACATATTTACTAACTATATAAAAATTTGACGTTTTTCTTTTAAATTATTTTAAATTTCATTCTAATTTCGACGGATTCTTTTGAAATTATATCATCTACTAACTTATTAGTGTTAATTTCCGTTGAATCTGAATTTGAATCTGACGGTTAAACGAGTATATCGTCTGTTTCAACATCTTTGGTCAGATTTTCTTCAGTATTGTTGTGAGGATTTTATTCACTGTTTTTACTATCGGCATCTATAATTGATTTAGACATTTTTGTTTGTACAATTTATAAACATTCGTTAAAATGATAGCTAATAAAGTACAAGATGGTAGAATCAATTTGACTTATTTCACGAATACTATTGATCTTTATTAAACTGAATACAACTAAATGGAACTGCTTAAATATATATATATATATATATATATATATATATATATATATATTTCTTTAAAAACACTTACTGTGTCACTAATCCTGGCCGTGTATATCCAATTTAAATAAATTAACATAATAATAAATATTAACATAACTTATTTACTATTTATTAAAAATTCCTGAAATCCCTTGCATAAAACAATATATTTACTAACTATATAAAAATTTGACGTTTTCTTTTAAATTATTTTAAATTTCATTCTAATTTCGACGGATTCTTTTGAAATTATATCATCTACTAACTTATTAGTGTTAATTTCCGTTGAATCTGAATTTGAATCTGACTGTTAAACGAGTATATCGTCTGTTTCAATATCTTTGGTCAGATTTTCTTCAGTATTGTTGTGAGGATTTCTTTAAAAACACTTACTGTGTCACTAATCCTGGCCGTGTATATCCAATTTACAAATAAAATTCCTGGGGTTCGGCCATTAATTATTTATTACTATGGTGATGTCATATAAAAAACATAAAAGATACTTTACTACTACTACGCACGTTTCGGCATAACGCCATTTTCAAGTAGGTACAAAGTTAGATAAAAACCTAAAAGAGATATCTTCAGGTAGTTAACAAATACAATATACAAATTAATGAGACTCAAAATGATAACAGAAAAAACAAAACAAACGTACATGTAAAAAACCCAACGCTCAACATCTCAAGCTGTAGGAGTAAATGCAATAAAATACATTTGATAATAAATTTTAAATCATTGAGCCAAAACCATCGTATACACCTTTCGCTCGATAGATAGTAGTATACTGTTTACTCGGTATCAATTAAAATACATTTAAGGTGGAAATAAAAACAACAAAGCCGTATACAAGGTGACAGAATTGTATGTCTTCAAATTTTACTCCTGTTTTTTTATTATCTTTCGTTCAAATATTGAAAAATAACTATTTGAAGGATTCATTATATTGTTATGAATGTTATTTACTACTTATTAGTTAAATTGTTTATCTTTTCATTTGCAAAATAAAATATTATGATATGTATGGATTAACTATTCAACTGCAATGTACATTGTTGCATAACTTAATAATGAACCGAAAGGTTATCATGTCTTTCAATAAAATAGCTGATTGCTAGATTTAAATATGCATGTATTTTATTTATACCAATATTTTTTTATGGCAGAAGGGCAATATTGGATATCTGATAATAGTTTTCAATCGTGGTCAACTTTTTTTAATAACAATTTTCGATTTTGTAAAAAATAAAAGTACTTTACTCTTGGGTGAAAATCATGTTTATTGACGAACCTCGTATATTACTGATAAAAGTTGTCATCTGATGGTTGAATTTTACGTTTTAGACCATGCAAAATTTTTTATGAAGAATGACTTTTTTTAGTAAAACTAAAAATAAAAAAGTTTCCCATATGGTTCCGACTTAATTGGACACATGTATATATATATATATATATATATATATATATATATATATATATATATATATGTATATATATATGTATATATGTATATATATATATATATATATATATATATATATATATATATATATATATATATAATAGAAACCATTTTTCTACGAAAATTGGGGTTTCTTTTGTACAGACATAATTATTTATTGCTTCAAAAACCATACGGTGACTATAATTACCCTTTATTATTTTATGTGATGTAAATAATAAATAGATTCCCAGAGACATAAACTTTCATCTTTACTTTAAATTAATGTCTTTTGAGTGGTCCCTTCATAATATTTGTCATTGGGTTTATTTGTATATAAATTGGAAGCCAGATAGATTTTGTAGAAAAAGCGTACAATATGATAAAGATTGTTAAACGACTTTCTAAACTTAACAATGGCCAACAATTTTTCCTATCTGTTCGTAGTAATAGTTAATGACATACATACCTGTTAAGCTTTCTAAAATTGTTATTCTTAATAATATGTAGTAGATAATAATGTAAAAATTCGAGTATATACATAAAATTGGAAAAACAAATTGGGGAAATCGCATTTAGAGATGTTCTAATAAGTATATTAATAATATAAATAAAATATTAAAGCTATTTGTGGTAGATATTACTACTTCCATATGTAAATTTTTGGGGTTTTTGCCAATATTTACTATGAAATTAGAACATCTCTTCACACTTTTTACAGAGTTAGGACTGGCAAAACAAAAAAATTTTGGTTCTGGCTGCCGTCAATTATTGTTTATTTAGAACTATGTACAGATGTGATGCAAATATTATATTACTCTAGTGGAATTCGCCTCTAATATCTACAATTTCATAACACCTATTTACATTTTTACTTTGGTTGCGTTTAATGTATTCAGTTATACCACCTACAAACAAACACTATAATGAAAAATATGTTTTAGATGTACAGGGATCATCAACAGTAAAATAATGATGTGCATCTACAAACGATTCTTCAAAATCACTTTATATATCAACTTCGGCCAAATTAATAATAATATTATCTACAATAGTATCTAAAAGTGGTTCATTGTTCATAAATTCATCTTCAATCTTTTTAACATGGTCACATCTAACTTTCCAATCATTTGCAGAAAATGTGTCAAAAAATTCATTACATAATTATTAATCCTTAATAAAATTGAAGATAACATTTCGTTTGGCCACATATTCTTTAATTTCCGCCCAAACACTTTCGATCGGATTTAAGTCCAGGTGATAAAGGGGTAGCCTTAAAACATGCAATAAATGTCCAATAAACAATTCATCAATTTTGTAAATTTTATATTGAGGTTTGTACATTTTTGCAACGTTATGAAGGTCCGGTTTTAATATTTGTTCACTGTAATATATGTTTCTTTCAGAAAGCCAGTTTTTTAATTGTTGGTTAGTCCAAGCACTCGTAGGTAATTTTTCATTTAGAACATTGTGATATGGGGCGCTTTATCAATTACCACAACAGCGTTTCTTGGTAGGTTTGGAATAAGTTTTTCTTGTATCTTATAGTAGGCGTAAATGTCTGATTTCGTGACGTTCCATTAACAAACTTCAGTTCTGTTTCATATTGGTTCAACGAAAACCCAAATAATGTATTTATTTCCGCAGAGATTCGCGACTTCCTACGAAGCCATAACTATCTGCAAAGGTTTGGTGTACATTTCTTAACGTGGGTACTTTTTTCTCGGATATGTGATAATTTATTATGCACCTTCTAAGCACAGTTTTGTCGAATTGATCCATACGGCAGCAATACTTTCTGCCAGAGCTTCTTTTTTAATACGGGAAAGCATTCTTTGGCTAACTTTCGTAGCAGCAGAAACTCGTTCAATAACCTGACAATAAAATAAGTCCATATATATGTTGTATTAAAATGTGTATTTTTATACAAATAAAATGAGGAAGTAGTTAAATTTGTTTTCAGTGACCGTTCTTTGAAATGAAAATTTTTGTCGTGGTTTTCGACCATTTAAAAGGAGTATTATATTCAAAAATACTATATTACGTTTCAGTTCATTAGATGTTTAGATTTTAGTTCAAACATATTTTAATATGACCAAACCGCAATTGTAACTGAAATCGGAAGATGGTTCAAAACAAATAATAAAACCGAAACGTAATAGAGATTGGTATGAAATGAGTATAATAATTATAAGCTAAAAAACCTATTACATTTAAATAGGTATATTACACAAAATAAACATGTGCCCTCTTATATACTCATGTAGACAGAAACAGAATAGTTATTTATGCACAAGTGCATAAAGTGGTGTTTTTTTCCCGAATGGAAAAATTGACGCATGAGCCGCAGGAATGTGAAAACCAAAAAATGTCTCATTTAGGTTGCTCTAAATGGACTAAAAATGGCGTCGATTTGTTTGTCATGATGACATAACGGTGCATAAAATTGACACACGAGTGCATAAAATTGGCACATGAGTGCATAAAATACTTTGTCTCACCCTAATGTCACTTTTTAAATCGTTTAACAAATAAATATTTTATGTACGAAAATCAATTTAAAAAATTTATTAAATAATTACTTTGGTTTAAAACTTTTATAGCACTAATTGAAACTTACCTTTGTTAATGGAATTGTTGACTTGCTATTGTTTGCCTCTTTGCTTATATGAAAATTGAAACGTTCATAATTATTTCACGAGACTGCTCACTCAAATTTTTATGAACAACTTTACTTTCTGAAGTCGCTATAACAAGTTAGTTTTGCACAACCCCGGTAATCACACTTTTCTCTGAACTGTACTGTCGAAACGAAGCTTACGAATTCTGCCAGCGAAGTGAGCTCTTGCAATCCGCATACGTCTTTGCTACGACGCATCGGACATTGCCAAACTTCCGATTGCCAAAATTAATTTGCCAACCTGCAAGTGTCTGCAATTCCTCCCAGCGGCATGCTCCTGCAATGCCAAATACTACAACTATCTAAAAAAACACAAATAAGTAAGAAGTTCAAAAAACATAACTTTCAATAAATATTTATTATCTGGAGCATCAACTATAAATTTGTCAACTTCCTCCCTTGAGAAAATTTTTGATTTTTTGGGACTTCTTCTTTAAAAATGGAATTAATCTTTTAAAATGTCGAAATTCTATATTCTAATTGGTTAAAAGGGTTTAGCCTTCAACATTTTGAGTATTCTGACCATAAGGTTGATGGCTTAAGTATTTCTGACTCTTCATTTAAATAAGCAAGGACGATGTTTTCTGTAATAATTCCAACCGACTTTGTCTCACAACAGTATATAACTAATTTTTTAGATTTATCCGATTTGGACATTTTTAACAACTTACAACTTAAATTTTTAAACTAATAATTTGAAACGAATTCAGATGTAACACGAAAATTATTACATTATTTAATCTGACAGTGACAGTTCGAGCATAATTATTATTCATACGTTAAAATCTAAAGACAAAACATAACGATAATATTTTTCAATTTTATAAAGGTTGGTATATTTTTTGACATATTTTGCTGTTGTGTTAAGTAGGAAAAGATTACCTATTTATTTGTTTATAGAGGTTTTGTTAAATAAGATTTTTATTCACTTACTCACGTAACTCTTATTATGGATAAAGACAAAGTTAAAACACCAAGACAATATAGGCACAATGTATAATGTATTTGGATGCATTGAATACAAAAATGAACTGTTTAGGAATAACAAATTTGATGCTATAAGCTCTGTTATTATTAAAAACATAGGGAAACAGCTTTCAGACAAATAGTTTAGGTGGTCCTATTAAGGGTTTAGCAGAATGGAAAAGGGTATGTATAATACTTGATTTTATTTTTTTATTAGTATTATCCACAAAAGCAGTAATTACATATGTTTTTTGTTATAATTTTAACCAATTTCAGACATTCACCGACTGGAAGTGTCAAGTTAAAGCAAAGGCAAGAAAGAATAGAATTATCACAAAAGAAACAGGAAACATAGGGTATTCTATTAAACCTTTATCAGATACTGAAGAACGATTACTAGATGTTACAGGTTGGTTGGTAGTCAACGGCATATCCCATGTCCATGAAATAGGAATAGGTATGAATTACGTGGCTCTTTAAATTTGGTTGTATACACTTAAATTTTAAAATTGCAGACATACCAAATAATGAAGAAATTAGAGAATAGTCTGAGAAAGAGTCCCCAAATCCTGAGAATCAACCAGTTGAACACTCGGTTGAAGAGTCACTTAAAAGACCATCAAAGAAAGAAAAACGTCAAGTACTTGGGTGCAAGACTTTAGAAGAAAGTAATTGTAACGATGAAAGTGAAAAAATAATAATCCTGAAAGAAATTGCAAAAAATGTCAAAGAAATGAGAGTAATCGAGGAAAAAATGCTAAACCTGCGTTAATTTAATCTTCGAGTCAAGTATCCTGATTATGATTTTGTGTTGGACTTGGATTCATGTTCTTAAATTGCCCACAGTATGCCCCCTTGTCTGTAAGTTGGTGTCAACTTTTTTGTTATTGATTTTATTTATTAAGTTGTTCTTCATTCCTACATGTTCTAAATCCTAAAACGCAATAACCTAATATCAAGATTTATTAGTAGTAAACAATATTTGTCAAAAAATATCAATATAGCTCAAGAGGAAAGTACTTTTATTTTTGGAAATATAAAAAAATTGCACTTTAAAAAGTTGTTTGCAATTGAATTTAATGCTCACTTGCAGAGTTACAGCCACCTGAGTCTAATATTATTTAACTTTCTGTTTCAAATTTTGTTTCAAACGGTTTTATTAATAATTTTACGAAAAAAGTTACTAGCTATAAAATTTTATGTTAGGTAATTGCATTTTATGTTTTAGACCATGCAGAATTTTTACAAAGAATAATTTTTTTTCTAAAATCAATAGTTTTTTATATGGTGCTAATTTAACGGGATACACTCAGTTTATTAAAAAAATTATATTTTTAGATATTTGTTGTGATGTTATGTTTAGTACAATACTTTAGGTAGGAATTTTGCTTGGACCAGGTTCCTGAGTTACCTATACTTTAATCAGTGTTATTGGAGAAAATCGTATACAGTGCAAGTTCTTTAAAACCCGACAGACCAATTTTTTTATTCGAAGTGATAGAGTAGTACTTCCTAAGTAGTTAAATTATTTTCTACTACTTTGCCTTGGGGAGTACTATCACTTCGAATAAAAAGTTGTCCTATGTAAGGTTTTAAAAAACTTGCATTGTCGTTATGTTTAGTAAAACAACATAAAAAAAATAATTCACTAAAACAATTTCAATGTTCTTCCTATAGAAGAGTTAATTTGAATTTATAGTACGTTATCGTATTAAAATGGAAATTGTAAATTTTCTGGAATTGTTATTTTAATAATTGATTTTTTTTATTTTGATTCTTATAAATGGTACCATGTAAGAGCCATAACACAAGAAACTTAAGAAAATTATTTCTCAATTATTGTATTAAAATATACAATAAGTCTTGCTCAAATAAAAAGATTATTTATAATTTGATTTCAAACTATATTATTAACCCTATTTAATAAATGAGCATCGTCCAATCGTCCAATATCATCTTCATCGACAAAATTGTTCTCATCTTCCTATAAAATTAGATATTCATCAATTTGTATATTCCGAAAGAAGAAGATTGGAACTCAAGGGATCTGTGGATGGAAATAACAGCGAACTCATAATATGGGAAAATGCCGAAGAAGATGAAGAAGGTATAATCCTTTTTATAATAATGTTGTGGAGCATGACACAGACATATACAATTCTTGACACAAATCCAGGATCGTATTGCACACCTTTGAGCATTCCATTGGTTCTTTCAATGCAGTTCCGAATTTATGGATGTCGATGGGTGTATCTTCCCTGCGGTGTATTTGGTGCTGCTCCAGCTACAGGTGTCAGTAAATACGGCAATAGTGGGTAACTATGGGAGGTGTTCTGGTATTTCGATTACCACGATTCACAAATGATAAGTCCCGGAATAATTCATTAGCAGCTTCACTGTTTACTCGATACATCTGCCGGAACACTTCCACTGGTAACTCAAAGGGGTTACTTCGGTCTCTTGAGACATCAAAGGTTGTCCTTCATGTCTGTCTAAAAATATTGCATTTGTATATAGTTTAAATTATTTTTCAACCCTTATATGAACTTACCTTATATTCAATTTATCCAAAACAATACGTAACAGTTGAATCATCTTAAATAAAATGTGATCTTTGTAGAAGGAACAACTTAATCAACGACTTGCTAGTCTGAGGGGCACTGTTTTCCGTTGTTGTTTAGCCTGTTTGTTAATGACCTCAAAGCTTATATAAAGGAGTGTGAGTTTTTAATGTTCGCTGATGATCTCAAATTATTCTTAGTGGTTCGGAATAACATCGATATTGGTTTATTTCAAAGGGAGCTAGATAATCTGTCTGAATGGTGTAGGGTAAACTTGTTGGATTTGAATATGGAAAAATGCTTCAAGATCTCTTTTAGTAAAAAGGAAACTATGATCTCATTCTCTCATTCAATAGATGGTCAATTGCTGATAAATAAAGAATTGCCTAAGGATTTGGGAATACTTTTTGACTCTCACTTAAGTTTTGGTGAGCATATCAATCAATTGGTGGTTGGGTCTCAAAGGATGTTGGGATTTACTTTGAGGAATTGTAATTATCTCTCTCTGGAAGCTGTGAGGTCTGTTTATGTTGGGTTGGTCAGATCTCAACTGGAATATGGAACAGTTACTTGGACGCCTCAGTATTTATAATGTTTATAAGTTATTACTCGAAAGATTACAAAACAAATTCTTGAGATATTGTAGTTATAGATTTAATTTGAATCTCATTGATCATGACTATTCTCATATTTTACATGAACTAAAATTGCTTACTCTGGATAAAAGAAAGCTTATGTTTTGGTATAAGTCTGCAAAAATTGGGTCAAGTCTTATAAATTTTTTTATTGCCAAATGATTTTTCAGATCAACTTAAAATTAGTTGGAAAATAACTTTGTATATATAAAAATTTTATCTGTATAAATTTCAGTCAATAAATTGAGAATTATTTGGAAGAATGTTTCTTTGTAAGTATCAATTGAAAATAGAAAAAGGTGGATAAATTTAATATACGACATGGTTACGTGAGTTCAAAAATTTTTGTGATTTAAACTTGATTAGGTACTTTAATTGTTAATTAAGTGGAAATTTTATTCTTTCTAATCTTGAGACGTGTACATGGCGCAAAGTTTTACTGACATCCATAGATGGCAGTTTTGGTAGTATTGAAATTACAAAAATAAATAATAGTTAGAAAGTAGAAAAGTAACAATATTTTAATTAAAAATTCAAATATTGAGTTCATGTTGTAGTGTTAAATGTATAGTTCGATATGTTTTCTAGTTCGTTAGGTCATTATTCTTCTTTCCCGTTTAACTTGTCCTTTGCCTATATGATTATGCAGCGAGAATATTCTAGAAAAACAGATTGACTAGTTTGGAGATGTAAGTAAAAAGTTTTATCCTTGATTTCTGTTAATAAATAATTTGGAAACGTTTTATAACTATGTACTGTAACCGCACACTGTACAAGTGATGAACGTTCATAAAAAAGAAGAAGACACATTATAAATTGCTATGTCTTTGTTTCCAGTTCTACATTGTTTTCTCTCATTCTCTAAAACCACACCCTCTTCAAGCTTCTCATTTTCCCAAAAACAAACTTTTATGAATTGTTCTTAGGGCCGCTAGGTCCCTGGAGCGGTCGTAAATCAAAATTGAAAATACCGCTAGTTCCTTGACTGACATAAGCTGGGTTTCGTCGATTTCCCTCGTTCCATAGAACGCTGGTAATTTGATAAAACCAGTTATTGGAATTCACTCCAAAGAGTTTTCACATTCACTCTTTGAATTTTAAGTTAATATTGATTAATAATTAGGCAATGAAGAGCTGAAAATACTAAAAGAAAAATACTTACCAGGGACAGAAGGGCATGGGAAAATGGGCGAAAAAAAAACAGTAGGAATGAAGTAATTAAGTATTAGTTGATCTGTTTGTGTTTATCACAGTTAGATAAAAATTGAGTATTAGATATCTTGTGTTATTCTACAAGTTTCTTAGTTTTAGATACAATAAAATGATAAAAAATTGGGATGGTTTTTCATGACATTTATTTTTAACAACGATTGACAACACTCTCTTTAAATTCCAAAAAAAACATATATCCGGTATCGCAACATTCTCCCACACTATGTCACGTGGAAACGCAGTGACATAACTATGTACAAAATCGTAGAGGTATTTTGAAAATTCTTCTATCTTTGGGGTAGAATCAAGACCTTTCTGAATTTCCTCTGGTAGAATATCACTGACATTCTCAGGAACTGGAGCACCACATTCACAGACATGATTAGTACCATCACTAGACAATCTACTATCAAGAACTGGAGTTACATCTTCTTGATGGGCTGTATTTGTGTTATCTGTTGTTTCTTCAGTAGATACAGTAGAAACGGTGGAACTTTTCCATCACGTGACTGTTACGTCAGCAACAATATTCATATAAATTAAATCGAAACTTCTGTCAACTAAATGGAAATAATCGTTATGACTAATAATCCAAAGGTCGGCATTTTACGAATTGGTAATTAAACAAGAAAGTTAACTTTTTAAATTGCATTTATTTTATTTATATGATTAACATCGACATATTAATTAAAACTATCGATATACTGGGTGAACAAGTTACAAAATCCGAAATTAATATTAACCATGATTAAAGATATTTTTTGATTGAAACCAGAGTTCTTTTACCAATACTTTACAAGGGCACTTCTCTGCCAGACTCTAATTAAATTTTCGCCTAAACACAATTCTACAAGTAGGTAAAGTATGGCAACGCAGGTATCAGAGGTTACTCCTAAAGTTTCTAGAGCACGAAGTTGAGATTCAATCCTATCGTAAAATGGAGTTTGGTTTTCTTGTTGTTGTTACTCTAAATGTAGAATAACACAAGATATCTAATACTCAATTTTTATCTAACTGTGATAAACACAAACAGATCAACTAATACTTAATTTCTTCATTCCTACTGTTTTTTTTCGCCCATTTTTCCATGCCCTTCTGTCCCTGGTAAGTATTTTTCTTTTAGTATTTTCAGCTCTTCATTGCCTAATTATTAATCAATATTAACTTAAAATTCAAAGAGTGAATGTGAAAACTCTTTGGAGTGAATTCCAATAACTGGTTTTATCAAATTACCAGCGTTCTATGGAACGAGGGAAATCGACGAAACCCAGCTTATGTCAGTCAAGGAACTATATGGGTAATTAGCTTGCTTAGGAAGCTCCCACGGTCAATAGTGGTACTGGCCTAAAGGAAAATAAGGTATTTCGTGTGACAGATATTTCCGTTTTCCCTTTTTGAAAGCAACGATTGTGGAACAACGTGCTACGCTGTAAGCGGATTTATAAAAAGCAATTTTGTGGTGCAATCAAGGAGGAAGCGGCTTCGATATATGTTTTAAAGCCAGCAACAGATAGTTGGATATATTTCTCTGATAACGGCAAAATTCCAGTATAAACGAAACTTCTATTGGAAGCCACATGTTAAGGCCCCATACCAACCGAGGTGAGTCGCCAGCTAATTATGACCCAATGAATAAAAATAACTATTCGTTTAAAGACTTATTACAATTACCTTTTTCTTTTTAGGCCTTTTTCTTATTAGTTTCACTTTTTCTTGGTTCTCGTGAATTTCTGTTCTCCCAAATTCACGAGTACTTTTCTCTGTGTGAGCTCTACGGGAAACCACTTTGGAACTGGGCATATTCTGGATGATATTTCCCTGACGAAGGATCCCAGGGCATAGCAGATAAGTTTAATTGATCTCTGCACATTTTTGGACAGTGTTTCTAGACTTCTGAATGTAGGGTTCGTTACACTCAGTACCCTACAACAAAATTATCTCGGCTAAACTGCAAGTCATATATATATATATATATATATATATATATATATATATATATATATATATATATATATATATATATATACATATAACATTGCCATAGTTGAAAAGTAAATTGTTAGTAGAGTATCAATATTAATTCACTTAAAGTTATCAACATTAACATTGTAAGATTGAACCCTATAATATAGGACATACATTAAAGCTAAAATACTTACTTAAATTTTATTTGTACATATCGGGTATATGCATATAAACGGTATAGTAGATATACTCCTTGTATATAACTGTATGTATACTTTCTTGTAACACACTTGAATTATTTTCAAATTCACAATTGATAAAGCTTGAGTCAAATTCATTTGGATTGTTTTCTTTAATAGTACCTACCAATTCGTTGTTTACAGTGGCAGAATTACCCAAAAACTATCCCTGAGATAATTTGTCGTGTATTTAATTTTACTTAATCCCTATCAACTAAAGCGAGTAACACGTTTATAATAAAATATAATGTATTACACCCGTGGTGGTATTTCAAACAGGTCCTTGTTCTTCGGGAAGTATGGGAAATCGAAACCAGACAAGGTTTGACCTTAGTCTGACATAGCGATGCCCTTAGTTCCTTTTATTTCATCCTGTTCCCCTTTCAAGACATACAAACACACACACGGAGCTTGAGGAAGAATGGAATTCGCATTGGCAATATGAGAACGCCCTTGAAACTTGTGTTATTACAGCGAATTGAATACAGGAACAAATAATAATGGGTTCATATATATAAAAAAAATCGGGTTTGTTTAGTTGTTGATTTAAAAGCATTATATTATGTATTGTATACTGGATGTCTCGCCTTCAGTACACAATGTGGAGATGTGCGCATGTAACGTATGGAAAAATGAAAATATCTTTGTTATCCAGTAAGATACAATAACAAACTTTTCGGGCGTTAGCCCAATACTTGTCACGTCACCGCTGTGACGTAATTTGTTCAGTGTTTGCCTTAATGAATCCACTTTCCATTACGTGTATATTAGTTTTCAGAGATGAAACAAGCTAATTTCGATTAAATTACTTAGAAACTAATAAAGACATCATCCAAACAACGAAGACTGTTACGGCTGTTATGAACTGTAAAGTGGGTTGCGGGTTTATTGCGGATTTTGTAAATTTCTTCTTCATCCAATGCGTATCAACTGATGGATTTTTGTGATAACATCGCATCTCTATTTCTTGCGCTGTGTATTAACGACTGTACATCGTGTAACCCCGTCCACTTGTCTGACATTTCGCTGCCAAGACATTCTCTCTCTTCCGATCTTTCTAGAATTTTGTGTATATTAAAATCATCGTGTTGATTTTTTCTAGCTGCTCTATTTCTGAGCATTTACGTTTAAACCATTCTTTCTTTGCTATTGTAATGTTTTTCTAATTTATTTAAAACGTAAACGGGTGGGATATATTTTAAACACACTACTTACTAATTTATTTAAACACTAACTGACTAACACTTAATTTATATATACTTAACTAATCACTTAATTTTAATTTATATGCACACAAACTTTATATTAGCACTTCACTGTTCGGTGTATTTTTTGTTTATTTCTCGAGATCACTTTATCAACTAACTCCTCCGCTGATCGGTCCTTATTTATATAAATTCCTTTCTTACTAGAAAATTCCGGGCTGCGGCTTACACACACAAATAATTGATTCTGGCCTTTTCTAGATAAGTCTGGTCACAAAAACAATGCTTAGATAAGATAGTCCCAAACAGTTATAAAAACACTGCGTATCCGCCATAATTTTAATTTTCATACCTGGCTTAGACAGGGTCGGATTCAGGGTCTATACCAGTGTGCTGTTTCGTAACATTACCCCCTCCTTATTGGAAGTTCCTCCTGGAACTTTTGTGTAGCCGAGACTGGATGTTTAAATCGGCAACTGGCCCCATTTCTACACTTTCCGATCTTATGGAAATAGCAGGGCACCGTCTTCATCGGATACTGATAACGGGGGTTGTAGCAGCAAATTAATATCTGGACACCGGTATCTCTGAAGATAACCTCTACCATGTTCCTGATGATTCGCCAATCCAACTGGTTACTCGCTATCTTAGGCATAGCCAGTTTCTTCACGCTGGATTCCAACACAAGGTCTCGTAGGTTTCGAAGTGCTTCCCACACATCGCGGTAGGTAGATCGATCTTGAAATTCATTTTTAGTTACCACGTAGAAGACGTACCGCGAATTATGTCTCAGTTTCAGTGTCTTGCCAGGGGCTGGAATCTGGTCTTCAAGTTTTTCTAATTGCCCGCTTTTCTTTCGAAAGACGGTTGCCAACCCTCGTGCGTTCTTGATACGGGCGGGGATGTTGTATACCCATGAATAATCTTCCGGGAGAGTGAACAAATCTTGTTGTTGTTCCGAAGTGACTCCATATCTAGCTTTCCCGGTACCTCCATAAGCGCCCATAAATTCATCGAAGGTGGGGTCAGACACATCTCGAATAAGGTTTACTCCTTCCTCTAAGTCATGGTCTCCTTCGAATGGCGCTAGTCGGTTTTGGTGAACTACTTTTGGTTTTCCGTTGGGGATCTTGCTTATGCGATATATAACATCATTGATCCTTTTCTTGATTAAGTATGGACCTTCCCAGGATTTTTGTAATTTTGGAGAAAATCCTTTTCTCCTCGTCAGGTTGTGTAACCATACTTTGTCCCCTTCTTTAAAACCACTTTCTGTGGCCTGCGTGTCGTACCGACTTTTCATTCTGTCGCTGGCAACTTGAAGATTTGTTCGAACTAATTCATGAATATTGTCCAGCCTTCTTCTTAATTGTATCACGTAGTCTTCGCCTGCTAGATCTTCTCCAGGCCGGCAGCCAAATTCCAGGTCACAAGGAAGCCTCATTTCACGTCCAAACAGGATTTTCGCCGGTGTTTCACCCGTGGACTCATTGACAGCAGATCGATAAGCCAATGCGAATAGGGAAAGATACTGGACCCAATCTCTCTGATGGCTGGATACTACTTTGGACAGGTATTTTCCAATAGTCCTGTTCATTCTCTCGACCATTCCCTCTGACTGTGGATGTAAAGCTGTTGTCCTGGTCTTCTTCATTCCCAGCTTGTCGCAAATCTCCTGGAATAGATGGCTTTCAAAATTTCTTCCCTGGTCACTGTGGACTTCCAAGTGTACTCCATATCGGCTGATAAATTCTTTCACCAATACATCCGCGACAGTTGTGGCCTCTTGGGTCGGGATAGCGTAAATTTCCACCTACTTTGTGAAATAATCCATTACAACCAGTATGTACTTGCTACCATTTTCTGTCGTCGGAAATGGTCCAGCGATATCTAAAGCAATCCTTTCGAAAGGGCATCCAACATTGTACTGTTTCATGGGTGCCTTTCTCTTGCGATGTGGTCCATTACTCGTAGCACAAGTCGTACATTTCTTACACCAGTCCTTCACATCGTCGGAGCTGTTCATCCAATAAAACCTTTCACGGACTCGCTGAAGGGTTTTCTTCAATCCCAGATGACCTCCCGATGGACTGTCGTGTAACTTCTTCAGTACCTCAGCTACTCTTGTTCTCGGAATAACTAGCTGTCTCCTCATCTCAGAACCATCATCGTCTTCAAGGACTCTTTTCAACAGCCCTTCTTCCAGGACAAGGGAGTCCCACTGAGCCCAATACGCCTTGAGTTTCGGTGAAAATTTTGACACTTCTTGCCAGGTAGGTCGCCGATTTTCTTTCTTCCATTGCCGGATCATCTTCAGGTGAGGATCATTCTCCTGATCTTCTCTGATCCTGGTGGGTGACCATTCGTCGTTGACCACTGTAATTCTTGAAACTGCAACTTCCTTAGATTTCGACTTGTTGCATTGTGAATAGTCTACAGGGCATGGCCGTCTACGCAAAGAGTTGGCTTTTCGGTGACTCATATCAGCTGGATGTTCACCCCTGTCTGATTTCCCCTGTGACTGGAGTTCTTGGGTTACAGGAGTCTTGGGGCGCTTAGACGGACTGCGTACGTGGTCTAGCTCGCTACACTTCCGGCGTTTTATCTTCTTCGGCTTCTTATTTGCCATACCTCTCAACAAGTTGACGATTTGGTCAAGTCTGTCATTGTCACCTTCTTCCTGTATGGTCCTACCTTTGTTGTATCCCGAAGCTATCGTGACCGCTTCATATTCAAGAGCAGCAGTCAATGCATCGACCAATGTTTTAGGATGGGCTAATCGAAGCGTCTTCTCCATATCGTGGTCACATAAGTCGTCAATAAAGGCCTGGATGCCTAAACATTCCATCATGTTCTGTGGTGCTGATGGATAAGCAAATCGAACTAGTCGGGCAATATCCATTTCATACTCTTGAAGGGTTTCGTCACGTTTTCGCCTTCTGTTCTTCAGCTGGAATCTGTACAAATCTGTTCCAAATGTTCGTGACCATATCGCAAGTCCAACTTCTTCTTCAGCAGCTCGAAGTCGTCCGTTTCTTCCAGAGGTATCGTCTGAAGTACATCTAAGGCATCTCCCCGAAGCGCGATAGTTAAGTTCACTGCTTTCTCCTTGTCGGACCAATTATTCACTCTAGCGGCTGCTTCAAACTGTTTTACATAATTGGTCCACGGCATCTTTCCATCGAACGTTGGGGCCTTGACTCGGGTAAAACTGCAAATATCATCTGTCTTGGGTTGTGTTTGTGGCTTGCAGATCTCTATCTCCTTTTCTTCTGCTGAAGTGTCTTGTGTTCTTAAATCGGCAATCTTTGTATCTAACTCCTTGATTTTCTCGTCTATCGTTGTAATCTTATTCTCGATTTTCTCGTCCATCGTTGACATTTTATTCTCGATTTCAGATTTTAGAGACGAAATTTCATTTTCAACGTCAGCGGCAATGTCGTTTTTCATTAATAAGATATCGGCAGATATATCGTTCTTCAAAGTAGAAATCTTCTCGTCGTCCATGTTAACAGAAATGTCGATCTTCATAGCAGAAATATCGTTCTTTATAGCCGAAATATCGCTTTTCACATTCGTAGAAATCTTCTCTTCCATGCCAGAAATATCGTTCTTCATAGCAGAAATCTTCTCGTCCATGTTAGCAGAAATTGACGAGGGGGAAGCCTCGCCATTAAATAAAACTGTTTCTGGATCAAAGCCGTCATTTTCCAGTGCCACTTTAAGTCTTTCTACTAATTCACATTTGTTACCGGACGTTTCCAACTCACGATCCTCCAATTCTGCTCTTAATTCCGCCACTTTCAGATCCCTTAATCACTTGGCCATTTTACGTAGCAATTTATTTATATTACCCCACACCTGACACCAATGTAATGTTTTTCTAATTTATTTAAAACGTAAACGGGTGGGATAAATTTACAACACACGGTATGGCTATTTACTAATTTATTCAAACACTAACTCACTAACACTTAATTTATATATACTTAACTAATAACTTACATTTAATTTATATGCATACAAACTGTATATTAGCACTTTACTGTTCGGTGTATCTTTTGTTTATTTCTCGAGATCACTTTATCAACTAACTCCTCCGCTGATCGGTCCTTATTTATATTAATGCCTTTCTTACTAGAAAATTCCGGGCTGCGGCTTACACACACAAATAATTGATTCTGGCCTTTTCTAGATAAGTCTGGTCACAAAAACAATGCTTAGATAAGATAGTCCCAAAAAGTTATAAAAACACTACGTATCCGCCATAATTTTAATTCTCATACCTGGCTTAGACAGGGTCGGATTTAGGGTCTATACCAGTGTGCTGTTTCGTAACACTATTCTAATTTTTGATTTTACGAGTCTTTGAATATCCCTGTACATGCTGCTGTTTGTTTTGTTTTTGTGCTTTCGACGTTCGTCCATTAGCACAACAAGATCTCATCCGTCATCCATTTATGCTTCTTTTTCTACGCCTTATATCCTAATTTGTTTTTCATTGAGTTTGTTACAATGTCCGTTATCTTTGTCCAAAATTGCGTTGGCTCTTCTCCAATATTCAATTTTATTGTTTGCATTTGTGAGTTTATGTCGTTACACATTTAAGTAATTTTAAATTGGATCCCTCAGTTTTTCGAACGCTACTCGTCATAGTGTGGTTGACTCTCTTGTTATTTATTTATTTATTTATATCCAAACAGACCTTGCGGTCTAATTACAAGGATAATATAAAAACAAAACAAAAATCCATATATAATCCATTAACAAACATAGGTAAGTTCAAATCTATGCTATAACCTAAGTTACCAAAAAATAAACCCATGACAGAGAATGTGAAACACATCTAATCAAAATGAATGACAGTGATGAGACGAAAACAGCTGCTATATCGATAAATTAACAATTTGTCTCAATACCGTCTTACGAAAAACATTTTGGGAGACTGACCAATTTAAGTCCGTAAGGGTATTAAAATTATTTGCTAATCGGCACATGGTCACAAGAGGAGCCCTGGTGGTAGTCAGCAATAATGCAATATTGAACATTACCGCAGTGCGTGTTCTTCTTGATGGAACATTAAATCTTACTAAAAATAGAATTTCAGGTGAATTTATTTTATTATTAACACTTTTAAATAAAAAAATGAGTGCTACTAGTTTTCTTCTGTCTTCTAGAGATAATGTTTTGAATTTATTTCTAAGGTGAACACTCCTAACTACATTATAATCTGGGCGAGTATAATGCTTTTTATAATAAACGTATCTTAAAAATTTATTTTGAATTTTCTCCAACATGAATAAAGTAGTCTGATTCTCACCAAACCATATTTGAGCACCAAACTCTAATTTTTATCTTACTAGCGTATAATAGTGTATCTATATTTGCAAAGTTGAAAGTTTGTCTTATTACAAAACCCATCAGATGGTTCGCAGACTTTGCTATATTTTTTATATGTTCAGTGAAAGACAACATGTGATCATATGTGATGCCTAAATCCCTTACCTTTGTACAGCGCACCAAAGTTTCCCCATCCATTTGGTATTCAAAAATAATAGGATCCTTCAAACGCGTCACAGATAGAGTGAACAATTTTTTCACATTAAAGTATAATTTATTTAGAGAACTCCTTTCAAAAACACTATTTAAATCTCTTTGTAACAATATACAGTCCCGAACCGTCCGTATGCGTTTGAAAATTTGAAATTTTTTAGATCATCAGCGAATAAGAGACATTCTGAATATTTTAGAGCTGTTAGTAAATCGTTAATAAAGTTTACAAATAAAAGAGGCCCCAAGTTGGAGCCTTGGGGAACCCCTGAATTGGCTTCAAATTTACCAGAAGTGTTTCCATTATGTTTTACAAACAAAAATCTATTTTGCAAATAACTCTTTATAAATTTAATTACTTTGTCGGATAATCCAAGCCTATTTAATTTCGTCAATAACACGTCATGATCAACAGTGTCGAATGCTTTACGGAAATCTGTATACACGGTATCTAATTGGGACTTACATTCTAAAGTTTCATATGCATAATTGGTGAAAATAAATAAGTTTGAGATGGTAGATTTATGCCATGAAACCGTGTTGCTGAGATACCATGTACTTTTCAGCATATTGATATAAACTTAAATAAATGATTTGCTCAAACAACTTGGATGGTGCACACATTATTGATATAGGCCTATAGTTTTCCACATTCATTTTATTACCAGATTTAAAAATAGGAGTTACCAAAGCCGTCTTCCACATTGTTGGACATTACCTGGTGGATGACTCTCTTCTACTAGTTTTTGTGATTGTTCGGTTACTGGAGCTTCCATGCTCTTACTAGGTATATTAGATATATTAGGTGAATTAACTTGTAAAGGTCTACAATTTTCCAAGGGAATATTAAGATTAGGAAAATAATTATTGTTATTCTGTCGTACATCTTTAGGTAAATCCTGCGAAGTCATTTGTACACCAGAGTTAGTGGACAAACTTTCTGGGCACTTCCGGATATCATTCGCATGGACCAACTTTATGTTATGATCAACCTGAACTAAATAGGATGGCTTATAATTTTTACAACCTCTCCTTTTTGCCACACTTTTAGTTGAATATTTTTTAAAATAACAGGTTGATTTAAAGAATATAATTTAGTTTTTCTTAATTTGGTCGTCCAGGCCCCACTGAAAGTAGGGCTGGATAAATGCCGTCCATTCCTGAGAATTTAAAGAAGGATAAGCCAGAGATGGCCCACCTCCGTGTGCCCGCGTCAACGATCTGTCGTGATATACGCCATTCATCGTCCGTCGGGTAGTGATTCTCCTTATCCTCCCAGGCTGTCGTGTTTGTGGTTCTGGAGTCAGCGAAGTGAGTTGACATTAATAGTTAGGTTGGCAGTTTTAGTGCCATCCTCTGTGGTTAGTATACCGAGATGACGGTGAAGATATTTTGAGAGGGCTTTTTGGAGTCTAGCTGCTTGGGGGAAATCTTCGATTTCCTCGCAATAGATTATCCATGCTTCTCTTTGCTTTTGCCTAATGACTTTTTTATACTCCTTGAGGTGAGACTTGTATAAGTTCCAATCCTCTTCGAATCTGGTTTTTTAGCCTTATTAAAACTTTTCCTCGCCGTCCCCCTGAGCTGATCAATCTGATGGCACCACCACGGAGTGGAGGCTCCATCAAGATCGACCAATCTGAGTGGGCAAGACATCTTGTAGGCATTAATTATGGAGTTTTGAATGGTTTCAGAATAAATTCCCAAATCTCTTTTATTGTTAGGCAACTCCTCGCAGATCTCCTTTCAAACAGTGGACATAATTTGTCCTGTCCGTTTTCCTGGGGTCCCGAGTTATTGTAGTGGTTGTGAGCGCCAGTTTTATTTAGAATTTTATCCAGCGGTGGTCCGACATTGAAACATCGTTGGATAAATGCCAGCCGGAGATTATATTTGAAGTAAATTAACTGTCTCGACCCTTACTTCGTGGAATCTACTCATATTAGTGTTTTAAATGAAACTCAACGTTTCTAGCTAATTATATTGTGGAATTAGCTAGAAACGTTGAGTTTCATTTAAAACACTAATATATTTGAAGTGTTTATAGTAGATAAGGTAATATATATTCGCGTTTGACTACGAGAGTTAATAACAGTTGATTCAGGAAGAGGAGTGAGGCAAGGGGACGTAATATCACCAAAATTATTCACGCTAGTTCTCGAAGATGTATTTCGAAATTTACACTGGGAAGACAGAGGAATAAACATAGCAGGCTAAAAACTGAACAACTTGAAATTTGCAGATGACATCGTCATATTCGCTCAAACCGAGGCAGAACTGATAAGCATGATTCAGGAAGTATACCATGAAGCAAACAAGGTTGGACTAGAGATAAAACCAAATTCATGACAAACGAAGATACAATTACCAATACACTAACCATTGAGAACCAGTTAATCGAAAAAGTAGCGTCGTACATTTATCTAGGCCAAGAAATAACAATTAGTAAGGAATGCCAGAATACAGAGCTCAATAGGAGAATACGGTTAGGATGGGCAGCATATAGCAAACTAAAACAGGTGTTTCAGTCAAATCTACCAATGAAACTAAAAGCAAAAGTATACAATACATGTGTCCTGCCAGTGTCTACATATGCATCGGAAACTTGGATCTTGACAAAAAAGAACTTGAACAAGCTCAAAACACATCAAAGAGCAATAGAGAGAAAGATAGTTGGAGTAACACTGAAAGACCGAAAAACTAACGAATGGATCAGGAGAACGTCAAAAATCGAAACAACTGCAGCAGCAAAGTGACTAGATGGAGACCTTGGGGCGAGAGGAGAAGCGTTGGCAGACCTCAACAGCGTTGGTACGACGATATAAAACGCACAGCAGGTTTAAATTGGTATCAGCTTGCACAACACAGGGAAACCTGGAGAACATTGAGAGAGGTCTATATCTAACGGATAGGAAACGGCTAGAAGGAAGGAAGGAAGGTTCAGTACCTCTATTTAGAATGCAGAGATTCTTGTTAGTTATGTAATCTTTAAAAGACTTACCTCTAGTGTTAATATCTTTGCTGCCCCAGCTTACGTGGTGAGATTTTGAATCGCAGCCTATTACCAATTCAAACTTGTGGGTAAGATAGTGTTCCACAAGGTCCTCCAACTCCTTAAATTGTGGTGGTTTAGCAGCGTCTGAAGGGAGGTTTGCGGATGCCAGTATTAACACTTCCTTTAGACCTTTCTGTGCATATTCAACCTTCACTACTGTTAGGTCGGAGGACGAAAAATTCGTCAGTGGTTAGGTCTTAAAATTCCTAGGTACGTATATGGACGTCCTAGATTGCTGATTGCTTGGGTAGCTGAAAATTAAACCTTTTGGATTATTTAGACACATGATATTGGTTTGTCTTATCCAGTTTTTGGATAAGTGCTATTGTGTCCTGCATCACATCAAGGTAGCGGCATAGTGTTGCCGAAGTCACCTTTTTCTGTTGAAGGTTACACTGAATAAATTTTACCTTTTCATTGTCCATCTCTGCTTGATGGCGGTGAGATGGGTTTTTGTTTCTTTTAGGCCATCTCCACTTCCTCAATTGAAGGTGGGTTGACGTCGCCTGTATCCTGACTTAGAGCTGTTAGTTCTGCAAGGAGACTGTCGGTCGCCATCTTGGAGGATGGTTCGACAGTCTCTGCAGAAGCAACAGCTCCTCGGGGTTCCTCGGATGGGATCGATCTCCTCCGTACCGGGTCGCGTTTCTTTGTTTTAACAATCAATGAGGTGAACGCGTAGCTCATCCTCATTGATCGTTTTTCTAGGACTCCCATTTCCTCGTCTCTTATGCCGAAGACGAATAAGTGCCCTTTGGGATTGACCTTCGCTTCGTGGTCTGGGTTTTGTTTGTCTATCTGGCGCAGCAAATTCTCTTTTTCACCCAGGTCAGTGTGAGCTTCGCTTGGGACCCAGAGGGTGGCTTTTGTCAGCTAGGCACCGTGTTCCTTAGCCACTCTAGCGTTTCGTCATTATCGCAGGTGACTCTGATTATTTCGCCAGAGTGCGACCATGACCTAAAAGTAGGTGGCTTTTTCTGACTGCCGGAGGTGGACATAAGGGTTTAGTCCAAAGCTTCCATTAGTTGTCTTTTGACAAGGTCGTCTCTCCGCATGCCAGGAAAGGCTATTTCCAAAGAGGTGTAGCCTGGTACCCCCAGGAGGACGTTTGCGGTCGCATTCCCTGCGGCCATTCAGCCATCGCTTCTCACACCTTAGCTTGGATTGTTGGAGTGTCATTTAGTTGGTCAACACTGCTGTCACTGATGATCAACAATGCTAACGTATCCAGCGGTGCCACGAGGAGGCAGACACTCGATGGTTGCATTTCTCCATTGGACTGCAGAAAGCTACCTACAACCAGACAAGCAAGCGCAAATAAGCAAACCAACTACAAAGCAATGGCCAGCTTACAACCAACCCTGCCAGGATATCTAGTAACACCCACGGATCTGTAAATTTAAAATTTAAATATACGTGCGTTGACATTTTCATTCCATGGTGATACGAACCTATGAATGTGTTCCTTACTTTCGAGGTCTGTGGATATCGATCTCCTAGTTCATGTCCTTATGATTTCAATGAACACTTTTTTAACTATTTACAAAACATTAAATCAAGTGATATTCACGTAATAACTGGCGATATGAACATAGATTTACTATCAGAAAATGAATACATTGATGAATATAAAAATAATTTGGAATACTTCGAATTCATCTCTTATATAAACGATATCACTCGACCAGATAGCTCCACGTGCCTCGACCATTTCTTTGTAAAAGCAAATATAGAAATGCATGATCGTATAAAGTCATTCATATTTCAGGATAAAATTAGTGACCACCCAACTATTGCTCTAACAGTAGATGTGGGTGAGAGAGCTGTTAATAAAGAATTCAAAAATACAAAAGTATATATAAATTACAGCAGGCTACGGGTGGCACTACAAAGTGAAACATGGGCAAACATTTATGATCAAAACGACGTCAACTCCAAATGTGAAATATTCATAAACAGACTGAAATACCATGTAAAAAAACACACACCTGAAATCAAAATAAAAAATAAAGATAAAACTAGAAAAAAATGGATCGCGTCAGGGCTATCAATAAAAGAAAAGAACAATCTCTATAAACTACTAATTCAAAATCCCAATAACCTACAAATAAAACAAATATACAATAATTACTAACGAAACTTAAATAAACTTACGAAAGAAGCAAAAAAACAATATTTTCAAAACGAAATAGGGAAGAATAAAAGTAGAACAAAAGGGCTCTGGGAAAGTGTCAATGAGATTTGCAACAAAGCTCGCCCAAAAACAAAAATAACCAAAATAGAAATAAAAGAAAATTGTACCACTGAAAACAAACAAGTTATTAGTGATGAATTCACTATAGTGGAATAGGGCCAAAAGTAGCAAATAAAATCGAAAAACCAAATTCCTTACGAGACATTACAACTGAAATAAACAAAAATATGTGGAGAAGTATCACAAATAATCAAACAACTTAAACTCAAAAAAAGTCCTGGGCATGACGGTTTTATTGCAGAAACGCTGATTCAAATAGCAGACTTCATAACAGTCCCTCTCGCTCACATTATAAATAGCTGTATTGAAAATGGAATATTTCCGAACATTTTAAAAACTGGTGTTATTAAACCACTTTTTAAGAGTGGGGATAAACTGCAAATTTCAAATTATAGGCCCATCTCTTTGATATCAAACATAGCAAAAATTTTTGAAAAAATAATAAAAAAGAGAATGGTACATTTCATGAAGAAACATGATGTTCTATCCGATAATCAGTATGGGTTCAGAGAGGGGAGGTCAACCGAAGATGCAATATTAAAACTGACAACGTACATTTACAAATTACTCGACATTTCTAAACCGTCGCTATGTATCTTTCTTGATCTTTCCAAAGCCTTTGATACTGTTTGTCACAAAAGGCTTCTAGAGAAACTGGAAAAAATTGGTATGCGGGGTAAACCGCACGATCTTTTGAAATCATACCTGTCGAACCGAAAACAAGTATTAGATATTGATGGTGTGGTGAGCACTCCGAGGACAATCACTTACGGGGTTCCTCAAGGCACGGTCTCAGGTCCCCTACTCTTCACTATCTATATAGACAGCCTGTTGAAAATGACAACTGTAGTCAATATTATAAGTTATGCTGATGACATGGCAGTAATTTACAGTGACAACACATGGCAACAACTGAAAGCAAAAATGGAAAAAGACTTCAACAACATCTTTAACCTTCATAAACCCGTGGTCAAAAACTTACATTAAATACCGAGTGGGGTCCAAATGTACCCCAACACTTTTTTGGCTTATTATTTTTTTTAATGTTATAATTAGGGAATATTAAAAATAAAACACATTCCGCTTATAAAAAAATATATTTTTACATAAAAAAGTTGTCAGCATTGATAAATGCATTGTAAGCACACTTTGAAAAAATATTATGAAATGATTAGAAATATTAAAAACAAAAATAATTATGAAAAAAGAAAAAGCATTTTAGTGACATTTTAAATAATGATTTAATTATCACACTTATTACAAACGGTTATATTTTTTGAGTGTTCTGCACATACGAACTGACTACACCAAATACAAAACTTTCGAGATTTCCTGTCTTTACTTCTGTCGCATAAGAAACATCGCTGCTTTCTGCCAATAACGGGAACAGGTTGTTTATTCTTTATGTTTAATTCTGGCAAAATGGTTAACATGGATTGTTTTATATTGGAATGTAACGACTTGTCATTTTGGTATCTACGAATTATGTTTTTTCTAATTATTCCTGGCCCAACTCCAACGAAAACATTCTTCTCCTATCCAAGCGATTTTTTTTCCAATCTGGATTTTTCAACATCCAAAGTTTATAGGCGTTGATGCCACCAACGTCCAGCAGATGAATGAAAAAATATTGCCATCGGCCACCGATTACTTTTTCTTTGCGTTGTGAATTACTTCGCTAATTTATCCATCGTGTCCACTGCACCATTTGTTTTATTGTATTGTAAGATAATGTCTGGTTTGTAATTAGTTTTTTCTCCACTTATTTTGTCATCGTTATGTTCTGTCGATAAAAGAACAACTGCCGCATTTTTTTTTGGTACGTAGGAAACTAAGGTTTTATTTTCCATAAAAGCCATCATGCTTGAAAAGTCCTTCTTATATCTTGCTGGAAGTAGTTATTTTGGAATATAAGGTTTATTTTTACGCAGTGTACCACACAAGGTAAGGTTTTTATCTAAAAGCTTATTAGCTAACTCAATACTGGTAAAAAAGTTATCAGTAGTTATTCCATATCATGAAGATAAATGGTTTACCAGGTCCATCACTACCCTTTGTCCTTAGCCTTTCTCAGGTTTGTTTCCTACTTTACCTAAAATTATTATTCTGTAATAAAAATCTACAATTTTTTTTATGAAAAAAACTTACCTAAATAAGGTTGCATATTCGCTGTATATGCCGAAATACAATCAGCCAGTGCCCAAATTTTTAAGCCGTACTTGTCCGGCTTACTCTTCATGTAAACCCGAAAAGGAGCCTTGCCTCGGAATGGGACTAACTGCTCATCCACGCTCAAGTGTTCAGATGGATTAAACGATTTCTTGCAATTTGTTACAAAACCATCAAAAACATCTCAAATTGGGGCAAATTTATCAGTGCGTTTTCTTTCTTCCCTTGTTTCAAAATTGTCGAATCTTAGAAAGCACATAATCTGTTGGAATCTGTTGCGAGACAAGGCAGATGATACTAGAGGCCGACATAAAGTTGGATCTTGACTCCATATTACACATATTGGCTCTTTAGCAGCGTGCCAGGCTCCAATAATAATAAGGAAACCAATAAATGCTTCCAGTTCTTCTTGCACAAAAGGAGAAAAGGCCTTCCTATTTCTCGCATAATATGATTCGGCTTTTCTATTCGTCTCCGATAAAATCACATCCATAATACCTTGTGAAAAAAATAGTTCAAAAGCTTCTTTTATTGTGGAAAATTGGGAACTATATCTAGTCAAACCTGGTGAAATCTTTTGAATATTACATTTTCGCCTCTTGATCTTCGTAGTAAATGGAACCTTTGCCCACACACTACCATCTTTAGACGAATAAGTTGGATGATCGGTATAAAAGCTTACTGACGGGCCTACTTCATCTGCAGAATCTGTCGACTCATTTTCCCTATCACTAACTTGTAAAACGTCATCTATCTCATCAGTTTCAGTCACTATGTCAGTCTCCTCAATATCACTTGCAACATCCTCTAGTGCTAAATTATCAAAAAAAGTGTCGTTATCGTCCGTTTCTAATATCGCCAATAGTTCTTCGTCAGTTAGCTTATTTTAATTTCAAAACTTCCGTGGTTCACTCATTTTTATAAACGCGTACTCGACAAGCACTGCAAACGTGACTAAAAACAAATAGCGTCTAGCGAGCTGCAAGTCACAGATGATCCTGACCAATTGGCGCGGAAGTTTAAAAATAATAGCTGCGTTCTTATGACAAGATATTAAAATATTTCAATTAAAACGCATCGTAATTGGTTGTTCCTAGGCCATTAACTGATATTATTTGATATCCGGCCGCATTTACTAAATCATAACGCTACGCTGAGATAAATGAAAAGGTGAGAGAACTGTTTTCCAGTTATTTCAACTTAAAAAAATCTGTTAAATTTGAATAAAAAAAAACTGTTTAACAGTTAAACGAACTTTTTTGGAATGTTAATTTACTCATTTATGTTTAAATTATCAAAAAACTTAAACTAATATAGGTATTTGATTTTTCAAATTAAAATATAAATCGTTTAGTAGGAGACCTAAAATAATTTAACTTTTCTATTTTCTCATTGAATCGATCAAGTTGCTATTATAGCAATATTAACAATAATTGTTGATATAGTAACAACAAAAATCGTTTAACAGCAATGTCGTTATGACTTAGTGAATTGTGCAGATTAACTGAGATTTAAAAAAATGGAATGGTTATGAAAATTCTAATTCATACTTTGATTAAAGTTGAAACGAGAAAAATATTGTTTTATTCTGACCTATATCTGTTGTCATAAGGAAATATGAATATTTAACAGGGAAAAAAACTTCCAAGGTTATTGGATTGTCTTATAAATTATAATTTATTTATACATTCTTAGATACCAAATTTAAAGCTATTTTTTCTTCTTTGTCGTACAGAACAACCTCCTATCAGTATTTATTTTTTTATTGTGTGGAATATTAATATTTTGCGAAGAAGCAGAATTAACAAGGTGGTGTTTAGACACTAGTGCTGCAATTGTTGGTGGTATGGGGGCAATATCTTTATCTACAATCTCAAGTTCCTCCAATGAAGTTGTAGCCTCAAGAATTTGCAAAAACTTTATTTTAATTTTATTTTTTTTTTCTCTTCAAATTCAAATAATTTGAACTATTCTTTTTACATATTTCTTTGATAATGCAGTCCTCTTCAATGAAATTTTCTTGGACTACGTGCATATGAAGACTATTTTCGTCATCTGAAAAAATAACATGAAAAGTCATAAAAACTATGAAAAAGGAAAAATTCGTAGATTAAATTGCACTCTGCAGAAAAGTTCCAATAAGCGGCGTAGATATTTTTTTCTGGCTGTAATGGAACCTTTACATTTTTTTAGTCAGCTGTAAGAGATTTCCTAATAAATTTTTAGTCATTTATTTATATTTTTTTAAGTTAAACTTCCATCTCTGTATGGGAAAATGTCACAATTTTGAATTGTCTAAAGATTTATAATTGGAGAGGTAGCGATTTCTTGCACTCCTTGCATTCAGAATTCATAATCAATAGAGAAAATAGTTTTGCAACAAAAACTAAATAAAAAAAGATCAAGGCACGTAAATAAAATTTACATATAATCTTGCACAATGATAAACATTTCTATTCTACATTCCGCAAATCCTTACAAAATTATTTAAAAGTCCTATACCATTGTTGCCAATGCCAGTATACTAAAACTTAAAATACCTCAGAATAGCAAAAATTTTACAAATCAATAATATTCGGAGATATTTGAAAAAGTATAAAATGAATAAATTAGAGAATCGAGTATAGCTAGAAAAGTTTTAAAATTACCCATAACTTTTTTATTATTGTAAAAATTATTTTCAGTCCACTTAAAATAATCTTCCATCAGATAATGATTTCGATTTGGAAACGCTGCTTCAATCGTCGACAAGGTTGTTCTTGTTAATTTCCATTGGTTAGGATCATCCGTGACCCTACAACTCACTAGACGCTAGTCTAAAATCATACTGAGATAAATACGTGCACAAAGACGCTATTAAGTAAATTGGGAATCCCCGAGAGCGTTGACGCCAAGAAACGGGGAATCCCCGTCGTTTGAACAATTTGGGGTTTATTTGTACCCCGGTTGGTTTTTAACGTAGACAAAATTTATACCTGTCGTAACATACCGAGCGGGGTGCAGCTGTACCACAAGCAACAAAACTCTATAATTAGTTACAATGAAAATCAATTTATTCAAATTTTTTTATACCAATTTAGATATATATTTAAGAAACATAGCTCGAAGGAAATTAATTAAAAAAAACTATTTTAGAAAGTATACCCAAAAATTCATGTCTGGGGTACAGCTGTACCCCGCTCGGGTTTATGAAGGTTAAATGGTTCCAATACAATAAACTAACTACGAACGTGGAAAAAACCAAATACTTACCTTTCACCTCCTATAGCAATAACTTGCCGAATATGGGTCCATTAAATATAAATCAAAATATATTCATTCCAGAAGCCAGCTCAAGAAAATACCTTGGTATACAAATTGACAGTCATATGAAATGGAACTTACATATATCGTATCTAACAAGAAAACTACGTGGATTCATATCAAGATTCAAACTGTTGAACGAATTCCTTGAAAATTCTCACTTGAAAACTATATATTATAGCCTAATCCAATCCCAACTTATATACGGTATTATAGGATGGGGAGGCGTAAATGATACGCATTTAAATAGTCTGAATATCGTGCAGAAGAAAATTCTCAAAATAATCCTTGTCAAAGGAAAGACGTACTCTACCGATAATCTGTATAACGAATGCGGCATTTTTGATATTAGACAACTCTATTACCAAAATATGTTATAAAGGGTTTACAATAATAAAATTTAAATAACGCACCCAGATCAGCTATATAATACAAGAAGGCGTCGTGGTACCGAAATGTATTAAAACAGTGGGTCAGAGGCACTGCAGCTTTCTAGGTCCAAAAATTTGGGAATTGTTACCTGAAACAATAAAATCCAGCGGAAGCAACGAAATTTTTAAGATAAAAGTTAAAAATTGGCTTCAATGCTATGATAGAGAGATATTCCAAAAAATAATTTAAACCCTCAACAAATTATTCATCAAACTTATAATACTGTAATGTATGTGTATGTGACCCTAAACGCCGATTATGACACTCACATTATGTGAAACCTACCTGGATGTTACCCTTTTACCAATTGTGATATTAAATCTTATGTGATACTCACATGGGATCAAAATCGTATGACTGTAATATATGTGTATATGAGACTTTGAACCCGATTATGATAAACACTTTATGTGTAACTTACCTGAAAGTGATACTTACACCAATTGTGATATTTTATTTTATGTGATGCAATTTCTACCAATATATTTTATACTTATACTTTATCTTATTTTAAAATTATAATTTATATTTTAATCTTAAGTACTTTTATTATATTTAGAGGAGTAATTTTCTACGATTGCTCCTTCAGTGATGCCATTGTTTATTTCAGTCAGCTCACAACTACTACTCACTTGACATTGTTGTATCAAAATTATACTTGATTGTACATTTGTGATGAATAAACGTTATTATTATAAGATGAACCCACCGTATGCAGTGACGTCATGTCAGTTAACGCTAATGTGACAAATTCCCTTAGTTGTTTTGTGAAAGATTAACATGATATGTGAACACTCTCTTTTCTATTAATTTCTTTTTTGTACTTTTTTTTTCGAACATTAACACACATGTTGATGGCTGAATAAATTTTGAATTTCTTATAAAGAAAGTTATTTGAATTAGATTTAAAGCTATTTCTGATTCTGTAGCTTGTAACATGTCGCTGAGACATGTTTATATTTTCATCAATTATTTTGGAACGTTACTTATTCGTCGGCTACTCCCACCTCTAATTCCAAATCCTTTTATTTCAAATATTAGGAACATATCGGTGATCGTTTTTACCATCGTTAAATTGTTATTTAAAACTACGATTCAAGTCGAATTCGCGCTCTTTTGTTCATTCTTCGCCGATAATCAACTTCAGCACTCAGTTTCCAAATAATTTTGTGGGTGATATTAATTCTTCTTGCTGGTAAGTTATCTATATCTTTTCAAATTGTAATTGAGTGCTTACAAATCATTCTATTTCGATTTCTCTATTTAGTTGAAATATTTCGTTTTTAAAAAAACAATGTTTTTGTTATGGGGTTGCCAGATTTTCTTCGCCGTTCCCTTTAAAAAAATCTGGTGGCGTCCAAAGTTATTTTTTGAAGCGCATTTATAACAGATTTTCTATATGGTTATTTTCCACCGATTTAAATTTGCTTCTTCTGATTATTTTGGGAACAGGACGAATAAGAATGAACAGATTTCTGTGGTTTTGTTTGTATTGGAGTATGCTACTCACCTGATCATTTTATTCCTCCTTTTCAAATTTTTACTTTTCTACTGTTTCTCCTGTTTTTTTATTTCTTTCCCTACAGCTCTGCACCTTTACCTGTACGGACCTCTACGCATCTCTACGGACCTTTAAGAACCTTTACGGACCCTTACGGACCTGACGGACCCTCCAACGATCCACTCACCGGACCATATCGATCCAGAGTCCAGACAACGACGGCTCAAGAACCCGTGAATACTGCTGCGAGCTGTACGTCTCGAGTCTTCCAAAGATACGTCCCTTACTTATTTTTGGTAGATATAAACTATATTACATAATTTGGTATTACATCTTTTCTAAGGCATTCTTGGTTAAATCAAATGTTTTATGATGCTACTACTACAAGATTAAAATATTAATCCAGCAATAATATCAGTTATACTTAATTTATTTGATGTTTTATTAACCAGAATTATTTCACTTTTGACAATAAGATATATATTCAAAATGAAAGTTTACCAATGGGTAGCCCTATATCATCAATATTGGCAAATATTTTTATGGACAGTTTAGAAAGAAAAATCTTTGAAAGTAATTTTTCAAAAAATGTTTTATTTTGGTATAGATGGCATATTAGCTTGTTTTATAGGCAGTGAACGACAACTAGATATAGTTTTCAACCATATTAATAATTTACACCCAAAATTTAAATTTACATTAGACGTTGAATCAATTTTCTTGATTTAAAAATTCACTTGTACCTAATTATTCAATTTACAGAAAACCAGCACACACTGATGTGACTACTCCATATAGTTCCAATCATCCCATGTCACATAAATTAGCAGAGTTCGAATTCGACAGTCATAGTGAGTGGACGTGTTATATTGTTTGTGATTTTACTGGAGTCAGATTTAATCTAGCTGAGTATTTTCCATTTAATAATATTTTTGATTATCATATCATTTTATATATTTTAAAATAACATATCTGAAAAACGTCTAATTAGTTGAATATGGGAGAAACAACAGGCGGCGATAAGCCGCCCGATTTAAAAGAATCTGGTTTTATCAAAGAACAGAAAAAAAAGATGAAACTTATAATATTATAGATTTAGAACATCGTTATAGTCCAGGCGATAAAGGTCATTTTTTTGTTTTTGTGGAACATAAAGAAAAAAACATTGGCAGGTTATTCCTTATTAAAATAGGCCATTATCTCCTTACGGATGACACATTAAAAAAAGAGGTTGAGGATATTAAATCAGTAGGAATAAAACGAGTAAAAGTTATATTTAAAACCCTGGAAACGGCAAACTCTCTTGTTAACCATTTGGTAATACAAAATAACAATCTTATAGCATATATCCCTAGATTCTATACTCACAAAAAATACCTTATAAGAATGGTGGATACTTGCTTCGACGAAGAGTATCTACTAAATACGATTATTTCCAATAAAAAAGTAGTAGGTGTACAACGTATGAAAAGAAAAATAATAGATTCAGATGGAAATTCTTGCCTAGTTAAAAGACAAATGATTATCGTACAATTTTTGGGCAATGAAATCCCACAGAATGTGCAGATCAACTTGTGTAATTTCCATGTAGAGCCGTACGTACAACCAGTGGTACAATGTTACAATTGCTTGCGATACGGCCATTCGGCCAAACAGTGCAAATCCAAAGAGAGCAGATGTAAAAAATGCACCGATATAAAGCATCGTGAGGAGGACTGTAAAGCTGACAATATCTGTATATATTGTAAAACATATGATCACCCTTCAGTTTCTAGGAAATGCCCCGTGTTCATAAAACAAAAACAAATCAAACATATTATGGCACAAGAAAATGTATCGTTTAGGGAAGCTGAAAATATTTACATCAACCTGTCGTACGCTAAAATTGTTACAAATAACCTATTCGCGGTATTAAATAACACTAACAATTTTCCTCCCTTACCTAATTCTAATCAGACATCTTTCCAAAGTACACCAATAACCTTAAGAAAACCCGTTAACAAATCCAATATTCGTTCTCCCAAAAAACGTAAAACTTCCCCTATATTCCCCACCATAGAATCACTGCCTGTAAAGAAAAGCCCTCAATTAAAAGTAAAGATTAATGCAGTTCGCACTAACCCTTACAGGGATGAATATATGAGTTATAAAGAAAAATCAGTATTTATATTATCTTCATTTGTCAAAGAATTGCAAAAAAACTTCCCCGCTACTGCAGTCTTTTTTGCAGACTCGGAAATACGAGAATTTGTAGATAATATGTACGACGCCGATAATTCTACAGAAAAGATGGATTTGAGTTATAATGGATCCGGATACGCATCTGGATCCGAATCTGAATATTAACCTTCCCGTCTAACAATCATGAAATTATAAAGAATAAACTAAGTTTATTACAATGGAACAGCAGGTCATTAAAAGCAAATAAAGCTAGTGTGAGTAACTTTATTAATAAAACACATATTGACATTATAGTAGTGTTACGAAACAGCACACTGGTATAGTCCCTAAAACCGACTCTGTCTAAGCCAGGTATAGAAGTTAAAGTTTTGGCGGATACGCAGTTATAAAAAACTGTTTACGAGTTCACGACTATCTTATGTAAACAGACTTATCTAGAAATGGCGAGAAAAATTATTTGTGTGTGTAAGCCGCAGCCCAGAATTTACTAGTAAAAATGGCTTTAATATAAATAAGGACCAATCAGCGGAAGAGTTAGTTGATAAAAGTGATCTCGTGAAATAAATACACCGAAATAGCAAACAGTAAATATAAATTAGTTAAGTGTTCATATAAATTAGTTTAAGTGAATATACTGAGTATATATAAATTAAGTGTTAGTGATTAGTTTAGTGTTTTAAATAAATTAGTAAGTAGCCATACCGAGTGTTTGAAATTTATCCCACCCGTAATAAAAACTTTTAATAAATAAGAAAAACATTACAGTAGTATCAGAATTATGGCTCAAGCCAGACGAAAATTTTGTTTTAAAAGGGTTTAACTTAATTAAAAAGTGCAGAATCGATGGTTATGGTGGAGTAGGGATCTTTATAAGGCAGGGTATATATTATAAAGAGGCAGATATTATACAATCGTTTAATGAAGATCTAGAAGTATGCGCAATTACATTGTCCCCTTTAAACATTTCGATAGTATCTTTATACCGTCCATCTGATATAGCCGTCAATTACAACGATTGGATAGATTTATTCCAGCAATTTGATTCCAATAGTATTTTCTGCGGCGACTTTAATGCACACCATGGTATGTGGTTCTATACCGGATGATCGGCATTGAAAAATTTTAGCAGATGCAATTGATTATTTAGAGCTTGTTGTGTTAAACGACGGCACTTCTACTAGAGTTAACCCCAGGGGAAACCATTCAGCAGTTGATATATCATTAACTTCGCACGTTTTAGTAGACAGGTTAACTTGGGAAGTTTTAGACGACACAATGGGATCAGACCACTACCCAATAGCTATCGGAATTCAGATTAACCCAAATTCCTTCACTGTAAATCCGTTAACAAAATGGAATGACTCTCGAGCAGACTGGGATACATTTCATAAATTGTTGGAAGCAGACATAAATCAATTACTTGTTGGAAATAATACAAATCTTACAGACAAAGTCGCAGCTTTTTTTGAGATCATTTCTTCTGCAGCAGATCGTTCGATGCCTGTTAAAAAGGCATTTACTCCCGTTTCTCCTACAACTATTTGGTGGGATGAGAAATGCGTAAGGATGATAGAAAAACGTAAAACGGCATTAAAAAATTATGGAATTCATTCCAGTTACAATTATTATATAATATATCAAAACTTAGCTGCGCAAGCGAAACGTTTATTCAAAAACAAACAACGTGGCAGTTGGATTAACTTTTTAAATAAACTTAATAAAAATACTCCTTTAACAGAAATTTGGAAATTTGTTAAAAGGCTTAACAATAAAAGTTTTCAATGCCCCAAAAAACCAATTTCAAAAGATTTTATCGATGATATTCTAAATAAAATAGCCCCTCCATCTGCTTCTAATTTTGGGGTTAAATCAGATGGCAAGTTTATATTCAATCACGAAGATGAATTGCTAGACCCTGTTTTTTAGCTACTTGTCAGGGATAACCTAGCCGAAATATTCTAGGAGCCAAAAACATTCCAAGGGGCAGAGTTGTTGTAGATAGTTGAAACTTATGGATTATGCTATGTAGTAAGGAGCCATGAAACACATAGAAGACGTACACAACAAGATAGACAATGACCAGAAGATCGGTATCCATTGTATGATGTATTTGTTTATCATTATATAATGTATTCTCTATGTTGTTGTAAATAGGGTGTCATAAACATATGATAAAGACATTTTTAAATAAAAAAAAAACGAATTGCTAGCTTCTTTTACGATTCAAGAACTGGATTTAGTAATTAAAAAAGGTCTCAACACTACTCCCGGTCTAGACGGTTTTACCTACAAAATAATTATTAACTTACCTATTTCAGCTAAAAATTTTTTATTGCAATTATTCAACGATTGGTGGAGGAAGCAAAAGTATTCTGATTGCTTTAAAAATATTATAGTCTGTCTCATTCTTAAACCTAATAAAGACCCTGGTTTGTCTTCATCATTTCGCCCCATCTCGTTGATATCTTGTATTACAAAAACTTTTAAAAGATTAATAAAAATTCGATTGGAACATTTTGTTGAAAGTAGGTCTCTATTGCCAAACATTCAATATGGTTTTCGCAGAAGACGTGGCACTATAGACGCTGTAAGTCATTTAGTTTCAGATATACAAATAAGTTTCTCTAAAAATTACTACACATTATGTTTGTTTGTTGATTTAACGGGGGCATATGATGTAGTTGATCTTAATATTTTAGCAAATAAAATGGAAAATATTGGAATTAATAAAACTGTCTCTACCAATATTATTAATCTTTTTCATAGTAGAAAAATATTTATACATGATCATAATAACGTATTACATGGTCCACATTTAGTATATAATGGCTTACTGCAGGGATCTATACTGAGCCCTATCTTATTTAACATTTACACTGCAGATCTGCACAGGTTAGTAGATGATAAATTTAACATGATTCAATATGCGGACGATCTATGTTTTTACTTTACCCGTAGTTCTTATGTGCAATGTTTAGAAGATCTAAGAGAATGTATGCAGTTACTAATAAGTTGGTTTAATGATATGGGATTCAGTGTCCCTCAGGATAAGACTGCTTTGGTATGTTTTACTCGACACCGAGTTAGGACTCCTGGAGCTACTTACCTGGCTGGTTTTAAGATTCCATTTGTCGACGAATTCAAATATCTACGCATTTTCTTAGATAAAAAACTGCTATGGACAAATCATATCAAATATGTTGAAAAAAAAATGTGAAAAAGGTATGAATTTGCTAAAAGTCTTTTCCAAAAGAAAATGGGGAGCTGACGTCAATTTGATGTATACATTCTACAAGACTTATATTCGTTCCATATTGGACTACGGGTGTACATTATATAGAGCAACATCTAAAACAAACCTACTAATTATCGACCGTATTCAATATAAAGCCTTAAAAATTTGTATAGGGTTAATGATGTCATCTCCTAACCAAGCAGTTTTGGCAGAAATGCAAGAACCGCCACTAAATATACGTAGACAATTTTTAGCTGAAAAACAAATGATTAAATATAGAGCATTTAATACGGAAATGGTCCAAAAAATCGCTTATATAAATACGTGTAACCTTACAGCTCCGTACTGGAGAATAAAATCTACTCGTCCCTTGGCAGAGGCCTTTATTAATACCAATCATGATGAAGATTTCATCTCAAATTCTCCTAAATTGCCTATATATAAGTACAGTTACAAAAGTATTATATTTCGACCAACCGTCATATACCCCTTATACACCGAAATTCCTAATCTAAATAACTTAATACTTACAACTATACTGAATGATTACGGAGACAATATAACTAAAATATTTACAGATGGGTCCAAATATGATGATGGAACAGGAGCAGCATACTTTGTTTCAAACACTAATCATGTCGAAAAATTCAGAATAGCAGACATATTTTCGGTATACTCTGCCGAGGCTCTTGCAATAAAACAATCCTTAATATGGTGCACAATAAATCCAGTGCAAACAGCTGCTATAATGACAGACTCGAAATCGGTTTTACAAGCTATCGAAGGTTCTCCAATAAACATTTATAATCAGGAACTGATTTTAGAAATAAAAAACTTATTGTATCAATTAAAAATTAATAATAAACAAATTGCTCTCATATGGGTAAAAGGCCATAGCAGCGTTATAGGCAACGAGAAGGTAGATCACCAGGCAAAAGAAGCTGGCAAATTAAAAGAGTTATTAAACTTTTCCTGTCACGCTGACGTAATTAACAGACATAAAAAATCCATTAGAAACAGATGGAGAGAAGCTTACAATAACAACAGCAAAATATCTAAAAGCTTCTATTTCCAGCTTCATCCAAATCTTCCAAATAACATTCCTCATATAACAATATTTGATTATAGGAAAAAATACGCAACAATTATAACGCGACTAAAACTAAACCATGGTCGGTTCCCTGCTCACTTACATAAATTGGGTATTCTACAGTCTCCATTGTGCAACTGCGACAACTTGTCGATAGGTGATATTAATAATATATTTCTGGAGTGTAAGAAAAACAAAGTGGCTATATCAAATTTATATATCTCTTTAAGGAACAATAACTTTCCTTTTGCATTGAATATAAGTTCTCTCCTGGCATGCATAAATATAGATACTTTCGATGCAATAATAAACTTCATTAAGGAAGCAAGAATAGATCTGTAAGTATATTCATTTGACAAAAAAAAATTCTGTGGTCAATAGTCTTCGAATGAGGCCATCCCTGTATCCCCACATACACACACACACACACACACACACACACATAAATTAGCAGCATATTTTCAGTTCCTAGGAACAAATGTAATTTTGATAAATAAATTAATATAATTAAACAAATAGCTATATCCAAAGGTTATTCATTACATATGATAAATAAATTTATTAATAAAAAAGAGGAAAAAGTGGCATTACAACTAATATTTCCTAAACAAACTAAAGAAATGAAAAATTATAAAACCATGACGTATGCAGGTAATATTTCAAAGATAATATATTTAGTAACAAATACAACAATTTCTTTTGAAACAGAAAGTAATGTGAGTAGAAAATTGTTGAATTTAAAAACAAAAATATTCCCATTAAAGAAGTCTGGTATATATAAACTCAAATGTCCAGAATGTAATGCTCTATTTGGGTCAAACCCTTGGAAATTCTGAAATCAGATACAGTGCACACTTACGAGCATACAGATTAAAACAACCAAATAAATCCCACTACGGAAAACATCTACTTGACACCAAACATTCATTGATACCTAACACAGAACTAGAAGTACTACATATTTGTGATAAGAAACAGGAACTGGATTTCCTTGAAGAATTGGAAATTAGAAGACACTTAAGAAACCCACAATATGGATGAACAGATAAATCTAGGGAATTCTCCACTTTTAAACTGTTCTTAAGTGATAATTGTAAAGATCAGCAGATATAGTTTTCCTGGTTTTCTATTTCATTGCACAATTCTATTGATCTTAATTGGGAAAAAGATATCCAGGATATCCCCATAGGGCTAATAATACCTAAGCTTTAATATTTGCAATGTCATATCTTCTTCTTTTTTCTATTAACATATATTAAGTCAATCACAAGGTAGGTCACTTCTTAGTCTAGTCAAAAATAATTATTAAATATCAGGTAGACATGAAATGAAATGTAACTTCTGTCATTCTGACCATATTTTATCGAAACAATTGTCAAATTTCTTAGAATTTTTAACATTTTTTCAATAAATTGTGGAATTATCTAGAAACAGTTAGTTTAATTTAAAACAGTAATATAAGAACTATTGTGTTTTTAAATATTTTTATGACAGAAACTACCACCTTGTGGTTTTATTTGGAGACAGTCAACATCCCTCTTTTTTTATACTACCGACCCTCGTTATACTCTCCTTGTTAATAATAAGCCAACCAAATTGTTTTATTTGAATGTTTTTAATAAAAAATATATTATGATAATGTTCATAATGACTCAAAATCCTCATTTTGTTGTTAAAATGATAAAATTGTGCATTGGGTCCATAATTCTATGCATACATATTCAATCTATCAATCTAATGAAAAAAGGAATGGTCAATAGGTCATAATATTATCGCTGTTAGTCTTGAAGTATTGTAGTAAAGGTTATTACGATAATATAAAAGCTTTGTGGTGCAGATACATATTAAATAATAGCTAATATTCGCCATGAAGACTGTTCTAGTTACTCTGTTGATTGCAGTCACACTGGTACGTTTTTATTTAATTATTTAAACAATATTTATTTTATTGTTTGATTGTTTGATTATTTGATTATGATTGTTAAATATGACTTTCTTTTTTGTATTCTTTAATAATTTATAGTCAATAAATCAATTAATAGATAGTTTTTAATAAGTCAAAAATAATAGAATCGCATTACAAATATCAGGGAAATTAGATGCAGATCTTTTTTAATTCTTCTAAAAAAACCGCTTTGGGAGATATAATTTGATTTGGTAATTCAGTTGATAAATCATGACTTTTTTGAAGATTATTGGCGCTAGTATGTGGCATCTTGTTTATACTTTCCACAATATTATTTTTAGAAAGAAAATTAATTTTCTTGTTACTCATACTATCAAAACGATTTTTAACTGAGTTGTAATAATATCAATGCAGGCCTACTTCATACACTCTAGAGCCTGAATTGAGCATTATTCAGCTTGTTTTATGTCTATTTCTCACGACTGCAATATAGGGTGTCCCAAATAAGAGTGACTGATTTTAAACATAAATGCCCAGCTTATTAATTGCTCCAAACAGATGTGGTTTTCACTAGTTTTACTAGTTTATCAAAGATATTTTTTTAGGCTTGGCTGGTATTTCATCTCATCATCACAGGGTGTTTTACTAATGTTGGTCAAATTCAAAGGGGTAAATATGTATTATTTTAAATGGAACACCCTATAATTTTTGATCTCATTCGAAAGAGCAATCATTCTCCTTTCCAAAAATGTATAGTTTTCTATCTTTTGTTTCATTGAGAACAAAAATATTCGAGGTTTCATATAGTAGTACATTTTTAATTAGTAGTTTTATATGAACGTATTTTGATGCCCAAAATCAACTCATGCTGTGACCGTTTGACGCATAACAACAAAATCAGCAATTTTGATAATAATAATTTTGTTAAGTCATATAAGTCGGTTTAGAAATGATCTATTCAGTGAGTGAAAAAGCTCAAACTGTAATAATTTATGCAGAAACGAAATTAATAATTCAAACAAGGAGGATATTCAGAAGGAAATTTATGAAAAATCCGCCGCCAGTGAATATAATTAAAAAATGGTATGTACAATTTATCGAAACTGGTTGCATTGCACACTTAAAAAAACCAAAGAAATAATTATGGTCTTTTAAACAAGTTGATGTCAATTAATGGAGTGCTACATGATAACGATCATAAAATTTCAATTAGAAAAATTGCTGGAATTTTAGAGCTTAGCAAGAGTGACGTTCAAAGATATCTGAAAATTTTAAAATTAACTCCATACAAAATTCATACTTATCAAAAATTGTACGAGTAATGGTATGTGAGACTCTACTTGACTTATTAAGAAACGAACCCAGTTCATTATTAATTATGTCTGATGAAGCAACGTTTCACATTAATGGCATGTGTAACAAACCTAATTGTAGAATATGGGGTTATCAAAAACCAATTTCTTTTAATGAATGTCAGAGAGATAGTCTAAAAGCAAACGTTTGGTGTGCATTATCTCGGCGAAAAATCTATGGTCCTTTTTTCTTTTAGGAACCAACAGTGACAGGTACTAATTACACGGATATGTTGTAAACTTTTTTTCATCAACAACTAGTTCAAGGTGGAATTAGCGACGACGTTTATTTTCAACAAAACGGTGCACCATCACATTATTCGTTAATAGCACGAGATTTATTAAAAACGGTTTTTAATGATAAGTGGATAGGTCGAGCTGGACCGATTGAATGGGCACCGCGGTCTCCTGAATTAACTGTCCCAGACTTTTTTCTCTGGGGATATGTGAAAGATAGGTGCTACAATTCTAAGCCTAACAATTTAACAGAACTAAAAAATAATATCAGGAACATTATTGAAAACATTCCGCAAGAAATGTTATAAAATTTCAAATTTCGCTTACAGTTATGCATACACGAAGAGGCAGCATTCATTGTAACTTTATTGTTCTTCGTTCTTCAATATGTATTGAATAATGTTATCATGTTTTCTTACTAAATAAACTGTCAGATTTGTTGGCAATTATTTACGTAATTAAAAATGCATAATACATGAAACCGACTTAAATGATTTTGTTATGCGTCAAACGGTCACAGCATGAGTTGATTTTAGCGATCAAAATACGTTCATATAAAACTACTAATTAAAAATGTACTACTACATGAAACCTTGAATATCTTTGTTGTTAATGAAACAAAAGATAGAAAACCCTACATTTTTGGAAAAGAGAATGATTGCTCTTTCAAATGAGATCAAAAATTATAGGGTGTTTCATGTAAAATAATACATATTTTCCCCTTTGAATTTGACCAACATTAGTAAAACACCCTGTGTGGATGAGATGAAATGCCAGCCAAGCCTCAAAAAATCTCTTTGATAAACTAGTGAAACTAGTGAAAACCCCCAGTGGCGTACTGACATAGTTGGGGGCCTGGGACGGCTATAGATGAGAAGGGTCCCTATATATATATATATATATATATATATATATATAATACTCTTGTGAACGTCCACGTATATGTAGTATGTTTTAAATGTATGGTTATAGTACACTTTTAAACAGAAACAAAAGTGTAGAAAATTAATTACCATGATGGAGCACTCGCTGAGGTTTGATTCGCAGAACTTTATAATCTGATGAAGGTCAAAAAAATAACCGAAACGTTATTTTAATATATATCTATGAAGAACACCTCACTTTTCCTTTAAAATTTTAAGTTTTTAAAAGTTGGTTTTAATGCATCGTGATATACACTCCACATAGTAACACTAATAAGTCTTTTCACTGTCACTCTAAAAGAAATTACTATCAAGAACAATGAAGGTAACAGACAACAGGTATGAATATGTTTATAATGATATTTTATTCTAAAATTAGATAAAACTGTGCATTTTGTACAATATTGAGAGAGAACAAAACATACAGATTTCAATGAAAAGTAAAATCAAGAAACACATTTTACAACGTCATTTTCAATTGATAGTATAGCCAAGCTTGTTAAACGAGACTGGCTCATTGTAGAACGAAGATAGTTTTCAATCAATTTCAGTGTTGAAAAACTTCTCTCACGAAATGCCACGGACACACAAATAGTAAGAAACAGTTTGAGTGCCTCTGTTATGATTAGCAACGATTCGCGAAAGTCCATTTCAATAATAAACTTCAGCATTTGTAGTGATGTCCATGAGGTTGCATCATCAATTTTTATACCAGAATGCCTTCTGAGCCTCTTTACTTCTGTCAACATTTCATCTTCCTCTAAATCATTGAAAGTAGCTATGAACTGATGTATATGAGTTATTATCGTTTCATCATTTGATCTTACTAGGTTTTCTGAGTGTACAACAGCAAAACAGCAAACTGTTCACATACATTGTTCATCGATGTTAGTCTTTTTTCCAGTTCTACATGAAAGTTGTCAATACACTCTAACATAGAACGTTTCAATTCTTGCTGTGGGGTCAAACCTGCATTCTTAGCTTCTTTCCTGGCATCATCTTTTTGACTCGCTTGCGATTTCTACTGTGTCCATTTCAGCACAGGTGGTGGTCGCATATTATAAGGCTTTATTCACCCGACTCTCTTCTAAAAATGTTTCAATGTTTTCAGCTTGACTACATACTTCTCTAAACTAATATCTTGGATATGGAGGTATTTTTGAGCGGCGTTGACTTCTTGTAAAATGTGGTACAATAGGTACAAGAAGCAAAAGAAATTGAAGTTGCAAATGTTTTTCATCAGCAACTCCGTTGCTCCCCTTGTATATAGATATTCAGAAGCATCACCCAATTTCTTCACAGCATCGACCAACTTTTCGAAGTTTTTAAAGATTGGCTTTACTGCATCATGATGAGCACTCCACTTAGTATCACTAAGTCTTTTAACGGTCACTCCAACGGTTTCTTTGAGTACCTGCCATCTATGTGTTAAACAAGAAAACATATTGTACACGCTTTCCAATGTTCGAAAAAATGTGGCCCAAACAGGAACACTACCAAAAGCATGAACACCATATAGATTGAAAGAACGGTTTGCAGAAGGTACGAAAATCGCTTTCGGATTTTGTTCTTTAATGCTTGTTTGTACTCCTGTACGAACACCTGACATTGTTATTGTACAGCATTATTGTAACCTTGGCTTCTACAAAGTTATATATCCAAGCTGTTTTTTCCAAGTGATTGGAGTATATCCTCTGTAATGTCGTGTGCCTTTTTCCCACTAAGTGGAATGAAACCTAGAAATGATTTTTTGACCTCTACTTTCCTGTTGTCAATTTTCACATATCTTATTACTAGACTCATCATAATGTGACAGAACATTCAAAAGTTCTAAGAAATTGCCTCGGTTTTCAGAGTCAATGACCTCTAAACGGCAAATTCTGTATAGCCAAAAAAAGTGTTATATCGAAGAGCCTATGTAAAATGTCCTTCCATTTATTCCTCTCTCTTTCCATAACGTCTTGATGAGCAACATCGATAGTTTTGCTTTGAAAAAGTCTTACTTCAAGAGTTTTCCATTTTTTGAAGTTGTTAATATGGAATTCAGAGCTTTCATGGTCAGACACTTTAGGATTTAATTTCCACAAACTATTGAATCCTGTGATGAAACTGGATGTCGGAGCGTGTATATCATTGTTATCAAAAAGTTCGCAACAGAAGCGAAACAATGATTTCTTTTCAGGGGAATAAACCATTCATTTTCTTAATATCTTTTCTCCACTAGGGAGTAAAACCTATTAGTGTTCAACTGTCGGGTATGACCTTTGTGATTTTCCCCAGGCTTCTGCACAGCTCCAAATCGTCCCTCTAAGTGTTGGTAAATCTCACTTCCTCGTCTTATTATCTCTGTCCTGGGAAGATCTGGCACTGGAATAGGCCATTTTCCAACATCAAAATTTGATGATAAATTCTTTTATGCTTCAGGTGGATCCGACTCTGGGTCAGAACATAGCAAAGGGGATATGTCTTCTTCATTGTCTTCCCCATTCCCCCTTCCTCATTTTCTTCTTCAATTCCGTTTTCTAGTCCTCCTTCTTTTTGTTCTTCTCCTCTCTCCTCTGGTTCTTGATTGCCTTTGTGTTTAATTCGTTGGTCATAGCTTGTACTTGGACTTTCTATAGATTTGGACACATCTAGCTCTGCTTCATTGTTTGCTTGAAATGACACCCTTTGAGTAAATTTCAAAATTGAACATAACAAACGTTGAATTACTTGTTCTTTAGCTTTTTGTTTTTTCTTCTTTTTCCATCCTCTGGGATAACTTCTTTTCATTTTATCGTCCATTTGCTTGGCTCTCAAAATAATAATAATATTTTAGCCTATATTTTTAAAATAACAAAAAGACAATCCTAAGAATGAGAGATAAAGCAGAGTTTGTAACAGGTTATATTTGTATTTTTTGGTTTATTATTTTTTATAACTTTTTTCAGAATCAAGTTATTTTAGTTATTTTTTAGAACTTCGTTATTTGAAAAAACATGCAGTAATCTAGGATGTTACAATATTCCTGATCACGAAATTAAATTTCGATAAGACTTAATACAACCAATAAGGTACAATACATAGCAATAGGCTTCGTCAAAAATTGTTTATGGCAATAGAAATAGGCTGACACTTAACATGAAACAATCCATAAATGCGATGGAGTCCAATCACAACAAAACTTACCATAAATGTGATGACTAAGTGGAGTCGTGACATACGCTTGACCAAGTGCTAACTAACTAACCCCTAAGGCGTGGTTGCGGGCCGAAAGTTCGCGATTAAAAAAAATTAGTAGTCTGACATATGGAAGCCTTCGCCGTCATGGAGCCTGATAATTTATCCGTTCTTCTTGTTTTTTAAATATATTTGTATTTTTTGGCCGTTTAGGCCTATGCTGGTGCGGGGCCTGGGGCGGAGGGCCCCTACTGCCCCACCCTCGGTACGACCCTGAAAACTCCACCTCTTTGGAGCAATTATAAGCTGGGCATTTATGTTTAAAATCAGTCACTCTTATTTGGGACACCCTATATTTTAGACGTTAAAGAACTCCCCACTTCCCTTATGGGAACGGGAGCACCGTCAAATTGTCTGAATTTTTGATATGTACTAGTATTTGATGTCCCGATCAAAAGTCTCTATGGGCCTAAACCTATCCTATGGCTAGATTTTCAGATACGGGGCGTTGAAGTTCAAAATCCCGACTTTTTAACACGTTCCCCAAAAACTCCCTCTTAAATATTTTCTGATGTTACTGCTAAATATATTAAGACAAAATACATACCTATTAGTAAAAATAAAATATCTGTTGTTTACAGGGTGATTCGTACTTTCACAGACCTGTTTTGGTTAAATTACGTATATTTACAATGGAAAAAATCATCAAATATCATTGAAAAAAAATTAACGTCAAAGTTTATGAAAATTGGATATAGTGTAGATCTCGATATCATCGTTAAAAATTCTCATTGGTAGAATTATATCCTATGGCTACTTTTCGAAATATTAAACGCTTATGGGGCATTCCTACGAGGCGTTAATCACGACAGTTAACCACGCTAGTCAACTTTCGTTCGTGACACTCACGAAAGTGTGAATTTATAAAACGTTCACACGGTTGGGGGGTTGTGCCGTTCACGCCTCGCGTTTCGACTTAGTCACCATCGAAACATCGATCATGAATGATCTAGTTGTTGAAACTTGTGCTGTTTTAAGTTCGTTTTTTGCTACTATCTTAGCAAAAAAGATGGAGTGCTCACAGGACACAATTACAAGAAAACGAAAAAAAAGACGTTTTTGGGTTAGATAATGGTTACAGCGAAGAAATATGTTAGGAGCGTCAAACTTGGTTAGTATGGAACTAAAAAGCAATTTTCCAGAAGATTTTAGAAACCTACTGCGAATGACTGAATTTCAGTTTCTTCTTCTTCTTACATTGCCATATCCGTGATCGGACGTGGCGACCTCTCACTTCTACCTGTGTTGTGCTCTCCAGTTACCACAGATAGAAGGGACCTACAGTTTAACGACGGATCCGAACGTCTATGTTGAGAGGCTGTGCTAGGGAGAATACTGTCGGTGGTTTGCCATTGCCTTCCGACAGGTGGCTCTCCGAATTTTTAATTATGATGTTAACTAGGCCCGGGTTTGATCCCGGGGCCTGGGTTTGATCCCAGGGCCTTTCGGTTAGCAGACAGAGCACCATTCCACTAGCCTACGGTTTGAATACCTCTTATTGCGTGGTACAAATAAAATTTCAAAATCTAACACTAACATGAGACAAGCAATTAGTGCAAAAACAAAATTAGAGGTGACGTTACGGTATTTAGCTACAGGTGATTCCTTCAAAAGTTTAGAATTTTTGTTCCGTGTTCCAAAAAACACAATAAGTAAATTTATTCCAGAAACCTGTGAAGCAATATACAATGAACTAGCAGAATTCATACAAGTAAGTACCTTCAAATTTCAAAATTGATTACTTAATTATTAAAAAAACGAAAATAATATTGGTGTATAGATTACAAATAAAATAATAATAACAACAATAAAATTATTAGTAATAGTGAACTTTTATTTGTTTAATTATAATTATAATTACAAAATTTATTTAATTATAAATCTGTAAATAATGTCACGTAGTCGTCATCATTACTAGCCGAAGAAGTACTTAAATTTGACTGTCTCGACCCTTACTTCGTGGAATATGCTCATATTAGTGTTTTTAAATGAAACTCAAGGTCTCTAGTTAATTCCACAATATAATACAAGTTATTGAAAATTCTAAAAAATTGACAATTGTTTGACGATGATATTGATTTATCGAAACAATTGTCAATTTTTTAGAATTTTCAATAACTTGTATTATATTGTGTAATTAACTAGAGACCTTGAGTTTCATTTAAAAACACTAATACTTAAATTTGATTGTCTTCCACTTGATGTTGCAGCTGTTGAATTATCAGTAATAACATATTCTGGTGGGCACATATCATTTGTAATTTCATTCATGAATGATTGTTGTAATCGCATTGCTTTTGGTGGTCCTATACTTCTTAACATTGATGCGATATATTTCCCAAAATGATCATAACTATCATTTTTATTTGTGGCGATTTGTGATGCGCGATTTGAAATTTCATGTAATTTGTCAATTGCGCTTGTCATAAATCCTATTTCATGATCATGAATAGATTTTTTATTTTTTGATGTTGATGGTTGTGGTTCAATCTTTCTTTTTATTATCTTCGCAGGTGTATCAATTTTCGATGCAATCTGTGTCACGTCTTCAGAGTTTTGGCTAGTACTGTATTCAAGGCTAGGTTCTGATTGTAGACTATTTTCTATTGAGGCCTCTTCAGAATTTTCTATAGGAAATATCTGTAATATAAATAATAATGTGGTAATATTATTAGTTTATTCATATTTTAATAATTTAATGTTTCAGGTCCCTGCAACATCAGATGAGTGGAAAAACATTGAATATGGTTTTAGAACGCGATGGAATTTTCCTGGTTGTGTAGGGGCTCTAGATGGTAAACATGTTGGTCATACGAGCTCCACCCGGAAGTGGTTCAGATTATTTTAATTATAAAAACAGTTATAGTATTGTGTTGATGGCCTTGGTGGATTCCGATTATTGTTTTTTATATGTTGATGTGGGAGCGAACGGAAGAGGATCAGATGGAGGAATTTTTCAAAATAGCTCTTTGTACAACGCTTTAGAAACAAACTCACTAGCCGTACCAAACAATTTCGTTATTTTGGCTGATGATGCATTCCTGTTAAAAAAGTATATAATGAAACCCTACAGTCGACGCAATTTAACCCCTGCAGAAAGGATTTACAATTATCGATTGTCAAGAGCAAGACGTGTAGTGGAAAATGCCTTTGGAATGCTCGCGAGTAAATTTAGATTGTTTGAAAAACCAATTTCATTAAAATTAGAAACGTTAGACAAAGTGCAATTCATAATTGGTTGAAAAAAACAGACCCACGGTATGTGTTGAGTAGAAGTGAATAATTTTCAGAATTTCACGTAACAAAAGTTTTAATTATATATTTATCGACTATTAACAAAGATCGTAAAGATTTACAAAATTGAAACATGTATATCGTAACGTCGATATTAAAGAAGAATGCTGTCAGTCGTGACAGTTGTTGTACCTCCTTGATCCCTCTACGACTTGTCGCTAGCGGTCGGCGTAGGTGGATGCTGATAGGTCCGTATTGGCGACAACATAGCCCCCGCCTTGAAACACTTCAGGGTTTCAATGTAGATTATTGTTGGTTTGGCAGAATGCAGATTTTTACCACTGGGCGTTTTAGCTCACTGGTTGACGTTTTGACGGTCACAGATCGTATGATGCCATCAGCACCCTTTTGAACTTGAGAGACTCTGCCTAACTTCCACTTTAAGGGTGGTAGTTCATCCTCCTTGATCAGTACCAATATACCGATTTTAATTAGCTGCGGGTGGTTTATTTTCCACTTCGTTCGAGTCTGCAAATAGGATATATACTCCTTGTTCCATCGAGACCAAAAGTGTTGGATTATTTGTTGTACTCTTTCGAACCTTGAAAGACGATTCACTCTAATGTCCAATAGGTTGGGTTCTGGTAACGCCATCAGACTTTCTCCAATCAGGAAATGTGCCGGGGTAAGGGGATTTGTATCATTAGGATCGGATGATATTGGATAGAGTGGTCGGGAGTTGAGACACGCTTCTATTTGACATAAAATAGTAGTGAATTCTTCAAAGGTAGTAGAAGCGTTACCTAGTACACGTTTCAAATGGTATTTGGTAGATTTAACGCCAGCTTCCCAAATACCACCAAAATGTGGTGCATTAGGAGTTATAAAGTGCCATTGAACGCCGTCGGTTGAGAGTTGTTCAGCAATGTTAGTTCCGGAGGAATCGAAAAAGGATTTCATCTCATTGTTAGCACCAATAAATGTGGTACCATTGTCGGAGTATATTTTTGTACATTTACCCCGCCTAGCCATAAAACGACGCAGAGATGCCAAAAAACATTCAGATGTGAGGTCACTAACAACGTCTAAATGTATAGCCTTAGTGGCAAAACAAACAAATAGTGCTATATATGCCTTGAAAGTTTTGAAGTTTCTACCTTTTCTGTCACGGAGTTGGAATGGTCCCGCGTAATCAACTCCAGAGATCGAAAATGGACGCGATGGAGTGACTCGTGATGGCCTAAGATCTCCCATTATATATTCATGTGTTTTTGCTTTGCATCTAAAACATCGTACACAGTCGTGCACAATCCTTTTCACAAGATTGCGACCAGATAGTGGCCAAAATCTTTCTCTGATCGAAGCCAGAAGAGCTTGAGGACCAGCATGCAATTGCCTAATATGTTCTTGTCGGACAATTAACATAGTCAGGTGGCCATTTGAAGGAAGAATCACTGGATGTTTCTTCAAATAATCATAGTCGGATTCCTTTAATCGACCACCTACACGAATCACTTTATTCGCCTCATCATAAAATGGGTTCAAGCTTAAAAGTTTGCTCTTTTTATGTACTGACTTACAATGTGACAATTTGTGATATTCGTCAGAAAAATAATGACGCTGTACAATTTGAATGAGTAAGTAAAGTGATTCGTCAAGTTCAGTAGTTGTCAATGTGCCTTGGCGTTTAGGTTTACACTTATGCCTGATGTTATTTGAAAATCTCAAGGAATAGGCGAATATGCGCTGTAATTCCATGATAGAGTAACGTGACTCGATAATTGTGAGAATATATGAGATGAAGTCATCAGTAGCATTAACGAATGTAACAAGGTTATTACGAAGTTCTGGAAGTTCGGACGGAGTCAAAATGGCGGTGTCGTTGTCATAAGAAGGCCAAGTGGATTCATGTTGTAAGAGCCATGGAGGACCGTGAAACCAAAATTCGGATTTTGCCAGGTCGAGTGGAGTCAATCCGCGTGATAATAAGTCGGCGGGATTGTCGTGAGTACTTACATGTTTCCATGCTCCAGTTTCAGAAAGGTTCTGAATTTGTGCTACCCGGTTGGCCACAAATGTTTTTAATATGTGTGGGGATGAATTAATCCATGAAATGCATATCATAGAGTCGGACCAATAAAAAATGCTTTGTCAATGAGCTCAGCAAGTAAAAGCGCCCCAGATAATTCCAATCTAGGAATAGTTAAGAGCTTCAACGGTGCTACGCGTGTTTTGGCACAATATAAATGAGATGTAAGATTACCCAGCAAATCGCAACAACGAATATAAATGCGGGCGCCATACGCGGTCTGAGATGCATCGCAAAATCCATGAATCTGTGTGAAAACAGGATTGGGACATAATGCTTGTCGGGGTATTTTTATAGAATTGAGGTGTTGCAACTGTGATTGGTAATGAGACCAAACTGTATGTATGTTACTGGGAAGGGACTCATCCCAGGACAATTTAAGTTTCCAAAGTTCTTGTAGTATGATCTTTGCCTTTATGGTAACAGGTGACAGTAGCCCAAGTGGATCAAAGATCTGGGCAGTAGATGACAGAATTTGACGTTTAGTGACTTTGAGTTTCTGATTGGAAATGTTAATAGAATACTGTAAAACGTCGTTTGTTGGATTCCAAAGCAATCCCAACGTTTTACTTTGATCCTGGTCTCCTATATGTATTAAACCGGGCTCAGCATCAAGAAGGAAATCTTTAGCATTCGAAATCCATTTTCTTAATGGAAAGCCATATATCAATAAAAGTTTGGAAATATTGTTCTTAATGTAATTAATTTCATCGATAGTTTTAGCACCGGTGAGGAGATCATCTACAAAAAAGTCATGTAAAATAATGTCCGAAATTCGGGGAAATTCGATTTTATGACGGTGTGCAATTTCTTGTAGCGATCTGATCGCGAGAAAAGCTGAAGATGCTAATCCGTAAGTAATTGTTTTCAAGACATACACATTAATTTCTCTCTCGGGTGTAAATCGCCATAAAATTTTTTGAAAGTTACATTGTTTTTCATTTACAAGTACTTGACGGTACATCTTGGTTATATCAGCACTCAAAACGTAATTATGTAGTCGAAACCTTAATGAAATATAAAACAGATTATCTTGAATGTTGGGGCCTACCATCATGATATTATTAAGTGAAATACCCGATGTGGTTTTAGCTGAGCCGTCGAAAACTACCCGCAACTTTGTAGTTAAAGAACTTTCTTTTAATACACAGTGATGTGGAAGAAAACACCCTGTGTCATCATTCTGCTCATCAGCTAAAACCATGTGACCTAGACGAATGTATTCATGAACAAAATTATGATATTGCAATTTCAAATCGGGATTTTTTTCAAGTTTTCTTTCAAGATTGTAAAATCGATTAGTAGCAATGCTTCTAGACTGGCCGAGAACAGAAATATCTTGTTTGAAAGGTATTGTCACGATAAAACGACCGATATCGCTTCGGCACACGGTGTCCTTAAAATGTTTCTCACAATAATTTTCCTCGTCAGATAAAAATCGTGTTTTAGGGTACTCTTCTAATTCCCAAAATTTTGCAACCTGTGTTTCTAAATCGTTTGTTGTTGAAATACTACAATGGTGTGACGTAAAATCTCCATTCTTTATAAACAACGGACCTGAAACTAACCATCCTAATGTTGTTTTTTGCAGCGTAGGAAGACCGTCACCTAACTTGACTTGTCCAATACTTAAGAGGTCCCAGAATGTATCAGCCCCTATTAATAAGTCTATAGGAGCCGGTTTATCAAAATTAGGATCTGCCAATGTTAATTTTTTAGGTATGTTTAGTCTTGTTGAATGTATGGATAAAGTTGGTAGATAGTCTGTAATTTGTGGTAAAATAATACAAGATATTGTTTTCTGGAAATCGTTAATGTTTGATTTGAATTTCAAAGAGACGTAAAATTGAACTTTGTTGTGCATTTGATTCACACCGGAGATTGAAATGTTGATTGAATGTTTGTTTAGGTTTAAAAGCTTTGAAAGTTTCTCGGAAATAAAATTCACCTGGCTACCACTATCAAGTAAAACCCTACACTGATGTGCGTTATTAAATACGTCGTAAACTGTAATTACTGCGGTAGAAAGTAATATTTGAGATGGAGTAGACAAACTAGTTGTGAGTGTATGTTGTGAGTTGATACAATCGTTAACTGTACCAAGAGCCCCCGTACTATTTGTGGTACCATTGTCAACCGAAGTGCCGTTTTCTCCTTCATCACTATTCTGAAAATGTAACATAGTGTGATGCACTTTGCCGCATCGTCGACATCCAGCTGACTTACACTCTTTCGTGCGATGGTTAGATCTTAAGCAGTTTATACATAACCTTAAACGTTTCGCAGTGTTCAGTCTTTCCATTGTTGTTAATTTATTAAATTCAGGGCATGAATATAAACTATGATTATTTTTGCATAGAACGCATATAACCTTATTTGAAATAGTAGCGAACGATTTCGTATGTTTTTGGATGGATTGTTTCGAAGCACGATGTTTAAATCCTTCCACAGAATCACACTCTAATGACGACAAAATTCGACAACGGTCTTTCAAAAATTCCAATAAATTTTCAAGACTCTGTATGTTTTTTGAGTCGGCCCGTGATTCCCATTCACGCTTTGTAGTGTTGTCAAATTTTGTCGTTACGAGGTGAATAATCAAATCATCCCATTGGTCAGTAGGACGCCTCAAAACCTTCAATGCATTTAAATTTTTTTCAATACCGTCTAATATTAAATTTAAACCTTTATGTGACTCCTCTTTAAGTGTGGGTAATTCAAAAAGAGCCTTAACGTGATTTTTTATTAATGCTTGTTTGTTTTCGAAACGATCTGAAAGTAACTTCCAAGCGACCTCATAGTTATCATCACATATTTGTAAAGATTTTATTTTATCCGCAGCACTTCCCTGTAATGAAAGACGTAAATAGTGAAATTTTTGAACGTTTGACATCGCTGTGTTATCGTGAATAATTGATTTGAAACTATCTCTAAAAAATAACCACTGTGTGAGATTTCCATCAAATGTAGGTAGATTGAGTTGTGGTAAACGAATATTAAGCAAATGCTGATCAGTTGTGGAACTGTTATTATTGAATTGTTGATAACTACTATCGTTAATGTCTTTTTTAACTCCTTTTGAAATAATGAATTTTTTAACAGTTGAAGTGATTGCATAGAAATCATCTTCGAATTTTTGCCTTTCCGGTGAATGAATGATAGGATAATTCATTTCGAAATCTTTATCTTCGCTCTCAATTGCAAGTTGAGCACAATTAAATTCTTCCAAAAGTTCTTCGGCCTTTTTTAGCCGAATCTGCAAATCTTCGATGTTAGTTTGTTCTACATTTTCGACCGAAACGAAATTATCTCGAAAATGGTTTGCAAATCTGGTCAAAGCGCTTTTTATGGAAGTACGTTTCACTTTATTTATGTTTGACATAATGTAGAGAAATAGAAAACGTTAAATCCACCAAATACCTTGCTGCAAATTTGTAATTTGTAAATAATACGTAAATGGATTCGTGAATTTCTGTGATTCGTAAAGTAAATTATGTAGTTTATGTCAAATAAAATTGTGCTCGTTCTAGGATGGTATAGGAAAGGAGGCACTAACCTGTAATGTTGTCAGCAAATTAATGTTTCATCCAAGCTCGAAGAACCATATGATGAGTAGAAGTGAATAATTTTCAGAATTTCACGTAACAAAAGTTTTAATTATATATTTATCGACTATTAACAAAGATCGTAAAGATTTACAAAATTGAAACATGTATATCGTAACGTCGATATTAAAGAAGAATGCTGTCAGTCGTGACAGTTGTTGTACCTCCTTGATCCCTCTACGACTTGTCGCTAGCGGTCGGCGTAGGTGGATGCTGATAGGTCCGTATTGGCGACAACAGTATGTGATGGGAGATCTAATCGATTATGAGGATGAGGACCACCGAGTGTTCCCTGGATCATGGCGTCAAAATAATAGTGGATTACAGAATCTACCAGCAACTAACCACAGACATTCTAATATGGAGGCACAACAAATACGGAATAAATATCGTGATTATTTTAATAACGAAGGAGCTGTTCCCTGGCAAAACCAAATAACTGAGGTGTCAAATGAACTGTAAAAAACTAATAATAAATCTATACATATTGTACATTTATTTTTGTTTACAACCGTGTGGATAATAAATATATTTACGTTAAAGATTTTTTTTATGATTTTTCATACGAGTACAATAAAATACTCATAGAAGATAAGATATGATATTATAAACAGTTACTAAAAACAACGCGTTATTCATACTAATTTAAATTTAAATTAATACTCGTATGTCGTTTTTAAACTATTTAAAATTATTTTTCATAAATTAACGATATATATTTTTATAAAAAGAGGTAATTACCACATTCGATTGTGTGGGTCGCTGTTGAACAAACGGGCGAATAAAACTGTTCATCTGATCAAACCAAAATACTTTTGGCTTGTATATGTCATCTGTACCTTTTCCAGACCTTGCACTGTCTGATATTTTTTTAACTCCTGACAGAAAGAGCTTCTTAAATTTTTGAATTTTGCTACAACTTCTTTTGGTCCAAATCCAGGAATATTCAATTCATGACTTATTCTCTTAGCTGCGGCGGCTCGTAAATCTCTATCACGGTATTCCTCCAAACTTGGATCATATAACACCTTTTCCATCGAATATAACTCCAAAAAACGCGTAGTTTCACTGTCGTTAAACTTAATAATTCCACGTTGCTGTGACGACATCTTGGCTTCACGAACGGTATATCACGGTTAAAAATCAAACAGGTTTGATCTATCCACGCTTGAGTCGTGCACCGTTCCTCACGAAAGCAAGTTTAACGACTATGCGTTCACACATGCGTGTATTTCACGAAAGCGTGGTTCACTGTCGTGATTAACGCCTCGTGGGAACGCCCCTTTAGTCTGTAAAATATCATGTTTCAGTAATACAACATAAATACAAAAAATATTGTAAACTGAACAGTTTTACATACTGTATTGGATTATATTGAAACGTTGTATTATTGGGTGGTAGGCTACAAAAATTCATACTTACAGGGTGATCTGACTTGAGCTTGTAAGATGACAAAATCAACAAATCCAAAAGAACCGTCAAACAATAGAAACAATTTTGCTGTTACTTTTTTTGCGTTTTGAATTTGAGTTATTAAGTGCCTTTCGAACAAAATTGCATACAAGGTCATTCAATACTACATTAATCTCAATTTTAAGCTCGTTTCCACACCACCCGTGAGGTAGAGCCCTATAGGTGCGTTTTTTTCAAGTGGTATCCCCTGTAGGCCTATTCCACCTATATTTTAATAGAATTTTTAGATTTTTATTACATACTTGTTAAAGTAAAGAGCGGAAACAGTAGATATTAGAGATTTTTTATTTTGTCACGTAGGTATGGTTATCGTTATTCTGAGAATGCGCAGTATGAAAACTTGGAGACCTTAACTTTAATAACGATAACGGACTTCGTTATTTACGGAGAAATACCGTAAGAAGGTTTTTATATTCTTCTTCTTCAAGTGCCCTCTTCACTACTGAAGGTTGGCGACAATACCAGCAAACTCCTCTCTATTTCTTGCTGCTCTCAATAGGGTGCATGTGTCTAATCCTGTCCACTCTCTTATATTCTTAAGCCATGAGCATTTTCGTCTTCCGGGTCCTCTTCGGCCCTCTATCTTTCCCTCCATAAGCAGACTCAAAAGATGATAATTTTCTCCTCTGTATACATGTCCCAGATAACCAGTTTTGCGTTGTTCGGGTCCATGGTATCTTCAAAAGTCTGCGGAAGATCCACATTTCAAATGCTTCCAGTCGCTGCATTATCCTCTTTCCCATTGTCCAGGATTCCGAGCCATAGAAGAGGACAGAATAAACGTATGACTTCACGAAACGGTATCGAGTATCGAGTGACAGGGTGGCATTCGTTAGAAATGTCTTCATTCTCACGAACGTGGCTCTTGCGTTTTCAATTCGAGCTCGAATTTCGGTCTCTGGTTCCAGGTTTTGGGTAACCCAGCACCCCAGATACTTGAATTTTCTCACCTCTTCTATTGGAGTACCATATATTCGTATATTGGCTTGTGGATTTTGATTTTTGCTGACGACCATCGTTTTGGTTTTTGCTGTATTTTTTTCAGGCCGTGTTGTTCACCTGATTTCACAATCTTGTCTACTAGTTCCTGTAAGCCTTCTGGAGTGTCTGCGAAGATGACAGTGTCATCTGCGTAGCGTATATTGTTAAGTATTTTATCGATCACCTTTATGCCAATTTCACAGTGCTCTAACGCTTGCTGAAATATGTACTCGGAGTAAATGTTAAATAAAAGAGGCGAGAGAACACAGCCCTGTCGTACTCCCCTTCCTATTGGCATTTCTGACGATACGGTTTCACCAAACCGAACATATCCTCTCTGTTCCCAATATAAATTTTTTATATGCCTCATGTCTTCGTAGTCTAGACCCTGTTTTTGGAGCAGTTGTAACAGTGTTGGATGCTTGATGCTATCGAACGCCTTTTCGTAATCAATGAAACACAGATACACGTCTTTTCTTTGGTCTCTACATTTATCGAGTAAAACAGTTAATCTGAAAAGTGCTTCCCGAGTTCCCAGCCCTAATCTAAACCCAAATTGTTCGGGGCTTATATTTTGTTCCCATTTCAAGTAGATACGTCGATGTAATATTTTTAACATAATTTTCAAAGTATTGCTCATTAAGCTAATTAATCTGAAATCGGAGCATTTTCTTGATGTGTTTTTCTTAGGAATAGGTATGAACAATGACTTGAGCCAATCACGGGGGTACATTCCTGAGCTGTAGATTTTATTAAAGAGGTCGGTGAGTCGTTGGAGATTTTCTTGATCCAGCAATTATAGCATTTCTGTGTATACATTGTTTGGTCCTGCAGCTTTTCCACTTTTAGCTGTTTTTATTGCTGCGTTTACTTCTGATGGTAAGGTTTTTATGCTTATGGTTATTTTTCCAATTTCAACGTTGTCAAAATTGATATATTTTGGTACACGCAGTTATTAAAAGCTACTTAATTTCTTCAATATAAAGGAAACGACAAAATTTCTTTTTGTTTTAGAACACAATAGTTTATAAAACAATATTTTTTTGTCAACAAAGCTGAAACATATTTTCTCTTAGAAAATCGGACAACGTCAAGAATTTATTGTGCCAAACATAAAACCTAACCTTCATTATTATTATCCATTATTAATTATTATTATTCAATCTGTAAGGATCCTTCTAACAATAACATATTCTAAAGCTTCTTCCATTGTTAAGAGGGGCCTCACGTTTTAGGAACCTAAAAACAGTTGGCATCCGTGATTTGCAACAAAATTTTGTACACAACAAATCTAAAGAATGCAGAGAAATTAAGTGTTGAAATTTTAACACAATATAACTTGGACCTTTGTCTTGGGGATCAGGTATTTTGGTTGAGTTTTATATTGTTATAAAAAAAATATAAGCCATTAAGTGATGGTGTGATTTTGACAGTTTTGACAGTTTTGACAATTTGTGGTCACCAATCTGGACACCAAAACCTGATCTCCAAAAGGAAGCCTTGAGAATTCGATGCTGAAAATATGAAATCTCAAATCATTGTATTTTTTGAGATTTGTTATGCGCAAATTTTTGCAAACGAACATCTTTTTACTTTAGTTCAACCGCTCCACCATCTTGATGAATGGCGCTGTATAGAACTCAATGACAGAAGACGACGGTCAATTCATAGACAAATATTATTATAACTTTCTCTATGGGTCAAATGCTGTTGTCATATGTTTTGTGTTCATAAAAATATTCCAAATTTATAGTTTAGTGTGTATTGTATTTGTAAGTGATTATAATTAAGTGATTTTCATGCTAAATAAGTAAATTTGTGCTTCGTAAATGCTATTTATATTTACTCCACAAGATTGTGTTTAGTGTAGCCTAGACATAATATAATCCACAAATATTTTTAGCTGTTGCTAGTGTCCAAGTTCATATTGATAATATCGTTCCTCATGAAAATCAAGATGTTGATGAAGATGACGAAAATGTTGAATTAGGCATAATTAGAGATAGCATAGTGTATGCATTACCATTATAGAATAATTTACCATTCACCACTTTTATTTAAGATATTTGTATAACATATCAATAAAAATCATTAACAGTATCTTTTATTAATTAGACAACTACAGTAGGTAACAAGTACTAAATAAATTATAAAATTACAAATATGTAAATAAAAAAATATCCCCTTATGTTATAAACAAAAATTAAAAATAACTTTACAAACAGTACAACAGAAATAAAATGTAAAATAAATACTGATACAAATATATTTAAAAATAACTTTACAAACAGTACAACAGAAATAAAATGTAAAATAAATACTGATATAAATATACTTAAAAATAACTTTGGAAACAGTAAGTACCACAGAAATAAAATGTTAAGTGTAAAATAAATACCTACATAAATATAATTAAAAATAACTTTGGAAACAGTAAAACAGAAATAAAAAGTTGAGTGAACATAAAAATTAACTACATAAATATAATAGAACATAAAAAATTACAAGAGAGAATCTGAATTACAATGACACTCCATTTTTACAAGTTCCCTAAGTATTAAATTTTTCTCCTCAATTAGCCTGTTTCTTTTCTTTAATTCTTCTAAACGTTCTCTGTCAATTTTTAGTTTTTCTTCATAATATAATTTTCTATCAGATCTTATATACTGCAGGGTTGATTGTTTTTTAACAGCTGGATAATATGAGTTCTGGATATACATTTTTCTTGGTTCCAAATATCTCGTCCATTTCTTTTTCCTACTCAAGATACTTTCCTACTATACCTAAAGCAAAATAATTTAATTCATACATTTTACTAACTTTAGTGCTATCATCTGAATCGATTAATTGGTTTATTAATTTGTCAAATATTTTATTTTTATTATCCACAAACTTCTTGTAATCTTTGGTTATGTTATGATAATAGAATAGAGATTAAAATTGGTTTCCAAATGATTCACAAACCGTTCCAACTGTATTCGTTTATTTCCAACCAAATAACAGTGCAGGACGCGCGTTTGCGCAAAACAAGCTGATTAAACGATGCAATATATGGTTTTCGAACGATACAAAAACAAAAACCGTGGTTGAAACAAACCTATTATTAAATAGCACATGTCCTTTCATGCAATATGTATTGCACCTTGTATCAGGTGACAATAGTTATATTTTTCAATTATCGCTGTAATATATTCATCAAAATGAATTATGCAATTCTTGTCTTTTGAGAGCGGTTTTAATTTTTCTTCATTCAGATACTTCAAAGGTCACTTTACTTCAATTAAGCGCTTTTCGCTAACAAACCCATATTATCATTAAAACAGGGTCTCAAGAGAATGTTGAAAGATGGTTTGATGATACTAGAACAAACAATCAGTATTATTTATCTCATATTTTCACATTATTCAAATAATCCATTAAACATAACCTCAAATATAGCTTTTAAAGTTAAAAAATATGGATTACAGGATAATTTACATTATCATAACTATAATTTTTGATATCGGGTCGATACGATTACGTACTTTTCAACAATTTATTCCTTTCAAAAACATTTATGAAACTCTTAAATAATCAAAAATCTACAATCAAATGGAAATTATGTCAACAAATATTGTTTGGATCCGTGTCCATAATATTCTCTTATCTATGCACACTGTGCTGTGGTTTGGATGCAACATAAAAAACAGAGATAAGGATTCTGTGCTCAAAAACAGTTGAAATATTTGAAATCAAAACGTTCGAACAGAGATGCGTTTCTTTGAACCGTCAAGAGTAGAAAGACAGAGAGAGTAAATATGTTGAATAAGTAAAAGCCGATTCAGTACTACTATCGACATCTATCGTAAATATTTTGAACCAAATAATTACTAGATTAGCAACTAGTATTGTGTAGGTTTTTAGGTTTATATACCTGTGAGGAGGACCCTCTTAAATTTATAAAATATTGATCCATTTACTATTTGAATAACATGGGGTTATATTATATTTCCAATTCATCAACTGTCATTATAATTGATCTGTGAGATACGTTATTTTTAGATGGCTTAAAATACCTTCCTTTCTTGTTAAATGTAATCGTTATTGTTGATAAAGTTAACCATAACTACACCTAAAATCTCCGTTATATTTGTAGTCTTAAAAACTCTCTATTGTATAAGGTCACCACAGGCGACTAGAACAATCATTCATTTAAAAAATGATGGTGAAGTCCAAATAAAGGGGGGATAAACGAACAAAAACATTTTTTATGGGACAATGGGACCTAGAACAATATTTTCTAGCAATAAACGGTTTGCTGCATCGTCGACACAATTTAGTAGACGTGTTGGTGGAAATGTGATATTATTGTGTCTAGCAAATACAAAAAAACATAAAATTGTTGCAACGTGTGCGCATGTGCCTAAAGTTCTCGAACCAGATAGACACGTGCGGTAGTGGTAGAAAATTGGAAGGTTGTCTTGATTAAGTCCGTCCTCGTATGCCAACCATAACATATATTTAGTGGCGTTTCTAAATCTAGAGTAGTTTCTAAAACGTAAGAAATCGGGTTCCTCTCTTAACTCATCTATTTCTAAAACATTAAGTTCTTCTCTTTGTAATTTATCTTGGATACGGGTGGTCCTCAAGTAATTGTACATAGAAGTATGGTAGATTCCTGACTTTAAAATATTACGATTTAAACCTACTTGTTTCAATAAAATGTTGCTAATAAGAAATGTACAGGATGTTAAGGGTTACATTTTAAAATTTCTTTTCTGCTATAACTTTAACGTTTTTGGATATGTATACATAAAAATTTGGAAATAGAGGTTATTGGGCACGAAAAATCATAATCTGATACCTACTTCGATGTAATTTGTAGAGGGCGGTACATAGGCCACATCTGTGGCATCAATGTGCCCTAAATGTTTTTTCTGTTTAAGTTAGCGGTATGATTGTGAAATAATAATAAAGCCACGTTATTTTAATAGAAAAAAAGTATACTTGTTATTAACCTTAAAACCTAACGGTTTACGATATAATCGCATTTTAGGGATCAGCTGCATGATTATTATTGAAAATATTTAGAAAACAAACACAAAATCATAATCTGATCCTTATATACCATTTTACAAATTAGCCACCAGGGAGGGGTCTCAAGGACCGTTACTGTAAACGCTTTATTATAGAAGATGATTAAACCTCCGCCCTGTGACCTCTCTCGAACGGCTGCTGAAAAAATATAGTAATATTTGCTTGATAGTTGGTCTGGAACTCTAACCGTATCTGTTAACCAAGTTTCGCAAATACAGAGAATGTCAAAGTCCATTGAATTATCTGAGATAAGGTCGTAAATATTATTGATTCCATGAACATTCCAGAAAATCACATTCATACTTCTCTTATAGGGTTTGGAAACTGAAGTTAGTGGAATTGACTGTCTCGACCCTTACTTCGTGGAATATGCTCATATTAGTGTTAATGAAGTTAGTGGTACTGCTCTTGGCTGTTTTTTGGGACGGCCCCTGTATTTCCAATTCTTTTATGCTTCGCTTTTCCATTTTCGTCTTGTGGAGATCTTTCGCTAATAGTTCTACCCATCTTTGATTTTGGTGTTTGATTGACAGTGACTCTATTGTTAAAATCTTGTGGCATTTCAACATTGCTCAATGTGTCCGTCTTATACACTTTTCCATCATTAAAGAGTCTATTGTATTTTAAATTAACCTTGCCTCTTTCAAATAGGTTTTAAGTAGTTTCCTTTGCTCCTGAACAGATTTAGAGTAGTCTTCATTATTAAAATTTTGGTTCCCTGAAGTTTTTTCGACGCTTTTAGTATATCCATTTTTTTGTTCCAGTCTTTTATCTGCACTAACACTGGTCTTATCTTATTTGCTTTCTGGTATCCAATTCTCCTAATTTCTTCAATATGGATTGAGTCGTCGATATCTACTTCAAGTTTTGTTAAAACTTCTTTGATTTTTATTTTCATGGATGCAGCATTTTCATCTTTATCATCATTCAGACCGTATATTATGATGTTCTTTCTTCTGATTTCATTCTCTAATGCCTCCAATCTTCTTTCTTGCTGTATAACTTCTTTCCTCAGCTCTTCATTCTCAGATTTCAGAAATGAATTTACTTTTTGAATTTGCTTTATTTCCTCCTGGATTCCATCCAATTTTTGTTCTACCTTCGTATCTCTCTCTTCCATTTTGGTGAGTTTATTCATAATTTCTGTTAGCGTATTTTCCATATTATTTTCCTTAATTTAATTAAACTTTCACTTTAAATTTTTACAGTCAAATATTTGTGTTCTACCTATGGAAGTACAATTACAGTTGATAAAGCACACCAGCCGGTTTTGAATTGTTGACTATCTTATCAGGCTTTCTTATAAGCTTATTAAATATGGTTACTATGGCTTCAAATTAATTTTTAATATAGCCAGCAAACTAACTATTTTTTATTTTTCTCATTATTCAAAGATAATTCATAACAAATTTACGTACTTGTCTTGACCAATCTTGCATTTGTAACTCAACTTTGAACCACTATTTATGCACTTTTTGTGAAGAGCGAACAACTGTTCACTATTATTGCCAGTGGGTCAACATATAATATTCATTAAACGCCAGCCCATATTATAATTTTAAATCAAACAGAATACACATGGAGAAAAAATATTTCAAGAATCTAACTCACCAGGAAATATGTGAAACCACTACGGTGTAGGTAGTAGGTACTAACTTAGAATTGTTACTAATAGGAAGAGACTTTTCCTATATACGATATCGTTTGAATACACAAAATTTGGAAGTGAAACAAGTTTTTTAATTTCGAATCACTAGTACGATGAAATTAAAATACCATAAGTCGTAACAGCCAATCGGCTTGTTAAGGAGTTCTAGTTTTTGTTTACCATGTTGCCATTTTAAAATTTGTTTACATTCTACGTGAAAAAATCATTATACTCCGTTTTTAAAAGGCATGGAGTAATAAATCACTCATTTTGGCCGGAACCATAGGCGTACCACATTTAGTCATTTAAAAAAAGTTAAGGCTTCTAAAATTATCTCATTTCCGAAAATAACCGTTTTGTAATATTATTTAAAATGAAATTTCAAATTATCAATAATATAATAAACTGTGGATTATATCACTGACATCCATTTTCCAGAAAATTTATTATTATGTATAAAAGGGCGTATACGAGTCCCTCCACTAAGCTCCAGGTAGTTATAATCCTACATACAATAAATAATAAAATAAATGTTAATAACAATTTTATACAAATACATATACATATATCCGAACCAACCCCATTTGCCGATTATTTCACTCAATTAGCAGTTAATTGAAGAAACTTGACAAACAGGTAGCTCAAAAATGGTTTTATTATTGTCAAATATAGTCTTTTCAGTTCTAAGGAAATGCCCCCATAATACAATGTACTTACTAGAACTTTTCAACTATAAAAGTAGCGGAAAGGTTGAATATTTCCAATTTACAGTTCATCTGTTCTGGAGAAACTGCTGTGTTGATTGATTTCCCCATTATTACTGTTATTTGTTATTATTTCTTACCGTTATTGTTAACTGGTGTTTATTTTTGTTCATCTATACAAGTTCTCTTCTCATCACACGAGACAAACACCTAACTACACCTTCCAACTATATAGTGTTCCAACCAAATTCGACCAGATATGGAGGATTTATCACCATCTAAGCGACCTAAAGTTGGCCCATTGTCGCTGAACGAAAAAAAATCTGATATTAAATTGCTATTCCTCGTTGAAGAACGAAGAAATTAGAAGAAAAATCATGAATTTGACAGGAAGTGTTGATGAAACTGTAGAGATTACTGCAACAATGATGGGTGTTTCAAAAACAACAATTTATAATTTAATGAAGGAGAAAAAAATGGAAACATCACAGCCCCAGCAAAGTCCCCAGGCCGACCCAAACTTGAAATGGATGACGACTTGAAGAATGGAATAAGGCGTAAGGTGCATGCTTTTTTCTTTAGAAAAGAGATCCCAACTCCCTCCAAAATTATGGCTTCGGTTCAAGAAGATTCAGATTTTCCGAAAATGTCTCGAAGTACATTATGGAAAATTTTGAAGGAACGGAAAGCAAGACTAGATCAAAAACGAATTTATTATTTGGATGAGACTTGGTTAAATGAAGGTCATACTGTTTCAATGTTTTGGCAAGACACGAATGTCAAAAGTCGGAGGCAGGCAGCTCTTGAAGGGTGGTCAACAGGCCTCAATCCACCAGCAGGAAAAGGACGTCGACTCATCATTACTCATATCGGAAGTGCCGAAGGTTTTGTTAAAGGTGGATTGTTGTGCTTTGAGTCGAAGCAAACCGGAGATTATCATGAAGATATGGATGCAGACGTTTTCGAAGAATATTTCTCACAAATGTTAGATCTAATTCCAACGGGCTCAGTCATTGTTATGGATAACGAAAGTTATCACTCCAGGTTAGTGGAGAAATTACCTTCAACTGCATGGCGTAAACAAGATATGCACGATTGAATGCCCAGATAACCCGCTGAAAAATGAGCTCTTGCAACTGGCCAATTCACATAAACACAAATATAGTAAATACGTTGTAGATCAAATGGCATCAGCGCGTGGTATAACGGTGCTGAGGCTTCCTCCTTATCACTGTCAACTCAATCCCATAATATGGGCCCAAGTGAAAGGGGAAGTTTCAAGAAAGAATACGACATTCAAAATGAGTGACGTAAAAGTTTTATTCGACGACGTGATACAACAAGAATAAAATATGTAGGAAATGGATCATATAAGTGAACACATGATTGAACCATTTATAATCAATGTTAATAATGGAAGCTCAACAGAATCGTCTGATTCTGATATATAGACTAGTTTTTGTGTTAGTAATTACTTTTATTTGTTAGACTTTTTTTTATAAATATTACTTTAATTCGTACTTTATTCCTGCATTTTTCTTTTTTCCTCTCCTATTGTAAACGGTATATTAGTAGTAAAGTTGATACCTACTGCAAAAAAATTTGCTATTTTTTATATAATATTTTATGTTTATTGTTTATTCATAGGTACACAAAAAAATGTGTTTTTATTGAATCGATATTGTGAACTCTTTTGAATAGTTTTCGTAATTATAATTTCATAGTGCCTTCATATTCATATACCAAGTTTGTTTTGTCCTGATTGCACGCCTCTGAGGATTAAATTGTTTATTTGTTCATTAAAATACAATAGAGCGACCCTTTCAATACAATAGGCGACCCAACCGAATACAGTCTACCTGAAATTCGTAGCAAATGAGAAATTTTAGTACAAAATTAGATAAACTTTGGAGATATTTTATTATACACCCTGTATCGGTTTTGCTTATCTAATGAGCTTTTATTACTCCATGCCTTTTAAAAACGGACTATAAAATAAAACATTCATGTTGTAATAACTTTGTCGTTAATAAAAAATGTTTTATACAATTTTGGTAGTTTTCATCTGTAACGATTCTGAATCCAGTGGTGTAGTCATATTTGAGAACAAAAATGCCTAACTTACTTTCGTCCTTTTTGGCAAAGAAAAATTAACATAGAGGGCATTGAAAATAGAAATTAAACAATGAAAACTTGTGCCAAAATACTGTTTTTGATACTAAGTCTAACAAAAAAATTATATCAAAATCGGTTGAAAAATGCGGATTTCACAGGGGTGCTTCTAAATAAAATGGGTCACACTGTATATAACTACAAAAACGGCTGTAATTAAAACATGCGAAAATTTGTAAATTCGATAATTTTGATATTACACTGTGTAATAATTACATAACTGTACTGGTAAATGAATATTAACAATTATTTTAGGCTGCTGGTAATCGATTAGAAGAAGTAAGAGCAGCTGCCAAGGCCTGTGCACCGGAATATGTAGGAGATAATGATATAAGAAAACTAGTTTTGAAGGAAGACGCGGACAAAGTAAAATTGGGAGAAAAAATATTTTGCATCAATAAGAAAATTGGCATACAAAAAGATAACGGTGACATCGATGAAGAGGTATTTCTAAGAGACTCGCAACATATCAAAGATGAAACTTTAAGAAGCAAAATTAAAGAATGTAGTAAACGAAACGGGGTTACTCCAGAAGAAGCTGCTTTTAATTACCTCAAATGTTGTGAAACTGTTGTACAATCGGTGAAAAATTGAATTTTTAACAATGAATAAAAGAAAATGAGAACAATTATTTGTATTTATGAGTGGTGGAAACCTAAAAATCGGCATATTATGATGCTTCTCCTGTCTAATCCTTGATAATAATAATATTATTCACAAGATGAACATAAAAATGACAAATTGTATAGAGGTAATGTGTGAATAGATATAGTTTAATCTACGAGTTATAGTATGTATATCAGGATACACATATATACCTGTATGTAGAGCGAGAATATATAAATATATAAAATAGCACCCAAAAACATAAAATCAGTTGAAATATACAGAATATTTCATAAACATAAAGTTAAAAGTATAGTACGCTAACGTCATATCATGTTATTAATATAAATAGTTTTAATTTTAATTATTATTATTAATTCTTTCAGTTCCCTTATTGATTTTACGTACGTGGTTGGTAGCCCTCTGATATAATCTTTGAGCGTTTTAGTGAAGCCTTGGATTGTGGGTTTGTTTTTAATATTATCAGGTAAGCAATTAAATACCTTCGCTCCTAGATATTGGTAGCATCTCTGACCGACTGATTTATTCATAAATGGGGGTATATACTTTTTCTTTTGTGGCGTCTCATGTTGGTGACAATGAGTAGCCGGTTCGTTCCTATGTAAATATTGTGTTTTTCCTAGTTTCAAGAAATAAAGTTTCCTCAAATCATGAATTTGTGTCTCCTCAAATAGCGCTTCACTTGGATATCGGTCTTTTCTACACATTATTTGTTTCAAGAATCGGTTTTGTATGATTTCTAGTGATTCCAGGTATGTTTTAGATACTTCTTCCTTCTGGTTGGATGGCATCTTCAAATTTCGTTAAATATATGCACCATTTTGCGAAACATGCCATACCGACACCTGGGTCTCCAGTGTTTTTGATCCTGGACAATCATGAAAGCCACATTTCTGTGAAAGTCCTAGATTTCTGCAAAGAAGTTGGCATTATTTTAATGACCTTTCCACCTCACTGCAGCCATAAATTACAGCCGCTGGACTTAACAGTGTATGGACCCCTGAAAAATTACTACAATACAGCCTTAACGGATTGTGGTAACCAACCCTGGTAAAACTGTAACAATTTATGATATCCCCAAATTACAAGCTTTCGAACATAAAAATATTCAAAAAGGTTTTGAAAAATCTGGCATATGGCATTTCAATTGAAATATATTCTTAGATGAAGATTTCCTCTGTTCTTCTGTCACCGATCGCCATTTGACCGATACTGATAGAAATTGGCCCTACAAATCAGCCAACTTCAAGTCAAGTCCTTGCGGAACAGCCTGGAAGAGATGAACAAAGTCAAGCAGATCCTCTTAATTTTAATGATATGGCTGACGCTGTTTTTTCCCATATATTCGCTAAAGACCAATGCAGCTGTAGTCGCTGAAGTTGTAACTCCTGAATCTGTGAGACTGTACCCAAAGACCGGCCCTAGAAAATTTACCGGTAATGCAAGAAAGAAAGGAAAAACAAGGTTATTGACAGACACACCCGAAAAAAACTGACATAATTAACAGAACAAAAAAAATAAGGCTAAAAAAAAACAGGCAGTGAAAAAGGCCGTAGAAACATAGGCTAGAATAAGATTCCTAAACTTCCACTAGAATTGACATCGAAGGGAGCGAAGAAAAGGCAAATGAGCAGTAGTGAGGTAGAAAATATTTTCCTTGTTGACAGTTCTGAAGGTTCATTTGTTGAAGAAATGTCAGAAGAAGAGTTTGATGAAGATGATGTGATTGTGGTAGATAGTAATCGTTTCAACGATTATGTGTGAAATTTAACGCATTATATCGGCCAAATTGAGGAAATTAGTCACACCATGGCTACAATTAAGTTTATGCGAATGAGCAAGATTCGAAATACTTTTCTGTTTCCTGGAGTAGATGGCAGCCATCGTCCCACTAGATGACATCAAAACTAAATTGCCTGAACCAAAGACAAACAATAGCAGATCATTTTTATTGAAAAAATATATACCAAAGTGTTGGAGAAGTGAATAATCTAACCCCACTTGAATATTGTTTTTGGCATCTGCCAAATTATGAATGAAAAATTTTCAGTATTTTTTTTATCAGAAATAAGTAGTCTAAAAATGATGACATTTATTGTCACTTTTTGAAATACTCAAAAAATTATGTAATTGAACAATTTTTAAGAAAAGAGTGGTGTTGTAATGCCAGTTCACCCCCCGATAAAGTTATTAAAAGTATTAATGGAAATTCAGTGATATATGAGGTTGTGAAAGAAGCAATAGGTATATTGATAATTAACTGACAAAAAGGGAACCTTTGACCAGCGCACCAGAAAAAATTGGAGAATGGTTTATTTGATGTTTGAAAAATTCTTACAGAGGTGCTAACAATTTTAAAAGATAAGTGAATTTATAATTTTGTTACTTGTCTCAACACCAACAGATAGTTTTTCCCCATTTCGATCTCTTTGTATATTTCTGGTGAATGTAAAATAATTTAATTGTTGTAGTTTTTAATTAAGGGTGAATGACAGGCCTGTGGATGAATGTGTTTTAGCATAAACCTATTGTAAAGTAGCAGTTATTGTGTATGTAATTAAAAGGTAATTTAGGAAGTTTTCAGTAAAGTATATTTGATATTAAAATCAGTTGGGTTTGATTTTAAAACCAAGAATAATTTTAACCGGCACCAATGAGTTATAGTCAACTAACTTTCGACAATTGAAAGGTCGACCCCACTTTATTGTTGGAATCAAAGAGTGATTGCAACACAAAGTATACATTCGATAAACCTTTATGGGTCATACCAAATCTCAGAAAAGTAAAAATGTTAAAATATTCACTCTTTGTTGATTACTTTTGGGATTTAGATACTATTTGGGATAATATGAATGTTTATGTTTGGTTTATATTATGAATATTGAGTCATGCCCAAACCTCCCACAGTGCTGAAATGTTGGACTCAATGGTAGTAACATCATTTGTTCCGCATCGTTAGAAAAGTAAAATCATTACTCAGAATATAATTACAAGAAAATTGAATAAATAACTAAAATAATCAATAATATCATCAGGGTATAAAACAAACGGGGAAACACATACACGTAAGAGGGGCAATAACCTCAAAATGCACGGGAAGGGTGAGTCAACAGATAAAAATCCCGGGGTTGGGGAAACCCTGCGCAGTGACGTGTGTTATTAAAGGACGGGAAGGATAACTATTTTAATATTTTATCTCCATTCTTTAGAATATTTTCGTATGTCTTTATAAAACAAATTATTTGTAGCATTCAACTATATTTGCTGACGATGACAGTAACTAACAAACACAAAAAAGAAAAGATAATTATAAGAAAAATAATAAACAACACTTAATTATTTAGAAACAATTAGTTTCATTTAAAAAGTAGCATGAATAGATTCCACAAAGTAAAGGTTCAAACAATAAATTCGACAAGATATAATGCTACAGATGACAAGTTACAGTATTAAGAAATGTTGAAAAGGAAATTTAACACAAATAGAAAATAATAATAAATAGAGAAATAAAAAAACAATTTTTGTGGACAGAAAAAATAAAAGTAGCAGTAAAAAACAAAAAGATGGTATCTAAAAATACCAGGGGAAGTGAAATAACGAATACAACCAAAAATATAAGTGTCAGGATGCTGTCTGTTGAGGCAACACTGCCAAGTTAGTACCTGACAACGGACACGAGGAGTGAAGTGACAACTGTCAATGTCATAGGTCATATAAAATATGTATGTGTTAAGGTTGTTAATGAATAAACGAGATAAAAATCCAGATTAATCTTGATTACTATCCATCAACACCATTACATGACGCTGCGAAGTCGAGTATAATTTTGGTGAGATTAGTAATATTACAAAGCAATTTAGAAAAATTAAAAAGTGCAATGTCCGACAACAGAGGAATTAGTCACATGGTAATGGATGGTAATATTGCGGAAAATTGGAGACTATGGCGTGCCAGGTTTGAAAATTTTCTATTAGCCACCGAGATAAATAGAAAATCTGAAGCCACACAATGTGCACAATTGTTACATCTCATTGGAGAAAAAGGGTTCAAAATATACACCACATTTAAAATAGAGGAAGAAAGCAATAGTAGTTTGTACAACAAGTGCGCAAAGCGTTACTTTTCCCACGAGCACAGAAGTTTGTGGCACGAGCCGCAAATCCAGCTAGTGGGAAAAGTGCTTTGAGTACGAGTTGTACACAATATTTTTTCTACAACTACGTTTATTAATTGAAGAAAAAAGTAACTTATATATGTATTTTATTTAATTTAAACAGAACGAATTTAAGAAATGAACACAGAATATAGAAAAATTAGTTAAAAGTTGGTAAAATTGGAACAATTTCGAATTGTTATGCCTGGTATATTATCTATTTTTGATGATGTTATCGTTATTGTTTGTCAACGAAGATGTTGATGCTTGTTTTTCATTAGGAATAATATTATACGAAGTCTAAGCCCCAGAATTGATAGATTTTTCAATTTTGTTGGCAATATCAATTTTGTTTGGTATCGAGTCGTCAATATATCCTTCCGCCACTGTATTTGATCGCCATCCACCATGTCGCTCCAATGTTAATAAGTCTCCGCCTGAATTTGCTAAAATTGTAGCTGAAGATCGTATAAAACAATGACCCGTGTACAATTTAGAATTAGGTAATTTTAAATATTCTGCAATTTGTTTAGGCATATTTCCGAATTTATTTATGCCCACTACTTGCCGCGTGCATTTTCCGTGTTGGTAATTAAGAAATAACCTTTTCTCATTTGTATTTTGTGGACGCAGACGTGCATATTTTTTGTATAAATCATAGAATTTTCCAACTACAGTAAATGTACGTGGTATTTTTGTCTAAGTTATTGGAACAGTAACCAATAAGGCTTCTTGTAAATCATTTACGTTATCAATAGTTAATTTCCATAATTCTTCCCTTCGACATGCTTCGGCTAATCTAAAAGCCATGACAACCTACAAGTAAATTTGTGATTGAAATTAAAATTTTAATTTAGTTCCAAAATTAAAGAAAAAAGATTAAATAAATTGCAAATATATAAAAAGGTCGACAGGATTTGAACCCGGGCCTCTTCGTTCCAATGCTGATGTGTTTTCCACTAATCTATCGCGGCAACAATTATGAAATACTGTATTTAGGTCTTTCCGCTGCTATATTTTATTTTAAGTTTTTTATTTCGATTTTTCTATATTATGAAGTACATTGGTTACTAAATAATAATAATAGATTGAATAACTAAATATAATCTTTAAAATTATGATTTACTTTGACGAGTAGATAGATATTGTCTGGCGCTTCTTCTAAAAATTTATGGATTTCATCAGATGTGTAAGGGATTTTTTTTGTCACAGCGTTTTTCGTTTTGCTTTTTTAAATATGCTCGAAATTTTGTATACTTTGAAATATCTTTGTTATGTTTGATACTTATGAGGCTCCGTATCATTGAATATATAGACTACAGTGTAGACGGTTTAAAGTTTGCAGAAATTTCTTGAAAATAAGACAACAAAACATTTTCTGAGAATGATTTAATATTGTTTATTTCCCTCCAGTTCATAAATTTGCTGTATTGTTTTTGATATTTGTTTTTTTAAACTCCAGGTAACACATTTTAGATTGCATTTTGAGCCTTTTCGATAATATCTGGAGGAGTATTCTCAATATCGGAATTCGACAACTCGAAAGATAAATTATGATCTCGGTTCATAGTTTCTAAAATAATGGGTAATAAATGAATTTGTTTATAAGCTATAATCAATAAAGTGAAATACATAATCTAAAAAATAGTTTACTTACAGAATTTTCAGTTTAAATTTAAAATTTGAACACCCAGAAATCCACTATAAAGTATTGTCAAAAAAATTTGACATTGACATTTCCGTGAGCAAAGTGACATTTCCGTGCGGAAAAGTACCATAACATGTACTTTTCCCACACTCTACATTATTACTTTTCTAACGGATATCAATCTAATTAAGAAAAGGCTTGCTTTGCATATAAAAATTTGTGTAGAAAAGCGTGTTTTGCGTAGTAGTTGTAGAAAAAAACATTTATAGTATTAAAATCGAATTGCAATTGTTTATAAATATTTCTCAAAGAATGTTCATGAATATGGTTCGTCTTATTAAATAAGTTGTTTAATGAGTAATATTGTAAACTTAGATTTGTAATTTGATTTCGGATGGGGTTTGTAGGGATATACTGTAGAAATGTATGGGAAGCGATTTTTATCCTAGCTGGTCCTAGTTCGAAAGATAGGATGCCGGGATTACTTTTCAAGGATTTAATCTGTATCTTCTGGTTCGTCACTGTTTGAAGAGTCAACGTCCTGTGAAGTTACATTAATTAGTTTTCTTACGGGTTTAAATAATTGTTTATGATAGTTGTTTTTGTAAATCGTTACTGTCAAAATGTGTTCGGGTTTATATGGAAGTTTAGTTTTAAATTGTCGTTCTGATTGTTTCTTATAAAGGGTAGTGCCAGGGAGAATGTCTGGGGGATCTGTACGTTTTTCGTTTAATTGGTATGTATTCTGTCATATAATTGTTTCATAATTTCTTTATGTTCATTTAATTGAATGTTATCTGGTTGAGCTTCGTCGTCGACTTCGATGGAATCTTTCAAGTGAAGATGTCCTAGAAGAAGGTCAATAGGCTTATGTTTGGTGACAGAGTGAAGTTCTTCAGAAGTAAATCTGGGTTGTGATGGTTGGGGTTGGTATTGTTGTGGAGGTGGAAGTGCAAATCGATTTTGGTTTCGACTAAAGTTGGATCTGTTAAATGTATTTGACGAGATGCTACTTATAGGAGTTGGTTTGGGCTGACGGAAATTTGAATTAGGTTTCCACACATTACTCGGTGCTCTTGAAGGTTGTTGAGAACCGAAAACTTGTCGATTCGTCGGGAATCTATGTGGGATGAATCTGGGTTGAGCATTAATTGGTCCACGAGGAAATGGATTTGAAAAAATTTGTATTGGCATTAAATTTTGACCGAAGTTAGGGACATTAAAATTAGTTTGATTTTGATTAAATTTTGAATATGGTTTATTCTTAAAAGTTTCGTTATTTGATTTTTGAAGGTGACGGATATTATTTCTGCTATAATAAATTGTCTAGCTGTCGCAATAGTATCGGGTTTCATAGCTCGAATTGTGGTGCCCATAGGTTCTTTCAAACCGGCCAGAGATATTTTTAAAGCATGTGCATTGTAAAATTTTTTCTATACGGTTGCACCAGCTTGACCAGTTTCATGACAATCAACGTAATTATGAAGAGCACTCAAATTAGACATTACTCTAGTGTAAAAATTAAGAGCAGGTTTGTTAGAATTTTGTCTCAACTGATCTAGATCAAAGAGTAATCCGTTTTCGTCTCTCTGGTCGCTGAAGTGAGCTACTAGAGTGCTTTTAACTGTTTCCCAATCTTTGTTTATGCAAATACTGTAAACTTCTCTCGCGTTTTCGACTAATTTTCCATATATTCCGAAAATTGAACTAATGTTTTGAATGCAATTGGTATTTGCGGGATTTGGATCCTAATAAGTTTTAATTAGAGTGTTACTCGTCTCTAAGAAAAACGCTAATTCGAGCGGATTACCATCAAATTTTGGTACAATTTCTAATAATTTAATTTCAAATTTGGGAAAAGACATTGTTGAATTTGATTGACTATTATTAGATTTAAAATTTTCTTCAATGCTTAAATTATTTAAAAGAGAACTAACTTCTAATACTGAACATTCTTTTTCTTCGCCAGACGAATTAAAATTAGAATTTGATTCAATACTAATATTAAGCTTACTGTCGCTTTCCACTATGGAATCTTCAGAAGAGGAGAATGGCATAGGCTAAGAAAGATAATAGGATAAATAATATGAGCAGCTTACAGTAAAATTGCGATGATTTCCATTGATCCTCGATGGACTGCACTCTCTGGATTGGCACCGTAATCTTCTCAAACGTTTATTTGCACTTCTTAGGATTGTTCAAAATTTGGCGATGAAGGTTCTTCCAAATAAACAGTAGAAACTGAAGGATAATACGCGATGAGAATCCTTTTGGAATCCTACTGACTGCGCCACTTTGTGTTTTCAACTTAAAACTTTACTTTTCTAAAAATTCATTTAATTACAATAATTACACATTGATAATATATTTATTGAAGTTAACAATATCAAGTCTATAATCATTCTGATTCCAAAATATGTATACTGAAACTATGCGGTGTCCAATAGTGCAATTCAGTAGTAGTAGTAGTAGTCGATCGTCCGATGTAACGATACCATCTTGGGTAATGAATTCGGCTGGCGGGACATCTATCGTTTCATAGCTACTTCTAGATCTTACTAATAAATGTACTAGTGAATACTAGAAATGACGATCACTCAGCCCATAATAATAGACATTCATCCAGTAATTCCTTACATAATTCCATTCAAAATAATTCTTTGAATAATAACCTACGTGGTAGTTCTTAGGTTAGACATTTATCCAATAATTCATTGTGACGCCATTATTCCAATAAAGAGACCACACTTTGTACTCTCCAAGTGGAGAAGTACTTCTGGCAACAGCTATGGTTACTGAATATACTTCTGATAATAAACCCATACTAGTTAAAGCTGTCTTAGACTCTGGTAGTACTATATCTAGCTCCGAAATTAAATTACCCTCTATATTCACAAAATCTTTCAATTTCGGGTGTCAATGGTACCACTACAACTTCAACTAAAACCATCTCTTTTAAAATACACCCACATGTGGCTCCGATGGTGGAATCGGTTAACATTTTTTATTTCTACCTCTGTGTTAGTGAAATCAACTGCTGGTTTACTTTGCTCTGAAAATTTTCAAAACGTATAAAAGTGAAATCATAGTTAGTATCTCCTGAAGTGGAAGTGAGCAGTAAGTCTACTGATTATTGTAATAAATTGCATATTTACTTTCGACAATTCTAATCGTGAAATGACAAAAACAACAGGTCCGTCAAGCTGCCCCCCCGGTTAGATTTTTTCTACCAAAATGCTAGCACACATAAAGGGCACCTAGCACAACCTAGCACAACAATTTTTATAGCTAGCACACCAACTGCTCACAATAAAAATGCTTTTGAATTCGGGTGGGGCCAGGTTAACGCTAGCCCCCCCCCCCCCCCGGTTGGAATTTTGTCGCCAAAATGCTAGCACAGATAGAGGACACCTAGCACAACCTAGCACACCATTTTTTATAGCTAGCACACCAACAGCTTACAATAAAAATGCTTTGGAATTCGGGTGGGGCCAGGTTAACGCTAGCCCCCCCCGGTTGAAATTTTTCCGCCAAAATGCTAGCACAGATAAATGACACCTAGCTCAACCTAGCACACCATTCTTTATAGCTAGCACACCAACAGCTTACAATGAAAATGCTTTGGAATTCGGGTGGGGCCAGGTTAACGCTAGCCTACCTCCGGTCGGAATTTTTTCGCCAAAATGCTACCACAAACGAAGGACACCTATCACAATGTAGCACACCATTTTTTATAGCTAGTACAGCAACTACACTTTTAATTTTGGGGAATGGGACGGAAGTCAGTGAAATAACGCTATACTTACTCGATGAATAAATAAATGGATAAATGAATAGGTTGAATATCTATGTAAAACGGCTGTTTTAATTGTTTCTTACTGCAGTTACGAAAATTTTTCGGAATATTCCACTTACAGGGTAAAAATTCTAAATGAATCAGGATCTTTTCGGAGATAACTCTCCGGCAGTGCCGATAATTTCCCTTTTAAGTCCGTATCTAAGTAACGTCTAAAAGCTGTTTTAGACTACACAATTTCTTGTACAAGATTTGGTTCAATTTCTTGAACGCTAGTATAATACAGCAAATTGTTTGAAAACCGTTGATTGACCGAAAATTGTGTCGGAAAATAGAACATGTTCTATTTCTACACAATTTCTAGGCCAAGGGCATGCGCATTTGGGATATATTCTAATACCCTGTAACCTAACACAGTTGATTGTTTGCAGTTTCACGTTTAGCAACGTTTATGTGTTAGTTTCATTTATAACAATAAATTAATCAAAAGTAATGAATAATTCACAAACCAAACGGATCAACCAAAGCCCAAAATTTTTAGGTTGCTTTATGTTTGACATTTCACTAGGATCATAGAACATTACATTTAGCCTTTAACATAGACGACTCTGAGTTTAACGCGAGAAAAACGATGTATTGCGCAGAATCACGAACTATTTCTTGAACAATATATTGTACAGTATATACAGAATCAATTTACTGTATGGAAGAGAAGAAACCAAGTGAAATTATAAAGAGAAGAAAGGATGGCAGCTATGCCATGGCTGTGACAAACCTAGATCCATACTAGACCTATCACGAACCAGGCATGCGCAGGAGAAGAAGAAAATAAGGAAAAGTGAAAAGGAGGTTGATTTGCTCAAATTTATAAGATAGCTTATATGCTTAACCAAACTATGGCCCATACATAGCCTGGTGTCCGACGTACACTGTGGTAATCTAGAACCAGTTCCAAGAACAAACCCAGATCTATACTAGGCATGTCTCAGATAAGTTCCATGAGGGAAGGGGGGGGGTTGTATTACTATTATTTAAAAAAAAAATTTAAATTAGGTTATTTACTAGTGAGACAAACTATGACCCATACATAGCCTGGTGACTAGCCAACAATGTGTTTGAGAGATGATTGTAGAACTAACCGAAAGAATAAACCTAGACCCGCACTAGGCGTATCCATGCATAGTTCTAGGGATGGAAAGGAAAATTATTGTTAAGAAGATACTATGAATTGGTTGTTGGATGGAGAATGAAAGTTTCTAGGTGTCTGATACACAGTGTGTAATGCAGTGATAGATGTGGTGCAAATGTGAGAGGTTGTTACGGTTTAAAATGAGTTATGAAAAGTATTCGCTATAAATGACCAAATGCTTACTTTGAAAATGGAAAAATATATAACTTTTAATTCGTCTATACTGATTCACACTTTGTAAAACAAAATCATAAATATTACAATGTGTTGATTTTAATGTGAAAAATAACCTTTATTGTTTACAATCTAATGTTCTTCTTTTTCATTGAATTATTTGTTGATTTGTGATTATTAAGTAAAACAGCACTCAACGTTTTGGCTCACTAATGACTTCTTTATAGGTTAATTAGCCCTACCTGGCTTAATAACATAAACATTCAATACCTGTTTTAGAAACCTTGACTTGTACCTTGTCATTTTTTATAATTTTTTTCTTTTTGGAAATGGCTGCTTTTTGAACCACATGGGTTACAATTTTTCGAAGCAATTTCGGATATAAAATAGCCTGAAAACAAAAAGAAAAATAGTAAATTGAACTTCTGAGTAATTTTATCTTCAAGAGAATTGGGGAGAAACCCTAAGGAGGATCTTTACTTGGTTTAATTTATTTCACATAAAAGCCACACACCACCCTTGGTAAGTTAATCAAGTTGCTTGTCATTGATTGTTATTCTTTTAATATTAGACATCTAGTTATAAATTCTATAATTCTTTTAGGCTTTTTTTCTTTGGTTTTGATTTATTCATCTTATAACTGACTAACCTATATGTCCTGCTGTATGGAATACCCAGAGTAGACACTTATCAATAAATAACTGAAGTTATAGTGATTATCAAGGTAACTTAGACTTTTTAATGTATTGCAATCCAGGTATATATCGAGTATACCGATTAGAGGTGCTGTTTCGAAAATTTTGGAGGATAACAGACTCTCAATAAGTAGTGTAGCTATTCAGTTATTAATAAACCAATAGAATATTATATGATAAACTTACCCAAATTTAAGTTCTGTACACCTTTTAGTACTAAAGGGGAAATTTCATAATTGTTAATGATTGATATCTTCATATATGTGAGTTGAAAGAAACCATATTAATCCAACAATAAACTATTCACTACCACCTTTCCTTTTCTTTTTATGTTAACTTCTGATTTAGATTGTAATGGTAGAGACGAACCCGTAGGCCTTCTTCAGGTAAATAACTTTTGAATACTGACACTGTATACATTTAAAGGTAGTAAGGCTGAAGTGGGTGCAAACATTAGCTTAACCCTTATTATTAAAACACATAATAATAAATGTAAGTAATAAGGCGAATAGGTTGAGCAAACTAATAGAAGATAGGAAAGAGTCATTCATTCGCCTTTTACGAATCAGCCGAGTGATGGGCGAAATATTCTTGGACCGGATCGCCACGGTGAGAATGTGAGTCGAACGCCCTAGAGTACCACAAGGTTTTGAACAGAGGCTGAAATTACAATTAAGATTACATTCACTCAACTTATATTTATCTTTTTTTTTCTTATTCATTAACTTCTTCCAACGCAAAGCTACACTTGAATAAAAATTATATAATGAATTTCACTTTTGCCCAAGTTAATGTTCGCTCTTTAATTACACATTTGAATGCACTACACTTGCACATTGATGCTGAGAAATACGATACGATAGGGATCAGCGAGACATGGCTACATCCAGGAATACCAAACAATGCAATCGCAATACAGGGTTACAATTTTATTAGACTTGATCGTTTGGTGAGAAGGGGAGGTGGAATTGGTATTTATGTAAGGAATAATCCAAGTGCCAATATTATCTGGAATGCATCATCCGACCATTGAGAACAATTATGGATAGAAATTATAAACATGTTTTTGCAGTAGTATACAGACCGCCAAATTCAGATTATGTAACTTTCCTTGGAAATTTTGAAAATGTCTTGATCAGAATATTTGCGCATTTAATAGATAACATATTTAACTAACCCGATACTCTGTATAACTTGAATTATACGAATAATTTTGAAGATGTACCTTATGTAGTAGGAGTCGAAATATGTGCCTCTAACTTATATTAAAAATGTAGTGAAATTTATCATCCAAATAAACAGATATATATGAATATTACTTCGCTACCAACCCCTATTTTCAACTTATCTTTCTCAAGAGTCACTGTAATCATTCTCGTTTCATTTCCTACTTACACCAACGGCATGGCTCATTTATAAACCGAGAAAATCCAAACCTTGTCACATTTTTTAGCTTTACGGGAACCCAAGCACATTACGTCTTTCAAAATTACGACTTTTCAGGTGAATTTCAGAAAATGGATGTGTTTATTTTATCCCTGCTCAAAGGGTGTGGCTTCTTCATCCTTTTCGAAAATGATTCGGGAACTAATTGAAATTGAAACGTTTTATTGTACTTTTGTTATAAAAAAATATCAAAAATAAGACTTTCAAAAACAGTATAATAATGTGATTAATCAAATTTTTCAATAATTCATTTTTTTTAATAAAAAGGATATTTGTTATTACGAAAAGAGCTGAGAAAAGTTTTGAAACTCTATAAATTTATAGGCCCCAGCCGACGATATAATCAAAAACTTTCAAGATAGTTATAATGTAAAATTTCCTTTAAGCTCATATCGCTCCCGAAGGACAATAGATACGAGCGTGTTGCCCTCGGGTGCTTCTATTTTTACATTCGCTTGAAAGTAAAATTCTTAAAGTTTGTTAATACATACACAGTTACACTGAATATGAGCAAACAAATACGTTTTTTCGATAGGTCGTACCTATTTAACTCTTACACCGTTCTTTAAATTGTCGTATCACGTAACAGAGTGTGCCAACAACGTACTTTAAGCAGGTGTAAGAATGTATCTGTGCGATATTTATTTTTCTATAGCATAATGGGGGGCAACGTTGCCAAGACTACGTTTTCTCTTAGTTTAGGGAAATTGTGCACAATCTGGCAATGCCGCATGGGGGGTGTCTGGGGATGTTACTCATCTACGAAGTCTCAACCCACTAGGGCTTCAAATAAAGGAGATACCCCGCAAACCCCGTGTAATTCCAGATTTCATCGTACCACATAATCGTCGGAGGGAAATCTACTTATTGAAAGGCCCTGTAGACAAGAAATCGTTTTCGATACTCTTGATTCTCGTTGTTCCCACTACGCAAAACATCTACTTGACACCAGTCATTCATTGACACCTAACACAAAACTAGAAGTGCTGCATATTTGCGAAAAGAAACAAGAACTGGATTTCCTGGAAGAATTGGAAATTAGAAGACATTTAAGAAACCCACAATATGAAGTTGTCAATGAACAGTTAAATCTAGAGAGTTCTCCACTAATAAACTGTCTTCTTAAGTGATAATTGTAAAGATCAGCAGATATAGTTTTCCTGGTTTTCTATATCATTACACAGTTATACTGATCTTAATTGGAAAAGTGATATCCAAGATATCACCATAGTGCTAATAATATCCAAGCTTCAATATTTGTAATATCACATCTTCTTTTTTCTATTAACATATATTAAGTCAATCACAAGTTAGGTCATTTCTTGGTCTAGCCAAAAATAACTACTAAACGTCAGGTAGGCATCAAATGAAATGTAACTTCTGTCATTCTGACGATGATATTGATTTATCGAAACAATTGTCAATTTTTTAGAATTTTCAACAATTTTTATTATATTGTGGTATTAACTAGAAACCGTGAGTTTCATTTAAAACACTAATATGAGTAGATTCCACGAAGTAAGGGTCGAGACAGTTAATTTAATTACTTAGACTGAAAGTAACATACGAATTGTACCCAATAAAAAGACATTGTTATAGCAAAAATATAAAAATTAATTTTCAAATTATGACCGAATCTGGTTGTTATAAGAAGTTGAAATTCAAATGAACGGTTGAAGATATTTGTAGTTGAAAGAAATTTAGGGAAAACGGTTTTCGGGGATGATAAATTCATTGGTGAAATCAGTTCCGTAAAAGCAATTGTAGTAGCTACGACCAAGGAATGGAAAGAGGACTATTCATACTATTATAAAAAAAATACAGCAACTTTCCACAGATACTACAAACCGAGTTATATATTTTCAAAGTTGAATTTTTTAAACAAAGTTCACATTCCAATTGGTCACAATATGGATTGAAAATCGAAACATTTTTTTCGATTGTAATGAAATTTTACATACGGGGATTTTTGATACAAGGATTTCAAAAAGTTTGTTAGTTGTTCGGAAAAAACATTTTTAGGGCGGAAAATCATTAAAATAAGCTTTTCCGGAATATCATACATCAAAATCAAAAACTAAAAAAATATTTTTTGGATTCTCCGGCGCAAAATATATCGTAATACTCAATTTTTCCTCATTCAAAATAACAAAAATCAATTTTTTTAAATCCAATGATGTTCAACACATATTTAACAAGTTTTTTACAACCACTTGTATACACATTTTAAATATTCATATTGATACAACAGTTGTAATTAATCCCACCAACTAGAAACCCCATTTTCAACATACCCAATGATCAGCCGCGATGGCTGTTTCAACTATTAATGATATTTTTTTAGAAATTAACTTCATTTTAAAGCCTTGTCATAATGATCAGATCAGAACCAGAATGTTCTTTAACATATTCAAAATGAGAACGAATTTCAAATAAAAAAAGCGTTCTGTTTTCACCCTTCGTGGAAGTGTCGCTGCATTTAAATTGCCTAATTGGATTTCCCAAGTTTTGAGCTGTTCCGATATTCTAATCTGGAAAATAATCGGAGAAGAAAAATTCTCCCCCAATAGTGGAGAACTAGCTTAAGGATGTATATCCAATATTAAATTTGAAGTTTACTGCAGGATTTGACATGGTATTCATCTTCGAGGATATAATGTCGAAATAATGTAATCGAGAATTATGCTGATTTATATTCATTGTTTCAACAAAATAAATACACATGTCCATATGGTTTTTTCTTGAAAAAGAGAAGGTTTTTGTCCGAATTAGCCCATCACGTCAAGATTTTGATATATTTGAAGTTATGCACCTTTATTGTTACTTTTGAGAGAAGGCACAACATTTATTGGAAGTTTCTCTTCATTTACATCTGTAACATTTAAATATCGTACAGTTTTTAATGTATAATATACTATTATTGTGAATATATTCTTGATAAAAGTGGTTTTTAGGCTTATTTCAGAATGAAATGAAATTAAACCATGCTACAATTTTGAAAGGTATGATAAAGAATGGAAATATAGGTTACAATACGCCCATGAGAGAGCTAGAGAGTTTTTTTTTAAATAAGTTAATTAGGGTAAATAAAAGCGAAAAAGAATCCTCACCCGTAAATTTTAAGATAGGAGATGCAGTAATATTGAAAAATGAAGAAAGAACTAAGTTCGATCCTTATTATTTAGGTCCATTTAAAATAACGAAAATGATAGGAGTAAACTGTGAGATTTTATCTCAAAATAATAAAAAATAAACCGTTCATAAGAACAGATTGTATAAGTATAATAGTAATAATATTTGTAATAAAAGTGAGGTCAGAGCGTAAACAAACATGGCAGTGTTTAAAAACAGACAGACAGTTAGTTAAATAACCAAACAACGCGAGAACTATTAACTAGACGTTATATTTATCGAAAAACTATCTGAGATAGTTTTTCTCTTGCAAGAGGGGATGATCTGACGAACCATAAAGTCACTATTAGTTTTATAAAATATTATTTTCGGCCAGTGAACTCGAAGGTCACTAATAGATTATAGGAAAACTATTAACCAGAATGAAATCACGACTGTTTGAAAACATAACAATAACACGTTTTAATTGTATAAATTAAGTACAGTGTGGTCAACTTAGACCATCGACTGTGTGTATGTTTATTTTTAAAGATATATATATATATATATATATATATATATATATAAAAGGAGGATAGTCTTTGCTGACTAGTTAGGAATAAAACTAGTCTCTTTATCCCGTGAATTTCATTTTCAGAATTTTTCACGTAAACAACAAGTTACTTATAATAAACTTTTTCACAAGATTAAAAATAGTAATATACATAAACTTAATAAATTACAAAATGATCAATTTAAATTGTTGTTAAAATCGAAGGCGGGTTGGTTGAGAAATATTTCTAATTCTACTATACCTGATGATATTTCACAGTTTTTAGCTTTGGGTCCCAAGTTTAGTGTGGAACCACTCATTTTAAAAGATATTTCAATCAAATCAATTTTATCTGATGTGGGCTATCTCTCCTCCACAATCACAGACTCGAAAATCACGGTAGCTAGAGCCACTAATATTATCACTAATTACATACATAAACCTCACAATAATTCTTTATTTCATAACTTTTTACTTAAATCTAAAGCCTTCTTGAAGACGAACCCTCATCTGATTCTCACTCAATCCGATAAGGGTAACGTCACTGCCATTATGGACAAGCAACAATATGTTGAATTGTCTAATGATATTGTTTTGAACAGTTCTTATGTAGAACTATCATGTGATCCTACTTCCTCTATACAGAGAAAGGGTAACAACTTAACTAAATCATTATTTAATAAACATTATATAGATATGATTAGTAAGAAGGAACTCATGAGCTACCATGGTGTCCCTCCAAAATTTCATTCTCTTCCGAAAGTTCATAAACCAGTTCTCTATGTGAGACCGATAGTGGCTTCGATAGGAGCCCCCACAGAAAATATTGCACAGTTTTGTACTGGAATGCTAACAAAAGCGTATGATTATGACAATTTGTATTTTATTAAAGATTCTTTTGAAATCTCTGAAAAGTTTAATAATTTGGTAATTCCAGAAAATTATGTTCTGGCTAGTTTGGATGTGGTCTCGTTGTTTAGTAAAGTTTATCTTGAAGCTTGTTTGAGAGCAATCGATAAGAGTTGGGATCGTATCAGTGCCCATTGCTCCATACCGAAGGATGCTTTTCTTGAATTAATAGTTTTTCTGTTTGACAGTACTTACTTCACTTTTAATAACAAAATTTACAAACAACCTTTGGTACTCCAATGGGTGCTTCAATTTCTCCTATCTTGGCAGCATATGTCATGGACGTTGTAGGATACAGTCATACCTGTTCTTTCTTTCACTCCTTTTTTTATAAAAAAGTATGTCGATGACATTATTTTGGCACTTCCTCGAGAAGGCCTTGATGAAGTTCTGTATACATTTAATAGCTTTGATCCGAATATCCAATTCACAATCGAAATGGAATACTTCGAGAATTCCGTACCTTTCTTAGACACTAAATTTATACGTAACAACAATACAATTATTATAGATTGGTACAGGAAGCCATGCAGCTCTGGTAGATATCTTAATTATCACTCCTACCATAAACATTCCATGAAAGTGAATTTGGTTAAACAAATGGAGCAGAGAGTACTCAGAATTTCCAATAATGTTTTTCATAATAAAAATCTTGATATTTTGCTTAACCTTTTCTTGGATAACTCTTATCCAAGACCTTTATTGAATAAACTATTATTCAGCACATCTAATGCTGTGGACTTGTTGCTTGAAGATAGCCATCCTAACTTAGCCCAGATGGATGTTGGAACTGGTGTCCCCCCTTCTCGACCGGTTTTTGCTACTTTGCCATATATTAAGGACATTAACTTTAAAATTGCTAATAAAACTGTTCTTTCAATCAGACCGGTTTACACTAGAGTAAAAGATAAGAATCCTGTGACCTCACTTACTAACGTGGTGTATAGTATTCCTTGTAGAGATTGTGATAAACAGTATATCGGACAGACTTTAAGATCTCTGTCGAGCCGTATAGTTTCACACAAGAGTGACTGTAGATTACACCCAGAGAGGTGCGCGTTAGCTTTTCATGTAAATTCTCTTTATCATCAGATTAATTATGAGGCTGTGAAAGTGTTGGCGATTGAGTCTAACAGAACGAAAAGATCATTCTTGGAAATGGCTTTCATTTCACAATACAACAATGTTATAAATAAGAAAACTGATATTGATCACTTAAGTGAGATCTATTCATTTTTGTTGTCCTTAGATACTAATTGTACTTCTCAGGTTGCATTAAACAACCATATTGCTACTAACAGCACCACCCTTATTAATTTAACTTAATAATAATAAAAACTTAAATTCGAATGTATTGGTGTTGGTAGATACATTCAGATTATATAATTATTACAATTTTATTTAATTACTATATTATATTATTATTACTACATATTAATACTGTTATTGTACTGTTTTCTTTCTCTTTTCTTCCTTAGTGTAAGTCATATTGGGGTTATGTTCTCTACACGCTCAAATTTTCCCCCTTAACACAATTTGAGAGCGTTCCCCCTCTCTCTGTCTCGCACTCTCTCTTCCTTTTCCTCTCTTCTAAAATAATACATCTTCTTATTAAACCAATTGTTGGCCCTACAACAGAGTCCATTACTGAAATGGTTACTTTGCCCTACAGTTCACTGATTTGACTGTTGGCAGCACTGTTTGTCTCTTGTTACATGCCAATTGGAGGGAAACTATATCATTTCCTTACCGGCGTTCAACATAGTAACGCATGAAGATGAATTTATTTATTTCTTTTTATAAAATGTTGCGACATTTTCACTTGATGTTGTAATGCGGTTGGTTATCCTTCCGTTGACTCAATTCCTGTAAAACATTTCACAATTTACAACCTGTAGTTCACTATTTTACAACTTGATGGAGTCTAACCTCACTTCGGAGGTAAGTACACACGTGGTTGTGAACTTCCATTCAAATTATTCTTTTTTGACCACAGTATTTAACTGTTGTTTTTCATTTTAGTCTCCCTGATGATGAGGACAATCATCCTCGAAAGCTTGGACATTTTCCGCTAAGAGTATACCTTTTCCATTTTTTTGCTGCAATTCCCCAATATTCCTTACGAAGAATAATACACATATATTTTGAATCCGATTCGGTTCATTGTCAACCGTATCATGTAAATAGTACGTATTTTAGTGTAAATTATCTGTGGTCAACATTCTATATTATTGGTTTCAATTGCCTGGTGACGTCACCAATGCCTATTACGTCACCTGTTACCACTATTAGAGAAGCTTACAATAGTTCATTTTCACGCTCCAGATTTCATCAGTTTAAGTATCGCCGTTCAAAATAAAAGAGGGGGAGAGAGAACTTTTGAGAATCACTGTATATTGTGGTATTATCTTCAACATTGAGATGGCAGATTCATCAAATATGATATACTCATATTTATCCCTACCACTTTAATTAAATACGATTTTAGCAAAAAATTAAATTAACTCCAAAACTTCGAGAGACTGCTATACTGGTATAATATCTTATTGAACGTTACTCTTATTTTTGATAAGGAATACATATCCAATTCATTTTTAAGAGTTGGTTGCTGACTACGCAAAACTGAGCACCTTGTATACATGAAAGGTATATAATATGAATGTTCCCTTAAAAACTTTGTATGTAACTTTTTTTCCTAAATATCTTGCGAGATAAGAAAATAGAGGATCTTATGTGGGACACCCTGCACATGCGTACATAAGTATACACACAGTTTATTTTTATACCAAATTCGTATTAATTATTTTCATACTTTTGAATAAATTAAAATGTCAAAGTTGGAGAAAAATAGTTACATCGGACAGACACTGGCTTTAAACATTACCTTCTCCGACTCCTTGTTGGCTCCCGAGGGTATCCACCGAAGGGCTGTCCCGGTTCTTAATCGAATAATCACAGAAGGGTGAACTAAGTGTTTCTTTAGAACTCGACCTTGAAGCCGTTATATGAATGGAAGTATCTGTTCACATCCTATCGACTGCGCCAATTTAGTTTTTGCAAATTCACTTAGCAAAATTAATTATTCAATACATTTCATCTAAGAAATACGTCTCTGTGTTTTTTTTAAATATTTCATGAGATTAAAAGACTATAGGGGTGAAATCTTTTCATTGTTAGCTGAGGCTGAGTAAAAACGGTTGCAGTAATATAAAGGAAGATTAATTATGTTTGGCGTAATTTCCTTTAATTTCGTTTCCATGTTATTTTTCCCTTCCCTCCGACACAAATTTCGTCTAAATGGCTTAAGAACGGATTTTTCTTATTAATTTGATAACGGAAGTTTATGCCGGAAGCTCATAGCCAGCGCTTAACAATTTTTTAAATCAAGTTTAATCGCTTTTCATGTATAATCTGAAAACTTTTGACGTTACTCATGAAAAGTAATAAATTATGAAATTATTTGTCTAATAAATACTATATTAAGAAATAAGCTGGAAAAGCAAAGTTATACGACGAGTGCTTTGCCGAGAAACTGATGGTCGAAAAGATGGCAATCGTCAATGTGAACCATCCGGAGACAAAGCTGGACAAAGAGACATCTTTAAAGATCAAAATGGAGCTGGGGAGACATGCCCTCTGGGGCATAGACGTCAGAATATCCAGCTGCCATCCTGAGAACGGTGCGGTAGTTGTAGGCTACGCAAATTCTACCACCAAGGTGTGGCTGGAGGACTAGTTCAAGCAGTTGAGACTAGGCCCAGCCAAAAACCTGGTGAAGATGTGCAAAGTCACAACTTTTGTACCACGATCCACGGGAGCGGAGACCAAGGAAGATGTGATGCTTGGTCTGAAGTGCCACAGTGGATTAAATACCGAGCACTGGGCTGTCGTGGGTGGCAATGGCATGCCAAAAGAACAGTTTCTAGTTATACACATATACGACAAAACACTGCAGAAGCTGATGAAACTTGCGCCCATTCGTGGGAGCAGAAAGAATTCTCTTCAAGTTGTAAGGGGGACCAAACAAAGATAGTAAAGATGACCGCAGTGCTGCATATCAATCTGCACCACAGTAGAGCGGCGACGGCGACGCTCTGCCAGAAGATCCTGGCTGATGACATAGGAGTGGTTCTTAGTCAAAGGCAGAGTGATGGAAATGAGCACTGCGAAGGGTAAGTTAATCTACAACACTGATAATGTAAACCCAAGGGCTTCTATTTTTATCAGGGATACCATTAAAACGTTGAAAATAACGGATCTCTGCTCTAGGGACACCGTCGTGACTGAGGTACGCCTGCAAGCAGGTGATGGAAACATCAGAATCCTGCTTGCATCAGTGTACCTGCCATACGACTCCACAGAAGTACCTCCATCCATGGAAATCAGAAGGATTGTTGAATACGGGACAACAACAATGAAATTAACTGTCTCGACTCTTACTTCGTGGAATCTACTCATATTAGGGTTTCAAATGAAACTCAACGTTTCTAGCTAATTCCACAATATAATGATAAATATTAAAAATTCTAAAAAATTGACAATTGTTTCGATAACTGAATATCATCGTCAGTTATCGAAACAATTGTCAATTTTTTAGAATTTTTAGTATTTTTCATTATATAGTGGAATTAGCTAGAAACGTTGAGTTTCATTTAAAACACTAATACAGTCAAATTTAACTTTATTGAATCAGGGCCATAAGCCAACTTTCCAACAAAGTAGGTGGAATTTGCTTATGGAAGAGGTCTAGCACATTACTTTGGCCAGCCACATTGAGGCTAGCAAAATTAAGGACTGGGAGGTACTGGACGAAGCATCAGTACCGGAGCATAACTATATAACCTTCACTATTACGTCGACCTACACGAAAGAGACTTTCAGAAACCCCAAGAACACAGATTGGGAAGCATTCCGGAAGGAATTGGAAATCAATCTATCCTCACTTGAAACAGTCCCAGGACAAGAGGTTGAGAGAATGGCATACAACATCAACAGTGCCATGGTGAACTCATACACCGAGCTCTACCCTGAAACGGTCAAAACGATCAACATGAATGCACAGAAAAGTGAAGAGAAGCTCATGGAGAAATTTCTGTCAGGACATTGAGAATGTCTCTGAAGCACACCTACTATGTGTGTGTCTACACACTGTAGACAAAAAACTGACCCTATGTAAGATGTTAGAGCGTTGTTGTTCAAGTTATATGTGTTTTAGTTAGTTTTAGTTCGCTCTATCTCTAACTCGTTTTAACCGCCGTGGTCTTTCGCAAAAAAGCCGGTAGATGCTTATATCTCTAAACCGTTTGAATCCGCCGTGGTCTTTCGTAAGAAAGCCGGTAGTTCGTTCTCTCTCTAACACGTTTAGATTGCCGTGTACTTTGCCCAAGAAGCCGGTATATATATATATATATATATATATATATATATATATATATCTCTACATCAAATTACAAAGTTATTAATTGGCTCTTGTCTCTATTGAAAGATTCTCAACATCTATTTATGTAATTACTCCTGTAAAGTGCATTACATTTACTAAGTTTTCTGTTACATTTTTTCATGTAATAATAGTTCATATTAAGCGCGAAGCGCTAACAGTACATTTGTTATGATCTTCTGAAGTTACTTTTATTAAAGATCAATTGAAATTAAACTGGCTATTTTATTGACATCGTAGTAGTTAGTTTACCCTTTGGTGATCAGCGGAGACAGGATAATTTATGTTTAGATGTCAACAACCACCTCCCCAACAATTATACAGTCCACTGAAGTTACTGCCCGTCTTCGCTAGAGACCGTACTCAAAGAAGGCGGCTCACACACGGACGGCCCGTAGGTGACACTGGCAGTACTGCTCAGTACACACTTCACGGGATCCACCGAAATACAAGTCGAAGCAACAAGCGAATCCAGAGAAGAACGGCAAGTTGTACATGGTCTGACAACTCGTGATAATTTGCCTTGTGCAGACCCCATAGTCACATATGGGTCTGTGACATGGGCTATCTAATCCTTTGATCCCTTCAAGGCATCTGGAATGGATGGAATCTATCCAGTGCTACTCCGAAAAAGCGTCGATATTGGGAAATCTCCAAGGTGGTATTTATACCGAAACCTGGGAGACCCTCGTACGATACTGCAAAGGCTCATCACCCGATAAATCCCTTGTCATTTCTTCTCAAGGCAATAGAGAAGATGATAGATAGGTATCTGAGGGTCACAGTGCTAGGCAACAAGCCACTGCACCCTAACCAACATGCCTACTCAAATGGTAAATCTTGCGAAACAGCCTTGCATAGATTGTTACGTAGGATAGAGTAAGCCATTACTCACAAAGAAGTTGCACTGGCTGTGTTCCTAAATATCGAAGGAGCATTTGACAATACGAGCACTCGCTCAATAGTGTCAAAGCTGGAATCCAAGGGCACAGATAGGACAATCCCCGGTAGATAGAGAACATGCTAAGCAGCAGGAGAGCACAAGGATCCCTGTGTGGTGTCACAAGAGAGGTGAAAACAGAAAGATGATCACATGGAGGTGTTCTGTCACCAAAGCTGTGGAATTTGGTAGTCGACGACCTCCTTGGTGCACTAAACGAGGTATGCTCAAGGATATGCTGACGAGACTGTTATTCTAATACGGGGAAAACACGTGGGCATCTGCCTGGAACTAATGCAGATGGCACTGTCCGTATTGAAGAGATGGTGTGATGCGGAGGAATTGTCTGTCTATCTCTCGAAAACCATCATGGTACCATTAACAAAACAGCGAATTGTAGAGATCACTAGTGTACCAAAACTTTTCGGTAATCAGATTGCCAGCGAAGCAAAATTCCTAGAAATCCAGTTAGATGACAAGCTAACCTAGAACAACCATCTAGCGAGCATCACAAGCAGTTCTCAGATCACGCTAATAACGATGAGACCAGCAATTGGGTGCACCTGGGGTCTAACTCCATAAATGGTAAACTGGTTGTACATCAGAGTAATCAGACCAATGATGATGTACGGTGCAATTGAATGGTGGCCTAAAGATCAGCAAAGCACAGCCGCTTTCTAAAATGCAGCGAGCTACGTGTCTGAGCATTACAGGCGCCATGAAAGGCACTCCAGCCGCAGCATTGGAAATACTGTTAAACATCCCACAAATAGATCTATACATACACGGGGAGGCTAAAATGGCTGCTTAAAGAATGCAGGGTAATGGCAACTGGTGTGAGCAACATGCCAAGAAACATAAAAAAAATACACGACACCATGAGATGCGACATCCTTGAAATGCCACCTGACAGAATGCCCAAGGCCATGGAAACTGAGATACCATATCGCGTCAACGTGAGTGGCATATCCGAATGGGCTCAAGGAGAATATCAACATATGTTGAACAGTATCACCTGGTACACCGACGGGTCGAAGGCACCAACGGGTAAAGGAGCAGGCGTCTACGGCGTTAGACCCAGGCAAAGCATAAGCGTCTGCCTTGGTGAGCTGCCGACCGTATTTCAAGCAGATATAGCCGCACTAACCGAATGTGGTAGAACATGCATAGATAGGAAATATAACAAAAATATTATCTATGTGAACACGGACAGTCAGGCGGCTCTTATGGCCTTAGCAAGCCACAGCTATACGTCGAAGATAGTCTGGGACTCTCATAATACCCTAAAAACCTTGGCAAAAGCCAATAGGGTAATTCTCACTTGAGTGTCAAGCCATACATGGGTAGCTGGAAATTAGTATGCTGATGAGTGTCCCAAGAAAGGAGCTGACCTCACCCTCATGGGACTAGAACCAGCATACGGCATTTCATATAGCGTCGTACGAAAAACTGTCTCCAACTGGGTGTCGCATGAACACCAAAAGCGCTGGGACAGAGTTGCGGAACACGCTCAGTCCAAAAGAATGCCCAAAGGACCATCGAGTTCCAGTGCAGCAGATGCTCTCAGACTGAGCAGGAAAGAACTGCGAAAAGTGGTAGGATTCCTAACTGGCCAAAAAATTGGAAAGGAAGGGGAATATCCCGCCACACTCCCCTGGCCCAGCATGACCAGTCGCTTTCATGAGGATGAGGAAAAGAGGAGGGGCCACTATCTTTATTTCATACCAAGACATCTTTCTGTGCCTGATTATGGCGAGACTGCAAGCCTAAGCTAGGTCTTAGGCATTATTTCATCAGGGTCCCTATGATTAACCCCTGGTCTCCTACTCGCAATATTGCCACATCACGCCATTTAAACTTAATGTTAGTTACATACGAGTACTAATACTAATACTAGAACTAGAAGGCCGTTGAAGGTATCTAAATTGAAAGTATATACGTATGGGTCTTAATGGTGAGAATTATATAGCATAATTTAAACTAAAATTCCAAACCACGAAAATTACCCACAACGACCCGCTAAGCCCAGACTTATCTAAACTAGTTTTACAAATCTAAACCTAGGTTTGCCTATCAAATTTGTAGGTACAATGTACCTTTTATGGCTGAATACCCATTACATTGTTAGTGTTACTCTGGTTTCTTCCTCAATAATAAAATTACCCAATACATTTACATTATTACCTAATAGACGGATAGTCTCGTGGGCCGTGCCTGGAAGGTGGCCCAGCACTCAAACAATTTCCTCTCTTTGATCCGCGAATAAGTGACAAGCCATAATTCTATGGGATGGACTATCTACCAGGTCGCATCGTTCGTATGCTGAACCCCCTTTCCCTATTCGGGAGAGGTGTACACCGACGTTACCATGACTACTAAGGAGTAGCGTAGTTTTCCGCTTTAATCTGACTTGACAATTATTAATCCAGTCTCTAACATTCGGAATTGTTTCGTGCAAGTATCTTCCTTTGTCGGAGTGGTCCCACTCTTCTTGCCATTTGTCGAGAACTATTCTATGGACTTCAAGTTGCACCACTGTCCAATATCTGAGCTCTACGCTGTTTATTCTTGTACCAAGAAGGTACGCGTTCCCAGTCTTCTTAAGCGCTGCCAGTGCCTCCATTTGCTGAAGGTGCAGGTGAAGTGGTGGGATTTGTGACAAAATGCACAGAGACTCGCTAGGCGTTGAACGGTATGCGCCTAGCATTGCCCTTAAACACATAGCTTGTGTAGTGCGAAATACTCTTTTGTTCGCCACTCTTGCTACTCTATGGCCCCATATTTCAATCCCATACAAAAGGATGGGAATTATTGCGGGCAGATAAATTGTTTTCATCGAGTCCTGTATTCTTTCGATTTTGCCCCAGTTTCTGTAAGTATACCTCCTTAGAACTTGGAATATGTTTCTTACTTTTTCGTTGATGTACGTAATGTGCTCCCCGTAGTGCAGTTTCTCATCAAGTATTATCCCTAGGTACTTCATGTGCGTTGCTCTGCGTATGGGGTTCTCTTGCATCCTAACCACTGGATTTCTATTGCGAGATAAGTTCGAAAATACAACGTATTTAGTTTTCTCTTTTGAAATGGTTAATTTGTTTTGTAGCGCCCATTCCACCAGAGTCCCCATGTATTGAGCAACAGTTCTTTCCAATTCGGCTCTATTATCAGCGTGGATGGATATCGCAACATCATCCGCATACGCAATCACTCTCGCCCTCTCCGGCCACTCCATCTCGAGAAGTGTATTCATCACCAGATTCCACAGAAATGGACCCAGTACTGACCCCTGGGGACAGCCTTTTGTGCACCGCTTTGTAAGTGGCCTGGTATCTAACCTTCCTGTCACTCAAATAGCTTTTCATGCGATACATAATCGAGCTGGGTACGTGCTTCCTGTCAAGTTGTTTAATAAAGCTCGGCCACCACAGGTTGTCGAAGGCTCCCGCTATATCGACAAATAGGACAAGACTGTGTTTCTGTGCTTGCCTGATATGTGAAGTTAATGTAGATACTGCTTGCACGGTTGACCGCGCTTTACGAAAGCCATATTGCATGTTACTGAGGAATGTGCGCTCACAATGAAACGAGAAAATGTTATTCAAGATAAGACGTACAAGGATTTTGGCCAGTTCCGAAAGTAATGTAATTGGTCGGAGTGCTTTGGGATCCCTGGGATCCCGATCGGGTGATTTGAGAATAGTAACGAGGTTGCCTATCTTCCATTTGTTCGGGAAATAGCCCAAAGCCAGGCAAGCATTATAAAGCCGAAGAAAGTAAGGTTTAATGTGCTGATAGCATATAACTACAATTTTGCCGTGTATTTTGTCAATACCGGGAGCCTTGTATGGCTTGATTCTTGAGACTGCTTCGTCGAGGTCTTCTTCACTAAAGGTAACTATGGTATGTACATCCCCAGTGCTCAGTCTCGCGGCCTCTCTTACTTCAGTATGTTATTGATTTTCGTTATTGATATCATCGTCTGGCATGAGATTGCTCAGAATTTCTTCGAGCGTATCCTGAAGCAGAGTAATCACAGAGCCGTCGAAGCGTCGCACATTCGACATCGTGGTGCTGGTTTTTATCTTATTTGCAGCTAATTTATAAACTGTTCCCCAGGGGTCGTTCTGCAGATCTTCATTTACAAACGACATCCACGAGGTGAGCTTCGCCTTCTTCACCTCCTCCATGTATGCTTCTCTTGCATTGACGAATTGTCGGTGTACCCCCCTCCACTCTAAGTCCCTAAGTTTAAGACGTTGATACTGCTTGCGCAGCCTAGCGACTGTACGCTTCTTATTTGAAAGGTGTTCAGACCACCAAGGAGTATGCCTACTTTTTCTTTTGGTAACCTTGCAGGCCAGACCTGTAATTGTTTGCAAGCATTGCGTTAGTTCTTCGACCTAACTGGCCTAACTGGCCACTGGCTATTCAATGCACACCCAGCTAAGATGGGGACTGACGCAACAAACACCCATTGCAGGATGTGTAGAATGGTAGAGGAAACCGCAAAGCACGTTATCTTCGATTGTCCTGCCTTGTGCAGAAGGAGATCCTCCTGTTTAGATATCTTCCTAGATGCAAATCAAGAGGGATTGTAGTAAAGTAAAGTCCGACGAATCTCACTGTTCGCCAAGAAATGAGGATGGGACTCTGCTTAATATCTGCGAATGGGAGTGCACAATAAGCCTAATTAATGGCTGAGCGGTAACCATTAGGGCACCCGAACCCTAACCCCTTCGTGACTAAAAAAAAAGTTATACGACTTAATATCACGATGGAAAAAGATATCTTCTTGTTTCCATACTTAACGCGCTAACTTATTTTTATATTGAATATTTGAAAGAAAGGGCATCATAAAATGTCGATTCTTAGGTTGATTCCACAAATAAATACAAATAATCGATCTCACTTTCTTTTATTCAGCATTAATAATTCAATGTTTAACTGATTCTAAAACAGTTGCACAACATTTGAAGTAGTTAAAAGCAGTTTCTTCTGGAGTAGCCCCATTTCGTGTACTGCATTCTTTAATTTTGGTTCTTAAAGTTTCATCTTTGATACCCTGCGAGTCTCTTAGAAATACTTCTTCATCAATTTCACCGTTATCTTTTTGTATGCCAATTTTCTTATTGACGCAAAATATTTTTTCTCCCAATTTTACTTTGTCCGCGTCTTCCTTCAAAACTAGTTTTCTTAAAGTATCATCTGCTTCATATTCCGGAGCACATGCCTTGACAGCAGCTCTTATTTCTTCTAATCTATTATCAGCAGCCTAAAATAAATGCTTATTATAATTTACCAGGAGCGTGCAACAAGAATGGAAGATATTAAAGTCGAAAGTCACTAGGACTACCGTTATGTAATTGTGATGAATGATATAGTTATATATACAGGGTGTTTCATATGTAAACCGACATACGTTAACTAAGAATAGAGGGCAATTATGTGATTCCAAAAAACACATTCATCATGGGTCTGTTTTATCGATTCTAGCTATTTCTTTCTCGTTTCGAATCACCTTGTATATTGAAATAAACTGTCTCGCGCTTTACTTCGTGGAATCTACTCATATTGCTGTTTTAAATGAAATTTACAGTTACTTGACAATTCCACAATATATTGAAAAAAAAAATTTAAAAATTCTAAGAAATTTGACAATTGTTTCGATATTAAATATCATCCTCAGAATGGCAGAAGTTACATTTCATTTGATGCCTAACTAATGTTTAATAATTGTTTTAAGCTATACCAAGAAATGACCTAACTTGTGATTGACTTAATATATGTTAATAGAAAAAAAAAGAAGGTATGATATTACAAATATTAAAGATTAAATATTATTAAAAACCTTCAAGTAAAGCACTGATGATGACTTGACAGTCAAAAGCGCTTTGCTACGATGTTAAAATTTTATTAAAATTTACACGAAATAGAACAAAAGTTTTATTCAACATAAATATTATTAGCCCCATGGAGATATCCTAGATATCTTTTTCCCAATTAATATCAGTATAACTGTGCAATGATATAGAAAACCAGGAAAACTATATCTGCTGATCTTTACAATTATCACTTAAGAAGACAGGTTAATAGTGGAGAACTCCCTAGATTTATCTGTTCATTGACGACTTCATATTGTGGGTTTCTTAAGTGTCTTCTAATTTCAAATTCTTCAAGAAAATCCAGTTCTTGTTTCTTATCACAAATATGTAGTACTTCTAGTTCTGTGTTAGGTGTCAATGAATGATTGATGTCATGTAGATGTTTTGCGTAGTGGGTTTTATCTGGTTGTTTTAATGCTCGTAAGTTTTCACTATTTCGGATTTCAAAATTTCTAAGGGTTTGACCCGAATATACATATTTACAATCTGGACATTTAAGTTTATATATACCGGACTTCCTTAATAGGGATTTTTCTAGTTTTACATTTAACAATTTTGTACTCACGTTATTTTCTGTTTTAAAAGAAATTGTTACATTTGATGCTAAAGATATCTTTGAAATATTATTAGAAATATTTCCTGCATATGTGATGGTTTTATAACTTTTTATTTCTTTAGTTTGCTTAGGAAATATTAGTTGGTGTGCCACTTTTTCCTCTTTATTATTAATTATTTTATTTATTATATGTAATGGATAACCGTTGGATGTTGCTATTTGTTTAATTGTATTAATTTCTCTATAAAAATTACATTTGTTCATAGAAACTGAAAATTCTCTATGTATCAATAAATTAATTATATGCTGCTAATTTATGTGACATGGGATGATTGGAACTATATGGTTGATGTATTGATTTTATGTAAATTGAATAATTAAGTACATTATTAACTCTGTAATGTTTTTGTTATTTATTTAAACAGTGAACGGGTGGGATAACTTTTATACACACGGTATGGCTACTTACCAATTTATTTAAACTCTAAACTAATCACTAGCACTTAATTTATATATACTTAGTATATTCACTTAAACTAATTTATATAAACACTTAACTGATTTATATTCACTTATTCACTTGCTTATCACACGATGTCAAATTATCAACTAATTAACTCCGCTGATCGGTCCTTTATTTATATTAGTGCCTTTTTTACTAGAAAATTCCGTACTGCGGCCTACTCGAAAACAAATGGTTTTGTGGCATTTTCTAGATAAGGCTGGTCACAAAAATGGTTAGATAAGATAGTCGTAAACAGTTATAAAAAAAATCCGGCGTATCCGCCATAATTTTAACTTTTATACCTGGCTTAGACAGAGTCGGATTTAGGGTCTATACCAGTGTGCTGTTTCGTAACATTACCCCCTCGTTAAATGGAAGTTCCTCTTGGAACTTTTGTGTAGCCGAGACTGGATGTTTGAATCGGCAACTGGCCCCATGTCTACACTTTCCGATCTTATGGAAATAGCAGGGTACCTTCTTCATCGTGTACTGATAACGAGGGTTGTAGCTGCAAATTAATATCTGGACACCGCTATCTTGAAAGATAATCTCTACCATGTTCCTGACGATTCGTCAATCCAACTGGTTACTCACTATCTTAGGCATAGCCAGTTTCTTCACGCTGGATTCCAACACATGGTCTCGTAGGTTTCGAAGTGCTTCCCACACATCGCGGTAGGTAAATCGAACTTGAAATTCATTTTTAGTTACCACGTAGAAGACGTACCGCGAATTATGTTTCAGTTTCAGTGTCTTGCCAGGGGCTGGAATCTGGTCTTCGAGTTTTTCTAATTGCCCGAACTTCTTTCGAAAGACGGTTGCCAACACTCGTGCGTTCTTGATACGGGCGGGGATGTTGTATGCCAGTGAATAATCTTCCGGGAGAGTGAACAAATCTTGTTGTTGTTCCGAAGTGACTCCATATCTAGTTTTCCCGGTACCTACATACGTGCCCATAAATTCATCGAAGGTAGGGTCAGACACATCTCGAATAAGGTTTACTCCTTCCTTCAGGTCATGGTCTCCTTCGAATGGCGCTAGTCGGTTTTGGTGAACTACTTTTGGTTTTCCGTTGGGGATCTTGCTTATGCGATATATAACATCATTGATCCTTTTTTTGATTAAGTTTGGACCTTCCCAGGATTTTTGTAATTTTGGAGAAACCCCTTTTCTCCTCGTCGGGTTGTATAACCATACTTTGTGCCCTTCTTTAAAACCGCCTTCTGTGGCCTGCGTGTCGTACCGACTTTTCATTCTGTCGCTGGCAACTTGAAGATTTGTTCGAACTAACTCATGAATATCGTCCAGCCTTCTTCTCAATTGGATCACGTAGTCTTCGCCTGCTAGATCTTCTCCAGACCGACAGCCAAATTCCAGGTCACAAGGAAGCCTCATTTCACGTCCAAACAAGATTTTCGCCGGTGTTTCACCCGTGGTCTCATTGACGGCAGATCGATAAGCCAATGCGAATAGGGAAAGATACTGGTCCCAATCTCTCTGATGGCTGGATACTACTTTGGACAGGTATTTTCCAATATTCCTATTCATTCTCTCGACCATTCCATCTGACTGTGGATGTAATGCTGTTGTCCTGGTCTTCTTTATTCCCAGCTTCTCGCAAATCTCCTGGAATAGATGGCTTCCAAAATTTCTTCTCTGGTCACTGTGGACTTCCAAGGGCACTCCATATCGGCTGATGAATTCTTTCAGCAACACATCCGCGACAGTTGTGACCTCTTGATTCGGGATCGCGTAAATTTCCACCCACTTTGTGAAATAATCCATTACAACCACCAGGATGTATTTACCACCATTTTCTGTCATCGGAAATGGTCCAGCGATATCTAAAGCAATCCTTTCGAAGGGGTTTCTAACATTATATTGTTTGATGGGTGCCTTTCTCTTGCGATGTGGTCCATTACTCGTAGCACAAGTTGTACATTTCTCACACCAGTCCTCTTCACATCATCGGAGCTGTTCATCCAATAAAACCTTTCACGGACTCGCTGAAGGGTTTTCTTCACTCCCAGATGACCTCCCGATGGACTGTCGTGTAATTTCTTCAGTACCTCAGCTTCTCTCGATCTAGGAATAACTAGCTGTCTCCTCATCTCGGAACCAACATCTTCTTCAAGGACTCTTTTCAACAGCCCTTCTTCCAGGACAAGGGAGTCCCACTGAGCCCAATAGGCCTAGAGTGTCGGTGAAAATCTTGACACTTCTTGCCAGGTAGGTCGCCGATTTTCTTCCTTCCATTGCCGGATCATCTTCAGGTGAGGATCATTCTCCTGATCTTCTCTGATCTTGGTGGCTGACCATTCCTAGTTGACTACTGTAATTCTTGAAACTGCAACTTCCTTAGATTTCGACTGGTTGCATTGTGAATAGTCTACAGAGCATGACCGTCTAAGCAAAGAGTTTGCTTTTCGGTGATTCACATCAGCTGGATGTTAACCCCTGTCTGGTTTCCCCTGTGACTGAAGTTCTTGGGTTACAGGAGTCTTGGGGCACTTAGACTGACTGCGTAAGTGCTCTAGATCACCACACTTCCGGCATTTGATCTTCTTCGATTTCTTGTCTGCCATTCCTTTCAACAAGTTGATGATCTGGACAAGTTTGTCATCGTCATCTTCTTCCTGCATGGTCCTACCTTTGTTGTACGGCGAGCTCTTCGTGGCTGCTTTGCATTTAAGAGTTTTTAGTTTAGAGGAGTCGTAGGACGCTTACACGAACTGCGTGCATGCTCTAGCTCGCCACAATTACAACACCTGATTTTATTCGGCTTCTTGTCTACCATTCCTTTCAACAAGTTGACGATCTGGTCAAGTCTTTCATCGTCACCTTCTTCCTGTACGGTCCTACCTTTGTTGTATCCCGAAGCCATCGTGGCTGCTTCATATTCAAGAGCAGCAGTCAATGCATCCACCAATGTTTTAGGATGAGCTAATCGAAGCGTCTTCTCGATATCGTGGTCACATAAGCCGTCAATAAAGGTCTGGTTGCCTATACATTCCATCATGTTATCTGGTGCTGATGGATAAGCAAATCGGACTAGTAGGGCAATATCCATTTCATACTCTTGAAGGGATTCGTCACATTTCCGCCTTCGGTTCTTCAGCTGGAATCTGTACAAATGTTCCAAATGTTCGTGACCATATCGCATGTACAACCTCTTCTTCGTATCGTCTGAAGTACATCTAAGGCATCTCCCCAAAGCGCGATGGTTAAGTTCACTGCTTTCTCCTTATTGGACCAATTATTCACTCTAGCGGCAGCTTCAAATTGTTTCACATAATTGGTCCACGACATTTTTCCATTGAACGTTGGGGCCTTGACTCGTGTAAAACTGCCAATGTCTTCAAACTTAGGTAGTGTTTCTGGCTTGCAATGTTTCGTTTGCACGGACTTCTTTTCTTCCTCCGGCGTGCCACGCGTTCTTGAATCGTCAATCTTTTCCTCTAACTCCTTGATTTTCTCGTCTATCGTTGTAATATTATTCTCGATTTTCTCGTCCATCGTTGACATTTTATTCTCGATTTTCTCGTCCATCGTTGACATCTTCTCCTCGATTTCAGATTTTAGAGACCAAATTTCATTTTCAATATCAGCGGCAATGTCGGTTTTAATTATTAAGATATCAGCTGATATATCGTTCTTCAAAGTAGAAACATCGTTCTTTATAGCCGAAATCTTCTCGTCCATGTTCCCTTCCATGGCAGAAATCTTCTCGTCCATGTTAGCCTAAATATCATTCTTCATAGTAGAAATCTTGTCGTCCATGTTAGCAGAAATATTAGCAGCAATGTTCTCTTCCATGGCAGAAATATTTTCGTCCATGTTGGCAGAAATTGACGAGATTAAGGTGGAAGCCTCGTCATTAAATAAAACTGTTTCTGGATCAAAGCCATCATTTTCCAGTGCCACTTTAAGTCTTTCTACTAATTCACTTTTCTTACCGGACGTTTCCAACTCACGATCTTCCAATTCTGCTCTTAATTCCGCCACTTTCAGATCCCTTAATCTCTTGGCCATTTTTACGTAGCAATTTATTTATATTATCCCACTTCTGACACCAATTTAATGTTTTTGTTATTTATTTAAACAGTGAACGGGTGGGATAAATTTTAAACACACCGTATGGCTACTTACTAATTTATTTTAACACTAAACTAATCACTAACACTTAATTTATATACACTAAGTATATTCACTTAAACTAATTTATATAAACACTCAACTGATTTATATTCACTTGCTTATCTCACGATGTCAAATTATCAACTAACTAACTCCGCTGATCGGTCCTTCATTTATATTAGTGCCTTTTTTACTAGAAAATTACGGACTGCGGCCTACTCAAAAACAAATGGTTTTCTGACATTTTCTAGATAAGGCTGGTCACAAAACAATGTTTAGATAAGATAGTCGTAAACAGTTATAAATAAACCTGCGTATCCGCCATAATTTTAACTTTTATACCTGGCTTAGACAGAGTCGGATTTAGGGTCTATACCAGTGTGCTGTTTCGTAACAACTCTTTGAATGAGTTATTTAGTTATAAAACAATCTAATATGTCATCTACATATCTATACCAAAATAAAACATTTTTTGAAATATTACTTTCAAAGATTTTTCTCTGTAAACTGTCCATAAAAATGTATGCCAAAATAGGTGATATAGGGCTTCCCATTGGTAAACCTTTATTTTGAATATATATCTTATTGTCAAAAGTGAAATAATTCTGATTAATACATACCTCAAATAAATTTAGTATATCTGATATTATTCCTGGATTATTATTTTTATTTTCTAGTAATTTTCTTACAAGTGTTAGACATTCTTTAGGAGGAATTCTAGTGAAGATATTGATAACATCAAATGAAATGAGTTTAGAGTTATCTTTCAAGTTGAATGTTTTTAATTTTTCCATTAGTTCTATTGAAATTAAAATTGAGTATTTACATGTATACCCGCAACTATTAAGTATATTGTTAAGTTTTTTGTTAATATATTATTAGGAGTGTTAATATAAGAAACTACTGGTCTAATTGTTTTCGTTATTTTATGTAATTTAACGGTTCCATATAATTGTGGTGGATGAGAATTGTTTTAATGATGGACTTCTTTTCGTAATCAATTAAAAGAAAATTTGAATTATTAACAATTACTCTTCTGTATCTGTATCTGTAAAAGTTGGAAGGGTGGGTAGACCTCACGGCACTTAGGCCACAATTGGCCCATTGTGCATCCTTCTGAGGTTCAAAACTTCATTCTAGCTCGTCATCCAACTTACTTCTCTGAAGTAGGCGATAACGTCGCCTGAATTAAGTTCCCTCATACTGGCGTGTGTTAGCCTGTGCTCGCCTAATACATGAAACCTAAGATGAGAGAGTGTTTGACATTCACAAAGAATGTGCTCGACAGTCTCATCTTCTTGCTCACATCCTCTACAAAGTGGGGTGTCAGAGAGACCCAGTCTGTGGAGTTGTTTTCGTAGGTGGCAGTAACCAGTCAGAATACCCGTGGCTGTTCGTAGGTTCCGCCTGTTCATAGTCACGTATTTTTTGGCTACTTTGCTGTCCGGATATCTTAGCAGTTCCTTGGCAAGCCTGCAGCCTTCTGCGTCGTCCCATCTACCCTTAAACTTATTAAGGAAGTGTTCCTTTAATAGGCCGGCTGTCGCTGATGCCGATAGACCAATGAAAGTGCCAGGTAAAAAAAAAAGTTTTTGGGAGGCTGCCTTCCTGGCTAGCGAGTCTGCAATACGGTTTCGTTTCGATTTCTCATGGCCCAGCCTAAAGTGACCGTGTTGTTGTTACAGGCTTCGATTAAGGCCATGTGACATTGTAGAACTAGGCCTGATGTAATACGTGGTCTGTTCAGGGCTAGTAGTGTTTGCCTACTGTCTGTAAGGATGTATATGTTATTGTGGTGGTTACTCAGTAAGTGTCCCTCGTATAAATTACGTTTACCATAAAGTCATTATATCTTTGAGGAAAACACTTACCTAGTAACCGTTCTTCGGGGTTTGAATAAACGAAATCACTTATAAAAAATCACTGGGTTTTAATATATTTAAAATTACACAAATATAATATCATCTACCATTTAACATATTCAAAATAATAATAAATGAATGAATGCTTGGTTCGTTACGCTTTTAATTTATGGGAAGCGTTCGGACAGTGGCCTGCATGCCTGACCTTCCGTCTATTAGTTGAGCGTGATATTTACATTTTTAATTAGAACGTGCTCTCCGCATATCTAGCATTGACCTTCCTAGATCAATGCTCGCTATATATGGTAATTAATATTACCATTATTTAAATCTTATTTCTATGCTAATGTCCTTTTAACACTACTGTCCTTTCGGGATCATCACAACTGTGGCTTTCTTTTGGTAATTTCTTTTGCAGCGATGCAGATAGCAGTGAGCTCTGTTTGAGCAACACTTGCATTGCAGCCCATTGCCCATTTTATGTTTAGATTCAGGGGTCTGGAGAAAATTCCACATCCTGAGCCCATATTTGATTTAGACCCATCTGTGAAGATGCGGATTGCGTCTCCTTCCGTTGGGTCTTGTTCGTTGTTTTTAAAGATTACCTTGTAGGGTCTGTGGAAGGCATATCGCGGTGGAATCGAGTCCGTATTGGCCTGCAGCAGCGGGGCTGGTTGTAAGTTGGCCATTGCTTTGTAGTTGGTTTGCTTATTTGCTTGCATGCGCTTGCTTGTCTGCTTGTGGGTAGCTTTCTGTAGCCCAATGGAGAAATGCAACCATCGAGTGTCTGCCTCCTCGTGGCACCGACGGATACGTTAGCACTGTTGATCATCAGTGACAGCAGTGTTGACCAACCAAATGGCACTCCAACGAAACAATTACTCTTACATTATTAGAAAACTTTTTTGTTGGATCTGCTCTAAGAACTTATACATCGCCAGATTCTATAAAGTTATATAGTTTTGAAATATAATCTTTAGTTGTCAGTATAACAGTGGCGTTCCCTTTGTCAGATTTTGTAATTGTTAGGTTATTATTTTCTACTTTCTTTTTGATTTAATTTAAAACTGCTGTAGGACTCTGTGCACTATCGTATTCTAGCTGTCGCTTTCTATCGTAGAATTCTACTGTAGAAAGCGATAATCGAATTTGGTAGCACTCTGTGTTGCAATCGCCTTCTCTTCGGGTATTACCGGAATTGATAGGGTAATTTGTTGTTTTAAATGTGACCACACTGGTTTATTTATTTAATAATTGTCAATCTCATATCTTATGTGTGTCATTTGTATTTTCATGATTTTGTTGATTGATCTGATTTAAATTGCGACTAAAGGCGAGTTCAAACAATTTTTATATTGCAAAGTAAAAGCGTTTAGATAATTATGTTTCCTATAAACAATTTAAATTTGGTTGTTGCTGAAGAGGAAGAAACATTAGAAAACATACGAGTGGAAAACATCGAGCGTGTTGAGGCCGACTGTTTTACAATTGAATATGTTCGCTTCAAAGAATTATTTCGCCTAACCAAGGATATGGCACAGTTCATACTTAACGGTATTATATCTCTTTTAATCTAGATAAATAACCCAGTAGCTATAGCACCAACAACAAATTTTTTTGCCGCATTGCATTTTTTTTAATTCCATTTTTATTGTCGCATCAACCATGTCGGTTATTAGCGACAAAGATTATTTTACAAGGTTTTGATTACATTCATTTCAGTAAGATATCGAACTAATACATTTATGTCACAGTTTTGTCCTAATACCGATTTCAATGTGCTTGGTATATTGTTTTCACTCCGGCGTCCTCATATCTGGGACACTCAACCAGAATATGTTTTACTGTTATCTGCTTGGAACATGTAGTACACTGAGGCATTTCTGTCCTGGCAAGTAAATATTGATGCGTCAGTTTAGTGTGTCCTATCCTTAGTCTGGTCAGTAGTACTTGGCTGGGCCGCCAGTTTGGTATTGTATTCTAGGGTTTTACACTGGGTTTCACCTCGCGTAATTTTTCTTTCGAATCAAGCCACTGATTTTGCCACGCACTTATCGCTTTTTCTTTCACGGTATGCTTCAAATCACTGATGGTCGTCGCGTTTACAACTACCGCACTATCACTTTCCGCTGCTTGTTTTGCCAGTTGGTCTGCTTCTTCATTACCCTGGATTCCTATGTGGGAGGGGATCCACATAAATTTTACATTTATTTGGGATTCTTGTAGTTGGAAGAATTCCTCCTTTATTTCCATAGCAATGGGATGACTACTATAAACTTGCTGGATAGATTTTAATGAACTGAGGAATCTGTGATTATGAGGATGTTTGAAACATTCGCATTTCTAGACAGTTTAAGGGCTTGTAGCAATGCATAGATTTCTCCAGTGAAGACTGTACTGCACGTAGGTAATTTAAAAGATAAGTTATGATTTGCCGTAACAACCGCGGCTCCGACGTCAGCTGGAGTTTTCGAGGCATCCGTATATATTTTGAAATGGTCATTATATTCAATGAGTTTTGTCTGGAAGATATTTTTTATCAGCAAACTGGGTAATTCATATTTTTTAAAAGAGGTAAGAGTGGTGTCAATTATTGGTTTGGAATTTTGCCAAGGAGGATATGTTTCTTCAAACTTGAATATAGGAACATGTTTGATTTGAAGATCTGCTTTGTATTGTCTCACGCGATTACAGAAAGTTAGACTCGGTTGTTGTTGTGCGATATTGTCAATTTCATCTGTATGAATTTTTGGGTACATTGGATGCTCAGTATTATCTAATATAGAGGTAGCATATGACAATGTCAATATTTTTCTTCTCGTAGATAAAGATGGTTCCCCTAATTCTGAATAAAGGCTTTCCACCGGGGATGTACGATATGCACGAGATATTATGCGTAAGGCATTATTGTGAACTGTATCAAGATTCTTTAAAATATAGCTTTTGGTGGATGCATAGACAATAGATCCATAATCGAGTTTGGAACGTATAAGATTTTTATATATAATATGTAGAGTTTTTTTATCTGATCCCCAGTTACGGTTAGAAAGTATTCTTAGAAGATTGATACCTTTATGACAAGATAATATCAACTTTTTAAACGGTTTTATTTAGCTCACCCCGTTTGTTTTATTCTTGGGTCAAATTTAGTAATTCAAATTTCACCCTCTTCCTGTCAACCGATTAATCTGAAATTTTGTATACACTTTGGATTTTGGTGACAATACAATTATGTTTATTCATTATCATTATAAATTCAAGATGGCCGCCGCTACAAAATGGCGGATAATTTATGTTTTATTAATCCCATCAATATGGGTATCAAATGAAAGGGCTCAACAAGCAGAATACAATATACTATAAAAAATTGAAATCCAAGATGGCGGCCGCTACAAAATGGCGGATAACGTAGGTTTTATCAATCCCATCAACATGGGTATCAAATGAAAGGGCTCAACAAGCAGAATACAATATACTATACAAAATTTAAATCCAAGATGGCGGCCGCTACAAAATGGCGGATAACGTAGGTTTTATCAATCCCATCAATATGGGTATCAAATGAAAGTGCTCAACCAGTAGAATACAATATACTATATAAAATTAAAATCCAAGATAACGGCCTCTACAAAATGGCGGATAACGTAGGTTTTATCAATCCCATCAACATGGGTATCAAATGAAAGGTCTCAACAAGTAGAATACAATTTACTATGCAAAATTGAAATCTAAGATGGCTGCCGCTACCAAATGGCTGATAACAATTTTTTATCAATCCCACCAATATGGGTATCAACAAATAAAAGGGCTTGACAAGAAGAATACAGTGCACTATACAACCTCAATATTTAAGATGGGCGCAGCCACTAAATGGCGTATAATAATAAGATTTAAATTTAGAAATTGAATCTGTGATTTAGGTATCTGATTAATCCAGCCTGAATCCACCACCCAAGTCAAGATTTTGTATCGTGTTGAGGACTGTGTGGCGTTAGGGTGGCTAAAAATGATACGTCGTTAGCCGTACACCACCCAAGTTAAGGTGAAAGGTTAAAACGCGCCGAGAACTGTATGGCATTAGGGTGCATAAAAAACTAAAAACCAAAAAATAAAAATAGGTAAAAAAACTTTTTAAGTTAAACGGTTTTATGTTAAACATACATTGCAATGTTTAAGATAAATGTACTAAAAACCAAAAAATAATAAAATAGATACAGTCGTGGGAATTATAAACATATGCATAGACTAGACTAAAATAAAACCGTGGGGCACGTCAATTGTCTACAAATTATCGACTTAATGTGCGATAGAAGAATCGTTTAATTCGTCGTTAGGCAGTTGGCCCGCAGACGGTGAGGAAATTACTTACTATTTTCTTGCTCATGGAAATTCCAATAGTTATACACTCCATGTAAATAAAAGAGATGTTTCAACTAGTTTATCGTTGGACATTCACACTGCTGGCTGGCGAGGAATCGTTTCACTGCTCGTACGAGTAGTTTGTCTTTAATCGACAAAACATATGATAAAAGTACTACTCGCTCACCACTATGAAACCCTAAAACTCGCTTATAATCGAGCTTGCTAGCTTGTTTCCACATTCTAGCCCTACTTATCACACGTCCATCGTTGTCGGTTGAACAACTGCCTAATTATAGTGTAACATTACAAAACAAAAATTTTAATCAACGATTGTAGACAATTGACGTGCCCCACGGTTTTATTTTAGTCTAGTCTATGCATATGTTTATAATTCCCACGACTGTATCTATTTTATTATTTTTTGGTTTTTAGTACATTTATCTTAAACATTGCAATGTGTTTAACATAAAACCGTTTAACTTAAAAAGTTTTTTTACCTATTTTTATGTATATGATCATTCCAGCTCAGTTTCTGGTCAAATATCATACCTAAGAATGTCGTGGAAGTTACATATTGCAGTTTTTCTTCATATAATGTAAGCGGGGGTGTCTTTTCACAATGTTTTTCGAAAATAATAAACATTTGGTTTTGGATGCAGAAAAGTTAAAGCCCGACTGTTTTGACCATTGCTGCAGTTTATTAAGTTGTCTCTGTAGTATATGTTGCATTGTATCGATGTTTTTACTTTTCATGTATACCACTAAGTCATCCGCATATAGCCTTATTTTATTTGGTTTAAGTACATTTTCAGTAATGTTATTAATAGCGATTAGAAATAATGTGGGACTAATAACAGAGCCTTGGGGAGGACCATTTTCTTGACATTGTTTGGTCGATAGATTACCATTTACTCTTACTCTAAAAGTCCTACAGCTTAGAAATTTTTTAATGAATGCCAACATATATCCATTTATATTCCATTGCTTTAACGATTTCAGTATATTTATTCTACATGCAGTATCGAATGCTTTGTTAATATCAATAAATATTGCTAAGCATTTCTGTTTATTTACGAAGGCTTCGTGTATGTCACTTTCTAGATCAATAATATTGTCAATAGTACTTCTCTTTTTCCTAAATCCACTTTGTTCTGGTTTAATTAGTTTGCGACTTTCAAGTTCCCACCTAAGACGATTATTAATAATTTTTTCTAAGAGCTTACACATCGTGCTAGTCAGTGCAATGGGTCTGTATGATTCTGTACTTGTTGCTTTCTTAACAGTCTTTAGAATTGGTATGATTGTTGCTTCAGTCCACTGAATTGGAAAAGTTTATTGTATCCAAATGGTGTTGTAAATATTTAAGAGTACTTCTCTGCCGCTCTCCGATTTATATAGCAGGAAAGAAAACGGTATAATATCAGGACCTGGACTCGAGTTTTTAAAGTCTTTTATCGCTTCATCTAGTTCTGATAGCGTGAGTGGTTGGTTGAGGTACGATGTATTGTTTTCATTATTGATTGGGATTTCTTCGATTGATACTCTATTTTTTAGAAAATCTTCCTTTAATTTGGCATCGCTCGAGTTCTCTTGCAATGCTTCCGCCAATGCTTCAGCTATATCTTTTGATTTTGTTATTATGATTTCGTCTTGTTTTATACCAGTGATTTTATTGTATGATTTATTGCCGGATATGGTATTCACTTTTTTCCATACAGATGTTAAGCTAGTAAAGCTGCTTATATTTTGCACATATTTCATCCATGAGTCTTTTTTTCTTTTTCTAAAAATATACCTAGTTTTTGCCCTTAGTGCTTTGAATCGTAATTGATTATCAATCGTGTTATGCTTTTTATAGATATGAAATGCATGTTTACTTTCTTGCTGCCGCAACGGGAGTTTACGTTCGAAGCATTAGGAAAATTAATTCCGAAATGAATAAAATTGAAAAAGGTGAAATGGAACAATTCTCAACTCCAAATTAAAAGAGAAACAAAAAATCAAAAGTTACCATGAAGAATGCTGATTTGGCTATTTTACGTAGATGTATCAATAATTACCATGTCACGGAAAAACGAGTTCCCAGGCTCAAAGAGGTTCATAGAACAATTGTGGAAAATATGGAATATCAGGGTAGCAGGGAATCTTTGAGAAAGGAAATACATAAACTTGGATTTCGATGGAGGAAAGCAAAAACCAACCGAAAAATATTAATGGAACGACAGCCCATTCGACTACTTAGAATAGAATTTTTGAAGAAAATGCAGAGCTATAGAAAAGAGGGTAGACCTATTGCGTATATGGATGAAACGTATACTCACTCTTCACACACACATGATCAAAGTTGGAATGATGATTCAATGGAAGGGCTGATAAAACCTGTTAGTAAAGGGCAACGTCTTATCATAATACATGCGGGTAGTGAAAATGGATTTGTGCCTAATGCTTACATAAGATGGAAATCAAATAACAATACTGGTGATTATCATAACGAAATGAACTATGATAATTATAAGAAATGGGTAACAGAAAAATGAATACCCAATGTGTTGCCAAAGAGCGTTGTGGTAATAGACAATGCACCTTATCACAATAAACAAATGAATAAAACACCAACATCCGCGACGATAAAAGCTGAAATGCAGACATGGTTGAGGCAGTTATACGCCCTAGTGAATAAATTCAAGCCAAAGTATAAGCAACTTGAAATAGATCAGCTGTTCAATGCATCAAATCATGACGTTTTGCGATTACCGCAATACCACCTGGATTTGAATCCAATCGAGTTGGTGTGGTCTGAACTGAAAAATTATGTGGCAGATAAAAATGTTACCTTCAATTTCAACGATATAATTCAACATTGCGACAATTTTTTGCCACGTTTTTAGCCGAGCAGTGAAAATCTCGTTGTGAACGAGCAAAGAAATTTGAAGACGAGTTTATCTCAAAAGAACCAATGATAGATATTGTCATAGATAACATGATTATTAATTTAAATGAGGACAGCGACACTGAATCTGATTCAGAACAGTAGTCTGAAGATGCCGTTTCAGAAGATGAAGGAAGTTTGTCGAATTGAAGAGCACTCTGATAGAAACAACAAGAAAACAGAAAATATACTAGTCGTGCGTGGAAAAACATATGTTAGTTTATAGCTATATTTATGTGAGTATAAATTCCTCTGTTCTTATACAAAACACCCTGTATATTTTTATCATTCTTTCGCAGAATGTATTTTTTAATTAATGTTCATAGAATGATTATTTATTTCCATCAGGTTTTTGCTTTGAAATTTCGTTTTCCTGAAAAAATCGAATGGGGTGCGATTAAGGGCTCAGTTCACGTCACGTTCAGCCCCGTTTCCACCGGAAGCCCTTAAATTAGAAATATTTTCTAGTGTCCCGTCAACTTTTGTATGTTCCTCGTGTTCTTTATTATATTTATTTATCTATTTCTAATATTATTTGGCGATGCATTATTTTCCTAGTCTTACTTTATTTACACTTATGGCTTCGGGAAAATTATGCAATTTTCATAAACGGTCCAGTGATCACAGACAATTATATAATTCGAAAAGTTCATTAGGAATTAATGAAAATTCAGATGAGAAACTACGTTCCTACGTGTTTCAGAAAAATGTCTCTCCCGATTGTACATTCCGATGATAACCAGTCGTAAACAGTAGTCGACATTTGTCGCACATCTACTCACGCTTTCTATCGTTTGCGCATCTCAGAGGCATTCTCACGCTTGTCGACCTGTACATATTTTCATATTGTGCTCAGTCGCACTTTTGTTGTCACTGTAAACGTGTTTATTTTACAACTCTACGGTACAGTTCTTAGTTGAAGATTGCGTATCAGTACAATACGTTACAATGTCGTTACTAAAACGCATACATAACACTTTAAACATTGGAAAGAAAATAGAAATCATAGAAAGACCTAAAAAAGGTGATAGTGGCGCATCGTTGGCCATGGAGTATGTAGTTGGTAAGTCGACAATAACCGATATTAAATCGAAACAAGAGGCGATAATGCAGTACGCATGTAGACAGGACAGTACTGAAGGACCTAAAAACAGGAAAACCTTAAAACCAGCTAATAATATGGCTCTTGAGGACGCGCTGTATTTCTGGTTCACACAAAGAAGGAGCTTGGGTGAACCAATATCAAGTCCACTTCTTTGCGAAAAGGCTCTTGTTTTCAATCAGAAGCTTAACGGACCTCTTGACTTTAAGGCTAGCAGTGGCTGGCTGAGTAAATTTAAGCAACGGCATGGAATAAGACAACTTGATGGTCAAGGGGGAAGCTTATCTGGTGACGCTGTGGCTTCAGAGGCATTTGTAAAATATTTAAGGAAACTGTAGTTTATGCGGGGTTTTCAAGGGATGATGTTTACAATGCTGACGAGACCGGTGTGAATTGGCGCTCATTGCCGAGAATAGTTATTTGTATACTAAGGCCGCAAAATGCTTTTTCGCGTTCCGAGAGAGAGATTATCGCCGAGGCCGCTCCGGCCGAGGCAAGACAATCTCGACGTCGCGAAAACATTTCGCGGCCATAGTATACACAATATTTTTCGTGCAACCGTGAAAATTACATAATTTCAATAAACATTATGTCTCTTTAGAAAAGTCAGCGTTTCAACGCGAATAGAGAAAATTACACGTCAATATCACAATGTTTCTATGGAGATGAAATATTTAGCAATACAAATCAATTTGACATTTCTCGTGAAGTCGTGAAGATGTCCGATAGCGATAGTGATATTTCAGTTACTTGCACTCCTCCTGAGCTGAGAGATCTCATAGACTCAGCACTTTCTGATTTGATACCCGAAAAATCTAAACGGAAATATGAAAAATGTTACAGCAACTTCAAAGATTGGTGTGTCAACCAAAATGTCAAGACGGTGTCAGAAAACATATTATTAGGATATTTGATGCAGCGATCAAAAGTTGGAGCATTTATTCTATGTTAAAGACTATGCTTAACGTACGAAATACATTGTTATTGTCATATTTCAGAAATGTTAAATGCTGTAGTGGCGTTCAGTTTGCCGGCAGTCACTATGGGAACGGCCGTAAAAATGTTTGTCGGCCGTCACTCTGGGTAACGGCCGCAAAATATCATTTTGCGGCCTCTGTTGCGGCTGCAAAATGCTTGTTTTGCGTCTGGTTGCACGAAAAATATTTTGCATCCCGTAATGAAACTCGAGCTCCTGGATACAAAGTAAGCAAAGATAGGGTAACGGCTATGGTTTGCGGAAATGCAAGTGGCACTCACTCTTTTCCATTGCTGCTTATTGGTAAAAGTAAGAAGCCCCGTTGTTTCAAAAACCTTAAATGTCTTCCTGTTACTTACAAAGCACAAAAAAGCTCTTGAATATCAGCTGATATTTTTATCGATTGGTGTTCAGACACATTCATGCCAGAGGTAAAAAAGTTCAGAGAGGAGAAAGACAAAACAGGAAAAGCCCTGTTAATAATCGTTAATGCCCCCACTCATTCTGACATTGATACACTGAACGCCATTAATGAAAACTTCTCAGTTATTTTCCTTCCTCCAAACGTAACAGCCCTCCTCCAGCCAATGGATCAGGGAGTCATTGCGAAAACCAAGAGATTGTACAGGAAAGAATTGCCGGCGGCTACTTTTAGCAGAGAGAGACGAAGAAAGTGTGATTGCGTTTACAAAGAAAAATAAACTTGAAGGACTATTGCTATATTCTGGTGGATTCTTGGGCAAATGTAACAGGGGAAAATCTGACGAAAGCTTGGAACAACATACCTGAGAACAATGAAGTCGAAAATTGTAATTGTGGTGAAGAACATGAAGAATCTCAGATTGTCGGAGAAATTGTCGATTTTTCTCATGCTATTCCTGGGTTTGAGGAGTGTGACGTAATTGACGCAACAGAGTAGATGAATAGTGACAAGAATGATCCAGGATATCAGATTTATAATGAAGATGAAATTCTTTCCATCGCCACCGAGGAAAACGAATCTGAGAAGAGCAGTGAAGATGAAGAAACTTCTGATTTGGGATCATCCCATGCCGATGCGTTTAGTTTATTAGAGATGGCAATGAACTGGTACGAAAGGCAACCCGAATGCTACTTACCGCAATTGATGGTCTTAAAGCAAATTCGAGACTTAGCAGCCAAAAAACGCACTTCGTCATTGGTTCAGAAGAAAATGCCAGACTGTTTTAAACTTTAAGACTTTGATTGATTATGTTATTTTATTCAAAATATGTACGTACATACATATAATTTTACATTATAGTAGTGTATACGTTTTTCTACTGTAATTTTTTTTATTCTATGCTTATGAAATTTAATTATGTACATAAAAAATACAGTATTTTACACTGCAATGCATTTCTCTTCTTTCTTTAACACTTATAACCCATTTTAGGCAAGTTTTAGCTATTGTTTTGGGAAAAGCACAATGTGTTCTGTAATCCGAACGATTTGATAATCCGAACCTCTCCGGTCCCAATTAGTTCCGATTAAAGAGGTTCTACTGTATTATCAAAAAACTAAATTTTTGTACATAAATCCAGGCTCGAGCGCATGCGCCTCGAGGTCGAAAACTTGGATAACAATAGCCCTACTTTACTACTTTGAGTGAACTCGCGTGTAAAACGCATCATCTGGACGAAATAATAAATTCACTCGCACGTAAAACGCCTCATTTGGACAAGCTCCAAGGGTCTACCGTATCTCCAGTTTACGCTCATGCATGTTCCATCCAAAGTTCAAGGCCGATAGTAGCCGAACACCTACGAATCTTTTGGCTATCCCTTGTGCGTCTGCAGCTTACGTTTATGCCACTGAGCACTGAATTAATTTGTAATTCTGTATGGACGCAGTATGTATAAGGATTACCTATTATTAAATAAATGTTGTTATTTCTATGTCTTTTAATCAGAATATAATAATAAAGTTTCAGTTCAATTTTTCGTTACTCAAAGTTTGATAACATTTCAAAAAATTGAAAGCTACTACTTCAGAAGTATCGCCATTACGTTTAGAACATTCTACTATTATTTTGTTTATCAAAGTTTCGTCTGTAATCTTAGCCTGCAAGTGTTTTCTTAAACCATTTTCATCTACATCTCCATTATCTTTTTGTAGACCTATCTTCTTATTTATACAAAAGATGATTCGTCCAAATTTAACTTTGTCAGCATTTTCATTTAATACTTGTGCTCTCAAATGATACGGCTCTTCGTATTCAAGACCACACCCCTTGGCAACCGCCTTTACTTTTTCTAAGCCTTCATCTGCCTGAAAAATTAGACGATTAATATCATAATTGCAGCAATATTGGATTGCACGTAAGTCAATCAGTGATCCAAGGATGTGAAAAAAATAGCTTTTTAGTACCAGAAAGGATCCAATTTGATGAAAATAGACCGTTAATAAAGTTCAAACTAGTGCCTACCAGGCTAGGGACACTGCAGACCGTGCCATCTATAGAGCCTGTCGAGTAACTAAAATCGGTTAGTTCCAAAAAATTAACGAAAACTGTAACGCCGTTAGTAATCAAATGTTATTGATTTTTATTACTGCGTATGCGCGATATCATATTGCTCGTCCCCACATGTTATATTTTATACTGTTATCATTTCTTAGTTAAAGTGTAGAGGTTATTATAAGGTTACGGTAATTTGGTGTATTTTTTAATTGCTATAGTGTAATATTTATCTGTCGTTTCGTTGCTTTATTGGTATTAATTGAAAAGACAATGTCAAAGTGTATTCTGAAGGAGTCTAATAAGTGGTATACTCGGTAAGTTTTATTAAAAAAATTTGAGCATTTTTTCTTTCACAATTAACAACCATTATTTTTTATAACAAACTCACCTGGAAACAACATATTAATTACCTTAAGAAAGTCTGCCAAAATGGTCTAGATCTATTAAACACAATTGCCAGCCATAAATAGGGCGCTGATTCTACGTGTCTCATAAATCTATATAAGACTCATATAAGATCAAGGATTGACTATGGTTCCATTGTCTACGCATCGAGTGAGAAAACATATCTTAAACAACTTGACGTATTGCAAAACTCTGCATTAAGAATCGCTACCGGCGCACGGTGTGAAAAAAAGAATTTTCTTGTTCGTAAACCTAATATCTCACGTTTGTATGGACTGAATTGGATGAAATTTTGTTTACGTATAGTTCAAGTTATATGGAATAAGGGAAAATTATTGAAGAGACCCAAAATAGTTTTCCAAGTCCCCAAAATTCAAGGAAAACAGGCCCCATTTGCAATTTTAGCTACAAATTCGATGCCATTTTTATTATTCATGATATATTTTGGAAAAAACTATGTTATACATTTTAGCCTACTGAACTTGAATCCAACGAATAAAGTTATCAACGAAATTCCTTCTTTCAGGAAAATTCACTTAAACATAGAACATCGTGCATTTCTTGGTAAAAAGGCGCGTATATAATTACTGACTTTTTTATTTTGATAGAAAGCGTTATAAATTTCATAAATTGTTTAGTATTAAACATTCCTAAGGAAAAAAACGAAAGTTAGTATGTAGCACAGCAAATAACTAGCTATGTCGCCTGAAAAATGTGGTGCGCATTACTTTTTTCGTTAAATTTTTATGTTTTATATAAAATTATTACTTATTTAGTACAATCTTGAAAATGAGTTTAGATATTCATTTGTTCTTCTCACCAAAACAAATGAATACCTAAACTCATTTTTAAGATTGTACTAAATAAGTAATAATTTTATATAAAACATAAAAATTTAACGAAAAAAGTAATGCGCACCACATTTTTCAGGCGACAAAGCAAGTTATTTGCTGTGCTACATACTTACTTTCGTTTTTTGCCTTAGGAATGTTTAATACCAAACAATTTATGAAATTTATAATGCTTTCTATCAAAATAAAAAAAGTCAGTAATTATATACGCGTCTTTTTACCAAGAAATGCACGATGTTCTCTGGTAAAGTGAATTTTCCTGAAAGAAGGAATTTCGCTGATAACTTTATTCGTTGGATTCAAGTTCAGTAGGCTGAAATGTATAAGTAACATAGTTGTTTTTCCAAAATATATCATGAATAATGAAAATTCTTTTTTTCACACCGTGCGGCGCATTTCGAACAACGCCGATAGCAAGCTTTTACTGTCTTACTGGAGAACCACCCCTCCGACTTCGAAGAATCCAACTGAGTAGTCCAGGAAATCTGGGTATGTAAGCGTCATTTTCGAGGTAACGGCTGATACTTGGTAAAAAGTTGGTGAAAATGGTGTACAACAAAACTTAACTTATGCGACCTCTCAAATCGGACCGGAACATTGTTTATGATTCGATTTACACTCATTTTTCATGCCTTTTGTAGATTTTTCAGGTATATCTTTTTTCTCGTGCATAGTACAGACAAAAAGTTATATACTTTTTTTTTCTTTTAAAAACCTACAATTCTAGACCTTACACGTAAAAAAAATTGATTGGGTCAAAAGTTATTGGCAAATAAACATCTGATAACGTTATTGTTAATAAATAAAAATATAATGAGAATCTTTTACACTAACACTTCCACATCACGCTTATCTATTCTCACTCATTAAAAAATGATACTCACGAAATATGGAGTCTGTAATTTCAATAGTGTGAATTATAGCCTTATAAACAAATTAACTAAAAATTGACTGTAAGCTATGCGACCTCGCGCCAATTTTTTCACTGTTAGATTTCATAATAAGACATCGATACCCATCTTTATTTTAAAAAAAATACATTTTTGCAACAACGCGAATTTTTTTTCATATTTGGCTTAGTTGCATAATTAATTTGACACTATATCCGCCGATTTTTGTCGAGAATTAAGTACGCACATAGGAGGGGCATGGAATGAGCTTTAATTGAAAAAAAATACGTTAAGATTTATTGACAAACGACTGAGCTACGGAGAATCGAAGTCGGAGGCCTGTCAGTCAACAATTTATGCGAGTATCGAAAAACAAAACTAAAGCTCGACTGCAGTCTCCGAGGTTCACCGTACGACTGCCAACACAAAATACGGACGATGATAGAATGAAAAGCTAGGCGTTCCCCCCGCTCCGCTGCCACGCAGTAGCCAGCCGAAATATCCGCCCGCTGCTGACTTTTTTTTTTGATTGGGTTGCAATTTAAGCAACGTCTCGCTATTTCGTACAATAAAAGTACATTGACTAAAAATTTTAGTGATATTTTTTGTTTTTCGAGTGTGATAGTGTTAGTGTAAAGAATGCTCATTATATTTTTATTTATTAACAATAACGTTGTTTATTTGCCAATAACTTTTGACCAAATCAATTATTTTTACGTGTAAGGTCTAGAATTGTAGGTCTTTAAAAGAAGAAGAAAAAAGTATTTAACTTTTTGTCTGTACTATGCACGAGAAAAAATAATATACCTGAAAAATCTACAAAAGGCATGAAAAATGAGTGTAAATCGAATCATAAACAATGTTCCGGTCCGATTTGAGAGGTCGCATAAGTTGAGTTTTGTTTTACACCATTTTTACCAACTTTTTACCAAGTATCAGCCGTTACCTCGAAAATGACGCAAAATGATCATTTTGCGTCTGATTTTCCTGGACTATGAGTATGACCTATGCAACATCAGTTTCATGAAATAAACATAATCCCGTTAACCGCAACATTAGAACAGATCGCTTCAAAAACGTATTCGAAAACAAGCAGACAACTATCCCCTTCTACGAAAGAATTCGCCAATATACAAACACCCTAGCAATTCAATTACCAGATTTCTTCCCAATTAATATAATAACCCCTCCTCCTTGGATAATCCCTATTCCTACCATTAACGTAAACATGAGTTCGTTTAAAAAAGAAGAAACAAACCATTATCTAATAGTACAATCATTTCGTACACTTATGGAAGAAAGCTTTGAAGAATACTATGCTGTGTACACCGACGCATCCACAACACCTAATGGCCTAGGAGCAGCAGTAATACTAGCAAATGAAAATCACACGTTTAAACTATCTCCATATAATAGCGTCCACACTGGAGAACTTTATGCTATATTACAAGCTCTAATCATCGCCAGAAGATATCAATAATAACGGACTCTATGAACTACATCCACATCAATCAACAACTTTATCCCAAACATCCACTAGGTCTCCTCATTAAAGCTCAATTATACCTTGTCCACCAAACTGAGACAAACCTCCAAATTATTTGGGTCCTATCGTATAGTAACATTCCAGGAAATGAAAAACGGGACTAATGTGCCAAAGAAGCAGCAAATAACAACGATGCAGTAATGGTGCGCGAAGTGATAGTCACTGACTATAAAGCGTTAATAAAAATAAAAGTTCAGTGCGAGTGGCAAAGTGAATGAAACACATCGCAGTCAATATTAAAAACAATCAAATCATGCGTTAAACCGTGGAAAAGCAATTTCAAAAGTCGTGCGGATCAAATAAAAATCGATCGACTAAGACTAGGCCACACTAAAGTAACACACTCATACCTATTTGTCCGAGAAAATTCACCGATATGTGAAACTTATAATACAAACCTAAGTATACAACATTTATTATTAAACTGTCAAAAGTACATAAACGAAAGACTACTTAACAAATGTTCAAACTTGTATTGCAAACTGTAAACTGACATGTCGCTAATAACCTTTGAAGTAGATGCGACAATAAACAAAACAAAAAAAATCGTGGTGCAAAGAGTGTTGATATATAAGTACTTACAGTTTCATGATATTTAGAGTATCGATATTTGGGTCAAGCCCTTAGAAATTTTTAAATCCGATACAGTGAACACTTACGAGCATGCAGATTAAAACAACCAGATAAATCCCATTACGCAAAACATCTACTTGACACCAATCATTCATTGACACCTAACACAAAACTAGAAGTGCTGCCATATTTGTGAAAAGAAACAAGAGCTGGATTTCCTTGAAGAATTGGAGATTAGAAGACACTTGAGAAACCCACAATATAAAGTCGTCAATGAACAGATAAATTTAGGGAGTTCTCCACTTTTAAACTGTGTTCTTAAGTGATAATTGTAAAAATCAGCAGATATAGTTTTCCTGGTTTTCTATATCATTGCACAGTTATACTGATCTTAATTGGGAAAAAGATATCCAGGATATCTCCATAGGGCTAATACTATCTAAGCTTTAATATTTGTAATATATGTCTTCTTCTTTTATCTATTATCATATATTAAGTCAATAACTGGCCTTGCCAAAAATAATTGAACATCAGGTAAGCATCAAATGAAATGTAACTTCTGTCATTCTGACGATGATATTTAATATCGAAACAATTGTCAAATTTCTTAGAATTTTTAACATTTTTTAAATATATTGTGGTATGATCTAGAAACAGTAAGTTTCATTTAAAACAGTAATTCATTATACTCATTAGCTATTCTTTCTGGATCACCCTAAAGGTAACAAATATGATTCTTTACTTTCCCAGATAATTCATTACATATACTCCAGATACCTTTGGATTTGTTGTCAGAGTTTTTTATTCTACTTTTATAATTTTCTTTTTTTGAGTTAATTAACAAAAGATCATATTATTTTTTACCTTAATATAATCATCTTTTAATTCAGGATTGTGGAAAATTAAGATTAACGGTTTATCTAGACTATTTTTTAATTCAGTTATTTCTACTGATTTTCCATAGTTACACTTTTCATGGGGAAACATTCATAAAATATAGTGCCAAAATAATTCATGAACAATTTCCCTGGTTATCAACACCTCACAATTGTAACGTTTCTCCAATCCTGAATTTTTACGTTTTAGTCACTGAAAAATCTCTTATATGTGTGCTTTAATAGTTTATTCAATTTAATCTTAAATTTTATTATTTGAGCTTAATTACTTATGTCCTATAGATTCCTTTAAAATTTGTGAAAATGTTACAACTCTTAGTACTGTATTGATTTATTACATGTTAGATGTCAAAAGAACATGTTAATGTTTTAAATGAAACTCACTGTTTCTAGCTAATTCCACAATATAATAAAAATTGATGAAAATTCTAAAAAATTGACAATTGTTTCGATAAATCAATATCATCGTCAGAATGACAGAAGTTACATTTCATTTGATGCCTACCTGATGTTTAGTAGTTATATTTGGCTAGACCAAGAAGTGACCTTACTTGTGATTGACTTAATATATCTTTATAGAAAAAAAGAAGATGTGATATTACAAATATTGAAGCTTAGATATTATTAGCCCTATGGTGATATCCTGGATAACATTTTTCCAATTAAGATCAGTATAACTCTGCAATGATATAGAGAACCAGGAAATCTATATCTGCTGCTCTTTACAATTATCATTTAAGAAGAGAAGACAGTTTATTAGTGGAGAACTCCCTAAATTTATCTGTTCATTGACAACTTCATATTGTGGGTTTCTTAAATGTCTTCTAATTTCCAATTCTTCAAGGAAATCCAGTTCTTGTTTCTTTTCACAAATATGCAGCACTTCTAGTTCTGTGTTAGGTGTCAATGAATGATTGGTGTCAAGTAGATGTTTTGCGTAGTGGGATTTATCTGGTTGTTTTAATCTGTATTCTCGTAAGCGTTTACTGTATCGGATTTCAAAATTTCTAAGGGTCTGACCCAAATAGCATTACATTCTGGACATTTGAGTTTATATATACCTGATGTCTTTAATTTTGGTATTTTTGTTTATACATCTAACAATTTTGTACTAACGTTACTTTCTGTTTTAAAAGAAATTGTTGTATTCGTTGCTAAATATATCATCTCTGAAATATTATTAGAAATATTTTCTGCATATGTGATGGTTTTATAAGTTTTTATTTCATCAGTTTGTTTAGGAAATATTAGTTGTAATGCCACTTTTTCCTCTTTTTTATTAATTAGCTTATTTATCATATGCAATGGATAACCGTTGGATGTTGCTATTTGTCTAATTGTATTAATCTCTCTATCAAAATTACATTTGTTCATAGGAACTGAAAAAGCTCTATGTATCATTGAATTATATGCTGCTAGTTTATTTAATTTATCCGTCAAAATTAATTTAACCCCAAACAAAATTAATATGGCTATGTAGCCAATGTCAATGCCTTTCAAACGAGATATCAGTTGCCATGAGGTCCTATTTAAAATTATTGGCCAGAGTGGCACTGTGACGTCATCTATTACTATTACGTCACCTATTACCATTCGTAGAGAAGTTTTCAACACTTTATTTTCACCCTCCAAATTTTATTAATGAAGTGTAGCCGTTCAAAAGATATGAGGAGGGGAGGGGACCTTTGAATAGCACTGTATAACCAGGCTTTTCTCTGGGATGCAAATTCTTTTTCTCCTGTTTTTCCATATCTATATAATTGTTTCCTTTCAGTACCTACTTTTGTTTTATTCTTTTTGCAACTTACAGTTTTGAATCCTCCTGTATATCACTGTTAATGTGTATAAGACTGTTAGTTATATTCCTTTGTTCAGCTTCTAACGACATTTTCGCTTCACCAAGAGTATTTCCTGCTTGCATCTTGGAACTGGTAGTTTGACCAATACCTGGCCTATTTTATTCATTATTAGCAGTCATTATTGTTTTTATCAGCAAATTTTTATCGCATATGGATGTTTGTGGTGTTAATATTTTATTTAATATTTGGAGTTTACTGTTTATTTTCGATCAACAGTTCAATGCTTTTTTCGATAATATTTGCTTACTTTCAGCTGTTTTCAATAATTTTCTTAAATCATTATTTTCAAGTAATAATTTATTTACATCTACACAAATTTCGGTCGGTAGGCTTCTTTGATTTATGGTGTTGATATTAGGATGTTAAGTGTATAGTTTTTTCCGGTTTATCGTTATATTTATAAAGAAAAGACAACAGTGTCAGCCGATTGTAAAAATTAAAAAATTGTTCTGTTGTCAAAAAAAAAGAGACAGAACAACAAAAAATTTTCAACTGTAAGGGATATTTTAGTTTAGTGCTTTTTGCGGCGGTAGATGCCAATAATAATTTTATTTATGCTGATCTGGGATGTTACGGTCCCATATCAGATAGCAGCGTATTGAATAATACATTGTTTTAAGATCCTTCTTGGAGACGAAATTAAATACATTGTTAAACAACCGAAATATCTTTCTTTTTAATATCTTTATATTTTACGTTCCTGTTACCTCCCTTCATGAATGTAAGTTCTCGATAAGATTAAATGAAATCGGTTTCGACCAAGTGTAGAAATTTTAATAATTGCTGGATATTGAGTATTTTATAGATCGACTAATTTTATCTATATGGTATCTTCATTTTCACGAATTTCTACAGAAGTTTTTTTTATTTAATCCCCGTACAGCGTTTAATACTAATAAACAGGAATTATTTTTCACTTAGCATAAATGTCAAATATTGTGTAGCTAATTTGTGGAGTTAATGTGCAAATAAAAACAAATTAATAATTACTGTTTATATGAGTAGATTCAACAAAGTAAGTGTCAAGACAGTAAAAATTAAATTAATACCTATTAAAAATCCATAAATTGATTAATTTATTGACTATAAATTATTAAAAATACAAAGAAATAAGACATCTTTCACAATTATATTGTTTAAATAATTGAATAAAATACATACCAAAGTTGCTGCAATCAGTAAACTTACAACTAGAACAGTCTTCATGGCGAATAAGCTATAATCTGATATTATTTATATTTATCCGCACCACACGGCTTTTATATATTATTCCTAGTAACAACATCCCCTTACTTAAAACATTTATTCAAGATTAATAGCGATAATATTATGACCTATTGACCATTTATTTTTTTATTACATTGAATGTGTATGCATATAATTATGCACACAATGCACAATTTTATCATTTTGGCAACAAAATAAGGATTTTGAGTAATTATCAATATTATTGTAAGATCATCACATATTTTTTATTAATAATAATCAAATAATAAAAATTGGTTGACGTTTCATTAACAAATATTGAGGAAAATAAATAACGGCAAGGGTAGGACGAGAGTCGGTGGTATGATGACAGATATTGTGGCGTGTAGTTAATAATAGGAATCTTAACTAAGTTTTGGAATTGGTTATAATTTATAGATATTAGACCAGAGTCGATGATTTCTGAGACCAAAAAAATAATAGTAGGATGAAACTCATTGGAATTGGAAGAGAATATAACAAAAACGAAAGGAAAAATTATATACGGGCGATCTGAGGTCGGGAAGTAGAAGAAGGTCAGTTTTTAAGGGTAAAAAACGGTTTATCTCTGCAAAACTACAAGTTATATGAAAAAAGTTAAATAGTAAAGTTGTAAAGGTGTCCGAAAAACCAAAATACGTAATTTTTCTAAATTTGTGAATCACCTTGTATGAATTATATCAACTGTGATGAAAGATAAATAAATAAAATAAAATTCTTTATTTTTTGAATGACAAACAAAGTTTGTATAAAATTCGTCAACAGTTTTCTCAAAAACTAATCTAACTACCTAACTAACTAGTACAGCCTAAAAGTAAAGTGAAAATGACGCATAGTGAAAAATATAGGATAATATACACAAAGTTGTTACAAATTTAAAAACTCATCGACTGAATAAAAACACATATCTACTAAAAACGATAAGAGTAAAATTTTGAATGATTTTATTGTTTTACTTGATTTAATATATAATGGTAATTTATTAAAAAGTCGTTGTCTCATTATAGGAGGGGATTTGAAAGAAATATTACTTTTAGGAAAAGTCAAAGACTGATTATTACAGCGTCTTGTATGGATATTATGCTTCTGGTAGTTAGTTTTGAAATCACATATGTTGTTATATATGAAAACACAAACATCTAAAATATACAAACAGGTCAACGTTAATATTTTCAATTTTTGAAAGTGTTCTCTACAACCAGTTAGACGAGAGACACCGGCAATACAACGAATTATTCTTTTCTGTGACACAAATACGTCTTTAGAATTGGTAGACATTCCCCAGAAAGATATGCCATACCTCAGACGGGATTCCACTTGTGCGTGATACAGCATAATCATTTGTTTTTGTGTAAGAACAGATCTCAGATTTCTAAATAAGTGGAATTTAACTTTGAAATAATTGCCTCACATTGCTTACTCCAATTAAGACATTCGTCGATCAGCAAGCCCAGAAATTTGACATAAGAGACACACTTTATCGATTGATTATTAATTTTTAGATCTACAAACTGCAGTTGTTTTTGTCTATGATGAAATTGTATTGCTTGCGTTTTTTCTGCATTAAGATAGAGTGAATTTATGCAAAACCAATTATAAAGACTCGCCAAGAGACTATTACAATTATCTTCAACTACTGATTGACACTTATCAGAAACCAACAACGAGGTGTCATCAGCATATAATGTAAAGTGAGTTGATAAGTTAACTGACACAATGTCATTTATATAAATTAAAAACAGAATTGGACCCATAATTGATCCTTGGAGCACTCCTACTGTTGATAATAGATAATGTGATGTACAGGTTTCGATACTGTTTTTTGCTATTTTTGGTAAGCTCACGTATTGTTGACGTGTATTTAAGTAAGATGTGATCCAATTTAGTGAGTGATTTTGGATTCCTATATTATATAATTTCATAGTTAAGATGTTATGATCAACACAGTCAAATGCCCTGCTGATATCACAAAAGATCCCAACAGGACACTCACCCGATTCCATCATATTTGTAAGTTCTTGATAAAAAGAATGTATTGCGGTGTTAATTGATTTTGCAGTTTGAAAACCGTGTTGGTTTTGCACAATCGTGTTATTTAGCTGTAGGTATGCATTAAGCCTTTTCAGATAGCTATACTCAAAAAATTTTGAAATATAGAAGGAATAGTTATAGGACGGTAATTTCTAACCTGTTTAGAATCGCCTTTCTTATATATTGGAATTCTTTTTCCAGTTTTGATCAAATCCCGAAAAGTTTCATTCGAAAAGGAAAGATTGACAATATGTCAGTGGGGATATTATAAATGGCAATATTTTTTTAATTAAGAATGCTGGTACTTCATCGGAACCACAAGATGATTTATTTTTAAGTTTGGCATGCAAGAAATCATATAATTCTTCCCGATTAAAAGGACACAAACGAAATGTATCATTGGGTATTTTTGATTCATTAAAATTAAAATTGGGTTGTTCTCCAATCGCTCTGGTACGAGAAATTTTCGACACAATTTCCTGTGGCGCATTGTTAAAAAATGTGTTAACCATATTAGCTATGTGAGTAGGATTATCTATTATTACATTATCGGTATTATACAATGAAATAACTTTTTTACGCTCATTATTTGCAGTAAAATCATTTATTAGTTTCCATGCACTTTTTGTTGGATTATCCGAACTTGAAATTATGGTTTGATAATGTATTATCCTAGTTGTTTGTAAACGTTTTACATGTTCTTTTTTTTGTAAACTATAGTAAGGCCGTAGTTGCGGAAACTGTCTAAACAATGCATGCAGATTTTTTTAATTATTGCTAGAACATTGTACATCTTTGTCTATCCACTTTTTATTATTCTTAATTAGTTTCCTTTTCAACAGTGGAAAATGAATATTAAAATAATGCATAAAAATACTCATAAAATTATCAAAAGCTAGAGTGGTATCCAAAATTCCATATACAGTATTCCAGTTATCAAGAATAAGACTATCAACAAAATGACTCGTCGCACTCTCAGCAAAAACTCTCCTATAGACAAATCAAAATAAGCGCTACGCCGCCTGGTGGCAATCAGAGTAACTTAAAATCTTGACATAGTTCTTTTATTCTGCTTTGAGGTTGTGTTATTTTCTGGAAATATTAATATTTTTTAGAAATAATTTTAAAGTAATGAGTCGTTCGAATCGCTATTGTTCAGTTCCTCAGTGTTCTTCCTGGGAAAAAAGAAATTCAGATATCAATTTCCATGCTTTTCCTCTAGCTGGTGATAAATATCGTGTTTGGGTAGAAGGGAAATTGGGGAGTAAAGTATTGATGGATCGACAAAATGTTAGAATCATTCTAGACTGTACCGAAATTTTTGTACAAAAACCAAAAAGCCTTTGCTGCCGAATTAGGTTTTACTCTCAGTATAAATCTAATAATAGAGTTAAATTTATGACAGATGTTTCTCCCGGAGGTTTAATTACTTTTATTAGTGAACCATATGGCGGAAGAGCATCTGATAAATCTATTTTTCAGCAAAGTGACTTGATCTTAAATTTAGAAAGTTCACAGGATGCTATTATGGTGGACAAAGGCTTTTTAATAGATGATATTTGTAATCAGTTTAAAATAGAGTTGATTAGGCCACCTCAAACACATACTGTACTCTCAAGGTAAAAAAAAATATGAAAGAAAAGAATAAATAAAAAGAGAGTAGGTTCTTTCCAAACTGATAATGTGAATGGAGATAACAAAGCCAGTTCTCAGGGCTCTGTTATCAGAAAGAAGTTAGATAAACTGAGGGAAGAAAAGGAAGAGAAAAGAAATGAGATAAAGATAAAATGAAATTTAATTAAGGGCGCCACTAATTTTTGTTCCTAAACAAAATAAGAAAAATATCATTCACATATATCAGTCAACTCTTAACTGCTGTTACCTGCTAGTTTTAATAAATGTTCACAAAAAAAATGTGCTGAAGGCAAATTTTCAGGTATTACCTGTATAATAAATAAAACTCCTGTATCAAAATATGTATAAATATAATTAAAGTAAAATAAACGAGTTATAAAATTTTATAAAAAGTGGTTAGTAGGTGTCAGTATGAGTGAACAAAAATAAATTTTGACCTTAAACGAACACATAAAAATGATAGTGGTGAAGGCATACAAAATAAAATTACTCAACTTAAGAGTTGTTGTTCGAAGGTTGTATTCCGGAAAATCTTCTTTAATTGTATAATTGTCTGTACTCTATACAGGTGAACAGCTGCGTCCTCGATAAGCTCTTACAGTACTGTAATGTAATGCTAGTTGGAGTTAATACAATAGCACACTTCTTATGTCAGGTACTTTGGTGGAACTTAATCACAAAAATAGATTAGTCCTGGAGTTTCCGCTACAATAACACCAAGTGTGTTACAAAAAGACTTTACAATATAAAACGTATTCAGATATCTGTCCAGATAGATACATAAAACTTTACTTATACCTTTTTTTACAATTATATATACTAGCTTAAAGATTCGTACTGGACAAAAATCTTTATCACTTCTAGTAAATTTTGAACAGGAAAAAAAATGTGAAACATACCAGTAATCTCACGAATTTGTTCTTAGACAACAAGTTTTATATTGGATCAAACTTTTATCAGAATTTCTGCGTCAACTAACCTCTCGAAATATGTATCGTATAGTGGCGCATTACGAATTCCTATTAAGGATTTTTTTGGAACGAGTTAACCTTAACGTTAATTCCACCAACACTCAATTAGTTGAATTTAAAATATAGACTAGGAAGACGTGTGGTCTATTCCACCAATAAATTTAACATTCATAGCAAAATTATTCATTTAAATCAATATTCGAAATGTTGACTGCTAAGTATCTTTTTGAAAGATAAAAAGCAGTTAAGAACTGAGGAAGCATTGTTAAATGTTAAAGTAGCGGCTGCTCGAGTCGACACTGAAAGAGTCAATCAGCGGATTAAGATATTCAAAATTTTAGGAAGTAAATTGCAGTGGTCTCTTGTGAAAAAAATTAAAGATATATTCACAATTGCTTGTGCTATAACTAATTTGGCCAGTTCAATATCTGCAGAACATAGATTTATAAGGCATTAGATTATTAAAATTTGAAATATGATTATTTTTGATGATTCATTTGTTAAGCCATAATATAATTGGACAAGGTATCAATATGTTTAGTTTTAAATAACATATACATTTTTTTTTGGAAAGATATGTAAATTGAGTACCTGCCTTAATAAATGAAATAGAAGTAGATATGTGACTTTCTGTAGTATCCCTAAATATATTCAATATATTAGTATTCGTTATTCCCAATTTTAAGGGTAAAGTGGAATGATCAATTCAGGTAAGTAAAAAAACCGTTCAACTATAAAGTTTATTTGTCTTGCAAATAACATGTAACATTTTATAAAAAAAAATTTCCTTTGTCACTGTCAATAAGTTTTTCGTGAAAGTATAATTGTACTCTATGTTTAATATTTCAACACTGTTATCAAAAGAAGCATACAATAAACAATAACAAGTAGGTACATTTAATAATGCCATTCCCAACTGAATTTGACCGTAATACTAATGTTTTTCTTTTAAAAAATATCCATTCCCTCTTTTTTCAATAAAATTTGTGTTTTGCAGAACTTCATTTATACTCCTAGTAGCACCTGAAAAATAAAGTTCCTTTATTCACTACCTTATTAACAAGTGGAAATATGAAAAAAAATGTGTGATACTAAACATCGAGTGTTCATTTCATTTCATGAAAATTCTTAGGGACATTACCTTCATATAAACATTTCACTTCTAATAGAGCAACAGGTCTGTTGTCCTCAAAAATGACACCGTCTGGAGAATAACCCAGCCAAGGATTTGAGTATGAGATAACCATGCCACAATCAACAATTTGGCAGGCCTTTTTAGCAATAAAAGCATCTTTAGCATCACCTTCGTAGTTGACTCCATGTTTGGTGAACTTATTACTGAAGCCTTTGGCATAAAAATATCTTGTTGCTTTGTTATCCCACTCAGATTTGGAGTATTCATACAACTCATATATTCGGGAACCTATAAATAAATATATATGTAGTTTGGTTTTAAACATATGTATTTTGGTTATATAACTTTACCTGTTACTCTATATTTCCTCTGTTCATGCCACTCTTTAGATTGTTGACATATGTTGATTATTGTATCAGAAACCTCATTGAAAAGTTCTGAACACAATATTTTACAACACTCATTTTCATTAGAGACTGGTATAATTGAAGTTTCCAACATGATAATAGACTGACAGGCATTGTCCAAAATTGCTTGAAGATCATTATTGTCAGGTCCATTTTTTTTACCTAAATTTTGTGATTGAAACTTCTTCTTCCAACGCTAAAAACATAAAGCACACTTTTTTAATTTTACCAGCCATTACCTAATATGATCTAGGCTATCTTATACAGCAACTTACTTATGTTTAGAAATTGCAAATTCAGGTAATTGGCTTATGAAGAAATTATAGATTTTATTGTCATCAACTTCCAATTTACACTGGTCAATTTTATTTTGAAAACATTGCATGTCTTTTATGGGAACAGCTTTATATTGTTCATTGGTAATGTGTTTTTGAGCTGACCGAACACATTTCATGTCCGTTTGTGAAATGATCTCAAGATCTTCAAGGTTTTCCCTAAAACAAAACAATCAACATCAGAAAATTAACAAACACAATAATCACATACTTTATTTTTATTAAAAATAGACTTAGCACGATAGCACCTTTTTGAATTGAATGATCCATCTTGTGCACTTTATTAAAACAGCAGAAATGTGTTTACATCTTCCGCTATTTCCAGCTTTACATGAACACAACATGGTCTTAATTTTAATACTGCCTTTCCTTGAATCACAATGAAGTTCTTCTTGAATGTGGTGTGGGTCTGAATTGAGTGCGCTACTCTGAAGACACAAAGCACAAATCAGAATTTTATCATGGGTGGAAGAATTCAACTTTCCACATAATATTATGTGACCAGCATTTAAAACATGTTCGCCTTCATAAACACTTCTGGAAGTGTTTGTGCCTTCAAGATACCCCAAGTATTCTACTAAACTCAGTCTTGCTATTTGGACCTAAAAAAAGTAATATTAGAGTCCTGTAGAATAATAATGTTGATTGAACTATTGACGTATAATATGAACAATCAAGTGTTTCTTCAACAATCTTCTAATCTTGGATAACTTTCACTTAATTGAAACGAATGATGGTACGTACCTACGGCCTTTACAAAAATTGAAAATATAGACACAGTAGCACACTCGTTCACTATAAAAGTCTGAAAGTTTTCATATTTATTGTAAAATCAAATTTTAATAATACAAATATACACACAACCAATACAACACAATAATCTAATGTCAAGATTCATAGTTCTACGACTGCCCACCTTGGCGCTGCATTCTTATTTTGAGATGCCTATAGCAAAAACTTGGTAAGGCAACCGATTCATGAACGAGTTCCACAAATACTGTACGGTGATCCGATACAGTGTTGTCAAAGACACAGGCCAAGGGAATTTCAGAAAGTTGACAAATACATTATCAATAGTTGTACTGCTGGTATCCGACACCCTAGGCGGCCACTTGACAATATTATTGTGTATATTAAAAGGTGATAACACATTTAAAAGTTTACTGTGATTACTATTTTTTGTTCTAGTATCAATATTAAAGTCAACGCAAATAATAAAAGAAACATTAGGTTTAAAATTATTATTTAAAATATGCTCAAGATTTTCCAAAAAAATGTCAACATTACCTGATGGTGACCGGTAACAATTTATTACAAAAAATTCAGTTTTATTTTTGTCCTTAAAAGAAAAGCAACAAAACTCAGCATCCTTAGCGGTACAAAACTCATTTAAATTAAAATTATTTTTGAAAGTTATACCCTTTCTTACCCAAATTCCAACACCACCACCCTTAAGAGTGGCATCACGACAATAACTACTAGCTAAATTAAAACCCTCAACATGAATTTGCTCCACAGAGTCACTAGTTTCCCACAACTCCGTCAAACAAACTACGTCGATGAACTTGTATTTATTAATGTCTAATATTAAGTCACATATTTTGTTATCGTTCAGACTTTGCATATTTAGCAGCATTAACCTCGGGTTGAAATCTATTTTGGAGGCTGTACTGGCTTCGAAGATATAAAAAATTATTGACAACAGGCATTTTTTGGCCAGATATTTGGTTCCATAGCCTTCCTGAAGTTTTCTTGATAAATTCTTACTTTAAATGAAGAATACAGATTTGGATAACGTGATGACATGCATATTACTTCAGGAAAATGTGGTTTCAATAAATCTTCCATTGCAGTGACATTGGTATCCGGATCAATTCGATAAACGTGTAAGTCCACAAATTTAGGCACTCCCTTGATGGTACCAGCGACTCCTTCTGTGTTTGTGCCCACAATTAATGGTCTTCTTTTACTATTCTTGCGCGATACGGTTTGCCAGGAGTAATTTTTGGTGGATTATATTGGTTTAAATTCACTATAGAAGACTTTGCATTTTGCTGAGCTTGCACCAGTTCATTAGGATCAACCTTAGATGATGACTGATAGGGCAAATAATTTGCTGTTGATTTTCTTCTTTCAGTCGCTGAGTGAGTTTGAGATTTAATTTTGCTATCGTTACCTTCACAATTCTGGACAGCAGTATCTGTTTCACAAGGTTTGGCAGCATCTCCATTAACAAATTGTAACTGACACTCATCTTGATTTTTAAGAGATTTCGTACATTTGGCAACATGTGTACTGTTTTCATTGCCCTCTTTCTGTTGTAAAAAGGAAATTATCAACTTTTACTGTTCATTTCCACTTACCAGCTCTGTATTTAACCGTTTTAGATATTCAACTTCTAACTTTGCACATTTTAAATCACATTGAAGTTGAGTTATTTCTAACCTCAAATCACTTTCATTCTCGATTACTTCACGAACTCCACCCTTCTCTTCATTTTCCAATAATTTTCTGGCATTATCACTGATTTCTATTGTATCAGGCATCTTTTTTGATAATATAATTTCCAATAAGTCAGACTTTTTTAGGTGATCTAATTCTTTGGTAACTGTTTCGTCAGAGGCCATGTTGCCAAGGTGAGATGAAATGAGTTTATATTGTTATGTAATAATTCAACCTTTTTTCGCATTTTCTCTTTATAAAACAACAAAATTATGAAAGCCTCAAAATAGCATTAATATCAAGTGAAATCACCCTGTAATACGAAAAGATTTGGAAATGAATTTCTCATGAATTTGTCATACAAGGATGTGATGATAATACCACCAAAGATAAATCAGAACTAACCCAATAAACACACCCACGTAAAAAAAACGTAACGTTTTAAAGTTATTTCAACGTTACTCGTTGCATTTTCAACGTTGACAAATTGGTTGAATTCGAAACGTTATATTCCAAACGTTTTTTCAAATTTGAAAACAACGACTTAGCTTAACCCACATGTATTTTCGAAAACGGTTTTTATGGCCGTTATTTAAACGTAGTATTTTATTATTTATACCATTTCGCGAGTTATAGACGGTTATACAGAAATGTTTTTAACACGTTGTATATACAACGCTTTTTTAAATTTAAAAACAAAGACTCAATTGAACTCAAATGTATTTACAAAAATGCTTTTTATGTCCGTTATTTTAACGTAGTATTTTCAACATTATTTATACTATTTCGCGTGTTAAAGACGGTTATACCGTAATGTTTTTAACATGTTATGTATACAACGCTTTTTAAATCTGGAAACAACGACTTAATTGAACTCATATGGATTTACAAAAACGCTTTCTAATTCCCTTATTTTAACGTTATATTTTCAACATTATTTATACTAGTTTCCGTGATATACAATGTTATCCAGTAAATGTTTATAATATGTTGTTTTCACAATGCTTTTTTAAATTTGAAAACAACGACTCGATTGAACTCATATGCATTTACAAAAACGCTTTTTATGCCCGTTATTTCAACGTAGCATTTTTAACATTATTCATACTATTTAGCGTGATATAAATAGTTAAAAAGCAATGTTTTTACCACGTTGTATATACAACGCTTTTTCAAATTTGAAAACAACGAATTAATTGAACTCATATGCATTTACAAAATTGCTTTTAATTCCCGTTATTTTAACGTAGTATTTTTAACATTATTTATACTATTTCGCGTGATATAAACGGTTATACAGTAATGTTTTTTAACACGTTGTATATTCAACGCTTTTTTAAATTTGAAAACAACGACTTAATTGAACTCATATGCATTTACAAAAATGCTTTCTAATCCCGTTATATACAGGGTGTCCCGGGACTAATGGGAAAAAAGTCAGGAGCGTATAATCTGAGCTAAAATAATGTTAGTACTTCATATAAACTTTTACTATGCAGGCCCTCGTTTTCGAGTTATAGGCCTCCAAAGTTTTAATTTTGAATTTGGTTTTTATTTGTATTTTTTGTACTAGTTACTTGATCTTTATAAAATTTACGGCAAAGCTATAATGTATGTGTATGTTTATTTTGGTAAGGTAAACAGATTTACAGTAGTTCATTGAAGCCAGGGACGGACTACTCGCTATGGTTAGTGATCCAAAAATTGTGCAGGTATGGCACACCCTGTATGAAATTATCGAAATTCACTTCCCCACACATTAAGCTAACGAAAAGGTACTCCTGTTGGAATTCGATAAAATAAGCCGTTTGGCTAATATTTACAGTTTTATTAATGCACTACGTACCAGTTGACGCATTCACCATTTTTATAAGTACACAACGAGGTAAAACTAACTTTTAATAGATGTCCAAAATTTACCTAGAGTACCACAAAAAAAATACTTTAACGATAGCAGAAGATGAAAAACATTAACGAGACTTATTAATTGGAAAGTTGGTAAAAACTTTTTATAAGTGTTTTTACCGTTTATCAAGTTACCATAGGATTAGTTGTCAAACGTTGTGTAGAATAGTTCGTAGTCAGTACTTGTCAATAATTCATAAGTCCTTAATTTAACAGTTACAATAGCAGAATTCGCTTTTATTGAGTACGCAGATAAACATCTAATGTATGGATTGGCTTCTCGAAACTGTTTAGAGGCCAAAAGGCTTTATGAAGAACATTTTGCAAACAGAGCATTGCCAGACAGACGAATGTTTGGGCGTATTGATCTCAGGTTACGAGAAACAGGTATGAATAAGTAAATGTAATTTTCCATGTATACAAAACTTCAAAATTTCAAATTTTCGAAAGATTTTCGCCAGAAAAAGCTGGAGAAGGTCCAGTACGAAGCATACGTACTGTTGCAGTTGAACAAGACTTGTTAAATGCAGTTGATAATGAACCATCGAGTTTTAGAAAATTATCAAGAGAACATAACGTCTCGAAATCAGTTGTTCATCGCGTCCTAAAAGAACAGCTGTTATATCCTTTTCACATGAAAAAAGTACACCGTATGACAGTGGCTGATTATCCTGCTCGACTTGAGTTTCTGCGACAACAACAAGCAGACAACACATTTATTAGTAACGTTCTCTTTACGAACGAACCGGGTTTCACCAGAGATGGAATCATAAGTTCTCATAATATGCATTTATGGGATGATGTGAATCCACATGGCATTATCCAAACTAGGATCCAGCATAGATTCATGCTTAATGTTTGGCAGGAATAGTTGGAAATAATTTGATACAGCCATACTTTATTGACGGTACTTTGACCGGTCAGAGATATTTGGAGTTTTTTGCAAAATGAGTTATGGAACTTGTTTGATGATGTGCTACTACAAACTCGTAGGAATTTATGGTTCATGCATGATGGGGCCCCTCCTCATTTCAGTTTAGATGTACGACAGCATTTACACACAAGGCTTCCTAATAGATGGATTGGTCGTGGAGGCCCTTTTCAATGGCCACCGCGATCAGGAGACGTTAATCCTATGGATTTCTTTCTCTAGGGTTATCTCAAAAGTAAGGTATACGCAACACCTGTGCAAACAAGGCAAGATTTAATAGACAGAATTGTGTTACACTGCAATGTTATTAGAAATAGTGTGAAATTGCTCTTTCAAGTGCAAAGAAACAACCTTCGTAGACTTAGAATGTGCGTGGAAGTGGAAGGAGCTCATATTGAACATTTATAAGAATAACGTTAGTTTTTGTTGTTGTTTAGGAATTAGTTTTAGTCTAATGTTTCATAACTTGTGTTTTTTGAGGTTTTCTTAATGGTTTAATAAGGTTATGTTCGTAATTTTGATTAAAAGCAAGTATATTCTGGACATCGTATTAATAAGTTAGTTAGGTAGATTTGTACGTAGTGCATTAATAAAACGGTAAATATTAGCCAAACGGCTTATTTTATCGAATTCCAACAAGAGTACCTTTTCGTTAGCTTAATGTGTGGGGAAGTGAATTTCGATAATTTCATACCTGCCATACCTGCAAAATTTTTGGATCACTAACCATTGCGAGTAGTCCGTCCCTGGCTTCAATGCACTACTGTAAATCTGTTTACCTTACCAAAATAAACATACACTTACATTATAGCTTTGCCGTAAATTTTATGAAGATCAAATAACTAGTACAAAAAATAAAAATAAAAACCAAATTCCAAATTAAAACTTTGGAGGCCTATAACTCGAAAACGAGGGCCTGCATAGTAAAAGTTTATATGTAGTACTAACATTATTTTGGCTCATATTATACTCTCCTGACTTTTTTCCCATTAGTCCCGGGACACCCTGTATATACACGTTGTTTTGTAAAATATTAAAACTAGAAATCTTATATATTTTATGTTATAGTTTTAAGAACATTTTTTATTTTATTATGTTAATTACAAGAATTTTCTTTTTTTATTGTATACTATTTTTGTGTGGATTTATCAAATAAAATAAATATAACAATAGCCCGTAATTCTCGCAACCCAAACCACAACGGCCCACACGAGGCGCCTGAAGAGTTGGTAGTAATCCTATTAACGTCGCCGTGGAGTTCCGGTTCCCGCTCATCGATGTCGCTGTACGAATAGACTAGCTCCTTTTAATCGTAAGCGTAGCTCATCAGTATAAGGGATCCATCGAGGACCGAAGACGGTATCAAGTAAAGAATACATAAATGCTTTATTTCTTGCATAATACATATTATTTGTTATTTTATTAATATGAATAAAGTTTTTTATCAAATATTACTTGTTTACAAACGTTAATATACGATTCCAGTTTTTGTCAAATATGCCCCCCTCTACTTTTAATTTTAAATGTGAATATACTGTTGAAATCATCTATAAAAGGGAAATGTAATGTGACATTCACTAATGTAATTTCGAAAATGGAATTTTTTAAGTTTTTCGCGTTTTTGGCAATTTTTTGAAAAACAATGTATATACATCCATACACGTTTCAACGACGAAAACCCTATTTCGTAAATTTTTAGGTTGACGTTATGGGTAATTTTTTGCTTCTTTCTTAATATTGCCTTGGAAGATAAATTTTTTTTTCGAAAAAATTACAGCTTATTTGGGACATAGGAAGGTAAGTTTCCTGTAAATATTGCGAAAACACGGTTCTTTCAATTTTTCTCAGAATCTTTGAGGTTATAGGAAAAATGATGGTTACAAAAGTTTTAGATATTTTTAATACCTACAATATTGTTATACAACATTGGATGTCCACTTTCGCCGGAAATGAGGAAAAACCTCGTTTGACCGCTAAAACGCACCCCTGCAGCCCCTTTACATTTTAGGTCGTTGGATTTTTGGCTCCTGTATTCCTGATGGCCGTTTCTTCCAATCCTCATCCTCATTCGTTTTCTGTTATTAATTTTGTCCTTTTTTCATTTCATTTTGGGTTATCTGCACTGGTCTACTATTAAGATGTTAAAAATTGACATACAGTGTGTCGCATTTAAGATGAAGAATATTTTCGCTGTTTGAAGAATTACAGATTCGGATTTTTGTAGAGTCATACAGGTTGATGGGCCACATTTCTTGAAATAGTCAACTGAAATCTGAACTTTAAACTCAACTTACTACGATTTCACAAACAGGACGGCTTCTCGATATTTTGATTCGCGTTAGAGATATCGAAAAATATTATTAAAAAAAATTCTTCAGAATATTATGTTAACTCATCATAGCAAATTTCATCACAAAATTCGCATTTTTGATTTTTTCATTTTTTGGTGTAAGTATACAAAATTATTATTTATTTTTATTAATTAGTGTGCCGTGGAAATTAAAATCTTGACACAGTGTCACTTATTCAAATATTTTAGTAAAGTAAACAGCACTTTCCAATGAATAATTATTTTATTATTTTTATGGGAAAACAATTTTGATAACTGATTAAATCTAGTAAAAAGTATCAAACAATAATTTTCATAATACGAATAAACCTCTCTTAACTAGTTCTCCGTCTAATCCAATACATTTTTCGATTCTTTTGCGATTTTGTTTAGCTACTCGTCTTAGTTCCGGGATGCTGATTTCTTGACAGGCTGGCCTTACTCTAGCACAAAGTTCATCTCGATTTCTGAGCCTTGTTTTATGGACTTTATTTTTTACCATTCCCCACAAATAAAAATCAAGTGGTGTAATATCGGTAGACCTCGGAGGCCACAGTTCAAAAAGACTGTTTCTTCCTATTCAGCGCATAGGATAATTTCGGTTCAACCATTGAGGAACAAGCCTTGAATTGCGGGTGGATGCACCCTCACACTCATAATAGTTAGCCAGTCTAATTTCTTTTTCAATCAATCCTTCATATTTCATCATCAAACTCTTCACTTTCTCTTCATATTCCTTATTTCCACTCATTAACTCCAATTCTACCATATTTCCATTCCTCTTTATATTCCATAACTTTCTATTATCCTCTTCAATTGCCAATACTTCCATATTTACCTCCTCTAATTCAATTATTCTACCATTTAATTCTATCTATCTGTTCAAAATCAATTATTTCCTTATATTTCATCAATTCATCAATAACTATGTCTGTTTCTAACTTCTTCATCGACTATGCTTACATATCAACTCCTTTTCCATCCTTTAATTCAATCTTTTGTATCATATATTTGCTTAGTTCATATAACTTCCGTCCGTTTGTTCCTATAAATGTAATTATTTCATCCTGTCCATCTATTTTGTTGCTTAATTTCATTTCTATTTTCATTATCATATTTTCTATCAAAGTTTCTAAAATCTCTTCTATTCTCACAATACTTGTCATAAATTTTATCTCCATTTCCATATATTCGTTTTTTATTTCTGTAACTTCTATTTTCATTTCCATAATTCATATCAACATTTCTTCTATTATCAATCCTTGTTTATATAATTTCTATTTAAATATGTTTTTAAATATTACTTGTTAATCATGAATATTTTATTTACATATTGTTTTTATATCCATTCTTTACCATGTGCAATTCCTTTTCATTTTATAGATTTAATTCCTATAATCCTGTCATATAATTCAATTTTATTTTCTTTTCCTAAACTTCGTCTTATTCTCTTCTCTTATTGTTTGATTCTCTATGAGTTTCCTAAATTTGTTCAAATTTTTCATAATGTTCTGTTTAAAATCGTTTTGCCATATTCGTTTACTAGATTTCTTTAAATTTTCCACTGTGTTCTTTTTAAATTCATTGCCCCATATCTCATTATCCTCATCATATATTCTTGTTTCTGTATTTTCTTCCCAGAAATGCATTACAATTTGTATCTCAAATTCTTCTATATCATTGAAATTATTTTTTATTATTTTCTTATCCACCATAATCTCAATTCCTATTATTTAATTTCCAATTATATTAATAAAAACTTTTGGATCAATTATTTTCATATTTCTGTCACATTTCACTCTTATTTCGATATTTTCTGTATAAATTATTCGTCCGGCATTTTGTTTTGTAGTTTCTTCTATTTCTTTTACATTTTCTTGTAATCTTTTATTCATTTCCTCCAATTCTTCGTTAAATTGTTTCCCCCTATCATAATTATTATTTCTTTTATCATATATCATGATTTGTTTTTCGGTATTACCATCTAAGTCTTTTATTTTCCAATAAATATTTTTTTCATAAATTTGCATCACTTCTTTACTTCCTAGGTTCTGTAAATCAATGTCTAACATATCATCTTTTGTTTGTTTTTGTACTTTGATAGCCTGTATCTCTTCAATTTCCTTCTCAACTTCTTTAATCTGTATTAAATTTTGTATTTTTATAGACTGTATCCCTTCAATTATATTCTTATTTTGTTTGTTTAGTTCCACTTGAATTGCTCCAGATAAATTTTCTTCTAGGCATCTATCTAATTCTTGTATTTCTTCTACTACCTGTTTTTCTCTAACTCCATTTTCTTGGTCTGTTTTCAAATTCTTATTTTGTTCTACCATATCTATTCTCATATCGGCCATTTGTTCACTCAATTGCTCGTTTTCATCTCTAATTTTCTTTATTTCATTTAAGGTTTCCATGTTTACTTCTTCTATTTTCTTTTCCAGTCTGTCCATGTTTCCAGTGATATTGTTAATATCCCCCTTAATCTCTTCCTTCATCGTATCAATCTTGTCATTCAAATATCCACTCATATTATTCATATCTTCACGCATACTAATCATATTCTCATTTTGTCTATCCATTTTTCCATTTAAATCTCTACTCATATTATTTATATCCCCCCGCATAATATTCATATTCTCATTTTGTTTATCCATTTTTTCATTTAAATCTTCCCTCAAATTATTTATACTACTTAATATTTGCGTCAATATGTCATTGTTATATATAACTTCTTGTGTTTCCCTTCTGTCTTGGCTCTGATTTTCTTGTTTTACAGCTTCTTTATTTCCTGTCATACATTCTTCCTTCTTCTCCGTACAATTCTTAATTTCTTGAATACTTTTTGGTTTCATATCACCAATTTTCTTTTTCAAATTATTACATCTTTTCTGTTTCATAGTATCAATAATTTTATTGTCATTAATATTTACATTCATCTTGTTCTGCTCATCTGTTTCTTGTATCATGCTATCCATGTTATCTAACATATCATCCGTCTTTTCATTATCATTCTCCTCTATTTTGTCAAAATTTTCCACCATTATGTCTTCCTTCATTGTGTCAAATTTTCCACTCAAATCTCCCCTCATATCATTCATATCTACATTCATCTTATCTTCCCTGCCAAAAAATTGCATTACTAGTTCCTTGGTAGCTGTACTTATTTGCATTTCCTGTGTCTTATATTCCTGTTTTCCGTTTCTCAAGGTCATTTTTCTTTCCATGGTCGATACTTAATTTCTTTATATTTATGCTAATAGTGACAAATCTATTTTTGCCCCACGTTGGGCGCCAAATTATTATATATGCAATGTTCTTTAATTATATTTGCCCCAAGTTTGGGTGACAAATTATAGTATATCTAACGTGTTTTACTAATTTTATATATGAATATGAATTTATATGATGCTGAATTTAATTTGTAGCTGTCATCACAATTTGTGATAATAACTACACTATTGTGAAAATACCTTTACCTCTAAATATAACCTATAAAATTTTTAATGACAGCAGTTGTCAAATTAATATGCCCGGCTAAATAAATATTAAATTTTATATTATGAAAGATAAATCAATACAACACCAATCAACTCATTCTTTTCTCAGGGAGGGATCAAAGATTTCAACTAATAATTCAAATTGGTAAATTTCCAAATAATTTTCTAAATTACGTGTCACACTATTCAAATCTACAGTAACTGTTTGTCCAATACACTATAAGACAATTTAAATTATCTTATGCCATATATGAATTTACTGTCAGGAGATTAACTAAATGTCACTTACTATACTAAATTTTCTATAGTATAAAAATTATCAAATATAATGAAAATGAATATGAAAAGAGAGCCAAAGAGATTTGGAATTCAAATTTATATAATATATTATCAAAATAACACTTACAAAAATTAAAACTCTTCAAAAAATATCATAAACGCATAAACAAAGATAGAATTTTTTCTATCAAACCTTATTATTAAAAACAAACTATGTTAGAAATTTCCTATCTAAATAAATTTAACCGAAAATTCAAAATGTCTAAATTTATACTTGATATCTGTCAATGCAAAATACGTAAATTTTCTTGTAAGTTGTCTGTTCCCAAAATTGTCTGCACTTGACGTAGAATTTTATATAAGTTACGTTACTATAATTTAATCATAAGATGCATCTATTTTCGAAATAATTTTGATCAAAGGCCTATTAATTCTCGAGAATAATATATAATATGGACTGGACTCACCAAACTGGATACTAGAAGATCTCGTACGTATTCTAAAACGTATTTTTAGAATTTCCGGAACAAACGTTTCCAAATCAATAATTTAGAAAACGCGAAAACCACTTGCACTTTAGCGGTAATTCTTTGTGAATAGTACACGCACTGGCTTTACAAAAGGCAATATATGTTGAACTGATAACGATTATATAAATTCCCTAATATTCAAAATTAAATTTGAGACAACTCTTATTATGATGTTGTCTCATGGGGATTTCAAATTCAACTAACTAAACTGTTTCAATAAATAATTCTCTTCTCCTTTGGTTACCTAGAATTCTTTTTTTTTTTAAATTACAAATTTACGTTTTTATATACCAAGAGAGATTTTCATTATTTTATTTATAAGTGCCATTTGCTAATAGAGACATCTGTATTCTGGTTTTTCAAATCGTTTTAAAATCTATCTGTCATTAAGTCTATTCTGCAGTAATGTCATATGAAATTAAAATGTCAAATTTTATTGGTATATTGAACCTTTCAAATTATTGATAATACAGTGTGTATTACTAGTATTACATCTAAATATGCATATTTTCTTTATTTCAATGTTTTCTATAGAATTTAGATAGAGGATATGTATTAATATATATATATATATATATATATATATATATATATATATATATATATATATATATATATATATATATATATATATATATAGTTAAACTTGATCTTTGCCGAATAATTATTACTAAAAATAGGTTTATTGGGGAAGCGGCAAATTAAAACGAGTACCCTTCATACTTTTTATGTCCAAGCTTTCAGAATTTATTTATTCCATTATCAAGGATAAAGTATATGAGAATGTATATTATATTAGATGTAAATGGTAAATTGTATACAACATCAAAAGAAATATTTGAATTTTTTAAAAATAATTGTCAAATTGAAAGTAAATAAAATTGTTCTAAATTGTTATTCTTTTTTTATATTGGAACATAGAAATAATTGTAGAAATTAAGGTTATGTTTAAATTAACCATAGATCTATATACAGTTAATGTATTTGTGGTTATCTTCTTTCTTTTTTGATTATAGAAATGCCATTTTATTAACCTACAAAATGTTTATTTAAACAGAAGAAGAATTTGAAATTGAAAGACATTTATGGTTTTTATCAATAGACAATAAGTAATAATAGATATCACTTAAATTCTTATGATCACTTTTCTTATTAATGATATTAGTTTCTTGAGAAATGTGAGCCATTTCTAAGAAAAGTCTTTTTTGAATATTTGATTGAATATCTAAAATACTTACAGAATCAAAGTCCATAATATGATCTTTATCAATCACATTTTTTGCCAAAGCACATCTATCGGGATATAATCTACAATCGCTTTTATGTAGGGATATACGATTCTTTAATTTTTGACCAGTCTGACCTACATATTTTTCTTCACAATTTTTACAAGGAATACAATATACTACATTTGATAGGTTAAGAATATTAGTTTTATCTTTGACTTTTGTGTAAATTGATTTAATTGTTAAACATGTTCTATTTGCAATTTTTATGTTATCTAATGGTTTAAACGTTCTAATCAATTTGGGAGTTATTTCCTTAATATATGGAAGAGAAATATAATATTTTTGGATTTCAGAATTTTCTAGAGTAATTTATAAATTTGAAGAAAAATTATATAATATGTATTTTACTAAATTATTTGGATATCCATTATCAAAAAATAATTGATGAAGAATTTTAAAGTTCTTTTCGTGGAACATAGGGTCTGATATATTAGTTATTCTATTTTTCATTTGTTTAATTAAATTAGTTTTCATAGAATATTTATGATAAGACCAAAAGTTCATTAATCTCCCAGAATTTATTGGTTTTCAATACCAGTCAATCGATAATGTGTTATTATCATTTCTTATTAATTTAGTATCCAAAAATGGTATACTTTGTGATTCGTCTTCTTACTCCATTGTGAATTGTATATGTGGATCATAGTTGTTAAATATGGAAAGAGCATCATCTAATGTATTTTCTGGTAAAGATAAAATAATATCATCAACATATTTTTTTATGAATATTAAATTGAATGGTATATATATATATATATATATATATATATATATATATATTAAGAAAATAACTCCCAAATTGATTAGAACGTTTAAAGCATTAGATAACATAAAAATTGCAAATAGAACATGTTTAACAATTAAATCAATTTACACAAAAGTCAAAGATGAAACTAATATTCTTAAACTATCAAATGTAGTATATTGTATTCCTTGTAAAAATTGTGAAGAAAAAAATATGTAGGTAACACTGGTCAAAAATTAAAGAATCGTATATCCCTACATAAAAGCGATTGTAGATTATATTTCTCTTCCATATATTAAGGAAATAACTCCCAAATTGATTAGAACGTTTAAACCATTAGATAACATAAAAATTGCAAATAGAACATGTTTAACAATTAAATCAATTTACACAAAAGTCAAAGATAAAACTAATATTCTTAACCTATCAAATGTAGTATATTGTATTCCTTGTAAAAATTGTGAAGAAAAATATATAGGTCACACTGGTCAAAAATTAAAGAATCGTATATCCCTACATAAAAGCGATTGTAGATTATATCCCGATAGATGTGCTTTGGCAAAACATGTGATTGATAAAGATCATATTATGGACTTTGATTCTGTAAGTATTTTGGATATTCAAAAAAGACTTTTCTTAGAAATGGCTCACATTTTTCAAAAAAACTAATATCATTAATAAGAAAAGTGATCATAAGAATTTAAGTGATATTTATTATTACTTATTGTCTATTGATAAAAACCATAAATGTCTTTCAATTTCAAATTCTTCTTCTGTTTAAATAAACATTTTGTAGGTTAATAAAATGGCATTTCTATAATCAAAAAAGAAAGAAGATAACCACAAATACATTAACTGTATATAGATCTATGGTTAATTTAAACATAACCTTAATTTCTTTAATTATTTCTATGTTCCAATATAAAAAAAAAGAATAACAATTTAGAACGATTTTATTTACTTTCAATTTGACAATTATTTTTAAAAAATTCAAATATTCCTTTTGATGTTGTATACAATTTACCATTTACATCTAATATAATATACATTCTCATATACTTTATCCTTGATAATGGAATAAATAAATTCTGAAAGCTTGGACATAAAAAGTATGAAGGGTACTCGTTTTAATTTGCCGCTTCCCCAATAAACCTATTTTTAGTATATATATATATATATATATATATATATATATATATATATATATATATATATATATATATATATATATATATATTTTACTAGTTTTTTTTAATTGACTGAAATGCAAGGAAGTTTCGTAAATTCGTAATTTCGTAATTTCGTAAATTTAGGTGGTATGCTGTACTTTAAACCTTTATTTAAAAATTCTATTTCACTATTTGTAAAATTAGTGTCTGAAAGGTTTTCAAATCGTGGTGCAAAGTGTGTTGGTATGTAGGTACTTACAGTTTCATGATGTTTTGAGTATTGAATTTTATGTTGTGTGTGTTCAAGATTCTGTAGCTTCTTTTCTTGTTTCTTAAATTTCATATGCTTCATCGTGCTGACATTTTCTCTAATTTTGTCATCCAAACAGTCAAATTCTACTGGATGTAATTGGAATGTGAGTTCTGAATGTACAACTTTTATGTAGTTGTCTAAGGAGTCTCTAACTTTGAACCATTTCTTACATTCTGATTTTATCCAAACTCGTTGAGCACATTTTATAGCTTTTTGTGCTTGTGGTGTTTTAGTGTGACATTTTATATTCACATAATCTGGTATTACCTTTTTTCTAAGGCATTCTTGGTTAAACCAAATGTTTTGTGATGCTTTGTAACGTTTTTGTAGTAACTTCTGGTACAGTCGGGTCAAATCTTCTCTCGAAGATTTTTTAATGAAATTGACTGTCTCGACCCTTACTTCGTGGAATATGCTCATATTATTGTTTTTAAATGAAACTCAAGGTCTCTAGTTAATTCCACAATATAATACAAGTTATTGAAAATTCTAAAAAATTGACAATTGTTTCGATAAATCAATATCATCGTCAGAATGACAGAAGTTACATTTCATTTTATGCCTACCTGGTCTAGCCAAAAATAACTACTAAACATCAGGTAGGCATAAAATGAAATGTAACTTCTGTCATTCTGACGATGATATTGATTTATCGAAACAATTGTCAATTTTTTAGAATTTTCAATAACTTGTATTATATTGTGGAATTAACTAGAGATCTTGAGTTTCATTTAAAAACACTAATATGAGCATATTCCACGAAGTAAGGGTCGAGACAGTCAATTTCATTAAAATATCATGAAGCTGAACAACATCATCATATCAGCTGCAAAGACCAGTATAGGAAAAACTAAAATGTGAAAAAGACAACCAGTCCCTTGGTGGAATGAGGAGATTGCACAAGCTCTAAGTTCAAGCAAACACGCCTATAATGTGTGGAAAAGACATAAAAATGATGAAAATCGCCTTGAATTCAAAAAACTCAATGCCAAAACCCGTTTCCTAATTAAAAAAAAAGTAATAAAGAAAGCTGGTGCAACTACATTTCCTCCATAAATCCCTCCACCCCACTGGACTCGATATGGAATAAAATTCGAAAAATAAGAGGACAACATTCTTTCATCCACATAAACACTTTATTCCATAATAATCAGCTGATATCCGATAAAAAAGATGTATATGAGGCTATAGCAGACGTTTTCCAACATAATTCCAGTGATCGAAGCTTTGACCAATCCTTTATACAATACAAGGAATTGATTGAAACTTCCGAAATCCAAATTAATGACTCCGACTCTTATCTAAACGTTCCCATAACTCTGCAGGAACTTGAATTTTTTCTCAAAAACACCAAAAACTCTGCCCCTGGACCAGATGACATTCCCTCAATATTTCTGCAAAATCTTCCTTTTAATACAAAGTTAATACTCCTAGATCTATTTAACACTATGTTTTTAAAACATCAGTTTCCAGAAACTTGGACAAATGCAACAGTTATCCCCATATGCAAATTTAACAAACCAAAAGACGACCCAGCCTCATATAGACCGATATCCCTAACCTGCAGTATGTGTAAAATTCTAGAGAAAATCTTAAACAACAGACTAGCATGGCATCTTGATAACAAAATTTTTTTAACACCCTATCAAAGTGGCTTCCGACAATTGATAATCTAATATCTTTTGAAAGTGATGTACATAATGCATTTTTGAATGACCAAAAACTAATCGCTATATTCTTCGATTTAAATAAGGCTTTTGATACAACCTGGAAATACAATATTTTAAAAACACTGCAAACATGGGAAGTACAAGGAAACATGCTAGCGTTCATAAATAATTTTCTCAACAACAGAACTATGCAAGTCAGATCAAATGGCCACATCTCAACTACAAGACCTCTCAAAAATGGCATTCCTCAAGGATCTATTTTGAGTCCCACACTTTTTCTCACTGCAATTAACAGCATAGCCGAAATGATAAAACCTCCCATCAAAATTTGCATTTATGCAGATGACCTCATCATTTATACAAGAAGTAGAAGCACAAAGTTTGCCTCCACTTTACTTCAAGATTGCCTCCATCAAATCGCAAACTGGTCTCAAAAAACAGGATTCCAATTTTCAAGCGAAAAGACACACTACATGATTTTTGACAGACGAAAAGACAACTATAATTTTAATCTGTTTTTATATAGAACTCCACTAACGCGGGTAGAAAAAGTGAATTTTCTTGGTCTTACTTTAGATTGTTCTCTCAAATGGAAAACACACATAGAAGTCCTTCAACAGTCATGCCAATCCCGAATAAATCTATTAAAAATTCTATCAAACCGAACATGGGGAGCTAGTGCAATCACCCTATTGAACCTATACAAATCACTGATAAGAAGTAAATTAGATTACGGTTCCATTTGCTACGAACCTGCTAAAAAAACATTATTAAAAAAATTAGATGTCATTCAAACTACCTCACTGAGATGTGTATTGGGCACTTTCAGAACCAGCCCAACCAGCAGTCTCCTAGTCATTGCAAACGAGCTCCCACTGTACTTACGTCGACAATTCCTTTCCTCAAACTATACCGCAAAAATTTCTGCTTATCCCAACAATAATGCATTCCAAATCATTTTCCCAACAAACCCCCCTCCCGACGAAATATACGACTCCAAGCCAACTAAAAATCTCCCTTTTAGAGGGAGAGTGAGACGAACTAACTACGAATTTGAACAATTTAAATTATCGCTCCAATGAAACTCTAACCTTTCCCCCTGGATGTCTCAGAAGCCAGATACGTCCCTCACTCAAAATCCAAAAAATTCAGCTAACCCCTGTCTCCTACAAAACCTCCAGGGAAATTATATCAAAATACCCCAAACCCTGCAAATCTATACAGATGCTTCAAAAAATCACAATGGAATTGCAGCAGCTTACATCTGCGAAAATAACAAATCTGCCATCCGACTACCGAATTAATGTAGAATATTCACGGCAGAAACCACTGCAATTCTGGAAGCCATAAAAATGTGCAAAGACTCTACAGCAACCAAGTCTCATTTCTGTGGGTTCCATCTCACTCTGGTATAAAAAGAAACGAAGAAGTCGATCAATTAGCAGTAGCTACAACATCTAAACAAGAAGCACCTTACATTCAAAAAATTCCCTACATTGACCATACAAATCCAATCAAAAAACATATACTCAATGCTTGGCAAGTAATATGGAATCATACGACATCCAAACTGAAAGAAGTTAAGCCACAAGTCGATTTAGTTCTATCAATACCAGAAAAACGAAGAGACCAAGTTGTCTTAACCCGACTGCGAATAGGTCATACACTCCTTACACATCAATATCTCCTCAACAAAGAACCAGCACCAGAATGTATACATTGCCATGTGTCTCTTACTGTAAAACATATCATCTTAGAGTGTCCTGAATATTCTAGATATAGAAGACAGAATAAATTAAGTGCGGTATTCAAGGATGTGCTCACCAAAAACACAAGTGCTTTGATTAAATATCTCAAAGACATTAATTTGTATAACAAAATTTAAAAATTATTCTATAACACAAATACATCACATACTACTTGTGTAAGTCCTCCTGCTAATAACTCTTAGTAGTTGATGCGGGCATGTTTGTACCAAATAAAAAAAAAAGAACTGGAAAATATGATGGAAGAAAAACGCGTCCTATAAAGATTATCTTGGAATCAAATGAGGCTGTATTAAATATTCTAAAAAACCGTAAAAAATTACTGAGAAAATTCCCTCTATCAAAATATTCGCAGATTCGCAAACAGTAAAACAGCGTGAGTATTATAAACAGTTAAAATCTAAGTTAAATGAATTAGTTGCTGCTGGTGATAATTCAAAAATTCTTAAATATGTGAATGGCGTTCCCAAGATAGTAAATGAAGATCTCTCAAAAAACTAAATACTAAAGTTAGCAAAAAGGAGTCTTCGTCAATTGAATATAATTCAGATATTATTTACCTAAATATTCAAAGTTTGGTGGCACACAAAACTCAATTGATAGCTGACATTGTTTGTTACCATCCTGCCATTATCTTGCTAAGCGAAATAGAACTACAAGGAAAATAGAGAATTTTGAACTTGAAATATCTATTCACTCATAAGATGTGATTCTAACTCAAGACACACAGGAGGAGTGATTATGTATATTAGAAGCGATATACACTTTCCTAACGTTAAAACTTATGTTCACAATGAAAATTATTGGTGCAGATTTATATCTGTAAGTTATGGTGGTGCTAAATGGGTAATAGGAAACCTTTATCATTCACCTAGTGGTAGCCATGCAGCGTTGCTTGATCAATTGGAGGTAATATGTGAGGAGGTATTGTGTAAGAATTCTCGAGTGATTTTAACGGGTGATTTCAACTTAGATTTTTTGTCAAACGAGTTTTATGTAAAAAAAATTAAAGATATTTTTAATGCTCAGGGAATATGTCAGAAAGTGAAAACATATACAAGAATTACTAATACCAGTAAAAATTTTAATAGATTATGTACTAACAAATGTTGACTATTTACTAGTTAATGTATTAGATGACCCCAAATTCACTGATCATTCTGTAATAACTGTTAAATGTTTTCAGGTAGATATATCTATCATTACAATGAAATGTACTAGAATGGTTAGAAAATTAACTGATGAAAACTTATTTACCATAAATTTGAATTTAATTGATAGTCAATTTTTACTTAATAGTACTAACGTTAACGATATTTATAATAATATTAAATGTGTTTTTCAAACAGTTGTTAATGAGATTGCACCCATAAAAGGAATAACATATTGTGAGAACTATTTACCTTGGTATGATGGTGATATAAAAAAACTAAGTAAAGATAGAGATGTTGCATATGAAACATTTAAAAGTAACTCCAATAATATTAACTGGGAAAGCTATAAACAAAAACGTAATGCTGTTGTTAATTTGATTAAGGAAAAAAAATAATTTCTATTATAATCATATTGATAAAAATGTGGAAAACGTTGAAGAAATTAATCAATCCGAAACAACTTAATAATAACTTCTCTAACGGTGTTCAATTCGAGAATAATGGCCAGGTTGCTTTTGTGAGGGATGCTAGTGGGCTTTCTGAACATTTTAATAACCTCTTCGTTAATGGTATTGATGATATGGTGTCTAGTATTGGAGCTTTACGCTGCTACAAAGGAAAGAGCACTAAAAAATCGTACCACAAGACTTTTAAACAAATTAAAACACCAGCATAACCCAATTGACCCGACAATCTAAGCATCTCTTCGGATAACCTTACAGATACAGAATCTAACCACAGTTCACAGAACGAATACTAACTCTTTAATCCCTACACCTTTTATAACCCTTCCATTTTCAAATTATTACAATGGAACTGTGATGGATTCTTTCCACGATTAGAGAGAATCCAACATTTAATATCAAATCTACACCAGACATTGTATGCCTTCAGGAAACCAATTCGAAAAAATCCAAACTTCCCCTATTGAAAAATTTTGAGGGATATCATAATATCAGAACCAATTGCCTAAGAGCTAGTGGTGGTATCTCAATATTTGTCTCCTCTGACTTTTTTTCTGTCCACCTCCCGCTTTCCTCTGAATTAGAAGCCATAGCCATAACCTGTTGGTGTCCCGATAAACTCACTATTTGTAGTCTTTATGTCTCACCAGATCACCCTCTTGAAGAGGAAGAGCTTGTTAATCTCATATTCGAACTTCCGCAACCCTACATTCTCGTAGGAGATTTCAATGCTCACAATACAATATGGGGTTCCAGTCATACATTTGGTAAAGGAAAGATTGTTGAAAACGTTATAAATTGCACAGGTATTTGTAGCTTGAACACCGGTTCCAACACCCACTTTAACATTTCATCTGGCTCCTTTTCTAAAATCGATCTTAGTTTTAATGACCCCAAGCTAGCTCCCTCATTAACATGGTTTACTGAAGATGACCTTCACGACAGTAATCATTTTCCCATCTTTATAACTAACACCGATAATTCAAATGACCGAGCTCTAACAAAAAGTTACTGGCGTCTAAAATATGCTAATTGGCCTGAATATATTACTGAAACTGAACAATCCATACCCAATCTCTCTTTTACTAACAATATTGATGAGTCTGCTACCTTGTTCGCAAATACTATTCGACTTGCTGCGGAGGCTCACATTGGGAAATCAGTCATCTCCCCTTCACAAAAAACTGTTCCATGGTGTAACTCATCATGCAAAAATGTGGCTCAGCAGCAAAAAACTGCACTAAAATTATTCCGCAGTAACAAAACTCAAGAAAACCTCTTCAATATCAAAAGAGCAAGAGCAAAAGCCAGATACACTATAAAACTAAGTAAAAAATCTTCCTGGCGAAATTTCGTCTCTTCCGTAAATGAAAACACTAACCCCAATCAAGTGTGGAAAAAATTCGGACAAATCCAGGGTAAAAAAAGTAATATAAAAATCACCAGTCTATTTCACAACCAAACCAATGTCACTGATAGTCAAGATATTGCCAAGGTCCTAGCTGAAAACTATGCAGCGAAGTTTTGCAGTAAACCTAGTCCTATTTTATCGAAGTCGCTTCCCCAACCACCTTTGCCTTGCTCATCCTCTTCCATTCCAGATATTGATACGCTCAACTGTCCACTCACGTTTCCAGAATTAAAATTTGCTCTAAAATCCTGTAAAAGCAATGCTTCTGGCCCAGATGATCTCCCCTATATATTTTTCAAAAAACTTTCTTTTCCAAGTCTTCAAAAACTCCTAGAAATGTATAATATTATCTGGCTATCCCAAAAATTCCCAAACGAATGGCGGTCCTCCTTCATAATACCATTTCAGAAAGCCTGATCAACCTGCTACTTCTCCTAATTCTTACAGACCTATATCGCTAACATGTACCTTGTGTAAAATACTAGAGAAAATAATTAACAAACGCCTCGTTTGGTTCCTTGACAAATACAACATTATACCAAAAGAAATATGAGGCTTTCGACGTCATAAATCTACCCTCGATAATCTTGTTCTGCTACAAAATGACATTGCCAACTCAATAAATAATAAATATGAAGTTATCGCCGCCATCTTTGATATCGAAGGAGCTTTTGACAGAATTAGTCGTCAAGCCATAATCTCTAAACTATATCAATACCATATCAACGGAAATATATTTTATTTTATACAAAACTTTCTAACTCAAAGGTCCTTTAGGGTTTCTGTAAACGGCCATTTTTCATCTTTGTACATCCAGACCGATGGTGCTCCTTAAGGATCAGTCTTAAGCACAACTCTATTCAACTTAGCAATAAGTGATCTGTGCCATTACTTACCTTCTCCCACCAAATATGTAGCTTACGCTGACGATTTAATACTATACTGTCATGGTCGTTCAGCAACCACTAGCTCCAAAATTCTACAAACCGCGGTAAATCTCTTACTTACACGGACACGTTCAATAGGATTAACCTTATCTTCAACAAAATCATTAAATTTGGCAGGCGACCTCAATCTCCTATCTCCCACATATTTATTAATGATTCCCCCCTCCCAGTGGTTAATCACTGCAAAATACTAGGTATGACATTTGATTCTCGCCTCTCTTGGAAACAGCATATTCTTGAAAGACAAGGTATCTGTTACAAACGATTAAATATAATTAAAACCCTATCTCATTATCAGTGGGGTGCGGACGAGAGATCCCTACTGGAAATTTATAAAGCACTCATTCGCTCCAAATTAGATTATGGCTGCATCGTTTACATGTCAGCTTCTAAGGCAGATCTAGGATCACTAAATCCTATTCATAATACGGCCCTGCGACTTTGCTTAGGCGCTTTCCGTTGCAGCCCATCTGAAAGTCTCTACTGCGAAGCTGATGAACCCCTACTATGGATTAGACGACAATATCTGCTTCTATCCTACGCAGCCTCAGTCTCATCTAACCCTCTAAATCCTGTCTATTCTCTGTTCACATCAACTGCCAGCCATCTTAACAACCCTTCACCAATAATTAAACCTATCGCTCCTATATTATCCTCAGTAACAAATAACATTAACCTCTCACTCACAAACCCCATTCCTTTTTCTCCAACCCCTTCCTGGATTATGCACCCTCCTCAGGTCAATACTTATTTATCCAAATTCAATAAACACGAAACACCTAAAAAGCTCATGATTAAATATTTTTATGAAATCATTCATAACAATCACTACGACTTTGTATTATACTCCGATGCTTCCAAAAGTGATACTGGCGTTGGCTGCTCAGTCACCACAGCAAACAATCTCATCAGCACTCTCCTAATCCCCCCTTTATGCAGTGTGCATACTGGAGAATTGTATAGTATTCTACAAGCTTTTAAGCACATCACTCGTTCCAATAAAAAATTTGCCATTTGTACAGACTCTCTAGCGTCTATATATCCAAGAATTATTCACTGAACATCCCATTGTCCAAGATATTCATCACTCTTATCACCACCTTTATTCTCTAAACACCACAGTCACCATTATATGGATACCATCACATATTGGTATACCTGGAAATGAACTGGCCGATCAGCATACCAAAACAGCGTCAACTACAGCCACAATAACTTCTCATATCCAAATTTGCAAGGATGTTAAAGCATAAGCAAAAAGAATCGTCAGATATATATGGCAAACTCACTGGAACTCCACCAAGACTTCCCTACTATCTATCCAGCCTGTTCTCAACACACCTCTGAATACTGACCCCACTGGACTCTCTAGGCAAGAATTATCAATATTACGTAGACTTCGAATAGATCACACCAAACTTACACACAGCTACTTAATGACCTCAAGCATCAGACCTTCCTGCCAAAGCTGCCAGTTCCCACTTACTGTTAAACACATTCTGGTTGATTGTCACCAATTTAGCACAAGAAGACGACAACATAATCTTAAATCCCAGCTGCAAGACATCTTAGGGGACCCAAACCAAATTGAGTCTACACTGAAATTCTTAAAAGATATATCACTATATCATAAACTTTAAACTATGTTTTTTAACTATCTGTAATAACTACTGTTTTTTATAATCGCACCTGTGCAAGTGGCCATAGTTGCCGAGCACGTTAATTGAATAAAAAAAAATTGTTTATTATTTGTTAACCAGTCTGGTTTTAGATCCAAGCATTCATGTGAATCAGCTATTCAGCTGACTGTCACTGAGTGGAAAAATAACATTAGCAAACATTTGTATACTATAGCAGTATCATTGGATCTAAGACGAGCATTTGAGACTGTTAATAGAGCAATACTGCTTAAAAAATTGGAGCGATATGGTATGAAGGGTAAAGTGTGTAATTGGATTAATGGATACCTAACAAATAGAAAACTCTTCTTAATGTATGTAAATGACATGGATAAGTGTGTTAAATGTGACTATATTCATATTTTTGCTGACGACACTTTAATTTCAGTTAGTGATGTAAATTTAGACAAAGCTATATCAAAAATGAATAATGTTTTAAGGAGTAAGCATACCTATTTAAAAATGAATAAATTAAAGCTAAATGTGAATAAAAGCAAAGTTATGATAATTACTACACCACATAAATACAAACAAATAAATATTGATCACAATAATGTCAACATAGATAATTAAAAAATTGAGATCGTAAAAGAGTTTAAATATCTAGGATTTATGTTAGATAATATCTTGTCATTTAATAGTCATTTTGAATATATTAGGAAGAAAATTTTGAAAAAGCTATATTTTTTTTAAATTTTGTCACAACACTTAAGCTTAAATTCAAGAATTACTGTATACAAAACCATCCTTCAACCTCATTTTGAATATTGTCCAACATTGCTATTCTTCCTTGATTTAAATGAGATGTGTCAATTACAAACGTTACAAAATCGAGCAATGAGAGTTATTTTGAGGTGTAGTAGAATCACTTCTGTATCACTGATGCTCCAAACTTTGCAGTTGTTTACTGTTAAGAGACCGTTGAAATACTTGACTATGGTTTATATTTACAAAATGCTACACAATTTATTGCCGATATATTTTAGTAAATTTATCGTATTTGCTAATCAAATTCACATATATGATACTTGAAACCAGAATAATTTATATGTAAATACTCAAAGTAGTACATATAATGTGAAAACTTTATTCTTTAAATTTATTACTTACAATAATTTACCGAATAATATCGAAAATTCAAAAAGTCTTTCTGAATTCAAAAGACATTCTAGTTCATTTGTGTATGTGCTGAATTGCGCTGTTTTGCAATGTGTTTTAATATTTTGAATCAGTTCTTTTCAGTACCTTCAACGTTATTATAAACTAATTATTATGTCACATTTGTATTAGTGTATACTTAGTGTGCAAGTTGTATTTAACTACGATATTGTAATTCTTTTTTTAAATTTTTATGTATATTAGGGTTTCCTAAATAAAGTTTCTTATTATTATTAAAATAATAGATTACAATTTCCTTTATTAAAAAACTCTACATTTTACCGAATTGATTCGTAAAAAAAATGTTGATTTTAGCAAAACACAATGCTATTCACCTGTATGCAACTAACATGAAACGAAATATTATATAGATATTTGAATTATAAAGGTAAAATCACGATTTAGTTGAAAGAGTTGCAGAAGTAGAACGTGAACTGGGCATAATAATAGTCAGTTGTGGGTAAATTAACCAGATATTTCACTTGAATATATCGAGATTCTACTAAAATAATAAGAATTATAATTTATGAATACAGGGTGGCTCGAGAATGTTTAATGGTAAAATCAAACCGTGACAGCCTAGTACACAATTAGCAACAGCTATTCATGGTAAAAAATTGAAAGGAAAGGCTGCACCTATTCCTGAGGATAGCGTTCGTCAAGACGGCTACTATCATTACCCATTGTAGGACGATGAGAGACAGAGATGCAAATACCCTGAGTGTTTAAGAAATCCTTTATTCAATGTGAGAAATGTAGAATGACTTTGTGTCTTAATAGGAACAGAAGCTGTTTTTATAAATTTCACACCAGATGAAATATGTTAAGTTCATTTTACATACTGTCCCTTATTTGGTACGAGCCAATTTTTTTCTTTTTTGTTGAAAAAACATTGTATTTTATTTTTTCAAATATTTTTCTGATGAAATGTATACCTTTTGCATACTTCACCAACACGACTCATGTTGTACGAGAGCGGTTTGATATTAAAGCTACCTAGCGCTAGATCGCAGCACAAACACATTTTCTGTCTGTAAGGAACTTTTGTGTTTCTTGGAAAATGGAAAAAAGTGAATTTCGTGTATTGATTAAACACTATTATTTGAAAGGAAAAACGGCGAAAGAGACAAAAGAAAAGCTTGATAAACATTACGGCGAATCTGCTCCGTCAGATTATATGGTAAAATATTGGATTGCTGAATTTAAACGGGGCCGAACAAGCACTGCAACAATACCATCAACAGGAAGGCCAAAAGAGGTGGTTACTGAAGAAAATCCTCGATATCGTTATAAATGATCGCCGGGTCAAAATACGTGAGATTGCTGAAATGGTAAACATATCATATGAATGTGTGTTCAACATTTTACATGAACATTTGCATGTGAAAAAGCTATCGGCAAGATGGGTGCCGCGTTTGCTCAGTATTGAACAAAAACGAGTTCGACAGATCACTTCACAGCGGTGTTTGGACATGATAAAGCATAATCCTGCTGATTTTTGGCGTAGGTTAATAACTGTTGATGAAACGTGGGTCCACCACTACACACCTGAAACCAAAAATCAATCGAAGCAATGGGTGGAAGCTGGTGGAAGTGCTCCGAAGAAGGCGAAGACAGCGAAATCAGCTGGCAAGGTTATGGCCACTGTATTTTGGGATGCACACGGAATATTGCTCATCGATTATCTTGAAAAGAGATCCACAATCACAGGAGACTATTATCGTACATTATTGGATCAATTGGTTGATGCAATCAAGGAAAAACGACCACATTTAAACAAGAAAAAAGTGCTCTTTCTTCAAGACAACGCACCGGTTCACACAGCATTAGATACGATGCTAAAACTACGAGAAATTCACTTCGACTACCGAAACTAATGCGTATTTTGAGGGGTTCCCAAAATCGTATTATTCAGATGGTATAAAAAAGTTGGAAAATCGTCTTACTAAGTGTATTGAGCTAAAAGGAGACTATGTTGAGAAATAAATGGTTTTTGAAAAAAAAAATGTTTTTTTCCTATTTAGGTAGCTTCAATATCAATCCGCCCTCGTATGTTTCAGTATCAAGTATCAACAATATTTAATAGTTATAACTGACAGGATAGTTGAAGTGATATAACCGTACTAAATGTAGTCAGGTTATAAGAAACAGTCGTTTTCATCGGCGATATAGAAGGATGCACCCCGGTACACTCTGTATAATATTAAAAACGCCCTACAATAGTACTTCACAGAATAGGTAAAAGTAATTCATTTTATTAAAAAAATAGCCCTTCTTGATCTCCCTACACTTTAGTGTCTTTCACCGGCGAAAGGTTAAATTGAACGATTTTTTAAGGGACGAAACTGACAATTTTTGTTACCTAAGCCAACCCTCCACAATCAGTAACCGCTGTAGCCTATGATCTTTACTTTTATCAAAATTCCTCGAGTTGCTGTTTGTTTTCAATTTAAATAAATTGATTCGATCAACTAAAGACTAAGGGAAGTTGAAAAATGTTTATTTTGAGTTATATTTTTGTGATTAGTAAGTTTATGCACATTCTACAAAAAAAAATATGTTGAGTTGTAAAAATTCAGTAAAGAGAATTTATTTAATTTCTCTATTCCGAATTAAGCTTTCAACGAGTAAACACATATAGTCTCGTTTTCTGCATTTTTTGGTAAATATCATTGAAAACGTGTTAGTTTTATGTGTATTGTTTTTACAGGTGGTAAGTCGCTTTATATCTACCGTATAGTAACGACTGAATAATAGGCCAGTCCATCTGGCCAATTTCCACTTAATATTTTGGTATCCAAAATATTAAAAACCAAAAATGTCAACCACAATAAACCAACCACAACCAGCTGGACCTAGCTTCGCAGCAGTTACTAAAAATTCAGTAAAGAAACCGCAAGCACCTACATCATTCCCAAGCAGAAATCAAGCTATAGTCATGAACGCTCTCCCAGACGTCGTCCTTTTTGACTACATTAAGGCAATCGGCGAAATTGTAACACCGAAAGGGATTACCTTTGCATTACGCATTTCCGATCACCGTATATGTATAATCTATCTTCTGTATCCGTTATAGATAATCATCCTTCTGTTACCATAAAACAACAAATCATACTAATTCGTAGACTTATCACACCAGCTAAAAGATTACTACTCTCCAATGTTTGTCCCTAACTCTCTTATCGAACAGGCACTTAAAAATGAACTTGGGCTGCAGCTCGCCTCTCCAATTTCCTTCATTCGATGTGGCTCCCCAGAAGATGAATATGCACACATTTTCAGTTTCCGACGATCTATTTATGTTATACCTGAAAATGAACCTTTTGAAATACAAATTTCAATTGTAATCCTACATGAAAATACGAACTATAGAATCTTCATTACTTCAGACAAACTTGAATGCTTCCTCTGTAAGCAGCCTGGACACACCGCAGATTCCTGCCCAAATCCGCAAGATATAACCTGCAACCCCCCTACACCTTCTACCCTCAGACACGAAAGTCAAGACATATCGTCTGACATATCACCTCCTCAACATTCCTCATCCGAGGAGCATCCTGCCGATAATACCTCTTCCATTTCAAAAAAAACTACAGAACAACCCCAAATTTCAGATGGTTTAACACCCAACTTTGGCATTAAGAGGACACACTCCACTGACACCAGCCTCGAATGACCTCCTATACAAATTACTACCATTCCTACAATTCTCGACCTTGAAAATACTCCATCCCCCTCAACTGCTGCTTTTATAACACCAATTTCAGCTCTTAAGAAAAAATCCAAAACTGAAAACAAAGACGTTTGGAAGATAAGTCCCTCTAATCAAGCCAAAATAGAAGAATTAATTGGTACCGATTCTAAAAAATTCTCTCTATCGTCCATACAGTTATAAGCTTTCCTGGAAAATTCTTTTGGCGGTAGTGATCCTTTGAAAGAAGCCCATAGCTTTACCACTAATATTAAATCACTCATTGAAGACCTTTCAGAAATATACCAAATCTGATAGATCTCTTAAAAATCGAATTACTAGATTGCAAAAAAAATTAAAACGCGCAATAAACCCCAATGATGCTGTCGAACTTGCAAGCCTATCGTCCATCAATTCAAACGACTCCAATCAGGAAGGTTCCGATTTATTTTAATATATCTTTCATCCAACACATTTTCAACATTTTTTATTAATATTCTAAATTTTAAAATTCAGTACTTTACAATGGTACTGCGACGGATATTATCCGCGCCTAGAACAAATTCAGCATCTAACCACAATTTACCGCCCAGATTTCCTCTGTCTACAGGAGACCAATTTTAAAACAACTAATATCCCACGAAGTAAATCTTTTGAAGGGTACTACCATTATACTAGAAATAACTGCAAAAGAGCCAGCGGGGGTGCATAAATATTCGCCTCCAACGAAATGTATTCAGAACTACTTCCTCTGACAACAAACCTGGAGGCAGTCGCAATAACGACATACTGCCCCAACAAGCTAACCATATGCTCCATCTATATTCCTCCAGATCATCCTCTAAAAGAAGATGAGCTTCTTGAACTAATATATCAACTCCCCCAGCCGTTTATCCTCACAGGAGACTTTAACGCTCACAACAGCATGTGGGGTTCACAAAAGACATTTGGACGCGGAAAGGTAGTCGAAAATACATTGAACTATACAAACTCTTGCCTACTCAATACAGGGTGTAATACACACTTTAATATTTCCTCCGGTACCTTTTTGCCATAGACCTAAGCATAAGTGATCCCAAATCTGCCCCTTTTATGTCTTGGAAAACAGCTGATGGACTTTATGATAGTAATCACTACCCAATAATTATATCAGACAATCAGAATGAAGCAGTTTCCGAAAAGTTCTGGGTGCCTCAAAAAAGCAAACTGGTCTGAGTATTCCACGACAGTTGACACCCTTTTACTTACACATGATGCTTACGCTTTCAACAATGTTGATGATTTGATAAAATCAATATCAGATTCAGTTCTCTCCGCTGCGAAGACCCACATTGGAAAAATGTTTTTTTTTGCCCAATCATAGGGCAGTTCTTTGGTGGAACTCCTCTTGTGATGACGCAATACGCCAATCCAAAAGAGCTCGGAACCAATATTTGAAAAACAAAAGTACAGACAATCTTATTAGCTACAAAAGACTCAAGGCTAAATACATAGTAAAACAGAGTAAGAAATCATCTTGGAAGAATTATGTATCAACCATAAACGAAAATTCCAACCCCAGTCAACTATGGAAGAAAATCCGACAAATTCAAGGGCACAAAACAAATAACAAAATTACCCGTCTCATTTTAAACGGCTCGGGTTTTGGATCACTTGAACATATTTCAAATATTCTTGCAAGTCACTTCCAAGCGAAATCCAGGAATCACACAATTGTCAATACTTCACCTTCTCAAGAAACTCCTTCTAGTAACATTCTACTATCCGAAGATGTCAAGCACATTAATTCTCCTTTCACCATAAGCGAACTAACAACTGCCTTAGCCAAATGCAAACTGCTGGTCCTGATGATATTCCCTATAGTTTCCTAAAATAATTATCCATGTATAGCCTCACTAAGCTTCTGAATGTATACAATTTCATATGGATGTCACGAAAGTTCCCTTCTCAATGGCGCAAGTCGATAGTTATTCCGGTACTTAAACCAAATCAGTCACCTATCTTTCCGCAATCTTACAGACTGATTTCACTTACATGCACTATGTGCAAATTAATGGAAAAGATTGATCAATAGGCGTCTTCTATGGTTTTTTGAAAAACATTGTATCATCCCAAAGGAACAATCTGGCTTCCAACCAGAGATAATCTTGTACTACTACAAGCCCACATTTCTAGCGCAATTAATAACAGACAAGATGTAATAGCCACTATCTTCGACATATATGGAGCATTTGATAACATCTCTAGAAAGGCAATTCTCGAAAAACTCCTCTTCCTCTTCATATACCCATCATGATGGAGTTCCCCAAGGCTCAGTTTTAAGTACAGCCTTGTCCATCCTCACCATTAACAAGTTATGCGACAATCTTCCTTCCACTGTTAAATGCTCTCTATACGCAGATGACCTAATAATGTACTGACATGGCAAACCCAATGCCTCTACTTCCAAAATACTTCAGCTAGCAGTAAATGCCCTACAAACCAAAATTGCCACTCTAGGAGTTACCCTCTCACATACCAAATCGAAAGTTATTAGATTCAGTAGGAGAGCGCAAACTTATATCCCTAGTATCACAGTCAACAACTTTCAATTACCTGTTGTGGATGAGTGTAAAATCCTGGGAATGTTATTCGACTCTAAATTATCCTGGAGACAACATATACAGGAAATTAAAGGAATATGTCTTAACCGACTAAATATTATTAAAACACTCTCACATTATCATTGGGGCGCAGATGAATCTACCTTGCTAAAAGTATATAGAACCCTCATTCGTTACAAAATAGATTATGGAAGTTTCATTTACATGTCTGCAACAAAAACTATTTTACGTTCCCTCAACAAAGTACATAATACCGCCACCCGCTTATGCCTGGGAGCGTTTCGGTCAAGCCCAGCTGAAAGTCTCTATTGTGAAGCAAATGAACCCCCTCTATGGCTCAGACGACAACAACTCCTTCTCAACTACATTGCCGCGATTTCCTCCAATCCAGTATATCCTATATTAACATCATACCAACTTCATAACAACCCTCCATATAATTTTATTATACGTTCTATTCCTCAACTTATACAACCTCTAATTCAAGACGTAACCCTTTCACATACTCGAACCCGCCCACTCTCCAACACTCCTCCATGGACCAAATTTCTCCCACAATACGATCTCTCCCTCTGCAAATTTAACAACGATGAAACCAATAGAGATGTTATTCGATCTGCTTTCCTCGAGTTGCTATATTTTAAAGAATATAACTAGGTCATACATACGGACGCATCCAAGACAGAAGTAGGAGTTGGGTGTTCCATAACCACAGTACATGGATCGATCGGAACCTACAAAATACCCTCTATTTGTAGCGTCCACACGGGTGAGCTATATGCTATCCTACAAGCCTTCAAACATGTCCAACAACTTGCAAATACACACATAGCCATATGCACAGACTCATTATCATCCATCCATTCCATTAAGAATACGTTTACTAACCACCCCCTTGTCCAAGATATACACGACATATATCAACAACTAAAAAGACAAAATACAACAGTTACAATAACATGGGTCCCTTCCCATGTTGGGATTATTGGGAATGAAAAAGCCGATTGCCTTGCCAAAGAAGCTGCCTCTACTGCTACTGCCACGGTGAATCTTCAGCTTTGTAATGACTTAAAAGCTAGGCTGAAAAAAATCATTCGTTACAACTGGCAAATTCACGGGATTCAAATTATGTGTTCACTGCGTGAAATTCAACCAATATTGAATCGGTTTACCTGTCGCGATCTATCTAGGAAAAATATGGTTGTCATTCGAAGATTACGTATAGGTCATACTAGACTTACGCATGGTTACCTAATGACATCGTCACCTCAGCCGAACTGTCAGTATTGCCACGTAAAGCTCTGCATCAATCATATCCTCGTTGAATGTCCATCTTCGCCACAAGACGCCTACAACTAGGAATACATACAAACTACACGGAGATCCTAAATAGTGATAATCAAGTGCGCAAAGTGATCAAGTTCCTAGAGGAAGAACAACTTATTAACAGAATATAATCAAAAAAAATTCCATTTAAATAACATATCATGTAATCCCATATTCCTGTTAATTTTAAGCTTTTAAGCTATTAGTTTTGATTTACATTATGTAGTGTAACTTTGTCTGTATTGTACCTCGTGCTAATGGCCATAGCTGTCTTATGCACGTTAATTTAAATAAAAAAATTCTCCCTTTTTATTCAATTCTAGGATTTCCTTTGCTGAGCTTTGATCACTCGAATATAGTTTTGATTAGAAAGAAAAGGCATGATAAAACGATCGATTTTTACTTTACTTCCATTGACAAAATAACAAACAAAAAATCGTTCTCACTTTCATTTATTCATCATTAAAAATTCAATTATTAACAGATTGAGAAGCAATTGCCCAACATTTCAAGTAGTTAAAAGCAGCTTCTTCTGGAGTAGCTCCGTTTCGTTTACCGCAGTCTTTGATTTTGGTTTTTAAATTTTCATCTTTGATAGCCTGCAAGTCTCTTAAAAATACTTCTTCATCGATATCACCGTTATCTTTTTGTATCCCAATTTTCTTATTGACGCAAAATATTTTTTCTCCCAATTTTACTTTGTCGGCGTCTTCCTTCAAAACTAGGTTTTTCAAATTATTCTCTCCTTGATATTCCGGAGCACAGGCCTTGGCAGCTGCTCTTACTTCTTCTAATCGACTACTAGCAGCCTAAAATAATTTTTAATATTAATTTCACAGTACAAAAATTGAAGATCTTGGAATCGAAGTCACTAGGAGTAAAGTTATGTAATTATAATACACAGTGTGATATAAAAATTACCGAATGTACAAATTTACGAATATTTCGATTTTTGTAAATAATACTCAAATATCCTTTAGGGTTTCCCTTGATTACAGACGAATACAATTATAGGTGCACAAGATTTGGATAAACTAAATAAACTAATGAAAAAGTTGTCAGCTTTTCACTAGCTCTTGAAGATGTCATATTTTATAGAAATTATTGATGTTGTGACTTAAGCAACTGACAGCTACGAGTGTGAAGAAACAATAGGTTAAATTTGAAAAAAATCGTATTTCCTTTGTCTTTGATCTGACCCAAAAAAGTTACTTAGATTTTTTTAAAAACTTAACACGTTCTACAACTTTTGTATGATACACTTTTTCCTAAAACGTACATGATAACATTTATTTAAGAAAATTCACAAAGGAGGGTATGCTGTTGACAGGAATTTTTGGGCCTTTTCTGAAAAAAAAATTAAATGTTTATATATGAGTAATGTAGTAATACTTTTCTTTTTTTTTCAATCTAGAGCAGCAATTCTCAAAATTTCTTTCTCGCCGCCATAACAAGTTTATATCGTGGTTCCATAAGATCTTCATTGACAAATACTCCTGATCCCTTTAAACAATCCCTGGCTCTAAATACTTAATTTCTTTTTATATTTGACACAAACTCTACAATGACAGCGCTAGTTTTTTTATGATCAGGGTGAACTTTACCAATTCTGAAAACCCTATTTAGATCTGCTACCGAACACTCAATATTCATTGCATCATTTGTTAGCTTTAGTAATTTACTTATTAAATTTTCATCTGTTTTTTCTTTAATACCTACTATTCTGAGAGTACTCATTCGCAACTTCTGATTAAATTCGTCCATTATCGTGTTGAGCTTCATCGAGTAAATATCGTTAAAGCCATCAACACATTTTTTGCTAATTAGATTACGAGTTTTATCACCAATATGTGATAAGTAAACGAGTTTTTAATCTGTTGCAATATTTTTACAATTATAATTGGATTTTTATTATCCTAGTAATTATTAGTGAATTCCAGTGGTGTACCGTTAGAAAACTCTACTAGACTTAGGTGAGTTCCTTCTTAACCTCTTCTGCTCTGGAAGAGAGTCTGTACTACCTTTCTTTTCTCTTCTGTGTAGTGTACCCACAATAACTTACATTCAACAAACAACAACCCTATCACCAAATAAAAATCATATGTCGCTGCCGCACTCACCAAACCACCTCCTCCTACTTTTCCCAAAAGAGACCAAGCTATTGTTATGCACTCAATACCAAACGCTGTACTAAGTGAATATATTAAATCCATTGGTGAAATAGTTACTCCAAAAAATATCACATTTGCTTCTTGTTCGAATTTGTTTTCCAATTACCAAATTCTCCCGTGATTCTATTTCAATTTCCCCTGTATACTACAAGTCGCATATTATGCTCAAAACATATAACTAAATATATCCTTATTTTCAACAGTTAATATTTCTTTACATCACCAAAAAAGTCATTCTAAATTTACTAACACCTAAGAAAAACAGATAAATATCGTTTTCTGAAATTCCACTGAATATATCAAAGTCCCCGACATCTTATCGTTTCATAAAAACTCTCTTCCAAACTCTGTTATCTGTATCTACGAAACTGTTGAAAACCCCAAAAAAAAACATCTCCATACCTGCCAAATTCACTTGTTGTTCGAACGTTACGTTTTAAAATGCTCTTATCCCATTGGCTAGATTCTAATATTTTGTTCGTTCCTCGCACCTACGTCAGTCACCATATAAATACGCCATATACCCTACATTTTGCCTCTTTTCATCCTTGAACGTGGTACACACAGGTACTGAGTTTAGAAGAGCACCCGGCGTTTACATACCGGGAAAAAACATGTGTCTTTAAGGTTTAGTTATTTCATAAAACGTCATAGCATTCATCGCGTGAATATCAAGTGAATTCTTAATTGTCGACGCAAACAAATAAACTTATAAGTTCATGATAATATAAAATCTAAAGTGACATAAATGTTTCATTGCATCGTACAGTACATCATTTACATCATACCTAAAGTGAAAAATACCCATTTGGTCCTTCGAGTACATCGTATAACAACAAAGAAACTACATTCCCTCTAATTAACCCAAAGTAAAAAGGGTTAATTTAGCGCACTTCTCGTATTTCCAATAACAGAATTTGCATTTTCCTCTCTTCCACTCAAATTGTTGATCAACTTCTGAACAGTACATCATATATCACGGTTAACTCCACTGTCGCTCCTATTCTGAGACTAATCTCACCTTCTAAGAGAATACTGATCTCAAAGTATGCCTTTCCATTCCAAATACTCTAATTGAGAAATCTCTAAAAGATCTTGGTTTGCAACTTGCAGCTCCTATCACTTTTGTAAAATCTGGAACAATAGACGATCAATATGCTCATATCATGAGTTTTCGCAGGGTAACCTTCGTCACCCCCGATAAGGATGACTTTGAGTTACAAACCTCCTTACTAATTAATCACGAAAATACATCCTTTAGAATACTTATATCCACCGACAGACTTGAATGTGTTCTCTGTAAACTCACCGGACATACCGCCCTAAAGTCCCAACTGGTCCTGTCTCTCTCCTGTTGAATCTTTAACTACACTGATTAGCCCTACACCGATAGAACCTGAGCCCTCTCTAGATGATTTCTCTCTACCTCTTACAAAGAATCCTGAACCTCCAACTACCTCTTCTGCTACCTTCTCTCCAATAGCCAAAGGCCAAAAAAGAGGCCACTCTTCTACCGACAGCCCTCTTGACACTCCTCCAATACTGTCTCCCTCCATTACTTTATCAGCCTCACCCTTCTCATTACCTCCTTCTTTCACTGTACCACCCAAACCAATGCTAGTAATCCCTCAGATCATTCATTAGGACTTAACTGTGTTTCTGTTATCCAAAATCTCTACAAAGACAACCCATCTAACTTCACTCTTACCTCAACCCAACTAATCGCTTTTCTCGAAAATTCCTTTGGATGTCCTTACCCGCTACAGGAAGTACAAAAATTCTCCTCTGATATAGATGGTATACAAAAGGACTTAGCACAGCTTTACGCTCCTACAAAGGAAAGAGCACTAAAAAATCGTCTCACAAGACTTTTAAACAAATTAAAACACCAGCATAACCCAATTAATTTCCCCGACAACCTAAGCATCTCTTCGGATAACCTTACAGATACAGAATCTAACCACAGCTCACAGAACGAATACTAATTCTTTAATCCCTACATCTTTTATAACCCTTCTATTTTCAAATTATTCCTGTGATGGATTCTTTCCACGATTAGAGAGAATCCAACATTTAATATCAGAATCTACACCAGACATTGTATGCCTTCAGGAAACCAATGCGAAAAACTCCAAACTCACCTTATTGAAAAATTTTGAGGGATATCATAATATCAGAACCAATTGCCTAAGAGCTAGTGGTGGTACCTCAATATTTGTCTCCTATGACTTTTTTTCTGTCCACCTCCCGCTTTCCTCTGAATTAGAAGCCATAGCCATAACCTGTTGGTGTCCCGATAAACTCACTATTTGTAGTCTGTACGTTTCACCAGATCATCCTCTCAAAGAGGAAGAGCTTGTTAATCTCATATTTGAACTTCCGCAACCTTACATTCTCGTAGGAGATTTCAATGCTCACAATACAATATGGGTTTCCAGTCATACATTTGGTAAAGGAAAGATTGTTGAAGACGTTATAAATTGCACAGGTATTTGTATCTTGAACACTGGTTCCAACACCCATTTTAACATTTCATATGGCTCCTTTTCTAAAATCGATCTTAGTTTTTGTGACCCCAAACTAGCTCCCTCATTAACATGGTTTACTGAAGATGACCTTCACGACAGTAATCATTTTCCAATCCAATGACCAAGCTCTCACAAAAAGTTACTGGCGTCTAAAATATGCTAATTGGCCTGAATATAACACTCAAACTAAACAATCCATACCCAATCTCTCTTTTACTAACAATATTGATGAGTCTGTTACCTTGTACGCAAATACTATTCGACTTGCTGCGGAGGCTCACATTGGGAAAATCACTCATCTCTCCTTCACAAAAAACTGTTCCACGGTGGAACTCATCATGCAAACATGTAGTTCAGCAGCAAAAAACTGCACTGAAATTATTCCGCAGTAACAAAACTCAAGAAAAACTCATCAGTCTCAAAAGAGCAAGAGCAAAAGCCAGATACACTATAAAACTAAGTAAAAAATCTTCCTGGAGAAATTTCGTCTCTTCTGTAAATGAAAACACTAACCCCAATCAATTGTGGAAAAAAATCGGACAAATCCAGGGTAAGAAGAGTAATATAAAAATCACTTCACAACCAAACCAATATCACTGATAATCAAGATATTGCCAAGGTCCTAGCTGAAAGCTATGCAGCGAAGTTTTGCAATAAACTTAGTCCTATTTTATCGAAGTCACCTCCCCAACCACCTTTGCCTTTCTCATCCTCTTCCATTCAAGATATTGATACGCTCAACTCTCCACTTACGTTTCCAGAATTAAAATTTGCACTAAAATCTTGTAAAAACACTGCTTCTGGCCCAGATAATCTCCCCTATTTATTTTTCAAAAAACTTTCTTTTCCAAGTCTTCAAAAACTCCTAGAAATGTATAATATTATCTGGCTATCCCAAATGAATGGCGGTCCTCCTTAATAATACCATTAAAAAACCTGAACAACCTGCTACTTCTCCTAATTCTTACAGACCTACATCGCTCACATGTACCTTGTGTAAAATACTAGAGAAAATAATTAATAAACGCCTCGTTTGGTTCCTTGACAAATAGAACATTATACCAAAAGAACAATCAGGCTTTCGACGTCATAGATCTACCCTCGATAATCTTGTTTTGCTACAAAATGACATTGCCAACTCAATAAATAACAAATATGAAGTTATCGTCGCCATCTTTGATATTGAAGTAGCTTTTGATAGAATTAGTCGTCAAGCCAAAATCTCTAAACTAAATTAATATCATATCAACGGAAATATATTTTATTTTATACAAAGCTTTCTAACACAAAGGTCCTTTAGGGTTTCTGTAAACTGCCATTTTTCATCTTTGTACACCCAGACCGATGGTGCTCCTCAAGGATCAGTCTTAAGCCCAACTCTATTCAACTTAGCAATAAGTGATCTGTGCCATAACTTACCTTCTCCCACCAAATATGTAGCTTACGCTGACGATTTAATACTATACTGTCATGGTCGTTCAGCAACCGCTAGCTCAAAAATTCTACAAACCGCGGTAAATCTTTTACTTGCACCGACACGTTCTATAGGATTAACCTTATCTTTAACAAAATCAAAAATCGTTAAATTTGGCAGGCGACCTCAATCTCCCATCTCCCACATATTTATTAATGATTCCCCCCTCCCAGTGGTTAATCACTGCAAAATACTAGGTATGACATTTGATTCTCGCCTCTCTTGGAAACAGCATATTCTTGAAACAAAAGGTATCTGTTACAAACGATTAAATATAATTAAAACCCTATCTCATTATCACTGGGGTGCGGACGAGAGATCCCTTCTGAAAATTTATAAAGCACTCATTCACTCCAAATTAGATAAATTAGATTGTGGCTGCATCGTTTACATGTCAGCTTGTAATACAGATCTAGGATCCCTATATCCTATTCATAATACGGCCCTGCGACTTTGCTTAGGCGCTTTCCGTAGCAGCCCATCTGAAAGTCTCTACTGCGAAGCTGATGAACCCCCACTATGGATTAGACGACAACATCTGTTTCTATCCTACGCAGCCTAAGTCTCATCTAACCCTCTCAATCCTGTCTATTCTCTGTTCACATCAACCGCCAGTCCTCTTAACAACCCTTCACCAATAATTAAACCTATCGCTTTTATATTATCCTCATTAACAAATAACATTAACCTCTCACTCACTAACCCCATTCCTCTTTCTCCAACCCCTTCCTGGAATATGCACCCTCCTCAGGTCAATACTTATTTATCCAAATTTAATAAACAAGAAACACCTAAAAAGCTCATGATTAAATCTTTTTATGAAATCATTCATAACAATCACTAAGACTTTGTATTATACTCCGATGTTTCTAAAAGTGATACTGGCGTTGGCTGCTCAGTTACCACAGCAAACAATCTCATCAGCACTTCCCTAATCCCTCCTTTATGCAGTGTGCATACTGGCGAATTGTACAGAATTCTACAAGCTTTTAAGCACATCAACCGTTCCAATAAAAAAGTTGCCATTTGTACAGACTCTCTAGCGTCTATCCTATCTATCCAATAATTATTTACTGAACATCCCATTGTCCAAGAAATCCATCACTATTATCACCACATTTTTTCCCCAAACACCACAGTCACCATTATATGGATACCATCACACATTGGTATACCTGGAAATGAACTGGCCAAAACAGCGTCAACTACAACCACAATAACTTCTCATATCCAAATTTGCAAGAATGTTAAGGCAGAAGCAAAAAGAATCTTACACACAGCTACTTAATGACCTCAAGCATCAGACCTTCCTGCCAAAGCTGCCAGTGCCCACTTACTGTTAAACACATTCTGGTTGATTGTCATCAATTTAGCACAAGAAGACGACAACATAATCTTAAATCCCAGCTGCAAGACATCCTAGGGGACCCAAACCAAATCGAGTCTACACTGAAATTCTTAAAAGATATATCACTCTATCATAAACTTTAAATTATTTTTTTTAACTATCTGTAATAACTACTGTTTTCTGTAATCGCACCTGTGCAAATGGCCATAGTGGCCGAGCACGGGAATTGAATAAAAAAAAATTCGTCCAAAGTATCATTTACCAATGATATATGTTTTGTATTGTTATTGAGTTCTTCTAACTTGCTCATTTTTGTATCAATATTATTTAACGTTATCTCAACACTCGCAAATTGATTGCACAAAGTTCCTAACTTAGTTTCAATACTACTTATTAGCTTCGAGAAAACCTTAGTGACCACAGCTTCCAGAGTGGATTCGTCAACTAAACTTGAATGATCCGAAAAGTCTTAATACTTATCAAACCTTGTAAATTCAAGATTAATATTACAGTTTTCCACTTAGCACTTTTGAAAAACGCCGAAATACTGTAAATGTCCACTTTGCAGCTCACTAAATAACGTGTGTTCACAGCGCTACCATTACCTACATATTAATGTCAACGAGACGGTTTTTAGAAAACATCAAAAAGGAAAAAGAATTATCAAATGGCGCGTAGCCCATTTACAAATTGTATATTAGCAGTCATTGTCAAAACCAGCGATATTCAAAGGGAACGAAAAGCTTGAATATAATCTATAAGCATCGTAATCCTACTAGATTAATATATTGATTATGAATTATTAAAATATGCAAATAAGTAAGACAATATTAACAGATACGATCAAATATCCAAATAATACGATTAATATTGTTTAAATAATTAAATAAAAACCTACCAGAGTTGCTGCAATCAACACAGTAATAACTAGTACAGTCTTCATGGCGAATATACTTTAATTTGATAATATTTATCTGCACCACACGGCTTTTATATTATCCCATTAACCTTCTAGTAATAACCTCCCTTAACTTAAAAATTCTTCAAGACTAACAGCGATAATATTATGACCTATTGACCATTCCTTTTTTCATTAGATTCAATATTATGTATGTATAAAATTAAGCAAACAATGCACAATTTTATCGTTCTCATAACAAAATGAGGGTTTTGATTAATTATGAATATTATTGTAACATCATAACATATCTTTTATTAATAATAAATTGGTTGACTCTTTATTAACGAGTATTGAGGAAAGGAGAGATCGACGAGGGTAGGCAATACCTCCTATACAGGGTGTCGCAGACTAATTTATCCAGGCTATATCTCTTAAACGAATAGACATTTTCAAATGAGACAAAAACTGATCTATTCCATTTCTAATACACTTTAATATGGCGTGAAATAATCATCCCCTAAGTATTCATTCCTTAGTTACAACCACTAATTTTAAATTTTTGAATAGCACCCTGTACATTTTTTTTATAATATTAGATGTGGTCTTTCATCGTCTATTCAACACATTTTTCAAAAATAAAAACGGTTCGTAAGTAATCAAGATAATAACAATTTATTTTTTATTTTTGTTAAATTAATCAAAAAAGCCTTAAAGCTTAGAGGAACTATAAAAATAAATGTAATACAAATTTAATGAAAAAAATTAATAAAAATAACAATTAACTAATTAATATTATTTACATTAGATTTTCGAATTGTAGTCCACCTTGTGCAACACACATTTCGTATCGTGACAGAAGATTTCTTGTACATGTGGCTTGAATCATTGAAGGAGTAATTTGTCGAATTGCTTGTCTTATGTTTTCTTTTAATTCGTCTACATTTTGCGGTTTTGATTGATAAACAATATCTTCTATGACTCCCCAAAAGAAAGAGTCAAGAGGGGACAAATAAGGTGAACCCACATAATTTCTAGAGAGTTGTTTGCTATCCAGTGGTTATCGAAACCGTTTTGTAGGTAGTCGCTAACGATTCTCGCATTGTGTGGAGAGGTCCGTCTTGTTGCCACCACATTTCTTGACGTTTATTAAGAGGAATATCTTCTAGCAAATCGGGAAGTATGTTTTCTAAGAAATCTAAGTCTCGAACACCTGTTAGAGTGCCGTTAAAACAGTAAGGACCTATAACACGGCCATTAAATAAACCGCACCACACATTTATACCCCAAATATTTTGAAATCTTGTGTCCATCATCCAATGTGGGTTCACGGGAGACCAATAATTTGAATTATGACGGTTGACTACACCATTAGTGAAATCTAGCCTCATCTCTCCACAATATTTTTGATAAAACAAGTGGATCATCATTATTTTTTAACATCATTCTTGCAATAAAATCAAGACGTCTTTGGTAATCACCAGGTTGTAATCCTTGTACTAAGTGCACTTTAAAAGGATGGTAATTAAAATCTTTTAAAATTCTATGAACTGAACTGAACTGAAGATTTTGATCACATCTTACTTTGCGTTCAATTGTAGCTCGTTTATTATTTGGAAAATGTCCCTGTCTAAGTGAGCGTTCCAAATTCTTGGATGTTGCTTCACTTGGAATGTTTCGGTTTGGAAACCTTTCTTGATATAATTGTCGAGAAACTCTCTTAATTGAAATGTTATAAAATTGACTGTCTCGACCCTTACTTCGTGGAATATGCTCATATTAGTGTTTTTAAATGAAACTCACGGTCTCTAGTTCATTCCACAATATAATACAAGTTATTGAAAATTCTAAAAAAATGACAATTGTTTCCATAAATCAATATCATCGTCAGAATGATAGAAGTTCTGACGATGATATTGATTTATCGAAACAATTGTCAATTTCTTAGAATTTTCAATAACTTGTATTATATTGTGGAATTAACTAGAGACCGTGAGTTTCATTTAAGAACACTGAAATGTTATACACAATTACAACACGTATGATTATTATTGGTCTAATACTTTTATTCAAAACGTCAATAATAATAATTGTTGATCTGACAGGTCGAATCATGGCAACCTGGATTAAGGGCGATGTCCGAGACGTAAAATAACCGCAAAAGTTTTTCAATTATTGTGACTTTATGATAAGAGATTTTGTTGTGAATAGATAATAATGTATTTCTCTACGAAGCCAAAATTTAGAAAGACAAAAGATAGTGTTTAAAAAAATTAAATACCAAAAAATTTACAAAATGGTGTTCGAGGAGGCACGTATAATAGAAACATTTTTGTAATTGAAGTTTTTGTGATAATAAGAAAAATCAAAAAATGACAAATTGAGAACGATTAACCTACATACCCGAAATCTTCTGACACGATTCGATATGTGTGTTGCAGCAGGTGGACTACAATTCGAAAATCTAATGTAAATAATATTAATTAATTAATTGTTATTTTTATTTATTTTCTTCATTAATTTTTTATTACATTTATTTTTATAGTTCCTTTAAGCTTTAAGGCTTTTTGTGATTAATTTAACAAAAATAAAAAATAAACTGATATTTTCTTGATTACTTACGAACCGATTTTATTTTCAAAAAAATTTGTTGAATAGATGATGGAAGACCACATCTAAAATTATAAGAAAAATGTACAGGGTGCTATTATAAAATTTAAAGTTAGGGATGAATATTTAGGGGATGATTTTTTACGCCATATTACAGTGTATTAGAAATGGAATAGATCCGTTTTTGTCCCATTCGAAAATCTCTATTCGTTTATTATTATTAATTAGTCTGGGACTGTATATAGGTAAATAAATAGAAGAACAAAAACTTAAAAATCAAAAACTGAATAGTGATTGAAATAGTTTTTGTTTTAATTTTAAAGTAATTTTGGTTTCCTAGTTGCAAATTTATGAAATAGCGATGATTTCATAATAAAGGGCACCGGTTGCCCTTAAAAAACACAGCAGTCGGTGCCGTTTATTATGAAATCATTCCATCTACCTGGTCTTTGTTTCTATATTTTCTAATTTGTTTTTATTTAAAAGTTTAAAATATAGTTTATTTTTTTTGGTCTAAGTTTATAAAATAGTTTGCTTTTGAGTTGCAAGTTTATTTGAAAATTAAGAAAACATTTTTTAGAGTTTTATTATTTATTAAATTTAAAAAATGCAATGTATGTATTCCCTAGATACATGAAATCAAAGACAGTCAAGAAGAGCAGTTCAGCCAACAAAGCAAGTATCTAAGGCAAAGAAGAATGGTTAAAAGCAGAAAATAATATTCAGTACAGTAAGAGATATATTTTTAAGGTTAAGGTAATTCATTCATTACTATCAGATATACTACACCCCATAGAGTTTGACATTTTAGATAGGGACATAAGAGAAAAAACTAAATTTATAATTCACAAAAGTACCTAGTACAAAAACGTAAATTAAAGTCATTATTAACTAATGAACCAGTATCAAAAAACCCAGAAACCAAATTTTCAGAACATACATTTTTTCATAGATTCGTCAATCATTTATATATCATTTTTTCAGATAAAGAAGTTCAATTATTACAAAAATGTTTTAAACATAACATTAAACCCACATGTTCATTTGATGAGTTCAACAAACTAGGTATAGAAACAGAAATTAATTTGTATAAGTTTCCAAATAATTCTAATCTAAAACATGAAGCTTCCGAAATTTTAAAAAAAAATTGTCAAGTTTAACAAACCCAACTTTCAAGTATCAGTCGCCAAATCAATTCAACACAAATCAAAGTCAAATAGTCTTATTTTCACAAAAGAAAATAAAGGAAATACGTTACTAGCATTACTTGAAGAATATTATATATTAATAATCAACAACTTTATTCAGGCAGGCCATTTTGAGACCCTTAAAAATGAGCCAACTAATAAATTTCAGAAAGAAATAAAACTAGCAGTAGATAACGCTAAATCAATAATAAACAATAAATAAAAATATAAATTATTTTTACCCAATCCACAGCACCCTGAACTTTATTTATTAATTAAACTCCATAAAGAGGGGAACCCAATCAGACCAGTTGTTTCTTTTTCACAGCACCTTCATTCAAAATTTCAAAGATTCTCGTAGATATATCATTTCTAAATATTGTTCATTCAAACCTCAATTTTCAGTTAGAAACTCAACGTAATTAATTAATAATATTCAAGATATAAAACTACCTCATAATTATAAATTCATATCTTTCGCTGTAACAAATCTATTCCCGAGTATACGTCCTAAAGAAACTATAACTGTTCTTGATAACTTGCTCACGTACAATAAGGTTAATCCAATAATTCACTCTGATATCAATGCTTTATTAAAAGTGTGTTTAAATCAAAATTATTTTCATTTCATTGGAGAGGTTTATAGCAGTTAGGATGGTTTGATTACGGGCAACCCCCTCTGCCCCCTACTAGCAGAAATTTTCATGGATAATATAGAAAAAATAATTCATAAACGCCTCCATAGTAAAAAAATTATGTAATGTCACCAATATGTGAACGGCATCACCGGTACAACTAGACAATTGGACAGATTCATTACTTACATTAACTCAATTCACGATAATATCAAATTTACCGTAGATCTTGAACAAAATAATAAACATGATTTTTCTTTCTTTCATAAACCATCGCATACAGCCATTACAATTTATAATAGTTCGATTCACTCAGTCAGTCATAAACTAGCAGCTTTCAATGGCATGATGTACAGACTATTAACAATCCCATGAAATACTAATAATTACAACAAATAATTGAATATCATAAAACAAATAGATGAAAAGTGCATAGATTTTTGTTATCGAATTGGAAACTTTCAAAGACACAAAATTAGACCAATTTTAGTATCTTTTACGTGTATGTTCTATAAAAATATGGTTTATAAAACTAAGAAGCTACTTAAAACCTCCAATACTATAATAAGAGAAGATTTAACATCTGAACAAATGAAGTTTTTAAAATCAGTTCGCCAAAAGGTCGGCACTAATCGAGCAATATGGACAAAAGGTGGAAACATGTTTTTGAAAATGGCCGATAGAAATGAAACAATGATCGTTAAAAATATTGAGCAGCTTGAATCTCTGCTGGTAACCGACGCTAATTAAATAAAAAGTATCATTTCTCCAATTCCAATCTTATTTTTGTCACTATTATAGTATAATTATTAGGTTCTACGTCTTTCTTTAATTACATTCTGCAATATACATTCTATTATTGTTTTTTATTATTTTTATTTCTTTGTGGTATTTTCAATGAAATTAACTTATATCTGTTACTTCTATTCAATTTTTTTAACAAATTTTGCGTATATCATTTTTTAAATTTTATAAGATTATCTGTAGCACCACGTGCAGTTGGATGTACCTGGTGTTAAACTTTTTTGTTACATCCATTTATTACTTATTGGTTTTATGATTATAATTTTTATTTGGTTTTGAATAGTTGGTGTTTGGATGGGTTAGGTATTATGAACTCCTTAAATATTGCATGTTTGAATGCGAGGTCATTAGTTCCTTCATTACATAAGGTTAAAAGAGTTATCACGGATAATAACATCGATATAATTTTAATTTGTGAAAGCTGGTTAAAAAATTCAATTAGCAATGATAAAATACATATAGATATGGTTTTGATATATATAGGATGGATCGTAATATGAACGGTAAAGGCTTATGCAAATTAAATTCGTAGTTAATATAAACTACTTTTTAAAAAATAACTTTTATTTCTACAAACTAAAATGAAACTTTACAACTAGTAAGCTATATAAAATCTGAATGTGCTAATGAAAAACGTTATAAAGAAAACAATCCGTGAGATTGCAATTCAGCAGTCTAGCGGTGTCCTATTGCCATATGCGTTCTCATAACTCCTCCGCCATTAGACAGAAATTCAAAGGAATTTGTTGAATTTCAGAGTTCCAAATTTTGGGGCCATTCTGGATTTCTTGGCCTTGGCTTCTTCTTCGGGTTCTTCTTCTTAGAATGAATTTTACAGTCCAATACAAAATAATTATTAATATGATGAAATAAATAAAAATAGTCCAAATATTAAAATTTGCAGATATAATTGGAGACGAAATGTTGGCGATTTTTTGTTTTTGAATCTCTAAAGTACTTTGAACATATTTAAGGTCGTCTAAATTGATTTTATTGAAATCGTTATAAAGAGAATCATTGTGAAAATACATGCAGTAACAACGTTACATAATTGTGTAGTCTTTTAAAAATTCGAGTATAAAATTTTCATTATTTTGGGTCGGAATTTTAACATTAATTATTTTATGATTTTCGTAGGATTCCTGTTCAACTATTAATTTAGGATGTGGATGGGGTGTGACTATAATTTGATTTACTTTATTATTAATTATTTCGTCATATATTCGTATATCGTCATTTGTTGTTCATTAAAAGTGGTGTGTTGTGTATTTGAGTCGGTATCAACTGTGTCAGCTGTTTGCAAATTGGCATCGGTTATATTGTGATTTATTTGTTCATCTATAAGGTCATTCAAAAATTGGTCTAATTCATCAGGATTTGTAATTTCGTCAGGTTTATTAATCATTGAATCATTTTCGAGTGCGTTAATAACTACTCTAGAAAGTGCATCGCAATTAGAATTTAAAGTACTATTTTTGTAAATTATTTCATAGTCAAATTCTCCCAAACGTAATCTCCAGCGTATTAATTTTGAATTCGGTTCCCTGAGTTTAAATAGCCAAATTAAAGGACGATGGTCACAATATATTTTAAATCATTTACCGTAGAGATATGGCAAGTAATTCTCTCTCAATAGTACTATATTTTTGTTCAGAGTTATTTAAGATCTTGAAGCGTATGCAATTGGTCTATCCGAACCAATTGGACCTTGAGATAATACTGTGCCTAATGCTACGTTTGCGTCCGTGGTTAAAACAAAGGACTTAGAAAAGTCTGGATACTGAAGTATAGGTGAATTGATTAATATATTTTTACAAGTGTTAAAAGCAGCGATAAAATTTTGATCGTGTTTGACTTTAGCATTCTTTTTCAGACATAAAGTTAACGGTTTGTTTATTTTGGCAAAATCTTTAATGTATCGCCTATAATAGCCTAATAGTCCTAAAAAGCTTTTGATTTCCTTTTGAGTTTTTGGTATTGGATAATTTTTTATTGCACTTATCTTGTCAGGATTTAACTTTACTCCGTCTGGTGTAATAACATGCCCCAAGTACGCGACTTATTTTCTTAGAAAATCAGATTTATCAAGTTGGATTTTAAAATTTGATCGTCTTAATCGGTCAAATACTGTTTTAAGTCTTTCTACGCGTTATTGCAAGGATGTGGAGTAGATTACAATGTCGTCTAAGTATACTAAACATATTTCGTTATTTAAACCTCGTAAAATGTTGTCCATAACTCTTTGGAATGTAGAAGGGGATGAACGTAGTCCCATTGGTATACGTTTAAATTCCCAATGTCCGTTTTGAGTTGAAAATGCTGTCTTCGGAATGTTCTCTTCGTGCATTTGTATTTGGTAGAATCCGCTAGCTAGGTCTAGAGTACTGAAATATTGACTTTTGCCTAATTTGTCTAAAATTTCCGTAATATTTGGTAATGGGTATTTATCTGGTATGGTTTTTTCGTTCAATTTGCGGTAGTCTATTACTAAACGGAATTTATTTTTATTTGATTTGTCTGTTTTCTTCGGCACAATCCAAATTTGCTATGAGTACGGAGAATTGGAAGGTTGAATAATACCTTGATCAAGCATTTTGTTTATTTCTGTTTTGACTTCTTCTTTATAAATTTCGGGGTAACGATATGTCTTAGTAAATATTGGGGTATCGTCTGTTAAATTTATTTTGTGTTTTATTTGATTAGTGAAAGAGAGCGGTACCTCTTCACAATAAAAAATGTCACGATAGTCATAACATAATTTTTTGATAACGTCTTTTTCTTCTGGATTGCAATGATTTAGATCAATATTTTTCAAATTTGTCTTTAAAATATGGTCATGTTCTTCACTAATTTGATGATCAGTTTCTATTTTTTCAATAAAATTAATTTCGTTTATATTTAAAATTTCAATATCGATTGGTTCGAAAAATTCGATTTAGTGTTAGAGTTTATGATCGTAGTAAGAGCAAAGTAATTTTCTACATTTACTACAGCGACCGGCATCTCGATATGAGGTGCAAACTTCTTATATTCTAAAAGTCCGGTGCCTTGTTTCATTTTTACTGGTATTTTAACTTTTTGTTGAGTTCTAGGAGGTATTATCAAGTGATATGTTTGATATTTTGGATTTTGAATATTCGATATTTCATTCTCAATTATTGGAATTTTTGCAAATGGAGTTACGATAAATTTTTAGTTCATATCTATTTATTAAAGCTTTTAATTGTTTCAATAAATCAACGCCTATTAATCCGTCATATTGATCGCTAAAGTTAAAGAGATAGAATTTCTGATATTCTGAAACTCTAAAATTTTTAAAAATTGGTATTTCTATTACTTCGTCATGATATGTTATATTATGAGCACTTTGTATTTGAAAATCTTCTTTAAAAATTTCATTTGGATAAAATTGATAAGCTAAATCAGGTTTAATTAAACTAGGAGTACTACCTGTATGGATTAAAAAATTTGCTTTCAGTTCGGGGATGTAAATATGTGGTAAATTAATTTGCTCTGGATATATTTAAAGTTATTAGGGGGGATTGTTCTGTGAGGCTTCTTGTTGAAAATTTTCGTTAGGGTCTTGAAAAATTTGATAAGGATCATCGAATTGATATTGATTAGAATTGTCATATTCTGGATATGTTTCATCGGTTTCATGCGGATTAAAATAATCAGAATTTTGGACATCATGGGTTTGATTTGAGCATTCACCTTGTATTTGATTCTCAAGCGGGTTATCGAGTTCATAATTTTGATGATTTACATCATGTGCAAACAGTTCTGTAGACGTAAATTTCCTCTAAGGTGATAACATTGTATTACCTGATGATGTGTCCATTGGAGTAGTTTGTATGGTTTGTTGGGATTCGATTGATTTCTGCTTTGATTTGAGGGTGTTCTCAATATCTGGCTTTGCCTGGGTTGATTGGAAAATGGTTGTCTCTGAGTTTGAAAATTATTATTGTTCATCCACTGGGTTTGTGAATTTTGGATGAAAGGACGATTGAAATTATTAAAATTCAATTGTGGTTGCGAGAATTGATTATTAGATACACTTGGATTTGAATTTCGACTAATTGGAATAATAGGTTGAGAAGGTGGCGAATTGAAATGTTGGTAATTAGCATTGCTATTCTGGAAAAAATTGGGATGATGATTAGTTTGTCTAGATGGAGTGATTCTCGGTATTGGTTTGTAAGATTGATTATTTAGAGTATTATTTCTATTCTCTTCTCTTCTTCTATAACTAAAGATATAGCTACTTCTAGACTATCTGGGTTTCGCAAACGTATATTATTTTGCAATTGACTAGTTAAACCTCTAATAAAAGTTTTAATTGCTAAATCGTTATAATTTTTGATTTCAATAGTTTTTTCTGCAATTGGATCATTTGAAGCATTTAATTTTGAAATTACTAAGCTACGTGCTTCCTGACATCGCATACCGAAATTGTATGGTGTTTCATTTTCTAATGGTCTCAAAACAATTAAATCTTGCACTAAGCAATCTATATTTCTCTGATCTACAAAACATAATTGAAGAGCCTGTTTTATTTCTGCCCATGTTCGTAATTCAGTTCTTGAACCTATAAGCATTAAAGCTCTACCTACTAATTTACTTAACAATGCGCGTAATAAATAACTATTTAATTGTGGATTTGTTGCGTCGAGAAATTGAGAAATTAGTGTGTCCGTTATCTAAAAAAAATTTTAAGTATGAGGATTACCCTCGTATTGTGGGATAGTATCAATATATAATTTTAATAATTGATAGTTTGGATTAGCCATTGCTTCAAGTTCTGGTATTTTGTGGTGATTACTTAGTAAGTGCCCCTCGTATACTTTACATTTACCATGAAAGGTATATTATCTTTGAGGATAACACTTACCTAGTAACCGTTCTTCGGGAGTTGAATAAACGACATTACTTATACAAAATCACTGGCCGTTTTAATATATTTACAAATACACAAATATAATATCATATCATTTGACTTATTCAGACTAATAAAAACAATTGATTTTCTTGGTTCGTTACACTTCTATTTTATAGGAAGTGTTTCGGACAATGTCCTGCGTGCCTGACCTTCGTCTATTAATTGATCGTGCTGTTTACGTTTTTAACTAGAACGTGTTTCTACGCATATCTAACATTGACCTTCCTAGATCAACGCTCGCTAAATATTGTAATTAATATTAACCTAATTTAAATCTTATTTTACCGCTACCGTCCTTTCGGGATCACTACACACTATACTTGTTTCTTCCAAAGTTATACTAGAATTAAATAAATCTGCTAATTCTTCTACAATTGAGTCATTCATCAACTAATCTAAATTATATTACTTATGTTAAAAAAAATGTTTTACTTTTATAAAAGTATATAAAACGTAAATAAGTATGTAAAACGTAAATAAAAGCGAAAATTTATATGAAAAAGGAAAAAAATGGAATGTTTTTCGACTATGAAGGAAATATTCATTCTTCTCCACTAGGATCTGGGCGATGTGATCCCTCTTCCCTGGACTGGATTATTGAACTTAACGTAAAACCACAAAAATAACACAAAGTTCGAGATTGCAAATAAACCGTAGATACGGACCGGTGTCACAATTTTTGTTGAACCGATTTGCAATCCTACTGACTGTGCCAATTAAATTCGTAGTTAATATAAACTACTTTTTAAAAAATAACTTTTATTTCTACAAACTAAAATGAGACTTTACAACTAGGAAGCTGTATAAAATCTGAATGTGATAATGAAAAACGTTATAAAGAAAACAATCCGTGAGATTGCAATTCAGCAGTCTAGCGGTGTCCTATTACCATATGCGTTCCCATAACTTGCATGTATATTAATAATAATATTATATAGGAAATAATTGATGTTTATAATTTGATATGGGAACAGTGTTGGATTAAAGTTACATTAAATAAAAAAAACTATTGCTGTAGGCCTCATATACAAACCTCATGAACAAAATACTAGTATTTTTTTGGACGAATTTGAAGGCAGTTTAGGATCAATATCTGTTAATTTAATCGAATTAGTCAGTAATACTGTTAAAACATCTTACTCTTTATTTGATTCTTTAAATTTAAAACAGCTAATAGATGTACCTACAAGGGTAATAGCAACTTCATCAACTCTGTTGGATTATGTTATAGTGCGGGATGAAGCTTTAGTTGAGAAGGGTATAATAAACAATGATATTGCACACCACGCTATTGTTTTCTGTATATTGCCAATCAATACATATAAACAGGTTCCTACACTTATAGAAACTTCACAAATTTTAACGATAATTCTTTTCAACGAGACATGTTTACCACATAATTTTTTAGAATTTACGATCAAGAAACCGTTGATGAAAAGGTTTCATATTTTCTAAACTGTTCATATCATTTATTTGATAGACACGCTCCTGTGGTTACAATAAGAGTTACTAAACCTAAAGCCCCTTGGTAAACATATTCTATGAAACAAACGATTAATGAAAGAGACAAAGCTCTAAGGAAATTTAAAAAAACAAAATCTGAGGCGCACTTTCAATATTACCAGGATTTACGTAATTAGGTAAATAAAGCCGTTTTTCGTGAAAAAGGGCTTATTTCACATACCAGCTGGGTACCAATAGCTCAAAAGAAATATGAAAGGTCATATAAATTACTAATAGAAAAAAAATCGAGTTTATCTGATAACTTTAGCAATGTTGATAATATTAATAAATTTTTTATTGAATCTGTTCATAATGTTACCCCAGATGAAAATGTCTCTCAGTATTATCGGAACAATAGATTAGTTCAGTCAGATTTTGTTTTTAAGGAAGTTAGTGATTTTTTTGTATATCAAATAATTTGTGGAATTGAAACAAATGCTACTGGCTGTGATGAGTTAAATACCACGATGTTAAAATTATGTTGTCCTCATGTGGTACCATATATCACACATATAGTAAATTTTTGTCTTACTGAAAGTGTGTATCCTTCTGTATGGAAGAGAGCGGTTGTGCGGGTAAACAATCCCAAAGAGTTCAAAGATCTTCGCCCAATCACCATATTACCCATATTGCCAAAAATTGTAGAGAGAGCCATGGAGACTCAAATGAAAGAGCACTTAGTTTCGTTTTCAATATTACCACCAGTTCACAGAGTTCTGCCAAGAACATGATATGGCAATCACAAACACCTTCTACAAGCTGCATGAAAGACGATTATATACATGGAAATCGCCAGCTGATAAAGACAACAAGATTAGAAGAAATCAGATAGACTATGTTTTGATAAAGAAGAGATATCGGAATACCATCAAATCGGCTAAAACCTACCCGGGTACGGACATCGGGTCAGACCACAATCCAGTGATAGTTAAAATGGGAATCCGCCTCAAGAAACAAGCAGCCATAGATAACGAAAAGCAGCTCCCAGTTTCACATCTGAAAAACCCAATGGTAAAACAGCAACTTACAGAAAAAATAAATGAAGAACTAAGCAAAATTGATTTAACCCTGGGCTCCAACGTAAACATAAAACGGGAAACTCTTAAAACTACAATTATGACCCCAACAACAGACCTATTAGCAACAATCAAGGATACAAACAAGAAAAAATCATGGATGACTGATGACATATTACAGTTAATGGAAATCAGAAGGTCGTACAAGAATAGAGACGAAAGCGCATATAAGACCATACAGAAAGAAAATACGACACGCCAAAGAAAAATGGTACGAAGGAAAATGCGTAGAAATAGAAGAACTCCAAGCAAAACATGATGACTTCAAACTCCATAAAAAGATTAAAGAACTAGCGGGCATCAAAAGAGCAAACAAAAGCAGTATTCTACTAGACAAAAAAGGTAAGATAATTCCAGACACCAAAGGGAAACTAGAAAGATGGAAAGAGTACATCGAAGAAATGTTTGAAGATGAGAGACAACAGGAAACAACAGATGGAGACACAGATAAGGAACAGGGCCCAAATATAACAAAAGAAGAAGTTATATATGCAGTTAAAACAGCTAAAAACAATAAAGCTCCAGGACCTGATGAAACACCAACAGAAATTATCAAATTAATTGCAGAAGATCAAATTGGAGTACTGGTAGATCTGTACAACACGGTATATAACACCGGAATCATCCCTAGAGAATGGCTCAAATCAACATTTATTACACTGCCGAAAAACCGAACGTTAAGGAATGCAAGGATCACCGGACGATCAGCCTAATGAGCCATACCCTTAAGATATTCCTTAAAATTATACATCGACGAATTTTTAGAAAGATTGAGCAAGATCTTAGCGAAACACAATTTGGTTTCAGAAATGCAATGGGTACTAGAGAGGCGTTGTTTGCTTTTAATGTGTTGTCTCAAAGACTCATGGACGTCAATCAGCCAATATATGTAGCCTTCCTCGATTGTAACAAAGCCTTCGACAAAGTCCGCCATAATCACCTCATAAAACTAATTAGAGATAAAAACATTGACAGGAATGATATCAGGATAATAACATATCTCTATTTTAACCAGACTGCCAAAGTTTCGGTACAAAATGAACTTTCAGAAGAGATAAAAATAAAACGTGGAGTAAGACAGGGATGCGTGCTCTCACCATTACTCTTCAATTTGTATTCAGAAGATATAGTACAAGAAGCACTGGAAAATCAATAAACAACGGGAGTGAAAGTTAATGGGAAGGTTATAAACAACATCAGATACGCGGATGACACAGTACTAATAGCAGAAACCCTGAAAGAACTGCAAAGGCTAATAGACCTAGTAGTACGGATCAGCGAAGAAAGGGGGCTCACACTTAACACCAAAAAGACTAAATTCATGACAATCACAAAACACCAACAACAGCGAGAAACATTATGGATCAAAGGGGAGCCAGTGGAGAAGGTCCGCAAATACAAGTACTTGGGAACAACTGTAAATGACAATAATGATTACTCACAAGAAATAAGATCAAGAATCGGAAAGGCTAGAACAGTGTTTAATAAAATGAGGAATGCATTAACCAGAACAGATCTTAGTCTACATCTTAAAATCAGAATGCTTAAATGCTACATATTTCCAGTACTATTATATGGAATGGAAGCCTGGACGCTTAAGAAGTGCGACACTGACCGGCTGGAAGCGTTCGAGATGTGGGCATATCGAAGAATCCTCAGAATAAGCTGGGTGAGCAGAACAACGAACAAGTAGGTATTGAGAAGAATGGGAAAGGAGAAGGAAATAATCAACACAATCAAAATCAGAAAATTGCAATATCTGGGGCACGTGATGAGAGGAGAGAGGTATACACTGTTGCAAACTATTATACAAGGAAAAATACAGGGTAAAAGAAGTATAGGAAGAAGACGCATCTCCTGGTTGAACAACCTAAGGCAGTGATACAACAGTAGCTCTGTTGATTTGTTCAGATCCGCAGCTTCAAAGATAAAAATCGCCATGATGATAGCCAACCTTCTTAAAGGAGACGGCACGTAAAGAAGAAGTCGGGTTTTCGTAAGGGATATAGTTGTACAACTGCTCTTCTTCACATAGTAGATGATATTATTAAGGCTACTGATGGTGGTAAGTGTACACTACTTATACTGCTCGATTTTAGTAGAGCAGTCGACACTATAAATCATGACTTATTAATCAATATATTACAGTATATAGGTTTTTCAGAAAATGCTCGCTTATTAGCTAGTAATTATTTAAGAAATAGACAGCAACGTATTTCATTAAATGGTAAAAACTCAGAGCTACTTTCACTTCCGTCGGGTGTACCACAGGGTTCAATATTGCATCCGTTATTTCTCTCAATTTATACGTCTCAACTATTCCAATTCATATCTAATTGTAGTACACATTTATACGCAGATGACACCCAATTCTACTATAGCTTTTTCCCGCAGGCAATAGAACGTGCTTGTAATTCTAATCAACCCTAATAAATTAAAAACTCTCCTATTTGGCTCCAAACTAAATCGTCAAAAGATTTCCAATGAGATTGATGTTGAAATAAATAATGAAAAACTAGCTACGGTCTCGGAAGCTAAAAATTTAGGTGTGATCATGAGTCTATTGAATAAAAAAAGTGTTAACTTGCAAGTCATAACTTATAAGAAAAAGCTAAAACCTCTAAGTAGAAGCTAATACTTATTTTTATTTGAATAAAAACTAGAGCTCTCTCGAAAGTAAATACTGGAAAAATCTTTTGAATTTTGAGTGATTACTTATAAGTACTTACTTATATTTACAAGTGTTTCCTTTTTTTCGTTGCGTAAACAAACATTCATACTAAACAAGGCGTGACATGTGTGCAACCGCAAGTAAGCATTTGTTTCCAAGTTTAAGCGTTGTATAGGTCTATTCGTCGCAATCATATCTTCGAGTGAGGAAGAATTGCCAGTAAAAATTGGCGGTTACAGACTTATGTTTGTCAAATTGCTAAAAAAGTTTAAGGTTCTTTTGAATAAATCAATGATTCCTACTATTGTTCAAGCTAAAGAAAAGGCATGGAAAGATCTCAAAGACGAATTTATCAAAATGTCTGGCACAAATCCTACTGTTGAACAGTTGAAAAAAATCCTCAATAATACGAAAACAGACGTGAAGAAAAAAACTGATAAAAATCTAACCGGGAACAAAAAAATTAAACTACAAGAATGGGAAGAAGAGTTTTTAAAACTTTTGAATTATGAAAAAAATCCAGTTTTTGTAAAAATTTCTGGTGCATGTTCTATTGGAACAGAGAATGATAAAGGAAATACTCCACACAATTCTACGGAAATTAATATGGATACACAGTTATTGCCTTCACCTACAAGCATTGTACAAAAGCGGCCACAGAAAAGAATGAAACAAGAAACTGAAGAAACAAAAAACTTGTCAACGCAAGAACTCCAACGCCTTGTTCTACTTGAGCAATTAAATCTCACTAGATTGCAAGCCAAAAAAGAACAACTCATGATAGACAGACTGACAAATCAGCCAAACCATGATCCCGAAAGTAACTTAGGGAGACAAGAGGGAAGTTCAAGCGGCATTCTATCAGAATTACGAGAATATATAGACTTGTAGTGAATCAGAAACCTGTCAAATCTGTAACTAAAAAATATGCATTTCTGTTTTGTATATATTATGTTAGTTTTTATATTAGGAACTTTGTGTAATAAAATTTTGTGTTTGCACTTTGTAATTTAATAAAATACAAAAAAAAACGGAAAATTGTTAATGAAATACTTATAAAAATCAGAAAACTGCTATATTTAAACACACTCAGTATGACAGTCTACATTTAACATCCAGCTTTAACTTGGGTTAGTATTTAAATATTATCACCGAGCGTTGTCTCCAATATTGCTTGACGTTTCTCAGTGCCTGCCTGACGGATAGTAGTACTATTTTCAGCTTCATCACACACGTAATCGGAGTCTCCAGGACTATGTGAGACTTTGATTCTATCGGTGTTTAATTATGCTAATGCTCTATATGGTCCATGTTTAACTGTTGAATATAAAAAGAAAATTTAGAAAATGCAGAATTGTTGTCTTAGATTAATATTTGGTATTCGAAGATGTCGTAGCATTTCAAATAAACTTAAAGAAATTGGGTGGTTTAACATGAATAATAGAAGGATATTACATTCGGCGTATCTCTATCATAAAATAGTACTTACAAGAAAGCCGTCTTACTTCCATCATAAAATAACATATAGGGCAGATATTCACAATCTTAACATTAGAAATAGAGGTTTAACTACAGTTCCATTCTTTAAATTAGAACTTTTTAGATCGTCTTTCAGATATCAAGCTGGCCATGTCTATAACGGACTTCCTACAGATCTTAAAAGTTATAAAATTAGTTTAAAGTAAGTGTTGCTAAATCGTTATAATGTATAATAAAGCCATTATTTGCGTTACGAAACTTTCTTGCTGTACTATGCTCCACCAAGTTCCAAGATTCAAATAAAAGACCATATACTTCTTTCGTTCGGCTCACCAATTATTTGCTCCAATTATTACCATTTATTTCCACTACTATTAGCTCGCAGGATCCATTTACCATTTATTGACTATTCCCATTAGTTCGCACGATCGCCATGTGGCAATTAGAAGTAAGTGTTCCTCTTCCTAATCGGTGGGATAAATAATACCATAGATTATATCAAAATCACTGGGACGTATATATTACTATAAATAACATAGACTCTTGACCACAGATAATTTACACCAAAATACGTACTATTAACATGATACGGTTGACAATGAACCCAATCGGATTCAAATACATGTGTATTATTCTTCGTAAGGAATTCCTATATATATCAATGATAATAAACATGTCGATGGTCTCATTCGACCTCACTGTACTTGAATTATTTATACAATTAAAACGTGTTATTGTTATGTTTTCAAACAGTCGTGATTTCATTCTGGTTTTCCTATAATCTATTAGTGACCTTCGCGTTCACTGGCCGATGATAATATTTTCTAAAACTAATAGTGACTTTATGGTTCGTCACAGTAAGGATAAAGCAAGGAATAGTTTTCCAAGTAAGCCTAACAAAATACGTCACAATTTTCTTGGCGGAAATGACCCCATGTGGAAGAAATCCAAAGGCAGGAAAGAACGTATCGTTCAATTGCTATCATCACAGATAATTAAGCGGCGCTAAAGGTACTCGACTCTGTAGAGGCAATTCTAAGCTAGTATGGGACTGTGTGCGTGCTCTACACACACTGGGTGACCGTAGTAAAGTCACGGTGGCCTTGGAACCGGAGAATGAGTGTCATAAGGGCAACGATAAGGGGGACAAACTGGCTCAGCAAGCTGAATTATTGCCGTTCGTTGGACCAGATCCCTTTTACGGCGTTGCAAAATCAGTACCAAAAGCTGCCACAAAAAAATGAGTGAAGTATAGCTCTAGGATATAGTGCAGGAATTCACCAAGACAAACTAAACATTTTAAATAAGAATATTCGTCAAAATTCACGGCAGACCTGATAAGCAAAGACTGGAAAACGGTCAAAGCTGTTGTGGGTCTGTTAACAGAATATTGTAATCTTAATAGGCATCTAAAATTGATGGAGTTGACAGAGGGGTCCTTATATAGATTTTGTCGATCAGAAGAAGAAACTGCGGATGAGAGTTTAACAATTGTGCCGTTACGGCACTAGGCATGTTAAAGCCACTAGCAAAGAAAGGTTCAGTCTCCAAGTTGACAGACTTCATAAGCAGAATAAGGCTGGAAAATGGCCGTATGCCACTTCAGTGAAATCTATCTATCCATCTAAACAAGCTTTGGATTGAAAATCACAATTTTTTTTCGATCTTAATGAAGTTATGCACTCGAGAGTATATTGATACGAGAATTTCAAAAAATGTGTCACTTGTTCGGAAATGTGTGGGAAATGGGGGAAAATTCATTTAAATTGGGTTTTCCGGAAAATTTTACATCAAAATCAAAAACTGACATAAATACTACAAAACGAACAACAAATTATTAAAAGCAAAAAATGAAAAATTACTATAATACATGCTCAAAATGCTTGCCATCTTGTGCAATGCAACCCGTGATTCTAGTTTCCAACGATTTACTTACATTTTTCAACCTATCGGGTGTTATAGATGCGAAAGCATTCGAAATTCTTAATTTCATATCGTCTGGAGTAGTAGGAGGTGTAGCATACACAATATTTTTATTATAACCCCCTGGCTGGCCAATTATAAGGACCTCTACATATCCATTTATTCCTAAATTTTCTATTGAGGTAGTTCCTAACAGCACATAAAAAAGTGAGCAGGAGCTCCGTCTAATTGTAGCCAAATTTTCCTTTTAATGCTAAATGATAAGTTTTCGAGAAGGATCCAGAAGTCTTTTTTCAATAAAAATTCAAAGTAGATTCGTCAGTAAACAATACATAATTAAAAAAATCAGGATCTTCTCCAACTTAACTTAATTTACCTTATTTATCCGTGCCTTGATCCCTAGTGTTATTTGGCAAAACTTGGATAGGACAGCCGGAATTGCGGTTCAACTTTTTCATCCAGATAATTGGTAAGTTTTCTATTCCGAATTAAATTAGAATCTACAGTCCCCTAATAGTATTTAGAATCATACCTTACCATAGTTTTGATTATAAAAAAAAGGCATAATATAATGGCCGATTTTTATTTTACTTCCATTGAAAAATACAAATAATCGTTCTCACTTTCATTTATTCAGTATTAAAATTCAATTTTTAACAGAATGTATAGTAGTTTCACAACATTTTAAGTAGTTAAAAGCAGCTTCTTCTGGAGTAGCTCCGTTTCGTTTCATACATTCTTTCAATTTGGTTTTTAAAGTTTCGTCTTTGATATACTGCGAGTCACTTAGAAATACCTCTTCATCGATGTCACCGTTATCTTTTTGTATCCCAATTTTCTTATTGATGCAAAATATTTTTTCTCCCAGCTTTTCTTTGTCCGCGTCTTCCTTCAAAACTAGTTTTCTTAAATCATTATCTCCTCCATTTTCCGGAGCACAGGCCTTGACAGCTGCTTTCAATTCTTCTAATCGTTGATCAGCCTGAAATAATAGTTGTTAATAATTTACCAGTGGCGTACAACAATAGAAGATCTTCACTAGGCCTATCGTTATAATAATGATATAATAGTAATTTATGCAAAAGTGCATAAAGTGGTACTTTTTTTCACGAATGGCAATTCCATGAGTGGAAAAGACACTTTATGCACGTGTTGCATACATTATTTTTTCTACAGCTCTATACAAAAAAATAAAATTCAAATAGAAATTTGGGATATTTTAATTAAGCTCCTTCGGTAAATTACAATTATACTTATTCCAAGTCCAAAGTCCATCATCGATGCCCAGCCAAGATTCATTGTGTTAGCTTATGGGAAGCGTGAAATAAAGTTAACGTTATGGCACTTTTTTAAACGCTTTTTTACTTTTTTTCACTCTAACCATAAACAACGACTTTAGGCGCTGCAAATCGATGAAATACAAGGTACTTTAAAGATAGGGCGTAGAAAAAAAAATTATGCACGTTTTATTTAAAGCAGATTCTCTCATTATACCGTGCAAAGATTATGGAAGTTTGTTTGAAAACGATCGCTAGTTAGTGGCTAGTAGAAGAAAGTAATTCGCCTTACTGTACGAGATGTCTGATTAAGTGAGGCAAAAAAATTGTATAACGAAGAGAAACTGCTGTAAATTATTTTAAAGTAACAACACGGTTTCTAGTTAATTCCACAATATAATAAAAGTTATTGAAAATTCTAAAAAATTGACAATTGTTTCGATAAATCAATATCATCGTCAGAATGACAGAAGTAACTTCTAACTTTCTAATTAACTTGTTAAGATATTTACAAGAAAAATGTCCACTTTAAGTGACTCTTTTAAAGGGCACATGATTATATTTGATTTAGGTACATGTACAACCGATTGAAGAAGTCTTATTAACCCCTGTATCAAGTAATGAAGCTTGGACCTTTCTTTCCGTGCTCAGCTGTGGGTTATTAATTGTAAATCTTCTCTTGGAAGGACTTGATGCCTTAGGACTCCTTGTAGAGTTTGATCGAATTTCTTCACTTGGTCTCTTCATAGGTGAAGTGTATCTAGAATTATTCCTTTTAGTCGAAGAAGTTAATACTGCCTCTGTTAAAGTAGTTTTCTGCTTTTTTATGGTATTAGCTGGTAGGAAATCATCTTCCAACCAATCGTCATATAATAAATTATTTTTTGGTGGCAGATTTCGTACCAAGACTTTATAACTTGTTGATATTCACTCGATATATCTCAACAGCATGGAAAGAGAAAAATGTTTACGAAATTTCAAGTTCGCACCATTTTTTTCGAAGCACGAATGATCAAAAACGAAAACAAGAATTTTTTTCTCAGTAAATTTGTGGTTATGTGCAAAAAGTCCCTAGAGGAAAGTTATTTATTTATTTATTATCTATAACTTTTGTATTCTACGTTTTAAGCAAAAATCAATATTTTTACCGCAAATCGGAAAAATCATTTTTCACCACTTTCAACCTCCGCCGTACTAATGTATACTTGAATTCAGTAAGCCGGACTATTTTCACCCAAATACCCATCTTAATCCCTGTAGAAAACTACTGGTATAACTGCCTAAACATTTTTTTATTTATTTTTTATTATTTGAAGCAAATTTTCCTGCACTATTATTATATGTTCTCTATATATGAATATAAAACACGACGTCCAACAAAAATTGAACGGAAATGAGAGTAAAAATAAGCGAATAAAAAGGAATTATTTATTAAAAATTCATTAATTTATTAACTATTAATTATCAAACAAAAAACAAATAAGAAATTAATAGTTAACAATCAAACAATAGAATGAATTTTGTTTAAATAATGAAATAAAAACCTACCAGCGTGGTGGCAATCAACAGAGTAATAACAAGAACAATCTTCATTGCGAATAAGCTATTAATTGATAATATTTATCTGCATCTTACGACTTTTATATTCTTCCATTAACCTTCAGTAATAACCTCCCTTTACTTAAAAATTGTTAAAGAATAACAGCGATAATGTTATGACCTATTGACTATACTTATAAATAAATTGAAAACAAAATAAGGGTTTTGATTATTTATGAATATTATCACAACATAACAAAGAACTATCAAATTTCGCAGAAAAGAATACGAAATTATTTCCATAGTATCTAACTTGCATAATTCAAAACAACTTTGACAGACAAATGAACAATACCATAACACAGCGGCTCTCAAATTTTTTGTACAAAAGTGGGATGAAATCGATAATATTAAATCACTCTTGTTATAACCAAAAATGAATATCACAGGTAGGCATCACATGAAATGTAACGGTACTAGATTGTGTTGACATATTATATATTTCTGAAATAAGAAATAAAAGATAATTTCAAAATATACCAGACATTTCCTAAAATTTACACGCTACTGTACTTTTTAACAAAGTTCGCTCATATTATAATGTTTTTCTAATTTATTTAAACAGTAAACTTTAAACAAACGGTAGGTTCACTTACTTAATTTATTTAAACACTAAACTACTCACTAACACTTAATTTATATACACTTAACTAATCACTTGAATTTAATTTATATGCACACAAACTTAATTATTAATTTATGTCAACACTTTACTGTTCGCTATTTCGGTGTATTCTTGTTTATTTCTCGAGATCACTTTATCAACTAAACTAACTCTTCCTGGTCGGTCCCTTATATATTAGTGCCTTTTTCACAAGATAATTCTAGATTGCGGCTTAATAAAAAACAATTGGCTTTCTGGCATTTTCTAGATAAGACAGGTCATAAAAAACAATGTCTAGATAAGATAGTCACAATCGTAAACAATCCCTGCGCGTCCGCCATAATTTTAACTTTCATACCTGGCTTAGACAGAGTCGGATTTAGGGACTATACCAGTATGCTGTTTCGTAACATTACCCCCTCCTTAAATGGAAGTTCCTCCTGGAACTTTTGTGTAGCCGAGACTGGATGTTTGTATCGGCAACTGGCCCCATTTCTACACTTTTCGATCTTATGCAAATAGCAGGGCACCGTCTTCATCGGATACTGATAACGGGGGTTGTGGCTGCAAATTAATATATGGACACCGGTATCTCGAAAGATAACCTCAACCATGCTCCTGATAATTCGCCAATCCAACTGGTTACTCGCTATCTTAGGCATAGCCAGTTTCTTCACGCTGGATTCTAACACATGGTCTCGGAGGTTTTGAAGTGCTTCCCACACATCGCGGTAGGTAGATCGTTCTTGAAATTCATTTTTAGTTACCACGTAGAAGACGTACCGCGAGTTTTGGTTCAGTTTCAATGTCTTCCCAGGGGCTGGAATCTGGTTTTCAAGTTTTTCTGATTGCCCGAACTTCTTTCGAAAAACGGATGCCAATCCTCATGCGTTCTTGAGACGGGCGGGGATGTTGTATGCCAGTGAATAATCTTCCGGGAGAGTGAACAAATCTTGTCGTTGTTCTGAAGTAACTCCATATATAGCTTTCCCGGTACCTCCATACGCGCCCATAAATTCATCGAAGGTAGGGTCAGATACATCTCGAATATGGTTACTCCATTATCTAGGTCATGGTCTCCTTCGCATGGCGCTAGTCGGTTTTGGTGAACTACTTTTGGTTTTCCTTTGGGGATCTTGCTTATGCGATATATAACATCATTGATTGTTTTCTTGATTAAGTATGGATCTTCCCAGGATTAATGTAATTTTGGAGAAAATCCATTTCTCCTCGTCGGATTGTGTAACCATACTTTGTCCCCTTCTCTAAAACCGCCTTCTGTGGCCTGCATGTCGTACCGACTTTTCATTCCCTCGCTGGCAACTTGAAGATTTGTTCGAACTAATTCATGAATATCGTCCACCCTTCTTCTCAATTGGATCACGTAGTCTTCGCTTGCTAGATCTTCTCCAGGCCGACAGCCAAATTCCAGATCACAAGGAAGCCTCATTTCACGTCCAAACAGGACTTTTGCCGGTGTTTCACCCGTGGACTCATTGACGGCAGATCGATAAGCCAATGCGAATAGGGAAGGGTACTGGTCCGAATCTCTCTGATGGCTGGATACTACTTTCAACAGGTTTTTTCAATAGTCCTGTTCATTCTCTCGGCCATTCCATCTGACTATGGATGTAATGCTGTTGTCCTGGTCTTCTTCATTCCCAGCTTCTCGCAAATCTCCTGGAATAGATGGCTTTCGAAATTTCTTCCCTGGTCACTGTGGACTTCCAATGGCACTCCATATCGGCTGATGAATTCTTTCACCAATACATCCGCAACAGTTGTGGCTTCTTGGTTAGGGATAGCGTAAGTTTCCAGACACTTTGTGAAATAATCCATTAGAACCAGTATGTATTTGCCACCATTTTCGGTCGTCGGAAATAGTCCAGCGATATCTAAAGCAATCCTTTCGAAAGGGCTTCCAACATTGTACTGTTTCATAGGTGCCTTTCTCTTGCGACGTGGTCCATTACTCGTAGCACAAGTCGTACATTTCTTACACCAGTCCTTCACATCGTCGGAGCTGTTGATTCAATAAAACCTTTCGCGGACTCGCTGAAGGGTTTTCTTCACTCCCAGATGACCTCCCGATGGACTGTCGTGTAACTTCTTCATTACCTCAGCTACTCTCGTTCTAGAGATAACTAGCTGTCACCTCATCTCATTACCATCATTGTTTTCAAGGACTCTTTTCAACAGCCCTTCTTCCAGTACAAGGGAGTCCCACTGAGCCCAATACGCCTTGAGTTTCGGTGAAAATTTTGACACTCCTTGCCATGTAGGTCGCCGATTTTCTTCCTTCCATTGTCGAATCATCTTTAGGCAAGGATCATTCTCCTGATCTCCTCCGGCATCTTGTCTGCCATACCTTTTAACAAGTTGACGATCTGGTCAAGTTTGTCACCGTCATCTTCTTCCTGCATGGTCCTACCTTTGTTGTACCGCGAGCTTCTCTTGGCTGCTTTGCGTTTAAGAGGTTCTTGGTTTGCAGGAGTCGTAGGACGCCTACATGAACTGCGTGAATGCTCTAGCTTGCCACAATTACAGCACCTGCTTTTCTTCGGCTCCTTGTCTACCATACCTTTCAACAAGTTGACGATCTGGTCAAGTCTGTCATCGTTACCTTCTTCCTGGATAGTCCTAATTTTGTTATATCCCGAAGCCTTCGTTGCTGCTTCATATTCAAGAGCAGCTGTCAATGCGTCGACTAATGTTTTGGGATGGGCTAAACGACGCATCCTCTGTATATCGGGGTTGCGTAAGCCATCGATAAAGGCCTGGATGCCCAGACATTCCATCATGTTCTCTGGTGCTGATGGATAAGCGAATCAAACTAATCGTGCAATGTCCACTTCATACTCTTGAAGGGCTACATCACGTTTCTGCCTTCGGTTCTTCAGCTGGGATTGGTACAAGTGCTCTAGATGTTCGTGGACATATCGCATGTCCAACCGCTTCTTCAGCTGCTCGAAGTCATCCGTTTCTTCATGTGGTATCGTCTGTAGTACATCTAAGGCATCTCCCCGAAGCGCGATAGTTAAGTTCACTGCCTTCTCTCTACCGGACCAATTATTCACTCTAGCGGCTGCTTCAAATTGTTTCACATAATTGGTCCACGACATTTTTCCATCGAACGTTGGGGCCTTGACTCGGGTGAAACTGTGAAACTCGGTCTTCTTTTCTTCCTCTGGCGTGCCTCGCGTTCTTGAGTCGGTAATATTTTCCTCTAACTCCTTGATTTTCTCGTCTATCGTTGACATCTTATTCTCGATTTCAGATTTTAGAGACGAAATTTCATTTTCAACGTCAGCGGCAATGTCGTTTTTCATTAATAAGATATCGGCAGATATATCGTTCTTCAAAGTAGAAATTTTTTCGTCCATATTAACAGAAATGTCGTTCTTCATAGCAGAAATATCGTTCTTTGTTGCCGAAATATCGCTTTTCACATTCGTAGAAATCTTCTCCTCCATGCCAGAAATATCGTTCTTCATAGCAGAAATATTCTCGTCCATGTTTTCTTCCATGGCAGAAATCTTCTCGTCCATGTTAGCAGAAATATTAGCAGAAATAGACGAGATTAGGGTGGAAGCCTCGTCAGTAAATAAAACGGTTTCTGGATCAAAGCCGTCATTTTCCAGTGCCCCTTTAAGTCTTTCTACTAATTCACCTTTCTTACCGGACGTTTCCAACTCACGATCTCCTAATTCTGCTCTTAGTTCCGCCACTTTGAGGTCACATAGTCTCTTGGCCATTTTTGCGTAGCAATTTATTTATATCACCCCACATCTGACACCAATGTAATGTTTTTCTAATTTATTTAAACAGTAAACGGGTGGGATAAACTTTAAACACACCGTAGGTTCACTAAATTTATTTAAACACTAAGCTACTCACTAACACTTAATTTATATATACTTAACTAATCACTTAAATTTAATTTATATATACACAAACTTGATTATTGATTTATGTCAACACTTCACTGTTCGCTATTTCGGTGTATTCTTGTTTATATCTCGAGATCACTTTATCCACTAAATTATCTCTTCCTGGTCGGTACCTTATATATTAGTGCCTTTTTCACTAGATAATTCTAGATTGCGGATTACACAAAAACTGGCTTTCTAGCATATTTTAGACTAGTCACAAAAAACAATGTCTAGATAAGATAGTCACAATCGTAAACAATCCCTGCGCGTCCGCCATAATTTTAACTTTCATACCTGGCTTAGACAGAGTCGGATTTAGGGACTATACCAGTGTGCTGTTTCGTAACAATATTTAATTTTATTTTAAAGTCTTTACAGACAATAATAACAATGGTAAGAGATGTATAATTTATAATATACAACCTGTACATTATATTACGTAACGTACTGTCAGTAATTTTAAATTAAATAGTCTCATTTGATCTATAGCATAATTGAAAAAAAACGAAAAAGAGGTGCTTAAACTAAACACGTAATGAACATCCTGAGAGAACGAGTAGCATCAGGTGCGCAAAAGTTAAATTAATTAACACAAGGAATACCTAAGAAGCAGATGTCTGAACCCTCATCAGTCTCGGGCGGAATTAATATGCTGAATTATTATAATTTCCAAGAAAATGCCGATGTTAAGTACCAGTCGATTCATATACAACCAGCACAAAGTGATATTTGCACATGTTGTTTTCGCAGGTGCTAAACAATACGAAAGTACGACTTTCTTCTGTTAATTATTATGCGATTGTATCGTTATGTAATTGAGTATCGACTTACAATGGAAGTAGTACCATATTTTCGGATAAGTTATCTAGGATTGATTCATTTCGAGATACTACACATGTTTTTCCTTATAGATGAATTATTCAATTGAGGGTCTACAGTGTGATCCATAAAGTACGTTCACATATTTTTAAGTACGTATTTTTTCGCTACATGGTACAATCTGTCACTGACAAAATATAATTGCGTTTTTTACAAAATATAACCTAATTGCAGCTGTGTTTGTACCTTAACAGTGAACGTATCGATAATTCAAGCGATCAGGTATTAACAGTGCCTAACAACAACTTCGACTTCTTTCTAAAGATAAGTAACTAGTTTTATTTTTGTTTAAGTATAGAATCGAATAAGGCTAATTAATTGAATTCACCAACTTATGGATTTAGATTCGGGCGGCGAATCGTCGCCACTATTAATTGATAAAGGGACTTCGATAAAAGATCCTCAAAATGTTAATTTCGAGAATAACTATCAGCCTTCAGATGTCGGTCCTTATTTGGTTTACATAGAACATAAAGAAAAGAATGTAGGTCGTTTACTTCCCATTAAAATCGAGGCTCGTCAAGCAGCCTCTCCCCCGGTTAGATTTTTTTACCAAAATGTTAGCACACATAAAGGGCACCTAGCACAACCTAACACAACAATTATCATATCTAGCACACCAACAGCTCACAATAAAAATGCTTTTGAATTCGGGGGGAGCCAGGTTAACGCTAGGCCACCCACCCCCGCTTGGAATTTTTTCGCCAAAATGCTAGCACAGATAAAGGACACCTTGCACAACCTAGCACATCATTTTTTATAGCTAGCACACTAACAGATCACAATAAAAATGCTTTTGAATTCGGGTGGAGCTAGGTTAACGCTAGCCCCCCCGGTTGGAATTTTCTAGTCAAAATGCTAGCACAGATAAAGGACACCTAGTACAACCTAGCACATCATTTTTTATAGCTAGCACACCAACTACACTTTTGATTCTGGGGAGAGGGGTTCAGTGAAATAACGCTATACTTACTTGATGAATAAATAAATGGATAAATGGATAGGTTGAATATACAGGGTGTCCCGGGACTAATGGGAAAAAAGTCAGGAGCGTATAATCTGAGTCAAAATAATGTTAGTACTTCATATAAACTTTTTCTATTCATATCCTCGTTTTCGAGTTATAGGCCTCCAAAGTTTTAATTTTGAATTTGGTTTTTATTTTTATTTTTTGTACTAGTTATTTGATCTTTATAAAATTCACGGCAAAGCTATAATGTACGTGTATGTTTATTTTGGTAAGGTAAACAGATTTACAGTAGTGTCTTGAAGCCAGGGACGGACTACTCGCAATAGTTAGTGATCCAAAAAATTTGCAGGGATGGCACACCCGGTATGAAATGATCGAAATTCACTTCCCCACACATTAAGCTAACGAAAAGGTACTCTTGTTAGAATTCGATAAAATAAGCCGTTCGGCTAATATTGACAGTTTTATTGCACTACGTACATTCACCATTTTTATATGTACACAACGAGGTAAAACTAACTTATTAATACGATGTCCAAGATTTACCTTCAGTACTACAAAAAAATAATTTAACGATAGCAGAAGATAAAAAACATCAACGACTTATTAATTGGAAAGTTGGTAAAAACTTTTTAAAAGTGTTTTTACCGTTTATCAAGTAACCATAGGATTAGTTGTCAAACATTGTGTAGAATAGTTCGTAGTCAGTACTTGTCAATAATTCATAAGTCGTTAATTTAACAGTTACAATGGCAGAATTCACTTTTATTGAGTACGCAGATGTGAATTTAATGTATGGACTGGTTTCTCGAAACTGTTTAGAGGCCAGAAGGCTTTATGCAGAACATTTTGCAAACAGAGCATTTCCAGACAGACGAATGTTTGAGCGTATTGATCTCAGGTTACGAGAAACAGGTATGAATAAGTAAATGTAATTTTCCATGTATACAAAACAAAGTTATAAATTTTAGGACGTTTTTTGCCAAAAAAAAGGTGGAGAAGGTCCAGTACGAAGCGTACATACTGTGGCAGTTGAACAAGACTTGTTAAATGCAGTTGATAATGAACCATCAACGAGTTTACGAAAATTATCAAGAGAACATAACGTCTCGAAATCAGTTGTGCATCGCGTTCTAAAAGAACAGCTGTTATATCCTTTTCACATGAAAAAAGTACACAGTATGACAGTGGCTGATTATCCTTCACGACTTGAGTATAGCCAGTGGTTTCTGCGACAACAACAAGCAGACAATACATTTATTAGTAACGTTCTCTTTACGAACGAATCCGGTTTCACCAGAGATGTAGTCATAAATTCTCATAATATGCATTTATGGGATGATGAGAATCCACATGGCATTAGTCAAACTAGGAGCCAGCATAGATTCATGGTTAATGTTTGGGCAGGAATAGTTGGAAATCATTTGATAGGGCCATACTTTATTGACGATACTTTGACCGGTCAGAGATATTTGGAGTTTTTGCAAAATGGGTTATGGAACCTGTTTGATGATGTGCTACTACAAACTCGTAGGAATTTATGGTTCATGCATGATGGGGCCCCTCCTCATTTCAGTTTAGATGTACGATAGCATTTACACACAAGGTTTCCTAATAGATGGATTGGTCGTGGAGGCCCTTTTCAATGACTACCGCGATCAGGAGATGTTAATCCTATGGATTTCTTCCTCTAGGGTTATCTCAAAAGTAAGGTATACGCAACACCTGTGCAAACAAGGCAAGATTTAATAGACAGAAATCTGTTACACTGCAATGTTATTAGGAGTGCAAAGAAACAACCGTCGTAGACTTAGAATATGCGTGGAAGTGGGAGGAGCTCATATTGAACATTTATTAGAAGAACGTTAGTTTTTGTTGTTTAGGAATTAGTTTCAGTCGATTGTTTTATAACTTGTGTTCTATGAGGTTTTCTTAATGGTTTAATAATGTTGTGTTCGTAATTTTGATTAAAAGCAACTAATTACGTTGTCTGCGTACCTTTTTAATTCCCATTAAATAAGTTCTTAATGTTTTTATCATCTGCTATCATCAAATTATTTTTTTGTAGTACATCGTATTAATAAGTTAGTTAGGTAAATTTGTACGTAGTGCATTAATAAAACTGTAAATATTAGCCAAACGGCTCATTTTATCGAATTCCAGAAAGAGTACCTTTTCGTTAGCTTAATGTGTGGGGAAGTCAATTTCGATAATTTCATACTGGGTGTGCCATCCCTGCAAATTTTTTGGATCACTAACCATTGCGAGTAGTCCGTCCCTGGCTTCAAGGCACTACTGTAAATCTGTTTACCTTTCCAAAATAAACATACACGTACATTATAGCTTTGCCGTAAATTTTACCAAGATCAAATAACTAGTAAAAAAATAAAAATAAAAACCAAATTCAAAATTAAAACTTTGGAGGCCTATAACTCGAAAACGAGGGCCTACATAGAAAAAGTTTATATGAAGTACTAACATTATTTTGGCTCAAATTATACGCTCCTGACTTTTTTCCCATTAGTCCCGGGACACCCTGTATATGTAAAACGGCTGGTTTGTTTCTTACTGTAGTTACGAAAAATTTTCGGAACATTCCACTCATATGGTAAAAATTCCAAATGAAGCAGGATCTTTTCGGAGATAACTCTCAGGCATAGCCGATAATTTCCCTTTTAAGTCCCTATCTAAGTAACTTCTAAGTAACAATTGTTGTTATTATCATAATTTTAATTTAAAATATCATAAAAATGTCATGGTTTGAAAACGATTCTTAAAGTTTAATCCAAAAATAAGTGATTGAAAATGAACCAAAAAGGGTGATTAAATACCATGTAATGTTAGTGTTTTAAATGAAACTCACGGTTTCTAGTTAATTCCACAATATAATAAAAGTTATTGAAAATTCTAAAAAATTGACAATTGTTTCGATATTGATTTATGGAAACAATTGTCAAATTTTTAGAATTTTCAATAACTTTTATTATATTGTGGAATTAACTAGAAACCGTGAGTTTCATTTAAAACACTAATATGAGCAGATTCCACGAAGTAAGGGTCGAGACATTTAATTTCACTATGTAATGTTGTTTAAATAATATAAATTTCGCATTAATACAGTTTTATGTCGTCTAATCGATAATATTTCAGCAATAAACACTAACAATCTCACTATGCCATACTGGAGAATAAAAACCAGTCCTCCATTAGCAGACGCTTTTCTTAATACCAACAGCAAAGAAAATCATATCGTAAAGCAAGATAAGTTCCCTATTTTTCAATGCAATTGTGAATCTTTAGTGACTGTACCTAGCTTCATATACCCCTCCTTTTAAGAAGTTACTAGTATTAAACAAGTAATTTTGAAAACTAGACAATATAGGCGACAATGTTACCACAATATACACTGATGGATCGAAATGTGATGAAGGAACTGGGGCAGCATTTCTTGTTTCAAATACTAATTACGTGGAAATATTTAGAATTCCCAACTATTGTTCTGTTTTTTTCTGCAGAAGCTTTCGCCATATCAAAAGCGTTAACTTGGTGTACTTTAAATCCTGTTCAAAGAGCTGTTATTATGTGTGATTCCAAGTCAATATTACAAGCTATAGAAGGTTCTCCATTCAAGTGTTACAGACAAAATATAATTTTAGAAATAAAAAAATTAATAAGCAAATTAAAAACCTCGAACAAACTATTGTATTTATTTGGTTGAAAGGGCACTGCGGTTTAGAAGGAAATGAGTACGTGGACTTAGAAGCCAAGAGAGCCTGCAAAATGACTACTTATACCAAACTTTATGTTTTCTCAGACCTTTTAATTATAAGAAACATATTAGAACTAATTGGGAGCGGTCTTACGCCGACTTTGCTAAAACATATTAATATCAATATTTCCTTTTGCATCCTACTTTACCTCATATTTCTAATTTTGATTAAAGAAAACAATATACCTCCATCATATCACGTTTAAGAATGAATCATGGTCGTTTCCCAGCTCATCTTTTTAAAATAGGTATTGTCAATTCTCCAGCTTGCTCCTCTAACAAGGCATTAGTAGGAGATCTGAATCATATTTTCTTAGAACGCATTGAAAACAAATAGCAACTACTGAACTTTACAATCTTTTTATTAATTTCAACGTTCCTCTTCCCACAAATATAACCACTCTTTTGGCAAATACTGAGAAGTCTGTACTTGATTCCATAGTGGATTTCATAAATAAGTCTAAATTATCTATTTAGATATACGCTACATCAGTGATCAGCAATTTTATATCTTTATTCTGTTACAGTCATTTTAATATTTCAACTTTTTACTCACTTTTAATTTTCTGTGGCTAATAGACTATGTCTGAGGCCATTCTCCCACACACACACACACACACATAACCTAATTGAGGTGAGTAAAAAATATCAACATTAGAAACTAATGCTTATATTCTACAATTTTTATTTAAATGATTTTTCTATAAAACCGATTGTTAAGGAGTGAGGGAGATATACATTTTGATAGAAAAAATACTTCCGTATGCGTGAACCGATTTTCCTAAACTTATGAGGATCAATTTACAGAACATTAAAGATAGGTTTCAGAAACATATAACAACAACACATTTCAATTGGATACTAGAGGGCAATTTGTAACTCCGAGCTCTATATGTAAAATTTCAAACGCAATATTATGCTTATCCATTACTTTAGGACTTCCCTGTATATATGTTTGGTAACAATATCAAACATTCAGTACTTTTTACTAAATATCTCTTAGAAAACAAATCAAAACCCATATTTTCAACTCTTACTACCTGCCCGGATAAAAGTAGTTATACAAATCGTTCGAATCACATGTGTTAAAGTTACATCAGCTGTTTAACCAATGCCACCGGCTTTAAAAAAACAACAGCTGATAGTCTGTTCTGCACCGGTCACATAATCACCTGCTCCCAAATCTCGGCTATCATAGACGTACAACTAAAAAAAATAACAAATCAGATCAGATTTCTGATCAAATTTTTTATTATATAGAATGCATATACAGGGTGTTCCGATATACGACCGACAACAATTTACAGACAGGTAATAACCCTTGACAAATGATGAGAATTGAGGTAGAAACCTAGACCCTTCAAATGCTCATTTAAGAGGGGCCTCCTCATAGGTATATAAACCTAAAAACGTAGACAATACTAATTACTTATCTAGTAATTATTAGGTTCAAAATACGACGATAGATGCCGCTAGTAGTACTGAATCGGCTTTTACTTATACAACCTATATTCTCTCTCTCTGTATTTCGATTCTTGACGATTCAAACAAACGTATCTCTAACTAACCTTCTCTCTGTTTGTGATATGGTATCCAAAAAAACTTGCTACCATAAAGGTGGGAACAGACCAAGCAAACATTGTTGTGCAACAGCTGAACAACAGTCGAACAACACAGTTCACGCAGTGTGTACGTGTTGCGCAACAGTTGTACAACTGTTGGCGTTCTGTTGCGCGGTGTTTGCTCCCGAGGCGGTACATCAAAGGAGACGTTGCCCAACAGTGCGCACACAGCATCGCTAGTGTAGACGTTGCATTTCAAACAGTGAGACGATTCTTATGCGAAAAGTTTTCATCAGTTATTAAAATGTCTCAGAACTGGACTGAAGAGCAAAGTCTGATCTTGATAGATCTTGTAAGAGGTTTTCCGAATATATGGAATCCCGAAAATGAGACTTATAAACACAAAAACAAACGTACCGACGCATTTAATAACATAGCTGAAGCTCTAGGGCTTTCGCGGGAAGAATGTGAGCGAAAATGGAAAGTTCTGCAAAATCAATTTAGACGAGAATGTATTAAAAGTGTAACAAAATCCGGCCAAGGAACAAGTGAATTGTACGTTTCTCACTGGTTTGGATATAAACATTTAATGTTTTTAAAAGACAAGAATAAGCCGAGACATACAAGAGATACTCAAGTCGAGGTAAGTAAGCATTATTTTTTATTGCCTGTTTACAGAATCATAATAATTATATTAACATTAGAACAAACAATATTATTTTTCATTCCATTTTGTCTTGCCACGGCACTCTTCCATTGGTTGAAAAATAACGCGCAAATTGTTCACGGACCTCTTGTGCTACTCTGGTTGATTTTCTACCAATTCTCTTTATATTTAAAAATGTTCCTGAGGGTTCTGGTTCGTTTCGCCAGGATCCAGGACTCAAAATTCCGGAGGGAATATCTTCTTTATCATAGGTTCCAGGCGGACTGTATAAAACTGTGGCTGATTTATTATTTTGTGAAAAATTATGCAAGTAGCAACAGGCTAGAACAACTTTTTCAGAATTAGCAGGTTGCAAAAGCATGGCTTTTCGAAGAACTCGAAACACAGCTGACAGAACTCCAAAAGTATTTTCAACTACTCGCCTTGCTCGTGATAACCTGTAATTAAATGAACGTTGGAACGTCCCATTCGCATGTTCTCCTGAAAATGGTTTCATCAAGTTCTCCTGTAGAGGAAACGCATCGTCACAAACAATCACAAAAGGAGTTGTCCTGTCCCGATGTCCTGGCAGTAGTTTCGCAGGTGGCAAATTTAATGTACCAGCGTTTAGTTTCTTTGCAAAATCTGTATTTTTAAAAACTCCACCATCGGAAATTCGTCCCTGACATCCCACATTCGCATATAAAAATCTATATTTTGCATCTACAACTGCCATAAGGACAATACTGAAAATGCCCTTGTAATTAAAATATTCACTTCCACTTTTTAAAGGGGCTTGTAGTACGACATGTTTCCCATCAATTGCTCCTAAGCATTGAGGAAAATTCCACGGGTCTTCATAATCCTGGGCAACTTGAAGCCACTCCTTGGGTGAAGCAGGTAACTGAAAAAAAAATAGGTACATATATGAACTTTCCGACTCAAAATTAACCCAGGAATCACCCATTGAAAAAGTTCATATCATTAATTGACACCCTGTATCCACACACAGTACACCTATTTTATTATTTTCTTTGTTTCAGACACAGGAATTGGAAAATACACAAGAAGACGACACATTACAATCAGAAATTCTTTCTAATGAGGATTCGTCCAACACTCATGTAGAACCATCGCGTGACACAGTGACAAATGTTTTATCACCAAGACAGGAAACCTCTTCTGATTATCAATGTTATGAATCACAGTCATCTCGTGACACCGTGAGGCAGTTGGTACCACCAGGAAAAAAAACGTTGGGGAAGCGCTCCGCTCCCTCTGATCCTCAAATTGATGAAGCTTTTAAAGCAATAAAAGCATTAACAGGAAACCGAGCAAAAAGGGACAGCTTTGACGTATATGGCGAATACGTAGCAAATAAATTAAGAACGTTTAATGCTTTGATTCGAGCTAACGTAGAACATAAAATTAATTGCCTTGTGCATGATGCTGACATGCAAATGCTCTACCAATCGCAAGGACAATTTAATCAAAGGACAACTGTATCCACTGCAAGTTCCTCATCCTATCCATCACCAGTCTCGTCTCCATACTCGTCAGAAAGCCTTCAACATGCTGTCTTAGAGCCGCAGGAACCCAACTTTATTGACGCTTTACTTGTATCTCAAGAACAAAAGGGAGATAACTTTACAGAATTGTAAAAAAACTATGTTATCTACACACTAATTTAAATAAATAATAAGAAAAGATTTTGATTTTTTTTACCTGTATCTGATCCATCGAAGCTTCTATTAGCGCTTCGCATACTTCCGGAATTATAGTACAAATTAACTGCTTCGATATACGAAAAAGGTACATTAGACTGACATACGAATCTCCTGTGGTTAAAAACCGTAAAGTTACCAGTAATCTTGTCTTGATACATACTGGTTCTCGGTAGTTCGTATATTTTTTTGCAATTTTAGGACCAATCATTACAATTAGTTTTTCAAATGTAGTTGTATCCATTCGAGAGAAGTTATTGAACAACATGTTGTCCTCCATTCTTAATTCTGGTAAAAACTGTCGTTCTCTGTTCGCGTATATACGTCTTTGCCACCACCTTCGCTTTTTACGGCCTCTTCGTGATACTTTTATTTTTATAAATAAGAACGCACACCAGGCGAGTAGAGCATCTTCTCCGTCGCTCATAGCACCTACTAAACGAACACTGGACAAACAGCGGGGAAACTAGGTAGGTCGATGTTGGCGAACAGTTTGCCGAAAATGTTTTCTCTCCACGGAAACAAGTTTGCCAACAGCTGCCTAGCTGTTGTTCAACTGTTGCACAACAATGTTTGCTTGGTCTGTTTCCACCTTAAGAATTTTCATTTGAGTGTAGATTTTTTATTAGCCAAGCATTTTATAAGTGTTTTTAAGGGCCCCCACAGACTGCAGACTTTTTATCGGCCGATCGTTTGGTCGGCTTCTTAATCAGTATGGAGAGGAATGCATATGCGCACACTACAGCGATTCAGTACCGGCCGATAAAAAAGTTTGATGGGCTACCCGATTACATTCAAACTAATCTGTCGGCCAACTATCGGCCGACTGTTTAATCAGTATTGGCGCATACACGCCTGCGCATACATGACGATTGTTTAGCCGGCCGATAGTTCAGTTCGCTCTGTGATTTGGCGTCGTGTGCGTGTATTTTGAATATGGCGTCGCCCAAATCATAATTGTTGATTGTAGAAAGTTCCGTCGAAAAGTTGATTGAAGAAGTTGACAAAAGACCTGCGCTTTATAAAAAAAGTTTAAAAGAGTACTCCGACGCGAACGTGAAGAAAAAACTGTGGGAGGAAGTTTGCGAAGCAGCTGTTCTTGATTGGAATCGGCTTAGCACCGAGGAAAAAAACAAACAAAGATAGGAACGTAAAAATAAAAATATTAGAGTATTCATGTGAATTTTTATTTATTTATCTATTTACAATTATTACACTTTGATATATTGACACGGAATCGCGCCTCCGGGAGAAATAAAGTATGATGACATGTACTGTCGCACGTTATTCATATTATTTCTTCCTCGGTTGTCTTCATTTATAGTTAAGTTATTCATGGGACAATTATAGAGAGTTTCTGTGAAATTTATTCCATCTTTGATTCTTACATAATTATGCAGGACACAGCAAGCTTTCTTCGCCTTCTTCTTTGGTTGACATATACAATTGTTGAAGTATATTCCATATTTGCTCACATGTAGTTTTAGTAATATCTCGTATTGTAGAAGCTCCCATCAGATAATCAAAAGATAATGTATTGAAACTAGCTCCTGTAGCCAGATATCTGTAAAAAAATAAAAATTAATTATATTTCTGTTACGAACTCGCACACCGAAGCAGATACTAAGTACGGTCCTGTAACCTTATGTTAACGGAGTTAAGAAAATGGCGAGCGCGCCGAATTCTGAGAAGGTCTATTGGGCTTTATTGTGACCGTATGTTTTTTAAACATGTTCTCGAAAGGCATTTTAAGAAATATCGCGAAAGGCATTTGTCCCATCCGGAATGTTCTAGTAAAGAAAGCTTTGATATAAATACAGGACCGATCAGCGGATGAGTTTAGTTTATGAGTTGATAAAGTGATCTTGACAAATAAACAGTAATTAGGTGAATATAAAAGTGTTATAAATTAATAAGTTAGTGTGCATATAAATTAAATTTAAGTGACTAGTTAAGTACATATGAATTAGTGTTAGTGAGTTAGTGTTTAAATAAATTAGTAAGTAGCCATACCGAGTGTTTAAAATTTATCCCACCCGTTTATTGTTTAAATAAATAACAAAAACATTACATTTCAATATTTGTAAAAAATTAAAAATTAATTAAATTTCAATATTTTTCAGGTCGTGATGTGCAAAAAAATGGGCTAATTTAAGGACTTTCTTTCGTCGCGAATTAAACGCTCAAAAGAACACTAAGTCGGGGCAAGCTGCGAATAAAAGGCGTAAATATGTCTACTTTGAACAGTTATTATTTTTACTTCCATGCATGGAAAACCGACTTACTGAAGGTAACCTGGAAGAGGACAATTCTCTATCAAATGATGAGGATGATGATCAAGCTGGTTCATCCACTCCCACCCCTATACGTCAGCGGAAAAAGAGATCTAATGTACCGAAGCAGACGGACGTGGATGAAGCATTATTAAAGGCATTAAATGAGCCTAATACTGATGAAGATGTGAACTTTGCTTTGTCACTGGTCGCTTCACTCCAAAATTAAACCGCAGAAGAAAAAATTGATGCTAAAATAAGTATTCTTAACGTTTTTAAACAGATAAGATTAGCTAGGTGCGTTCAGTCTACTTCTAAGCCAACATGTACGTACAAGAGAGTCCTCTTTTCCAATTTCGGAACCGACAACCATTCTAAACATTTCATCACCTGGCAACTCCAACGATACAACCCAGTCTTATTATTCAAATTTTTCAGATGAATCGCAAATATATGACTTGTAAATAACTTAATTTCTCAAAACGCCGAATTTTGTAATATTAATTCTAATAAAAATAGTTGAAAAGTATTTGTGGTTTATCTTACCTTATCCTAACGCTCAATCTCTCCTCCACAGGTATGGAAAGTCTTAAATTTGTATCCTCCTTCGCTATTGCTGGTCCAAGTACCTTGACAAGTTCATTAAAGCTGGTAATGCTCATTCGATAATAGGCGAAAAATGTTTTCGGGTAATCAAGTAATTTGGAATGCATAGTGTAAAATTATTCACTAACTAATCTATGGGATGCACCCAATACTCTCGGAATCTCTTCTTGATTTTCCTCCTCCGGAGTGTGATGAGCGCAATAATTTTTCTGGACAATATTTTCATTGTGCGACCGCTTCAACAGTTACAAACTAGTTCGAGAATAGTTGGTCGGCTGTTGGATAGTTTACGCCCTGTTCACCAAGCAAACTGTTTAGTTGGCTCGGTGTGCGCACATTCGGTTGGGCTGAACTAAACTATCGGCCGATAAACAGTCTGCAGTCTGCGGGGGCCCTAAAAGGAATAAATTGTTAAAAAGTAAGTAATCGTATCTACCCGATATCAAAAATAATAGTTATGGTAATGTAAATTATCCTGCAATCCGAATTTTTTATTTTAACAGCTATGTGTGAGGTTATGTTCACTGGATTATTTGATTAATGTGAAAGTATAATGTAAATAATACTGATTGTTTGTTCTAGTATCATCAAAACATCTTTCAACATTCTCTTGAAACTTCACTTTTAATGATAATATGGGTTTGTTAGCGAAACATGCTAAATTGAAGGAAGTGTCCTTTTAAGTATCCGAATGAAGAAAAATTAAAACCGCTCTCAAAAGACAATAATTACATAATTTATTTTGATGAAAATATAAAAGTGATAATTGAAAAATATAGCTATTATCACCAGATACAAGGTCCATTATATATTGCATGAAAGGACATGTGCCATTTAATAACATGGATACCAAGTGACAGCATTGTGGGAATTACTAGAAATCAAGAATGGAAAAAAAATTTACGTACTTTAAAAAAATTCTACCTTTCGAAATTTGTACCATTTATATTGTTACACCTGTTCTATGAATGTCAGAATGACAGCTTGGACTGAAAATGAGAAGAGGGCTGAATAGGCGGAGTAGTCACAGTCACCTATCAAGGTGACAGTCTAGAATTTTCAAGATTTTTCTATTGTATTCCATATAGACGTACTAGTATGTTATAGAATATTCTAGTGATTTCTGGAAAGTTCTTTTTATATATAAATAGAGATCAGTTGTAGCAGAGTCAGTCAGTCAATAGTTTTGATGTGTTAATAAGTTGAATTGTTAAAAAGTACTATTGTATTTTGCCAAGTACTGAATAAAGTTGTGAAAGTTATAACAGTGGTGACAGCGGTAAAAGTAATTTATGGTCAATACAAGAAGTACAAATTACGACACCGATATGGCAGCTAATAATGGAGCACCAGCATGGTTTCTTGGGATGATGGAGCAAGAAAAACAAGAAGGAAAACAAGAAAAGGAGGAAAAAGAACGGAAAAAAAATCAAGAAAAGGAGGAAGAGGAAAACCGTAGAAAACAAAAAAAGGAAGAAGAGGAACACAGGAGGAACTTAGAGAAGGAGGAAAGGAAGCAAATATTAGAGGTACTGTCCGATTTTAGTTCTACGTTTAAAAGGAAAATTGAGGCCTTAGATAACAAAATAGATACAATGAAAGAAGGCCTAAAAACAGACATAAAAACAGGAAGACTTGGCAACAGTAGAAAAAGATTTAAAAACAGTAGAGAAAGATTTAAAAACGACTGAGAAAGATTTAAAAACAGACCAGCTTGACCTAAGACAAAAATTAGATGCATTAGTAAAGAAAATAGAAGCTAATCCCAATGATAGCAGTTTCATTCGTGATAGTGCCAGAACTAAAATAGTAAATTTGAGACACAACCAGGTTATCAAGCCACCTACATATGATAGCCAATCATCTTGGCAGACATATCGACGCCAATTTAAAGCAACAGCTGGTGCCAATGGGTGGAATGATCAAGAGAAAGCCACCTTCCTTATGTTTTCTCTTCGTGAAGGTGCGCATGCAACAATTAGACGAGAGCCTCCAAGAATATGGAAGTGACATAGAAAGACTATTGAGTTTAGCCTATCCACAGGCACCTAAAGAATTCTTAGAACAGTTTGGCGTTCAAGCATTCATTGATGGTTTAAGAGATACATACATGCAACAAGCCCTTCGATTAGGCGACCATTTGACACTACAAGAAGTATTAACATTTGATCAAGAATTTGAAGCTGCTAAAACCATTTCCAAAACTGGACGAGCAATACACTTCGTGGAGGAGAATTTAACCGAAGTTACGGCTAGAATAGGAAACATACTGAAAGACACGCTACAAAGTCGTACACCAATTCAATAATCACGGAAATATTACAACTGTGGAAGAATTAGACGTCTGCAGAGAACATGTAGAGTTCCATCAAGATCTCGAGCCAAGTTAGGAACTCGGATAACCAGACACATCAAGGCAATGTACATATCCCATTTAGAAACAGAGCTCATAGCCCCACAAGAAACAACCCTAGAAGATCATCTCCATACCAAAGTCGACAACCAACACCTGATCGGCGCTCTAATACCAGCAACCAGGAAAACTACTAAAAGTTGACTATTCTGGGCGGTCGTCGACTAAAACCATTCAAAGCCCCACGATTTGCACATACTCTTTGTTTAGAACTACCCGAAATTCAACTGTTAGGGGACAACTAGAAAATCACGATTGCAAATTTATTGTCGACACTGGGGCAACTAGATCGTTTGTACGCCCAGATATGTTGACACAGAAACACGCAAGAACATCTAAAGGCCTTGTGCTGGAAACCGCAACTGGTCATACTACTCCGATTTTGGAACAAGTAACAGCATCCATTCGAATTGGAAACGCGGCCATAGTTCACTTATTTTTGGTAGCAAACATTATGGATGAATGTGTTTTGGGTGTAGACATTATGCAAGACAAATTTGTAATATATTTGAAAAACAAAATTTTATCCATCGCCAACGAAAAAGTAGTCCTCAGTGGTGAAAATGATCAATTACACAAAATGAAAGTTATAGTTGATGAAGATATAAGAATTCCGGCAAATTCAGAAAGCATTGTCATGGCTCATCTTAAAGAAAAATGTAAAGATCTGACTAATGAGTTTATTGAACCACGTGAACCGACAGAAGATGGAGTAATGGAAGCCAAATGCCTGGTAAAAATAGAACAGCAAATTCCCGTTTGCGTTACCAATACATCTAGGAGACCAGTTGAACTAAAGAAAAATCACGAGTTGGGATATTGTGAATCAGTGAAGAGTATAGTGAACTTACGAGAAAATCCCAATCCCGAAAAAGAGCCACAAAAATAAATTCGACGACCAACTTATAAAGACACTCATCAAAGACTTTGACAAACTACCACCCGAAGAAGCGAGCAAGGCAAAGAAATTTGTTTTGAATCAACTTAGCCTTTTCGAAACCGGAAAATCTACAGGGCGAACCAACTTGGTCCACCATAGAATGAATACAAGAGATGCACCACCGATACGTCAAAACCCAAGAAGACTTCCATTCGCTAAACAGAAAGATGTAGCGAATATGATACAAGACATGCTGGATGAGAACATGATTGGAGATTCATCTGGACCGTGGTGTTCTCCAGTTGTCTTAGTAACTAAGAAAGATGGAAGTACAAGATTTTGCGTTGACTATCGCAAATTAAATCAAGTTACTGTAAAAAACAGCCATTCCATGCCACGTATAGACGATTCACTGGACACCTTATCCGGCTCTCAGTAGTTTACCACATTAGACTTAAAGAGCGGATACTGGCAAGTTGAAGTTCATCCCGATGATAGAGATAAAACAGCCTTCTCTGCTGGAAATGGCTTTTATTGATTCCAAGTACTTCCATTTGGTCTATGCAATGCTCCAGCCACTTTTGAAAGACTTATGGAAATGGTGTTAAAAGGACTGACGTGGAAAACCTGTCTGTGTTATTTAGAATGGGAAAAACATTCGACGAACATCTAAACAATCTAGAAGACCTTTTTAGTCGACTGAAAAATGCAAACTTAAAATTGAATTCCAAGAAAAGCTCCTTATTTCAACCTGAATTTTTATATTTGGGTCACGTTGTGTCAGCAGAGGGAATAAAAACTGATCCGGTAAAAATTTCAGCGATTCAAGACTGTCCAAAACCAAGAGATAAACATGAGGTTCGTCAATTTTTGGGTCTTTGTACATATTACCGGACATTTGTTCAAAATTTTGGAAAGATAGCCAAATCTTAACACAGAAAACAACACATCATTCGATTGGGATCCGGAATGCCAAAATGCCTTTACTGAATTGAAAAAGTGGTTGTCCACTGCACCGGTTCTAGCATACCCTAAAGAGGAAAGTCAATTTATTCTCGACTGCGACGCTTCACAACATGGCATAGGAGATTTGTTTGGGGATGATAAGGAGCGTTATGCATTTTTTTGCACTTTGTACTGTGACACTAGATTCTTAAAAAGAGAAGAAGTAAAAACAGTACCATTGTCAACAAAAAAGATTGGTGGAACACCAAAAAGAAGAAAAACTTGATTTTTTATAAGCTTCACAATGTCCTTAGCAGCTGCGTGTGGCATTGGATAAACAAGACATAATTTTGTAACCAATCGGTAATTACTACAACAAATCTGTTACCAGATTTTGACTTTGGATATGGACCTATAAGATCAGCAGAAATCCATTGCCAACGAAAATTAATATCTTTGTATTAACCCATAAAACCAGTTTTAGGTAGAGTTTGGGTTTTACAAGAACTACAAACAAAACATTTATTAACGTAACGAGATACAGAATTCTAAGTTTTGGCCAATAATAAATTTCAGAGATACGAGAAAAATTTTTAGATATGCCTAAATGAGTACTTAATTCATTGTCATGAAATTAACTGTCTCGACCCTTACTTCGTGGAATATGCTCATATTAGTGTTTTTAAATGAAACTCACGGTCTCTAGTTAATTCCACAATATGATAAAAGTTATTGAAAATTCTAAAAAATTGACAATTGTTTGGATAAATCAATATCATAGTCAGAATGACAGAAGTTACATTTAATTTTATGCCTACCTGATGTTTAGCCAAAAATAACTACTAAACATCAGGTAGGCATAAAATGAAATGTAACTTCTGTCATTCTGACGATGATATTGATTTATCGAAACAATTGTTAATTTTTTAGAATTTTCAATAAATTTTATTATATTGTGGAATTAACTAGAGACCGTGAGTTTCATTTAAAAACACTCATTGTCATGAAATAACCTTAATATGTCAATTCGGTTGGCGGTAAGAACAACAATTTTTCAATTAGATAAGTTGCTAGATATTGAATTAGACGAAAAAATACGTTTATGCAAAACATTATTGTCAACCTTAAATGTGGGATATAAATCGGGATTCTTCGTAATCTTCTCATCATAGAAGTATACCAAGCATCTGGTTTAAAGGTACCTACGTCAATAACAGAAATTTCAGAGAAAGAACGAGATAAAGCATCACTGACCACCTTAGTGGTTCCTTTTCTGTGATTCATTTAAAAATTAAACTGGGAGAGCCTAAGGGAACGACGTGCTAAGCGATCTGAGGGATTCGAAAGTTTAGAAAGATAATGCAAAGAAGAATGATCTGTGTCAAGAATAAAATGAGTGCCTTCAACGTAACCTCGGAATTTTTCAACACCAAAAATAACTCCTAAAAGTTCTTCTTCTATTGTACTGTACTTTCTCTCAGCTTTATTCAAAGTACGACTTGCATAAGCAATAGGGTGTTCGAGACCGTCACATTCCTCATACAGGATTGCACCAAGACCAGTATCGCTAGCATCAGTTTGAATGATAAAAGGTTTATAAAAATCAGGGCTTGCAAGAATTGGACTAGAAGTAAGACGTTTCTTAACTTCAGTAAAAGTATTTTCAGCTTGCGGAGTCCAAGAAATGGATTAGCTTTTCTTTCTGCCATGAAGAAGATCAGTGATTGTAGAACAAATAGTAGAAAAATATTTAATAAATCGACGATACCAACCAATAAGACCTATGAGACGTTTTATCTCAGTAACATTTTTTGAAGCTGGATAGTTTAAAATAGCAGAAATTTTGTCGTCATCTGTGCGAAGACCGTTTTTGTCAACAACAAAACCTAAAAACTTAAGAGATTCACGATAAAATTCACATTTTTCAAGATTGGCAGTAAGATTGTCTGCATTTAGCCTGAGATACAATTTATTGAGAGTTTCCATATGAAGCTCAAATGTAGGGGTGGCGATAATAATGTTATCTAAACAACAAAACCAATAAGGTCTAAGAGAAGGATCTATAACTATGTCCATTAGACGAGCCATCATTTTATGAGCATTAACTAAATCATAAGGAGTTGTAACAAACTCAAAAAGTCCTACACCGTACACAGCGAAAGCTGTTTTCGGACGGGATGATTTAGAAAGGGGTATTTGTAGAAAAGCCTTCTTTATATCAATATACGTCAGAAATTTTGCGTCTCGTAATTTACTAAGAATAATATCAACTTGCGCCATAGGATATGAATTAGAAACGGTGACCTTGCTCAATTTTCAACCATCAAAACAAACACGATATTCTCCGGACTTCTTAGGGCCAAGGCAGAGAGGTGAATTCCACGGGGAGTTGGAGTGCTGAATAACTTTGAGATTTTACATCTCATCTATTTCATTTTCAAGAAGTTTTTGCATGGCTGGAGACAAAGTATATTGACATTGCGCAATTGGCTTTGCATCGCCAGAGTTGATAACATCTTCAACGAAATTAGTTCGACCAATTCGGAGCAAGGAGGAAGTGTAGAAACCAAAGCGATAACTTTGCTAGTTCATCTTTTTCAAGTGAAGTGATATTAGAAACTAACTGAATTGTGTTTATAACACAAGTAGAAGACAAAAGAGAGTAAGATAAATCATGAAAATTAATGTCTATTTTAAATAGGCTCAAAAAATCCATGCCCCACGTTGGGCGCCAGTGTCACTATCCTAAGCTTTGCCCGGCCTGGGACTCTCCTCAGGTGGTGAATTCGGCCTCAGTTACACTATTTTTTATTACCTCAATTGGGATAAGGTGAATCAACAAACAAAATATCGGGACAAATGGATTTATTTGACACAAAAATAAATTTTATAAGCCGTATATTCTCAATACAATACGAACAACAATCAGTTATTACAATAAAAATGTCCAACTCAATATTTTATATCTATCAAAAATAAGTTAGGGACTCGGGACGTACAGCTCTCAACGGTTTCGACCGGTTCTGGTGCCGTTGGTGGCTGGGCTACTCTGGAATCTGACCGTTTGGTGTGGTAGAACTGAGTGGTGTAGTGGATCTATATGGCCCGGTAGACGCTGCAGTGCAGCAAGGAAAATGAAAAGCACACACAAAGTATTATTTAAAAACTGAAGATTGGACCAGCGACTGATTCGTCGTTTAAATAGATATTTTACGATGATAAAAACAGTCAACGACGCGTTCCTAATATTTGAAATAAAAGGATTTGGAATTAGAGATGGAAATAGCCAACAAATAAGTAACGCTCCAAAATAATTAATGAAAATAGAAACATGTCTCAGCGACATGTTACACCCCCCTTCGGATGAGGAAACCTGATAAAAATAATATTAAGCCGATTCTTGTACAATTCTGTACTACATATAATAAAAAAAAATTGAAAGGATCAGGTGTAGTTCTAAGGGAGGAGTTATCTATAGATACCTTAAAATTGATGAAGGCTGCGATTATCAAGATATACAAGAAAGGAATAGAATGGTACAATAATGGTCAAGTTTTTTTGAAATACAATAATGAAGATGAAATTCACAAAATTCAGAACGTAGGTAATATATAACTAACTTGTGAGCATATTTGTAAATTATGTATTGGTTATAGTCTGTTATTAGTTTTATTGGGATTTTTTTTGTTAGATATAGTGCTTAACTTTTGTTTTGATTCAAAATATTATTTTGTATGAGTCATGTGCAACTGACAATAATTGTATTAAATCTATTAGTTTTTTCATCTATCAGGTTAGCTTGTACTTGCACTTATATATAAAGAATACCGACCAACGAGAGGGGTTCGTTTATAATTTGATCTCGTGAGATTAAAAGTAAATATATAAATTAAGTCAAAGTAAATAAACAGTAGTGAAGTTTTTATATAAGTTCGGGTTCATTTTGCACAATGAAAACCTTGCTTTTGTTTAAGAAAAAAATGTCTTTCTTGATCGATATGTTATAAGTCGATAGAGACAACCTCTTCACCCTTCGTCATAACCGAACGCACTCCTGTTTACTGCACTTCCGCTGACTCTGATTGTTCTATGATTATAACTAACAGGCCATGGCAATTGATCCTTTAATTTGCACTTCCGGTTACTCCGATTGTTCTATGATTAGAATCAATCAACAGACCATGGTCATTAATATTGCTTGAAGGTGTAGCGTGGTGTAACGTAATTTCCACCACACTTTGAGTAGAGTGTAGTTCAATGCAGTTAGGAATGAGTCAATATTGAGTATCGAGTGTAAGGTATTGAGTGTAAAATACACCACGTGTGGGAAGAAAGAGCTACACTTCGATACATATGAATGAACCTAACATAACTCTTGTTTATTGTGCAAGCCAGCTTAGTTTCCCAAATGTTATTGTGTCCTTCGGAGAAAAAAGAAATTCGAAGAATTACTTTTTTTTGCAAACTTAAACAGCCTACAAAGAAAAGTAGCTAAAACAACAGAAATTTGGTGATCAGATAGAAGAAGATGTAGTAGTGCTTACAGATTCAAGAAACCAAACATAAAGGAAAAGAAGATAAGAAGATAGAGAAGAAAAATAATAAGAAGAAAGGAACATATTCAATGAATATCCAAGAAATGTTGCTTTCTAATTCAAGACTTCAATTCATTTTGAAAACTTAACAAAAGTAAAAATATAATAGGTGCTTATGTCTATTATCAATAATAACAATTGCAAATTAAATGCAATTTTGCTCAAAAAAAATGTAAACAAAATTCAGTAAGCAATTATAATTGGAGTTCATTCCTATTAACAAAAAATGTATTAAAAATTAAACGATATCAGTTGTTGGTACCGTACTGAGATTCTAAAATAACCAAAAGATTAAATTAGAGGGGTAGCTTCTACCAAAATATGAGCCTGTGATAATCCCGAAAGGACAGTATTGTAAAAAGGACATTAGCCTAGAAAAAGATTGAATTATGTTAATAATAATTTCGATGTAAATAGGCCAGGCTAGATATACGAAGAGCACGTTCCAATTAAATGTAAATATCACACTCACCTGATATGCGGAAGGTCATGCATGCAGGCCACTGATCGAATGCTTTCTATAAATACAAAGTGTCGGCAACCCATGATTGATTAATTGTTATTATTCTGAATACGTTTAAATGTATGTATAGTGTATTATAATCTGTGTTAGTAATTCTAATATATTTATCCCAGTGATTTTATAAATAATGTTATTTATTCAACCCCCGAAGAACGGTTACTAGGTAAGTGGTTTTCCCAAAAGATATAATGGTTTTATGGCGAACGTAGTTTATACGAGGGGCACTTACTGAGTAACCACTACAAGCCGCTAAACGCCCAAAAAAAAGTTAGAGGGGTAACCTCTACTTAGAATATGAAATGCTAAACGCTTTAGCAAAATATCCAAGAAAAAATTAGAGAGGTAGCCTCTAATAAAATATGAAATGCTAACATCTCAACGATATGACAAGAGAATATTCCTCATCTACAAAAGATAATCACTTCATATGATATAAGGTGGTTATGATAGAAATATTCTAAGAAAAACATTTTTAACGTGACTAAAAGAATGCGTATGTGTTTGTTAAATACATCATTACGTAGTGGAAAGGTAAAAAGAAAATACGATCGGGCCTGTCCTTTACCCCCCCCCCCTTTCTTACTCGGAAATTTTGGAGAGAAGAAACCACAGACAAATAATACAGATTAGACGGGCAACTCACTGAGAAAAAATGCCTCGGCAGATGTGCTGCCATCTTTATTTGTCACCAAAAACTAAAAAAAGGGTTCTGTCGTCGATTCTAGTTTGTAAATGGTGGTAAATTCAAATTTTGTGATATGGCAGAAAATTTAAATTCGATTGATTTATAATTTCTAAGAATGGGGAAAGGCTGCAACAACTTAGTTCAAATTTAGTTTAGAGTATAATTCTACAAAAAATCGTATTACATACACATCTAACAGATTTTATAATTAATGTCATATTAATGTTTTAAATAAAACTCACGGTTTCTAGTTAATTCCACAATATAATAAAAGTTATTGAAAATCCTAAAAAATTGACAATTGTTTCGATAAATCAATATGACTATTCCTGCTAACTTCTCTGCTTACGTTGCCCAACCGCAAATATAATGCTTCGATAACCCAAACGGATTCTTTCAAAAAGAAACAGGAATAGAGTCAGAAATAATTCAGAAACATAGATTTCTGTTTTTTTTAATTTAACGCGTATAAAAAATTTAATAAATAGACTAGATAATAACATTAATCACCCCATGTTACACGCACAGTATTCTAATTACCTATTTAGAGGATATAAAAAATCAATTTTCAATCCTTAACTATAGCCGGAATAAACATGGATTAATTAATGGACTTGGAACTGTGATCAAATTTATGACTGGAAATCCAGATAATGACGACTGGAATATCATTAGAGATAGTATTAACAATAGTAAATAATTTAATAAGAAAACAATTACCAACGCACAAGACCTAGAAAATCAATTACATCAAACGATTCGTGAGTTTAACCATAATGTCAACGAGATAAAAGATCTACTCTGTAATATTACAAATATTGAGACTTCCATTATCCACTATCAAATATTAAATAATCAATTAGAATTGATACTATTTTATTAATAAAATAGTTATGACAACTATTTTATCTACAGCTAATATAGTAAAAATAGATTTATTTGATATTTACCAAAGTCAAAGAGATTTTGTTGGATAAATACAATGAAAAACAAATTATTCATTATGACAAATCCCCTTATAAGTTTTTAGAATATCTTCAATTGGTTATCTATGTCCAATATTCAGAATTAAAAATGATTTTAAAGGTTCCAATATTAAGCAAGTTTCAATTCAAATTATATCAGACATTTCCTATCCCAAATAAAAATGCAACACTGTTCTTAGCTGAAAATCCAAATACAAGTTAAGATAGCACGTAAGTTAGGTGATAAAGCTTGTTTGATAGAACTAGATAATGCAGAAGATAAAGAGAAAATTATGCAGAGTAAAGAAAAACTAAGAAATATAAAATATAGAATTTATATAAATCATGGCTTAAGCAAGAAAGAAAGACAAAAAGCAATACGAGACAGAGCACAACGTGAAAGAACTAATGGAAAAACAGTGAATATTGGTTATAGTAGAATAATTATTGATGGGGAAGAATGGAAATGAGACAAGTTAACGGAAAAATTGGTAAATTCAAAAAACGAATAAAATTCAAAGGAATGGAAAATACGCATACTAACCAGGCAACGATTATGGTGATGCAAATGAAAGAGAAAAAGTCAAACAAGAGAGGTACAATAAATATACTGAAGCAAAAAGGAAATAAAGAAAATGTTAAGATCGGCACATGGAATATAAGAACAATGTTAAAGGCTGGTAAAATTAATGAGATAAGTAGAGAAATGGGAAGATACAAGCTTGAGAAATTGGCACTGCAGGAAATAAGTGATGGAAGAATCGATAAGGATACACACTTTATTATGCAGGGGAAAGGAAACAGGGGAAAAATGGTACAGCATTTATGGTGAATAAAATGATAAGAAACAAAGTAATGACCTTCCAAGCAATAAATGGAAGAGTCTCAACCATTAGGATTGGAAATAAGCAAGCAAATCTAACAATAATAAATGTTTACACACCAAGAGAGGACACAAATAGTGAAGAATTTTATGACAAGCTGCAAAAGGTTTGGGAGAATATACCTAGAAATTACATGAAACTAGTCATAGGACACTTCAATACACAAATCGGAAAAAGGATGAATATAACGAAAACGTTGCAGGCAAAGAAACGATACACGACATGACAAACAACAATGGCTCAAGACAATTTTGGGATAAGTAACGACACTTTCATAATAAGTACCAAATTCAGACATAAAAAGGAGCATAAAATGACATGGACAAAACCAGGCTCCAATTAAAGGAATCAGATAGACCACGCACTCATATTAAGAAAATGACTGAAGACAGTAGAAAATACTCGTCCATTTAGAGGCGCTAATGTGGATTCGGATCATTTGTTAGTTGTGTTGAAAATAAAAATGAAGATAGTAAGAAACGTTAAAACGGAAAAACGTAAAGAACAATGGAACATAGATAATTTGAAAAAAGAACATGCGGAAGAAAGATGCAGACGAGTATTAAAATATAGTCTAACACAATATACAGATGAAAATATAGAGAAAAAGATGGAAGAACATAAAAAACAGTATTACCAAAACAGTCGAGGAAATACTAAGACAAAAAAAGCAACAAAGATGTAAAGAATGGTACGATGAAGAATGTGAAAGCAGAAAGGAACAAAAAGATCAAGCACGAAAACAAAGGCTAAATACAGGAGGAGAGACAGAACTGAAATAATACAAGAAAAAGAAAAAGGAAGCGGACAAATGCTGTCAAAAAAAAGCAGTGTGGATTAAGGAGATTATGATGGAAATAGAAAGTGACAACCAAGATAATAAAAAACTATATGATTACATGAGAAAACAAAGTAAAAGAAGCAAAGTAACGACCAGAATCAGCAAAAGAGAATGGGAAGCATATTACAAAAATGATCTAAAGGAGGATGCGGTTACAGAAGCAAATTTTTAGGTAACAGCAGAAGAGGAAGAGAAATACCTCCCAACATATGCAAAATATGAAGAAATAATAACAAATCTCAAACATAAGAGGGCAGCAGGACCATATGGAATAGTTAACGAAAGAAAGGAGGAGAAGAACTAATAAGAAAGATATATGAATTACTTATAAACATGGAAGAAAGAACAAAAGACAGCAGAATGGCGTTTAGGTCTAACAATGCCAAACTTCAAAAAAGGAGACCAAACAAAATGCTATAACTACTGAGGAATAACCCTGCTTAACACAGTATAAAAAGTCATGATATCACTTTTGAGAAAGGAAATAAACAGATACGCAGAATAGATACTAGGGAAATACCAATATGGCTTCAGAAGTGGTAAATCAACTACAGATGCAGTACATGTAATGACACAGACGATAGAAGAAAGCTATGAATGTGGAATCGATTTACATATATTGTTTGTAGATTTTAATCAAGCATTTGATAGTATTAGCAGGCGTAAACTGATAGCAGACATGAGGAAAATGTGTATTCCAAACAAGTTAAATTCGACTGACAAAAATGTTAATGAACAACTCGAAAACCAGAGTAATAACTAGTGAGGGCTATAGTGAGGAAATAGATATGGTAGATGGTGTGAGGCAGGGGGATGCATTATCAACGGTATTATTCAGCATTAGATGGAGCGATTAATGCGGTAGAAACAGGCACAACAATAGCCCAGAAAAAGACACAAATAATAGGGTATACAAACGATCTGGTACTTATAGCAATGAATAGGAGTAATTTGGATAAAATGCTAGGTGACCTGATCGAAGAAGCAAAAAGCAGAGGTCTGGAGATAAACCCAAAAAAAACTGAATATATGCTAGTCAGCAGGGAAACAACAGAGAGTATAAAAGAAATCACAGTACAGAACCACAAGTTTTAAAAAGTAGCAAACTCCAAATACTTAGGCGTTACGATAAACGAGAAGAACGACAAAAATATAGGGGGGGGGGCAGAAAGGGTAAAATCAGGAAACAAAGCATACTGGAAATACAGCAAATTACTTAAAAATAAACATCTAACCAAAAACACTAAATTGAAACTGTTTAAAGCCACTATCAGATCAACAATGACATATGCCACAGGGACAATGTGCTTGACGAATAAAAACGAAGAAACTTTAAGGAGTACCGAAAGGAAAATATTGAGAAAATTTTTTGGACCAGTCAGAACAGAAGAGGGCGCCTTCAGAACTATGATGAACCATGAAATTCGACAAAAAATGGAAGGACAGGATGTTGTAAAATTCAACAGCCGACAACAATAATAAGAAGAATAAGTAATTGGATACCACAAGTAGCAAGGCCAAAAGGAAGACCAAATACAAGATGGGAAGATCAAGTTAAGGAAGATATGAAAAAAACGGGATACAAGAGATACGTTGATGACTGTTTAGCTGTAATTCCAAGTAACAAGTGCTTTTAATAAATTCAACTAAAGTATCCAATTCACTTTAGAGATCGAAAACAACCACAAGATAAATTTTGTAGACATCACACTTATAAAAACTAAAAACAAAATAAAAACCAAACTATATACAGAAGAAACATGGTCTGGACGGTATCTTAATTATAACTCATGCCAACACCAAAAAACAGTGTTATTATAGGATTAACGGGTAGAGCTATAAAATTAAGTGAATATCGCCCTGAAGTAATGAAAAAACTTTAAAATGCTCTGAAAAATAATCAATATCCAGAAACTCAAATCAATGGAATCAATGAACAACGTACAAATAAATTATACAATAACAACATGAAATCAAACATTCAAATACAACCAAGCGAAGAAAAAGATACATATATAGCCCTACCTTACACAAATCAATTAAATTATCAGAAAAACTTTTATCAAAACATAACATCAATGTAAGCCATAAATCCCACAACACATTATCGCCACTTTTTACTAAACTAAAAAACAAAACCAAAGATATTAAGAAATCAAATATTATATACTCCATACCATGCATGAATTGTCCAAAGAATTATATAAGAATGACTACACAATACTTGGAGAGCAGAATGAATGGTCACAAATATACAAAAAATGCATCAACTGCTTTACACAAACATGAAAGCACTGAGAATCATGAATTTGATTATAAAAAGACAAAAATCTTAGCTCAAGATACCAATCAAAGAAATGATACACATAAAACAAGATAAGTTTTCTGTGAATGATAGACAAGACCCATATCATGCTGCGTGTCAATTGCTTTCAAACGCATGAATTTACCATTCCCCAGTTGAAAGAAGTAAAAGTGGAAGCCAAATACAAATTAAAACTACAAAATATACCGATTCCAGATGGACATAGCTTGGAAGCTCTACAAGAAGAAAATAACATAATAATCCATCATTATGTTTCGTGGAGTTCCTTTGTACTGTTGTGCCTAATCATTCTAGTTATCTTCAGTTCCTGTATATACAAAAGGAAACGTTTTCGAGATCTGTTCCTGAAGCCACGTCCCACCCAAGAGTCCCTAGCTTTAGTCTTAAGGGGAGGAGAGAGTTAAAGAACTTGGAACTTGAGTCTCATTAAGATAACACGTATACGTATCTATAAATATCAACACCATACGATAAGGAGACCAGACTTGAAGAGAACGTTGTTCTGTACAAATACATAAGTAATATATTGTTCATTTATAATCTTGTATTTTAATTAAAAAGTTGTTTTTAAAAAGTTATTTATCCGTTCAAATTATTTAATTTTAATAAGACAGCTAGGTACAAAATTTGAAAGGAAAATTTGGAACTGGTTTCGAGATATTCCGAGAATATTATTTTATTTTTCCATCTGTAACATTGTGCATCACGTGTGTGTCATTAACTAAGCGTTTGAAGGGTCGTACCTCAATTTTCATCATTTGTCAAGGACGATGTTAATGACTATTACCTTTAAAGCGTTGTCGGTCGAATATCGAAACTGTATAGTCTTAATAAAAATTATTTTAGAGAAATTTGTATAGAGATAGGCTAAGCTAACAGCTTTTTAGCTTTATTGTAATCATCTCTACATTTCTGCGTGACCTCGTAACGGATTTTGATGCGATTTCCTTCATCATTTAGATAATTTTTTACGTAACGTTTATATTAGTACACAAATGGCCACCTTGGCAACCGCTACCCTGATTTTTATTTTCCGTCCCATACTCTGTACCTAATGTATGCCTCATGTTTTGATTTCGTGTGAGACTTACAGTTGAGGTATAAAAAAATCGAAGGGTAATACACCTTTTAATGCGCCCTTAGCCTTAGGGGAATAATAAATAAGGATAGCAGCAGAATTGGAATTCTTTGGGGTCCTTCAACGACTTAGAATGAGAAATTGGGATTTATTCTTGTCACACGACTCGCGCTACTCTTTAAAACACCCTCGGGAAGGGTGGATATAGGGATAGAAAGGAATTTAACTTTACCAATATTCCAATTTAATATTTTAATTATATGAAGAATCCCTTAGAAGTCCAAAAAGTCTTTTGGCTACAAATTATGTATAAAATATGTACTACATTTTTTTTATTTAAGAAAAATAAAGCGCATCAACCCTTTAGGTTATTAGCGCTACCAAATGTTACAATAATAAATATTAACTAGTACTACAGGTATTACAGGTATGAGAACACAAACGATTATAATATTAAACGTTCAAATTTTGTGCAAAAACTGAATAGTTCGTAGATAAGCTACCAAGTTTTCCATATTGAGTTCTTCTCCGAGCAAATGGTACATAATAGGTGGGATGTTAATTGACACTCTTTGCTGTGAAAACTTTGGACGGTCTATTAATACATGTTTGGCTGTTAAGGGGCATTGACACACTGTACAGCGGGGTTGTTCGGATTTTGACATTAAGTGTTTATGGGAAAAACGGGTGTGACCTATTCGAAGACGGGTCAAGATAACTTGTTCTTTCATATTTTATTGAACGCCCCTCCACGGTTTAACTGTTCTTTTCATAAGTTTATCATGAGATTGGGACCACTGATGTTGCCAAGCGTTGTTAACCGATGTCTTAATATGTATTTTGATGTCTGACATCGTAGCTCTCGTGACTTCGGTGGCATTAGGATCCTGAATTGCAGTTTTGGCTGCTGCATCGGCTCGCTCATTTCCCTCTATTCCTGTGTGTGAAGGCACCCATAAAAACAGTATAACTGCTCCTGAATTGTATAGCTAGGATAGTTTCTGTTTAATTAGTATCAGTATTGGATTTAATGGATATGTCTGACGCAAACTTTCAATTGAGTTCAATGAATCCGTTATTATGAGCAAGTGTTTTAAATTTTCTCTATTGGCATGGACTAGAGCTTGAAATGTCGCATAGAGTTCTCCAACTAGAATGGTTGTATTATGAGGTAATCTAAATTTGATTATTGCATTTGGAGTTACAAGTGCGGCTCCAACTTCAGTATCCATTTTAGAGGCATCAGTGTAGATATCGGTATGTTGTTGGAAATAAGATATTTTCTCATGATATTTTCCTCTAATTAGGGTATGGTTTGTTTCGTTCTTATCAAAACTTGTCAACGATGTATCACATATTGGTAGTTTTATTATCCATGGAGGTGGGGAGGAAATTAATAGAGGAATCGTTGGAGGAATAGATATATTTAGAAGTTCTGTTAATTGTTTCATAAAGTGGTGGATCTGTTCTTTTCCTCTTTTTATAGTCAGCCGAATAACGATTGGAGAAGGTGTTGTCATAAACTGGGTGATTGGGATTTGCAGATTTACTGATCGCATAAGAGAAACTAAGGTAAATCCGTCGCAGGAGGAGGGGGGTTTCGGATGCTTCATTGAGAAGGCTCTCGGAGGGGCTTAACGAAATGCACCCATGCAAATTCTGATCGCAGTATTCTGAACTGGATTTAAAAGATTCAGTATTGTTTTTTTCGCTGACGTAATCAAGACGTGATCTAATTAGTGAACGATATATACGTATTGAAGACGTTGAATCAGCGCCCCAATTCCTATTAGATAGTATTTTGAGCAGATTAGAACTTTTGTGAGTGCAAATCAGGTCGTTCATGTGAGTTGTCCAAGTCAGCTTGTAATCCCAAATCATACCGAGATATTTTATATGATCACAAAGATTCAAATTATTGTTGTATAACTTAAGTATAAGGTTGAAGAAAAATGGATTTTTGGAAAAAATGATGTATTTGGTTTTCTCTGTGGAGAATTGGAATCCTGTAGACTCAGACCAGGTTTCAAGATTTCGAATATGGTGCTGTTTTCACCCTTAATATATAAAACTGAATCATCTGCGTACAATTTCCCCTTCATTGGCTTTGCAAGATTATTTAAAATATCATTCATTACGTTTAAAAAAAGTGTTACGCTTATTATCGAGCCTTGAGGGGTGCCATTTTCTAGTTATTTGTTATTCGAGAAATGTCCGTTCAATTTTACACGAAAGGATCGTTTATGTAAATAGTTTTAAAAGAATGCAAGCATATTTCCATTTATTCCCCAATCGTCTAATTTTAATTGTATGCTTCCAAGCTGTATCATATGCACGTTTAATGTCAAAAAATACGGCTAGAACTTTTTGCTTGTTAAAGAATGCTTCGTGAATGTCGGTCAATTATATTATCAATTGCTGAGTGTCCTTTTCTAAAACCGTTTTGCTCCCTGATTAGTAAGGAGCTGGATTTCAGGAACCGAACGAGTCGGTTAATAATTATTTTTTCTAATAATTTGCAGACACAAGAGCTAAGGGAGATAGGCCTATAGGAATTAGCAGTATTTTTGGGGCAGTTTGGTTTTAAGATCGGTACTATGCCTCTTCCTTCCAAGTATCAGGGAATTGTTGTTGAAGCCAGTAATAATTGAAAATATTTAATAAGAATATTGAAGCTTGGTTGGAAAGGTTCCTTATGAATGCTGTTGGAATATTATCTGGACCGGGGCTACCATCTTTGACCTTTTTCAGGGCATCGTAGAACTCATTCAACGAAATGGAAGTGTTAAGGGGAGAATTATTATTGGAATCGGTACGAATGGGATTGAGTTTTTCAGTGAGATGTTTATACTCTAGGAATTTACTGTCATAATTGGTATTACTGGAAAATTGTTCAAAATTGTTTGCTAATGTATCGGAAATTTCCTGAGTTCTCGTTAGATTTTGTCCTCGTTCTGTCAGTATGTTGATATTAAAATTGGAGTAGGTACCAGATATTCGTCTGATTCTATTCCAAATTTCTGTGGGGGGCGTCGAGATGTTTATGCGAGATACAAAGTTTATCCAAGACTCTTTCTTAGATCTTTTTATTATGTACCGTGCTCTAGCTCTGAGATTTTTGAATTGTTGTTGATTTTGTATGGTATTATGTTTTTTATACTTATTAAATGTTTGTTTACACAATTTTATCGCTTCTTTACATGCATTATTCCACCATGGTACGTTAGGACCATTGTGAGATAGAAATGATTTACCTATCGCTATATCCGCGGCTTTTGTGATGATGGACATAAATTTATTCAATAATTCACTATTGTCGATTTCGTTAAAGTTAGTTTGATATAGAAGGTTATCTACAAGGTTTTTATACAATGCCCAGTTTGCAGATTTTAACTTCCATTTACTAGAAGGGTGATGTGACGTCTGGTTATATCGGTTATTTGTTAAAATGATTGGAAAATGGTCGCTTTCGTGAAGATCAGAAAGTACGTTCCAAGTAAGGTTAAGTGCTGTGCTGGAATCGGAAAAGCTTAAATCAATGTGCGACAAATTATCATTATAACTGTTGAAGCGTGTGGGACGGCCATCGTTTAGGAGTGATAAGTTATTTTGTTCAATTGCGTCGTATATTATTTTACCATGTGGGTCATTATAGGAGGAATACATTATAACCATTGAAATCTCCGACAATTAGTCTAGGAAGAGGAATCTGATCAGTAAGATTGGTTATGCTCTCAATGTTAATATCCTTACTGGAAGGAAGATATATGTTACAAATATTTAATTTAGTTACGCCTTGTATGCGAACTGCAATTGCTTCTAAATCAGTTACTATTGGAATTAATCATGATTCTATCTCTTTTTAACATAAATTGATACGCCGCCGCTGGCTCGTCCCCTGTTTTGTCTATTCAGAAAAAAGCCATTGAAGTTTTTGGGTGTATAAGTATTATTATTTGTGAAATTTGTTTCTTGTAAACATAATATTGATGGGTTTTGCTCTGATATTAATATTTGTAGCATTTCTAGATGGGAGTATACGCCGTTGATGTTCCACTGCACTATATTATTGAACGCAATGGAAAAAAATAGAATTAAAATTTTGATTTTCAGTAAGTCTCCTGCGATGAATCGCTCTCAGTGTCAGTAGTATGAGGATTACAAGCATGCTTACATTTTTAGTACATCTGGTTTTAATACTGCGATCAGAAAGTTGTGGATATATTTCGTCAAGCATTTTACACAGTGCTGGCAAGTCATTGGTGTAATTTTGAGCAATTATTCGGGATTCGGTGTACCATAGCAGTTATCGAATATATCAATGAGTTGGTTGAAGTTAAGAGGAAAACGAGAGTCGGGATCATCGATAAGAGACTTAGTGGGCTTAAGTAGTTCTTGTATGGGTTTTTCTATTTGTTTTTTTTGAAGGCTGGGTAGCAGGTTTTGCAAATTGAGGCTCTGTGTCATTGTCAATTTCTGGATAGTGTCGATCTGAGGATTTTCTTTTAACTTGACTTGAAATGAATGGTACGGATATTTGTTAAATTGAATTAGAGGAGGATGTTTGATGTGATACAGTATTATTTTCGTGAGAATTTGGTAATGTTTCAGGTTCTGATGGCAATGTTGATAACTTTGTGTTATGAATATCAGTAGTTGGGGCATGTGATTCTATTGGAGTGGTGGAGATTATTGTGCATTGTGATGCTATGTGACCAGGCTGTTTAAAGCAGGACATTTAGTCGATGGACAAGAAGATACGGTGGGAAGTGTTCCCATGGGTGACTAGGAATGAATCTGGGATATTTGTATCGTCTGGTAGAGGAGTCGAGTATACTTGACGGCGAAAACTGAAGCTCATATTTTTTAATTCTGTCTCTAGAGTATCATCGGGAATAGAGGGATAACCATTTGATAGTAAAATACGACTTGATGGGGTAATCAATCTTCTTGCTGATATAATTTCCTTATTTATAGATACTTTACCATCATTTGTTAAATATTCTTCTAAACTAGATTTACTTGATAAATATATGCAAATTCGATTGTTTGAAATTCTTGATGCAAACGTTATATTTTTTGGTTGAACTGTAGGACCTAGTGCATATACATATTCTTCTAATTCGACGCCGTCTCAAGATGAAAATATGAGGGCTAGTGCTTTTGATGGGTAAAATTTCTTTGACGCTGCTTGTGAGTAGGTAGGTTGAGAGATGGGATGAGTTATCGTTTGAGTACTTATGTAGTCGGAAGACTCAATCGTTTCTACGTTCATTGTTGTTGATGATATATTAATGGACATTTGTTTAAATGCGGTACTGTTCGTTATTGAACAGTCCGGCTATTAAAACTGGCTGCCCAAGTGATAAGATAATTAAAAACTATCCTATCTGATTGTGTTTCTGTATGGATTTGAATATATCATCAAATTATGGGGAAGAAAAACATAACTCACTGGTTTTTCTCAAAGCTGATAATGTTGTCGGTACACTTACACAAACTAAATACAAATTTGAATAATTGTTCAGTACTAAATTGAATAAAATTAAAATAATACGAGCTGATATCAACACACCAGTATGGTATAGGTATCAGGACCTCTCAAGACACTATATTATAATTGCTAGAAAGCGAAAAAATGCTTATAACGGGTTTTTAAAAAATCCAGTGTGTATGTCATCATCGTCATGGTAATAAACATGTTAAGCGCCCCACTTAAAATGAAATATAACTGCGATATCAGCGTAAATCCTCTCTTAATTCTCCATTTGTCAAAAGCGACTTTTTTTCATAAAAAACTCGAAAAACTAAGCGATTACTAAAAATGAAATATCACCGCTGGCACTTTGACCCTTTCGTCGACTAAGAAAAATGGAAACTCATGTTTCCCTTCACTTTTCTGAACCTCCATTCTTCGGAGTTCGTATTCAGACACGCTTGATTCATCACGCCTTTTATCATCACTTTAAAATGAGTTTTGGTGTATCTACCCTCGGCCATACATCCTGTTTTATTATGTTCTTGTATGAATTCGTTTATTTTGTTGCCCATTTTATTATCACAGTTGATATCAAATGAATTATTCTGCGAATACGCGGCTTTGGCTTGTTAAGTTAAAGTATTTAGATTTAATTAATAACAAACTATACTTAATATTGGATCAGTTTTGTATTAATGACTGCTTTCGGATGAGGAAACCTGATAAAAATAATATTAAGCCGATTCTTGTACAATTCTGAACTACGTATGTCAAAAAGCTAGTATTTGATAACAAAAAAAATTTGAAAGGATCAGCATATTTGTAAAGTATGTATTGGTTATAGTCTGTTATTGGTTTTATTGGGAATTTTTTTGGTTAGATATAGTGCTTAACTTTTGTTTTGATTCAAAATATTATTTTGTATGAGCCATGTACAATTGGCAACAATTGTAGTAAATCTACTTATATATAAGGAATACCGACCAGCGGGTGAGATAAACAATGAACAAGTAAATATATAAATGTAGTCAAAGTAAATAAATAGTAGTGAAGTTTTTATATGTATTAGTGTAACCGAATATAGTGGATAGTTTAGGGAATAAATAAATTAAGTGAGTAGACATTGTTATGGTCTGAATTTAGAATAAAATTATTACTTACATTATTTCTTCAATATCTTCTTTAATTTCAGAATAATTAAACAAATTTTAAATTGTTATTTCAATAAATCCCAGTGGACAATAAAAATAACATTGCACAATCATTTCCTGTAGGTAATTATGGTTAGTTTTAATTTTTTTCTTAATATGCATTATTTTATTGACTGTTGTGGACTACTGATATTGTATTACTTAATAATTTGGGACACTCTGTATAGCTAATGAATCTAAAAATGCTTCGGTGATCGGTAAAACTCGTATTCCTTCTAAACGAATGGTTTTAATCTCCGACTCGCCGAAATTGCTTCGCTACAAGAACGGTCTTGCTTTTTCACAACATGTATAATTATTTATCAAAGCGATAATAAGGAAGGAGAATGTAGGAAATTTGGACGTACTTCTTTTGTTTCTCTATTGTGCTCGAGAAATATATGTTTACCAACTGGAATAGTTTAAAGCCTAGATTTTAATAGTTTTTATTAACGGACTTTTTTATATTTCGAATTTTATAAACTTTTGATATTGTTTGTATCATTGGTTTTGAAGCCATCTTTTATTTGGGAACGATGAGAAGGAAGGTGTGTAATGTATGGGTTGAAGAAAAATAAGGGTTCGGTGCTTTGTGCGAGTTATTTTCTTGGCTTCATTCTCATTTATCCTAATTAGGGGATAGAATTTGCACAAATTGTTTGGAAATCCGACTATTTTGAGGAAGCAATTAGTTTGGAAGTCGATTTTCCGCCGTTAAGGGATATTATTTTGCACTGGAACCACGATTCACTAAGATCAAATCAACTTTCTTTCAATACCTGCAAGAATTCGACATTTTGTAAGAGAACTCCATTGTATTGAACCCCTTACCTCTGCATGCGGGGCTCTGCAGCGGTGGACCGTAATTACACTAGCTTCTCGTGGGATCACTCATGGAAAGAAAAAGTAAAAAAACTTTCACCGGAAAAATAGTGGAGACAACCTCCACCTCTTCATCCGGGCACCTCACAGAGGGAAAAAAGGCCAAACGGCACAAGGGTCGTATGCCGTTCGACCTCCCAAAACCGGGAGAACCGGGCGGTATAGACGACCCACCGAGAAAATGCCTCAGTGGAGCAGGGGTGCGGAAATACCTGCGACTCCTCAATCAGGAAATATCCCCTGAAGAGGCCAGGAAGCAGGTAACTCAGCGCCCAACCCCCCCGAAGGAATTACCAACGGGGAAAACAAAGCTTAAAAGAGGCCCGGAGCATATTACTCCTCCGCTTAGGCCTCAAAGCAAGAAAGCAAAAACAGCTGCAACGTTAACCGGGCAAGCCACTGGTTACACAGCAGCTGTCAAAGCAGAGAAAGCTTTTAGGGTGGGAATAATGCCCAAGGATTATCCTGGGGTCATCCTGAAAGCGGAGCAGCTCTCCACACTGGAAGATACTCTGGTGGAAGAGCTGTGCCAGAGCAAAGAGAAGGGAATCCACTTCTCAGGTATCCATTTCCGATGTGGAATGATACTGGTGGACTGTGGGTCACAAGAATCGGCAGACTGGCTCATGATGTCCGCGCCGAAATTAAACTCTTGGGAAGGACCCGAATTGGTGGCTCGAAGTGGAAACGACATCCCAAAGCCGGTCACCATAACAGTGTTCTTCCCAAGAAGCCAAGACATGAAACTGGAGAAGATCCTCCAACTTGTCGAGGTTCAGAACTCCAACCTCAGTACTGAGGCTTGGAAGATTTTAAACTCTAAAAAAGAGGGACAGGGAACTATCCTCACGATTGGGATCGACCACCAATCTGGGGAGGCTCTGAAGGCAGGAGGTTACGCTCTAAACTTCCGTTTTAGGCGTATCCCTGTCTCGGGGCTGGGAAAAAAGAAGAATCCTGCAGAGGATCCAAAGGATATGGAGACACCCTCCACATCCGGAACCCCGGGAAAGGAGAAACAAGGCGAAAGCTTGACCTTGGGTCAGCCCGAGATTTCCTCCGGCTCTGCTGGGATGACTGGGAATGCGGAGACTGCCTCTGCATCCCGGGAAGCTGGGCAGAGCAGCCTGGGGTCGAGAGTCTGACTCTAGATCAAGAAACCTGCTCGATTACCGAGGGAGACACTGCCATGGTGGTCGAGGAGGGTCAGGGAGAGAGAAAGGAGGGGGATGAATAGAGGCTGAGTAACTCGGCCTCTCTCATCCATAATTATTCACCTTCACGTTCACGAATGTAGCTCAGATTAACCTGCATCACGCGAAGGGAGCTTCAGCCGTGATTGCAAGGTTGTTCGCTAGACTACAACTGGATATTGTACTGATCCAAGAAACATGGATCAACAAAGAAGGCCAAATCAAAGGTTTGGCATGTAAGGATTCTAAATTGATTTATGATCAAAGGCAAGTATCTCCGCGTAATCATAAGAAATAACATAAAATATATTTGTGTTTCAGAATACGTGTCACGGGACCTTGTTCCAATCATGGTTCACCTCAACATTGGGGGTATCGACCGAGACATCGTCATTGCCTCTGCCTACTTCGCTGGAGACGGGCCGATGACACCGCCAGTAGAGGTACAAGAGCTAGTGAGACACTGCGATAGCAGACGGCTGCCAATTATAATTGGTTGTGATGCCAACGCACACAATACCGTGTGGGGAAGCACCAATAACAACATAAAAGGTGAGTGTTTATTAGAATATCTCTTAGCAAATAACCTTGAGACCTTAAACGTGGGGACAACCCCCACTTTTGTCACGAGAGCAAGAGAAGAGGTCCTGGACGTAACAATCGTTAATGTTGCTGCTAGGAAAAATGTAAAAGATTGGAGGGTGATGAGCGAGCCATCACTTTCCGACCATTGGATCATCGAATTTAGGATAGAGGGAAATACCACCTCGATTCCTACAATTCGAAATCCTAGAAATACTGATTGGTCCCTTTACAAGACCAATCTGAAGGACAATTTGGAACACGTCGAAGTGAATGGGGTAAATCACCCGCACTACGACCCGGAACAAAGAGTCGAACAGATCAGTGAGGCAATAATGGAAGCTTTTCATTCCAGTTGCCCACTCTCAAAAGCTCGTTCAGAAAAGGATGCTCCTTGGTGGAATGAGAACCTGTCAAACCTCAGAAAAGAGGTCCGTCGGCTCTTTAATAGAGCCAAACGTGACGGCAATTGGCAGAGGTACACTGAGAAGCTTACTCAGTACAATAAAGAGATTAGGAAGGCCAAAAGGCTTAATTTTCAAGCCTTTTGCGAAAATATCACTTCCACTCACACTGCGGCCAGACTACAAAAGGTCATGGCAAATGGGGGAACTAACCCCACAATGTTGCTGAAAAAGCCAGACGGATCATACACGGAAGGTGAATAGGAACGATCAATTCTTCTTCTTAAAACCCACTCCCCAGGTAGTGAACCAGCAACAAAAATCGAAATAGCAATGAACTACACCAAAAAATCCCGCAAGGAAGATTGGGACATAACTAAGAAAATATTTACCAGACAACGGTTGGAATGGGCAATAAGTACCTTTCAACCATATAAATCACCAGGAGTGGATGGAATATTTCCAGCACTCCTACAGCAAGGGATAGAGGAGATTCTTCCTCACCTGCTGAAGATTACAAGAAGCAGTCTAGCAGTGGGTCTAATACCTAGAAAATGGAGAAGGGCATGGGTAACGTTCATACCAAAAATAGGGAACAAAGATGGGACTGATCCCCGATCTTTTAGACCCATCTGTCTAACATCGTTTCTACTCAAATCGATGGAGAAAGTAGTGGATAACTACATAAGAACAGAGAATCTGGAGAATATACCACTTCATAAATGTCAGCATGCCTACAGAGCGGGTCGATCAACTGAGACGGCTCTGTATCAGCTGACAGAAGTCATCCAGAGAACTCTGAACAACAAAGAAATCGCAATGTGTGCATTCCTGGATATATCAGGGGCCTTTGACAACACAACTCATGTGTCTGTCAAAGAAGCACTAAAAAGGCGAGGAGTGAATGAAACCATTGTAAAATGGATGTATAAGTTGTTGACAACGAGGATAGCTGAGACACAGGTGGTGAATCAAACCACCTCAGTTAAAGCCACTTGGGGAACACCTCAAGGGGGAGTGATATCTCCCCTTCTATAGAGCCTCGTAGTAGATGAGTTGCTCTACAGGCTAACGGAGCTTGGCTTCGAATGTATGGGCTACGCCGATGACATTGTATTAATAGTCAGAGGCAAGTTCGAGAGCACCTTGTGTGATTTATTACAAAAGGGCCTCAGAATCATTGAACAATGGTGCTTGTCAGTGGGGCTAAACATTAACCCAAGCAAGACCATAGTAATTCCATTTACCCGGAAAAGAACACTTCCAGCCATGAAACCCATATCCTTAAATGGGGAAATCATAGAATGGAAATCGGAGGTTAAATATCTAGGGATAACCCTAGACAGTAAGCTTCTGTGGAATAAGCATGTTGAAATAAATGCTAGTAAAGCAATAAGAGCTTTGATGGCGTGCAGAAATCTAGCTGGTAAGAGGTGGGGCTGTAACCCAAAAATACTGCGATGGATGTACGCCATGATTGTGAGACCAGCAATTACGTATGGGGCAATAGTTTGGCACACAAAAGCAAGTCAGTACAGCACGAGGAAAACCCTCGATGAAGTTCAAAGGCTTGTGCCTGTGTGTGCATCACTGGAGCTATGAGAACGTGTCCAACTAGGGCACTTGAGATCATTACAGATCTCACACCTCTACATCTGGTGATAGAAAGATCTGCCCAAGAGGCAATTCTTAGAATATCTAAGGAAGGTTCAGGCAATGAGAGTATTAAAAATCAGGGAGCTTGGTCCTCTCTGACAAGATACACCTCATTAGCGAATCTTCCCAGTGACGAAATGATCAGGAAAGTAAGCATCGAAAAGAATTTCACTACGATGCTTAATACGAAGAGAGACTGAGAGAGGGAATACACCACCCAAACTCTCAAAGAAAACACCATCAGATGGTAAACAGATGTTTCAAAAACCACCATCGGAGCATGCGCTGGAGTATTTGGGCCTGGCACCAGATACTCATTATCGTTAGGCTCCTTCCCGAGCGTCTTTCAGGCAGAAATACTTGCGATTGAAAGATGCGTGGAAATGAACCTAGAAAGAAACTACCAGAGATGTGACATATCGATCCATTCTGATAGTCAAGCAGCTATCAAAGCATTGAGCTCCCATGTCATTGATTCAAAGTTGGCATGGGAGTGCCGAAGAAAGCTTGATGAATTAGGCAAGAATAACAAGGTCTCTTTAGTCTGGGTTCCTGGTCACTCGGGAATCACGGGAAATGAAGAGGCCAATACACTTGCCAGGAAAGGAGCACAAATGCTCTTTATTGGCCCGGAGCCTTTCTGTGGTGTATCAAAATGCTCCTACAAGAAAGAGTTTCGGAAGAAAGAGGAAACCGAAAGAGAAGCACTCTGGCGGCGCCTTCCCGGGTTGGAACATTCCAAAAAGTTCCTGGGGAACTTTGACACTGCTAGGTCCAAAAAATATTTGGACCTTAGTAAAGATAAGCTACATCTCCTCACGGGCTTTCTTACAGGACACTGCCGCCTTAGGAAGCACTTAATGAGAATAGGTCTAGCAGAGATTGACGAGTGTAGATTCTGTGGGGAGGAGGATGAAACTCCTGATCACCTAGTTCTGGAATGCCTCGCCATTGCAAGCCAACGCAAGAAATGCTTTGGACAAGAAACTTGTGAGAGTGAGGACCTAACCTCGCTGAAGCCGTCCCAAATACTAGAGTTCATTAGAACCTTGGAACTGGAAGGCGAGCTGTAGTAGTAGCGACAACAGCTCTGATAGGGGGGGGCACAATAAACCTTTGGTTTCAGTGCACAGTAACCCCGTTAAAATCTAACATCTAACAAGAGAAAATTCCAATCTAATGGTCGTAGAGTTCTTGATGATATCCAGCAGGAATATCTTGAAAGTAACAAATACGCAATTTTGGATGAATTCATTGTCAAAACACTCGGGATATCTTGGATCCCCAGATTAGAGAAATTTGAGTATAACTCTAAGAATATTGTATCAAATTAGCAAACGGCATTTAAAAGAACTATTCTTTCATTTGTAACAAACATTTTTGATCCCCTAGGCATATTAGAAATGAAAGCATCATTTTTTTTGAATGGGTAGATTTGAAAAATGGAATAAAACAATTCAAATTCTCCGACATGTGTTAGTCAAGCAACCAAAACGTATCCAATTTCACGGGTTTTTAGATGTAAGCGAAAGAGCATATGCATGCTGTATCTATGTACGTTCTATAAACGTAGATAATACTATCGAAAGTCATTTATTATGCGATAAGTTCGCTAAAATCACTCTCTTTACCTCGTCTAGAACTCTTAGTAGCAGTATTATTGACCAAACATATGTCAAAAAGTAGAGAAGCTTCAAATATTCATATAGATCAAATGTTTTTGTGGTCAGATTCCACAATTTTGCTCTCCTGAATAGCAGCTGAACCCAGATGTTGGAAAACATTCGTGGCTAACCGTGTTTCTGAAATTCAACGACTAACGCATATTGAAGATTGGAATTATATTTCAACAGAACAAAATCCTGCTGATATAATCTCCCGTGGAGCCAGTATAAGGCTTTTGATCCGTTCTAAATTGTGGCTTCATGGACCCAGCTTCTTTACGGAACACAATTATTGGCATCACAATTCAAATATCTGTAACTTTGCACGATAAAATAATAATGTTCCCGAAGTTAAAGTACAAAAAAGAGTATCATCTGCAGCACAAATCGATTTGAATTTAGATATTTTTGAGCAATTTTCGAGTCTAAATAAATTGCTTAGAGTTTTGACGTACTGAGATTTTAAACAATTTTAAGGTTTCAAAGAAGCATCGAAAACACAGAAAACTAAGTTCGCCTGAAATACAACAAACAGAGTTATTCTTAGTGAAGTTAGTTCAACTCCAATGCTTTTCATTAGAGCTTTACGAGCTTAAGCATAAAAATAATGTTTCTATTAAAATCAAACTCAAGTCTTTGTCGCCTTTCATTGACGAACATACGGATCGGCAGTAGATGAAAACTCTCAATATTTCAGTACGACGTAAAGCATCCCATTCTTCTTCCTGCTAAACATGTCTTTACGCAGCTTAACATTGATTGTGAACACAAACGCACACTAAATTCTGGAGTTCAGGGTACGCTATCGCACGTCAGGCAGATATATTGGCCGCTTAATGGCAAACAAGTTGTAAAGTCATATAAACGTGTAACGTGTTTTAAGACCAAACCAAAAATATTTTTTCCAAAAATGGGTGATTTACCCAAGCATCGTCTTATTCCGTCTCGTCCATTTTTGTCGGTTGCTGTAGATTACGCAGGTCCATTTGAATTAAGAGATAGTAAAGCTAGGTCAAACAAAGTGATCAAGGGTTACGTATGCATTTTTGTTTGTCTTGTATCTAAATCTGTTCACATTGAAGTCATCTGCGATTTGACTAGTGATGGTTTTTTAAGCCTATTGAAGAGGTTTGTTTCAAGAAGAGGGCTTTGCACACGTATTTACAGCGATAAGGCTACGAATTTTGTAGGCTCAAAAAATTAATTAATTTCAATCGAGAGGTTAATTGAATCTAGTCATTTTCAAAATTATGTAGCGTCTTCCAATATGGAATGGCGATTCATGCTTGCGAAGTCTACACATTTTGGTGGGCTTCATGAAGCAGCAGTAAAATCTTGTAAACATCATTTAAAACGTATTTTAAATTGTTTTGACCCACATTACGAAGAGTTTTATACTTTGATTACTCAAATTGAGGCAATTTTAAACTCAATGCTGCTTGTTCCTTCATCCTTCGATCCTAATGAACTATGTTCCTTCATCCTTCGATCCTAATGAACTACAAGCGATCACTGCGGCACATTTTTTAATTGGTAAAGAGCTTACGGCCCTACCTGAAAGGAATTTATGAGAAGATAAGGTCTTCTCTTGGCAAAACTAAACAAAGTAAGACAAAATGGAAAGGATATAACACAGTACACGTCGGAAATAGAGAAGCTGGCGGAGAAACTACAGGCACCATACGTGTCGGAATGTATGCCAGTGAATTTAGCAGAAAAATACACCAAAGAGGCAACGATTTAAACAAGTAAGAGGGGAATAAATTGTCAATTTTGCATTTTGAAAATCACCCTATCTCGTTAGAGATGAGCATTAGGGTCAAAAATAAATGGAAATTTAGTGAAGCCTTTCCTACCGGAAAAGAATGAAGATATACGCAAATGATGGTATATTCAAACAGTGCACAATAGGAGGGAATAAAAGGTTGAAAAACATACAAGTATGTATCTGCGAAGTACCAAAGACGGTACAGCGGAAAGAAGAGATTCAAGAGATTTTGGAAAAATATCATAAGAATCCAATGTTTGGGGGACACGTAGGAAACAATAGACTATTGAAAAAAATTGAGAGCGAATTTAAGATGGAAAAACATGGAGAAAGACGTAAGGAAGTATGTAAAGAATTGCCATGAATGTCAAGTGAATAAAGCGAAACCCAGTCATAAGGAGAAATTTGTCATCACGGACACATCTATAAAACAGTTTGATATTATATGCATAGACACAATAGGTCTTTTTATAGAAAGTAACAATGGGAATCGTTATTGTATTACAATATTATGTGTACGCGGTCATGATACCAGTCAGTAACAAAGAGGCAGCCAAAATTGCAAAAGCTCTATTCGACAATTTTATACCAATTTATGGGTTAATGGAGGAAATAAGGACAGATCAAGGAACGAAATATAGAAACGAAATAATGAAGAATTAAGCAGAACTTTTAAAAATAAAACACAATTTTTTAACAGCATATCATCACGAATCAATAGGCAGCTGTGAAAACCTGCACAGAACGTTCAACGAGTGCATAAGAAACTTTATCAAGGATTCTAGGGATAACTGGTATAAGTTTGTAAAAATGTTTGCATATTGTTATAATACAACACAACACAAAATCAGGAATAAGAGGAGACAACCCAAGCCTTCTCTTAGCGAAACAGTAAAGTAAGACAAAATGGAAAAGATGTAACACAGTACGCGACGGAGATAGAAAAATTAGCAGAGGCTACAGGCAGCATACGATTACGTGTCGGAAGGGATGCCGGAATGATTAGCCGAAAAATATCCTAAGGAAGCAACGATTAAGGCAGTAACTACGAATGCCAAAACGGATGCAACAAAAACAATCATAGCAGCGGGAAGTTTTGAAACTACGCAAAAAGTACTATCCAAGTTATTATCAGTAGATGGTATAGAAGGACAGCAACAAGTTTTGCGCATGAAGGATAACAGGAATTTCTTCAGGAAGCCAAACTTTGACTTTAGGAATAATCATAGGAGAGGAAAAAACAGAGGATTTTATAACGGTAACCCCTCAGGAAGGACATTCAGACAGTTTAGTCAAGGAAATAATTACGGCAGATACGAAGATTCTAATAAAGATAGAAAATTCAATACGAATGGCAATTACAATCATAACAATAACGAAAGAATATGCAAGATAGAAGATAAAATTGAAGAAATGCGCAGACAAATAGCACAGCTAAAGAAGGAAAACTATGATTTAAGGATGGAAAATATGGAACTTAAGGAAAAAACAGAATTTTTGCAAGGAAACATGATAAAAACACAGACAATTTTTAGAGAGAAGAATTTGATAATACATGGTATAGAGGAAGGAAACGAAGAAGATGAGGAACAACTAAAAAACAAATTAGAAGATGTAATGAAAAAGGTTAATAACACAGTAGATGTTAAATCAGATATTTTGAAATGTAAAAGAATAGGAAATAAAAACAGTAACAAAAATAGGCCAGTACTAATAATGATGAAAGACGTGAATAAGAAAGTAGAGACTTTGAACGGAACGAATAAGTTGAAAGGAACAAAGATATATATATATATATATATATATATATATATATATATATATATATGAAGGTATGTCTTTGCTGATCAGTTACAATGTAACTTCTGTGTAGATTTTTTTAGGGAATTGCAGCAATAAAACGTATCCGTGTACTCTTTTAAGTATTTAATCCAAGCTTTCGAGTGCAGGTGCAGGCCAATTGGCTGTATAACCTATAATGTATAAAACTGATAATTTAATAGTTTGAATATGTATAGGCCAGTTGGCTGTATAACCTATAATGTATAAACTTGTAAATTTGCTGTCAGTGTGGGATTGAGATTTCAAGCACGTGGTCGATAACCAGACTTCAACAAAAATGAATTTTAAAAAGTGTAATAATTTTATTTTGTAATGAAATGTGATATAGTGTTAGTTAATGATAGATGTAGTTGTTGGTGCTGTCGATGGTCATTCCAATTTTTACCATTGCTAATCACGTTTCAATCTCAGTAAGTTTGTAAGTAAATAGTGTTTTGTATAACATTTTAGATCATTTTAACAAAGTATATTTTTATGTAGCTTCCCTGATGATGGGTGAAAATTCACTCGAAAGCTTGGATTAAATACTTAAAAGAGTACACGGATACGTTTTATTGCTGCAATTCCCTAAAATATATATATATATATATATATATATATATATATATATTGATGCAGATTACCCAAAAGATATATTGGAACAGAGAAAACAGTTAATAAGATACAGGAAAGAGGCGACAGAAAGTGGAACTAAAGCTAAGATAATTGAAAATACATTAATGATTAATGACAACGTGTTCAGTTTAAAAGAACTAGAAGAAAGGAAGAATCAGTTTGGAATACATACAGCAAGGAATAAATCAACATATAAGGAAAATAACGAAACTAATCCGAAAACTTTGAATAAAATTTTCAGCGATAGAAGTTTTAATCAACTAAGAGGTAAATACATTCCCTAGGAAAAATGTGAAATTTGATTGATTTGGAAGAGTATGATTTTGAAATACAGTATGTCAAAGGTGTAGCGAACTACGCAGACAGTATATCAAGAATATCCATAGAAGAACTCAATGATTTATACATAAATAATTCACATGTCTTGGCAATCACAAGAGCACAAACGCGAAAAGAAAACCTTCAGTAATAAAAGTTTTAAATAATTCTGAGGCACATAAATTACCAATTTTACACTTTGAAAATAACCGTATCTCGTAAAGGATGAGCATTCAGATCAAAAATAAATTTAAATTTAGTGAAGCCTTATTTACCGGAATACACAACTTCGACTCAGAACGAACGTTGCAAAAGCTTGAGGAGCTTTCGGTAAAATATGAAGTAAAAAGAATGAAGATGTATACAAATAATGATATATTCATAAAGTGCACAGTAAAAGAGTTTATAGAAGAAGGAAATCAAAGTTTAAAAAATATATAAGTATGTATATGCGAAGTACCAAAAACGGTACAGCAGGAAGAAGAGATCCAAAAGATTCTAGAAAGATACCACAATGATCCAATGTTTGGAGGAGATGTAGGAAATAATAGATTATTGAAGAAACTAAGAGCAAATTTTATGTGGAAAAGCATGGAGAAAGATGTAAGGATGTATGTATAGAATTGTCATAAATGCCAAATGAATAAAGCAAAACTTAGTCATAAGGAAAAATTTGTCATCACGGACACATCTATAAAACCGTTTGATATTATTTACATAGACACAATAGGTCCTTTTGTAGAAAGTAACAACGGGAATCGTTATTGTATTACAATATTATGCGAACTAACCAAATACGCGGTTATGATACCGGTCAAGAACAAAGAGGCAAACACAATAGCAAAAGCAATATTTGACAATTTTATACCAAACTACGGATTGATGAAGGAGATAAGGACAGATCAAGGAACGGAATATAAGAATGGAATAATGAACTTTTAAAAATAAAACATAATATCTCAACAGCATACCATCATGAAGCAATAGGCAGTTGTGAAAGATTACATAGGACGTTTAAACAAAAGTGTTAATAATATAATCTTATATCAAGAATTTTGATGTTTCAGGTCTCAACTTTTGTTGTTCATAAGTAAAAGTATTTTTACCTGTAGTTGTTCGGTCGGGGAAACGATTTCTATATAAATCTCTAGCACGTCTGGTATTTTTTCCACATTCTCCATAGATGATCAGCATATCGACATACTCGTCTTAAGTGAATCGTGAAGGCATGATAAGTTTGAAGTCACAAAACTGTTAATAACAATAATACAGTGAACGCATGTTCACTGACACTGACAGCTTTTGACAACTAGAATAGCTGTTACTAGAATATGTTTTTTGATTCTCAGCTGTTTTTCAAATAAAAAACTTCGTAAACTTCTGTTTGTCGTTTCTAAGTACCTAACACAAGAAAATAGGTATCGCCGAATTAGTATAAGAGAGACCTTTAAAGCAGTGGAACAATATACAGGTTGAATCATCAACTTTTCTAAAAATAATACCACGTGACCCGAAACGTGACGTTGCAGCAGAGTAACTGCTTGCTTAAAATGTGTAATACTACCTACCCACTAAACAAGAAACATAATAAGTTTTTTTGTGATGTTCTTTTTAAAGACTTTTCGTGATGTTTATTTAAAACGTTAATAAGATATCTCCTAGATGTCTTAGTTTTATTACCAACTCTATTAACATCCATGTCATGTAAATAAAACATATTTTTGATGTACACAATAATACTTGAGTTCGCAGTTACATACACATCCTATGAACGTCTTTTTAGCAACTTCCTATAGGCAACCTTCATACGATGTTAATTTGTATACTTCTCACTAATGTCACATACCGAACGTTACTGTAATATTACAAATTAACATGTTTCTATGAGGATCACATGTGTTGCAGTTACTTCTACATCTTTCGAAATAATTTTTATTAACTTCCTACGATTACGTCTGTACCATGTTAGTTCATAAGCCTCTCAGTAATATCTCAAATTAAACATCACAGTTACATAAAAAAAGAAGAAAACAGAAGAGGAACTGACGAACTAAAGTAGTTTTCTGTGGAAACAAATGACAAGCAGACAAGCATGAAATGGCGGGTGGTTTTTAGTTTTGTGTTATATTTTATTTGCAGGAAGCACATTTTTTGTAAGAAAAAGTACTTGAATGAAGTGGTCCTCATTTTCGTTAGTTCCTACTTAAGCTACAGTTTCTATATTCAGTTATAATTCTTGTTATAATGGACGAACAACAGTTTTTATTAGTAAGTACCTATTACAAAATCATAATTATTAAAATTTAATACTCATTCAATACTTTAAACGGCTATTGTACATTGAAATTCCAGGTGGCGGAATTGTACACTAACATTATATAATAGAGTTTACAAAATAAGTGTTTTATCTACTTTTAAAATATTTTCACAATGTTGAAGATTTTTCAGAAGCTACTTACATAAATAAAATAAAAAACCAATAGTTGGTAATTATGTAAAGGGGAGTAACTATTTCAGATAGTCTGATACAGACATTGTATTAAACAGTACAAAAAATATTGAATCAAGTATCTCTAGTTCTAGATTTTGTAGTAGTAGTCATGGCCACCAATATAGTTTTGCAGGTTTAGAAAATTTTAACATTAATACTAACAATTCTTGTAAACAATTAGAGACTGCTTAAGACTTTAAAAACAGAAATTTCTGTTAAAAAGCTCATTTCCATTTGAAAATACACGGAATACAATAAATAATTTGTAGATGTCCTTTACAATGGTCTATATTAATCTAGTTGAATAATATGTAACTTATGACACTGAATGATCCAGTCAACAAACAGAATTCAATTATTTATTATTGTAGAAACACAGCTATTGGATACTCAATTGGATACAATTAATTATAAACTCATTTAACTTGATAATGTGTTCATATCTCTTCTTCAAGTAGTTTTTTTGTATGTTCCATATATGTTCCAGAATGAAAATAACAAGATGAGAATAGTGTATTATTTTATACAGAAAAGAAGTATGAATTTTCATGGCACACCTGAATTTACCTGCCAAACGGAGTGAGGCATGTAATAGAAGGTAAATCATGAAAAGTCACTTCTCGAAATTAAATATGTTATTATTTCTATGAAGAACCCCGCATGAATATTATGGAAAATGAGTCCTAGTCAATTGGCTGAATATCAAGTTTGATGTAATTTATGATGATCGCTCAAAGGTCTCCATGGGCACAATTTGATCTAACGTGATTGTTTTATTAGCTGCAGCTCAGAACACCTTTAAATGTTTCACAGATAAGGATTTTAAAGTGTACGTAATGGAATGGTTGATGCACTCATAACAGCGTGAAAAAAAGTAACCGTAAGTAAACGATACAGTTTTCTTTAATCAGATTGGATTTCTGTTGATTTAACGTAATGTTTGATAAAATCTTTATGGCATAAAATTTTTATTAGTTTTAATATTAATAAAAAACTATTCTAATAAATTTTTTGTAAACTAGCTGTAATGTATGTGTATCCGTTAAACTTTATTAATTCAGTTTCAAGGTATGTTACGTTATGACAACTACAGATTAATACACCCTTTTTATTTCTTGCTTTCACTGAATGCGTTCAATAGTTTCCACTTTCCACACTTGTTATGTAATATGCTTACACAATTTTATTTTTTTTAGGTTGGATTCCTGGACAAGATATTTTTTTTTCTAATTTTGTATCTGTTTTTTTCAAATTTACTGTACTGTTCATTAATAGTGAATAAACGTTTTAAATCATTTATTGCTTTTTTTGCTATTTTATTTTAACTGTACAGGGTGAACAACTAAGAACGACTGTAGGCCACATCTCAGAAAAGAATCATGGTACTACTTTCAAAAAAATTACCTTTAGGTAAGTGATCCTGAAAAATGGCTGGAAAATATTTTCCAGTCTCTAAAATATCCGCTAGGGGTGGAATGAACACTCGAAAACATAATACTCCAAAAAAATATACTAAAGGTGTCCTAAAAATACAATTTTTGAAATCTTGATGAGATTATAAAAAAATTTAATTAGGATTTTCTGCCATTATTCTTCAAATAATGGGTGGGGAAGGTTCAAACTTATGAACAAATGTATAACATTTTCGTTTTTTAACCGATATTAATGATTTTAGCCGCATTTAGAAGAGTTTTTCTGTTTAATAAGATTGATAACAAAATTAGACAATTTTGTATCCACTCGGAAATTTCAAATGTAAATTGGAGCATTTTTAAAATTTTTATATCTGATATCGTAAATCTTATATCTTGGATTAGATTCCTATTTTTTAACCCCTTTTCATCAGAATTTAAAAAATGCCTCATTACATTTGAAATTTCCGAGAAAAATGGGAAGTTTGTCGACTTTTTCACAGTGTTGACAAAATTGTTCAATTTTGTTATTTTTGTTAAGCATATCTTATTAAAGAGGAAAACTCTTTTAAATGACGCCAAAAACATGGATATCGATTAAAAAACAAAAAAAATTACATTTGTTTTTTGGGTTGAACCTTCCTTCCCCCCTTACTTGAAGAATAAGGACAAAAAGTCCCTAACTACATTTTTTCATAATCTCAACAATATATCAAAAATTGTATTTCTAGGATATCTTTAGTATGTCTTTTTTGGAGATAATCACAGTATTATGTTTTTAAGTGTTCATTCCACCCCATAGCAGATATTTTAGGAACTCAAAAATATTTTCCAGCCATTTTTCAGGGTAATTTTCCTGAAGGTATTTTTTTAAAGTTGTACCATGACTATTTATTGAAATATGTCTGACAGCCGGCGTTCTTAGTTGTTCACCCTGTATTTGCTGATTAGGCACAGAAACGTCTGTAGGATATCACTAGAATGTTTGAGGTATATTATTTAGAGGTTTATGTAATGTCCATAGAACATCTACGAGAATACACTGTATTGTTTTTGAAATGACGCATTTAGATCATTGATAAGATGTTATATTTTAGACATTGCATTAACATCGACAAGATGTTAAAAGGCATTTCAGAATGTAACAGAAATGTTGTTTTTAGTTCGTTATAAAGACTTCCTTTTGACGAAGTTCTAGTAACATAACAGTATTGTAAAAAGGCAGCGCTTTAACATCGCTGAGAAGTTAAGTTGAAACTTCACAAAAGTTAACAGCCACTAGCTGGGCATAAGCGGTTGTATAGATGTGCATGTGATGAAAACAAGAGGAAAAAATGGAAGAACATTATCACAATGTGATGTTGAATTAACATAACTGTAATATTTATTTGCATAGTGTGCACGGTTTATAACTGCCAAATTTTAATATTGTATCAACAAAAAATTCATTTTAACTTTACTACCACATAAGAAATACAGATAAATATAGTTTTCTGAAATTCCAATGAATATTTCAAAGTACCCGACACCTTAACGCTTCATAAAAACTCTGTTATCTGTATCTAAGAAACCTTTTCAGGCCACAAAAAAAATCACCCCAACTGCAAATTTGCACTCGCTGTATCTGACCGTTACGTTTCAAACTCTTTTATCCCATTGGCCAGATCCTAATATTTTGCTCCTTCCTCGCAACTACGTCAACCGACATATAAATACGAATACAACCTCAATTTTAATCACTTCCCAGTCGTCACTCGTACATTTTCCCTCTTCATCATTTAACCGTGGTACATAAAGGTACTCAAGTTATAAGAGCATTCGGCATTTTTCATCCCGGTAACAAACATGTGTATTTAATCTTCAATTATCCATTAATCCCTCATATTATGTGCAAAATAATCACAGTGTAACGCGTATGATCAAGTGTCTTAATTGTCTACGCAAAAATAAAAAAGTTATAAACTCCTGCAATATAAAAAAAAATGAACGTGAAATAAGCGTTTAATTTCTTCATATTTTTCATCATACATCCTACATCAGTGAATACAATCATTTGGTCCTTCGAGAGCATCAGCTAACAACAAAGAACTATCCATTCCATCTATTAGCCCACGTAAAAAAGGGTTAATTAGAACAACCCTGTATATGAATTCCTTACGTTGAAAAGAAGAGTTCATTGTTAACTAGTGTCATGTTAGTAATGCATTTTGTATAAGTTATCTGTAGTCAGTAACTTTGTTAGAACTAATATTCAATATATTACCCCAGTGATTTTTGATAAACTATGGTAATATTTATTCCCACCGATTAAGGGTAAGTATTTTCTCATCGATAATGGTATAATGGACTGAGGACTTAACACGAGGAACACTTGCCGTTTTAATCACCACACAGTTACAAAGATTGCTGTTCTGTCAATTAACTAGAGTGAGATGAATCTTGGTTTCCGTGTTAACATATAGTTTTCACGATATATTTGTAAAACTTAATTAAGCATTTAATGTTGAAGTTCTATGCCTAGCCTTTCATGGGGGCCGAATGTGTTAAGATTTATTATTAGATTTATAGAGTTACTGTCAAGTGTGTATGGCTGCTGTCTGATTTGATATTACGAATTTTTTTAATGTAATTTTGTCAAACGTATCTTCATAAAATATATAATATAAAGTATTCACGAGTGGTGTTTCTTTCACTCAATTAAGAGGAAAAACCCCAACAAAATACATAAATAAAATAAATGAAATAAAATAAAATTCTTTATTTTTTGAATGACAAACAAAGTTTGTATAAAATTCGTCAACAGTTTTCGTAAAAACTAATCTAACTACCTAACTAACTAACTAGCTAGTACAGCCTAAAAGTAAAGTGAAAATGACGCATAGTGAAAAATATAGGATAATATACACAAAGTTGTTACAAATTTAAAAACTAATCGACTGAATAAAAACACATATCTACTAAAAACGATTTGAGTGAAATTTTGAATGATTTTATTGTTTTACTTGATTTAATATATAATGGTAATTTATTAAAAAGTCGTAGTCCCATTATAGGAGGGGATTTCAAAGTACCATTACTTTTAGGAAAAGTCAAAGACAGATTATTACAGCGTCTTGTATTGATATTATGCTTCTGGTAGTTAGTTTTGAAATCACATTTGTTGTTATATATGAAAACACAAACATCTAAAATATACAAACAGGGCAACGTTGATATTTTCAATTTTTTAAAGTATTCTCTACAACCAGTTAGACGATAGACACCATCAATACAACGAATTATTCTTTTCTGTGACACAAATACGTCTTTAGAATTGGTAGACATTCCCCAGAAATATATGCCATACCTCAGACGGGATTCCACTCGTGCGTGATACAGCATAATCATTTGTTTTTGTGTAAGAACAAATCTCAGATTTTTAAATAAGTAATTACTGAAATTTAACTTCGAAATAATTGCCTCATTTTGCTTACTCCAATTGAGACATTCGTCGATCAGCAAGCCCAGAAATTTGACACAAGAGAAGACACACTTTATCGATTGATTATCAATTTTTAGATCTACCAACTGCAGTTGTTTTTGTCTATGATGAAATTGTATCGCTTGCGTTTTCTCTGCATTAAGATAGAGTGAATTCATGCAAAACCAATTATAAAGAACCGCCAAGAGACTATTACAATTATCTTCAACTACTGATTGACACTTATCAGAAACCAACAACGAAGTGTCATCAGCATATAATGTAAAGTGAGTTGATAAGTTAACTGATACAATGTCATTTATATAAATTAAAAACAGAATTGGACCCATAATTGATCCTTGGGGCACTCCTACTGCTGATGATAGATAATGTGATGTACAGGTTTCGATACTGTTCTTTGCTATTTTTGGTAAGCTCACGTATTGTTGACGTGCTTTTAAGTAAGATGTGATCCAATTTAGTGAGTGACTTTGGATTCCTATATTATATAATTTCACAGTCAAATGCCCTGCTGAGATCACAAAAGATCCCAACAGGACACTCACCCGACTCCATCATATTTGTAAGTTCTTGATAAAAAGAATGTATTGCGGTGTTAATTGATTTTGCAGCTGAAAACCGTGTTGGTTTTGCACAATCGTATTATTTAGCTGTAGGTATGCATTAAGCCTTTTCAGATAGCTATACTCAAAATTTTTTGAAAATATAGAAGAAATAGTTATAGGACGGTAATTTCTAACCTGTTTAGAATCACCTTTCCATTCGAAAAGGAAAGATTGACAAGATATGTCAGTGGGGATATTATAAATGGCAATATTTTTTTAATTAAGAATGCTGGTACTTCATCGAAACCACAAGATGTTCCATTTTTAAGTTTGGCATGTAAGAGTTCATATAATTCTTCCTGATTAAAAGTACACAAACGAAAGGTATCATTGGGTATTTTTGATTCATTAAAATTAAAATTGAGTTGTTCTCCAATCGCTCTGGTACGTGAAATTTTCGACACCATTTCCTGTGGCGCCTTGTTAAAAAATGTGTTAAACATATCAGCTATGCGAGTAGGATTATCTATTATTACATTATCGTTATTATACAATGAAATAACTTTTTTACGCTCATTATTTGCAGTAAAATCATTTATTAGTTTCCGTGCACTTTTTGTTGGATTATCCGAACTTGAAATTATGGTTTGATGATGTATTTTCCTAGTTGTTTGTAAACGTTTTACATGTTCTTTTTTTTGTAAATTATAGTATGGCCGTAGTTGCGGAAATTGTCTAGATAATGCATGCAGATTTTTTAAATTATTACTAGAACATTGTACATCTTTGTCTATCCACCTTTTATTATTCTTAATTAGTTCTCTTTTCAACAGTGGAAAATGAATATTAAAATAATGCATAAACATACTCATAAAATTATCAAAAGCTAGATTGGTATCCAAAATTCCATATACAGTATTCCAGTTCTCAAGAATAAGACTATCAACAAAATGACTCGTCGCACTCTCAGCAAAAACTCTCCTATAGCAAAAACTTGGTAAGGCAACCGATTCATAAACGAGTTCCACAAATACTGTACGGTGATCCGATACAGTGTTGTCAAAGACACAGGCCAAGGGAATATTCAGAAAGTTGACAAATACATTATCAATAGTTGTACTGCTGGTATCCGACACCCTAATCAGCCACTCGACAATATTATTGTGTATATTAAAAGGTGATAACACATTTAAAAGTTTACTGTGATTACTATTTTTTGTTCTAGTATCAAAATTAAAGTCACCGCAAATGATAAAAGCAACATTAGGTTTAAAATAATGATTTAAAATATTCTCCAGATTTTCCAAAAAAATGTCAACATTACCTGATGGTGATCGGTAACAATTTATTACAAAAAATTCAGTTTTATTTTTGTCCTTAAAAGAAAAGCAACAAAACTCAGCATCCTTAGCGGTACAAAACTCATTTAAATTAAAATTATTTTTGAAAGTTATACCCTTTCTTACCCAAATTCCAACACCACCACCCTTAAGAGTGGCATCACGACAATAACTACTAGCTAAATTAAAACCCTCAACATGAATTTGCTCCACAGAGTCACTAGTTTCCCACAACTTCGTCAAACAAACTACGTCGATGCTCTTGTATTTATTAATGTCTAATATTAAGTCACATATTTTGTTTTCGTTCAAACTTTGCATATTTAGCAGCATTAACCTCGGGTTAAAATCTATTTTGGAGGCTGTACTGGCTTCCGAAGGTATAAAAAATTATTGACACAGGCATTTTTTGGCCAGATATTTGGTTCCATAGCCTTCCTGAAGTTTTCTTGATAAATTCTTACTTTAAATGAAGAATACAGATTTGGATAACGTGATGACATGCTTTCACAGATTACTTCAGGAAAATGTGGTTTCAATAAATCTTCCATTGCAGTGACATTGGTGTACGGATCAATTCGATAAACGTGTAAGTCCACAAATTTAGGCACTCCCTGGATGGTACCAGCGACTCCTTCTGTGTTTGTACCCACAATTAATTGTCTTCTTTTACTATTCTTGCGCGGTACGGTTTGCCAGGAGTAATTGTTTGGTGAATTGTCTTGGTTTAAATTCACTATAGAAGACTTTGCATTTTGCTGAGCTTGCACCAGTTCATTAGGATCAACCTTAGATGAGGACTGATAGGGCAAATAATTTGCTGTTGATTTGCTTCTTTCAGTCGCTGAATGAGTTTGAGATTTAGTTTTGTTATCGTTACCTTCACAATTCTGGACAGCAGTATCTGTTTCACAAGGTTTGGCAACAACTTCATTAACAAACTGTAACTGACACTTATCTTGATTTTTAAGAGATTTCGTACATTTGGCAACTTCTGTACTGTTTTCATTGCCCTCTTTCTGTTGTAGAAGGGAAATTATTAACTTTTGCTGTTCATTTCCACTTACCTCTGTATTTAACCGTTTTAGATATTCAACTTCTAACTTTGCACATTTTAAATCACATTGAAGTTTAGTTATTTCCAACCTAAAATCACTTTCATTCTCGATTACTTCACGAACTCCACCCTTTTCTTCATTTTCCAATAATTTTCTGGCATTATCACTGATTTTTATTGTATCAGGCACTTTTTTTGATAATATAATTTCCAATAAATCAGACTTTTTCAGGCGATCTAATTCTTTGGTAACTGCTTCGTCAGTGGCCATGTTGCCAAGTCTATGTTCACGAGTGGTGTTCACGGGTGGTGTTTCTTTCACTCAATTAAGAGGAAAAATCCCAACAAAATTCATAAATTTGTTTTCTTTGCTTCTCAACTTTCCCTATTAATTAATTGCTCCAAATCTAATTTAATGTTATTTGGATCTACATACAACCGAGCTAACTTACAATATCCACTAAATGTCATTAAAATTAATAACGAGCTGTTAATTTCTTTGATAATTTCAAAGATAACTAAGATACGATGGGTGCCTGAAAAGTAACACTTTTCAATTCACTCTGTATCACAAAAACCAAAAGGGCTATCAAAATTCTGCATTCGCCGTTTTTAATTTCATAAAAAAGAAGCAAACTATCGAGAAAACCGTAATACTTTATCTTTAAAAATAAGGGAGATATCCGGCAAAACTGCCCTGTACTTTATTCATTTAATTCGTTAATAAAACTTGTCAAAATCAATACACAAATAAAATTTGAAGCACGTTTATTCATTTAAAATATGTTTAAATTATTTATTGTGAAGTTTTAACATCATTGATCGAAACCACCCCTGATACCGGAGGCAGCAGATGACGCTGGAACGGCGGCAGCTACAGAAGGAGTGTTTCCATGGACACGCTCCCGTCTAGTTCCCCAAATAAATAGCTGCGCCATTGTCGAGACTAGACGTAGTCGTTGGTATTGGGCTAATGTACAGGGAGCACTGGCACTTTCAGGAAATAACGTGGACTCGCTAAAAAATGAGTTTTCCGACTGATCAATTGTGTAGCGAAGGGGACGAGGAAGTTTCGTCCACCTGGTGCACCGCGGTTGAAGGGCAGTACGAAGATTTAATTAAAAATGTTTACTAGCTAACTTTGCAATATTGATTGTTTTTTGTTAATAATCTGCGTTCGTTTTAGGCATTTAGGTATAGAAATTACTAAATAATTGAAATGTATAACAAAATTCGTTATACAGCTGTCCCTCGATAATCCGACAGTTAAGGGACCGAGAGAGTGTCGGATTACCGAAAATATCGGATTACCAAAAATGTCATATTATCAAAGATGTTTTATTCTTAATGCGTTTGAACACAATGAAGTTTTAAAAAAAAGGAAGAAACAGTAAAGGTACATGTAATTAATTAATACCAGGATACAAAATGACAGTACATACATGTAAGTTTTTAAAAGAAATACGGAAAGAAATTTAAGTATAATACATATACAATATGTACATACATATTTACACATTAAAGAAGTCTGTGATTTTCTCTTGTTTCTTCGTACGCAGGAAGTTCTTGAATCCCTTCTAACATCAAAATATTTGAAAAGTCTAATTCTCTCTCCTCACACCAACGAAGCAAAGTTTTCGTTGCCGATAACGCTTCATCGCAGCTGACGGTGAAGTTTTTCTCTGGCACTGCCTCCTTGTTCACTTCGTCATCTACTGTCATGACTTCCTGGATTATTTCTGCGTCTGATACATCAGTAGCAAGGTTGTCCTCAATAATTATGTTCTGAATTCCTCACTTGATGCTGGCGGAAGTTCCACTTCGTTACAAATTTCAAGTGCAGCTTCCAAAATAGATTCAGAATCGTTGCAAGAAGAGTTGCATGTTGTAAGATGTGGGTTGTTAGGCCAAATATTCTTCCACGATTTTATCAAGGTTGTGCTTTTTAGTTGCTGCCAAGCAAATGCTGCATTCAAAATCGCATCCCTAATGTTAAAGGATTTCAAAATGGCTGCAATGTCATCATTAGGTTGACTGACAACATCCATTAAAAGGCGCTTTTTGTAATGTGCCTTGAGAGTCTTTATTACGTTTTGGTCCATTGGCTGGATCAAAGCGGTCGTGTTTTTGGGCAAGTACATTACCTCAATGTAACCATCGGCAGTTTTAACTTTTAATTCATCCTTGTCAGGGTGTCCGGGTACGTTCTCAAGCAATAGTAACTTCTCCTTTTTTAGTTCTTGCTTAACTCGAGGGACGAAGCTTTTAAAGTACCAATCATGAAAAACCTCTTTTGTGACCCATGCACGGCTTTGACACATGTAGGTTACTGGTAAAGATTCGACCTTTACATTTTTTAACGCACGTGGCTTTTTTGATTTACCAACAACTAACAGTTTTAACTTGTGAGTTCCTGACGCATTCGCACATACATACCATCAGAGTGATTCTTTCTTTTTGTAATTTTCTTCCAGAAACTTTCTTTTCATCTTCAGTTACAAATGACTTTGTTGGTAGCTGACGCCAATTCAAGCCGGTTTCATCGGCGTTATAAATTTGTTCAGGAACTAGGCCAAGTTAATTGATTTTTGCGTCCAATTTTCCAATGAATTCCTGGATTTCAGACTCGTTAGCAAACACTTTTTCGCCATTTATCTGCATAAATCGTATACCATGGCGTTTTTTGAAGTTTTCAAACCACCCGTGACTAGCGCGGAAGTCAGTTTTCTTTGTTATTTCTTGGTAAAAAAACTGGGCTGTTAAAAAATGTCTCCTGAAATATGTGCATTCCGGTTTCGCTGCTGTTTGAACCAAATGAAAAGAGCGTCTTCGACCCCGGGCAACTCGCTAGTCTTAATTTTTCACATTGTCGTAGACAGTAGGTCGTCCAATGTCATACTCTTTAGATATTGCACTCGGAGTTTCACCACGGTCTATTCGTTTAATAATTTCCCATTTTTCAGATGAACTTAATGTTTTATGTTTACGTTTCACACTTGTGCTAGCCATTTTTACACTGTCACTACTCACAATCACACTGCCAATACGTAACACAAAGCGATAGTAAATACTGTACGACCGAAACTATACAACACAACTGCTGAACTAACTACACTGGACTTATCTGTCCCCACAGAGCGGAGGGAGGAGGATTCATGTCACTGCAGGTTTGTTTTGCTTCCTGCCGGAGCGGAGGGAGGGAGATGCATGTTGCTGCCGGCAGCGCGTCGGACTACCGAGTACGTCGGATTAAAAAGTGTCGGATTATCGAGGGACAGCTGTATTTCCAAAAAGACAGAATATCTAACAACAATATAAATACTACAATAAAAAAGATTTCCAATAATGTAAGGAAGATTGTTAATAACTCAAGTGATTATGAAAAGAAATACATCATAAATCAAAATCCTCAATCAGTTCTAAAAAATAAAAGTTGTAACTTTTGTAAAAATAATTCTAAAGTTGAACGTTTGGCAGGTGTGGTTTCGATATTTCGCTAAAGTAAGAAAGAAGATCACTGTCGCCACTGGTGATTCATGTCTTGCAGGTGTGATGGTCGATGATTGAGTCTAATCCGCCATGAATCTCGAACCGGTTCGCTATTCTTGACATCGTTCCCAACGTCATGTATACGCAAGCAGGGCCGTACCGAGGCACACTTTTGGGGGGGGGGGGGAGGATAAAGATAAAAAACCAACTAAATTTTTGTATATGTAATTAACTGTCTCGACCCTTACTTCGTGGAATCTGCTCATATTAGTGTTTTAAATGAAACTCACGGTTTCTGGTTAATTCCACAATGTATATTAATCAGAAACCGTGAGTTTCATTTAAAACACTTTTGTATATGTATTAATATAAACAAGTATAGGCTTTAACATATTAAAAATACAACCTATTAGCAAAATCTTAAAAATCCAAATTTAAATTATTAGATTATAATACTTACAAAATATACCTGTTTGAAAAATAGGAACAAAAACACCTTACTTAAGAAATATAAACGAAAACAGTTCAAAAATATACATACCGGCGACTTGATACCATTTTTGGAATATTCGATACTCTACCGCCGTTTATTTACCGTTCTAATTCAAATAAAAATGATTTTAGATGACTTTGAGGTGGTGACTATTGGACACAATGCTTAAAAAGTTGTACTTCCCTCCACTCCCTAGGAAAAAAATATGGAAGGTCTTTTTTCAAGTCACCCCATGTTGGGGCGACTTGAAATTTGCCTTTATTTTACAGTGTAGTAGCTAGTAGGAACGCAATTGGGGCGACATGAAAATCGCAATAACTGATTTTGTAGGTCCAACATAAAACAAATTATTTTTTTTATATTTATTCATTATTTTACATACAAAAAACATTTTTTCCAAAATTGGCTTTATTGTCATCACATATTTATTATAAAAATAAAAAACAATATTCTACAAAATAACCCAAAACAAACCTTCTTTGGTATAGTAGAGACTACAAAAAAATAAATAAAAGCAAATCCGTTTGACAGTTTACAATCAAATTAATAATTAAGATCACATATTTTTAAATTTTAGCTGCCCTCGTCGTAATGTTTCATATTCTAAAAGCTTTTGCTTAATTTCTTTTTGCTCGACAAGTCCGATATCTTCTGCCGGGGGAAAAACATATGCATTAGGTATTTTATCACTTAATCTTAAGAATGAGCATATATGAGATTAATTTTTTTCGCAATTTATTATTTTGGCCACATATTGCTTATTGGTACCAGCTTCAGTTTTCATGTCAACGTGAATGGAATCACCTTGTTTAAAATCTGTCGAGACAGAAGAATCTTGCATAGATGACATGTTACCATCAATTTTATTGGTGTCTGTGTCGGAAAACGGTTCTGCGTCCTGATCTTTGTCGCTGTCGACGGTTAAATCTTCTTCATCCACGTCACTTTCGGAAGAAGATGATAACGTTGGGCGTAAATTTTTATTCGTGCTTTTATTTTTATTCGTGCTTTTATTTTTATTTGGCTTGAATGGCGCTGATGTTGATGATAGCTGTAGGTCTTCCTGTGAAATGCTTTTACCTGCATCAACAAACAATTTTTTCTTTCTACCAACAGAGGTTGGTGCTCGAAACCTAGATTTTCCAAACACTTCTTTTGGTAAATCGACAATTGCATCTTGTTCTTGCGGTCTTTGCTTGTCTGTTTTTGGTAGCTTGCATAAAATTTTATTTCTATTCAGTGGTAATAGACCGGTCGCTTCAAAGCCTGATTGAATATTTTTTCCATACTCTCTGAAAGTCTATTTAATCCCTGTGTTAATAAGCGTGGGAATACTTCTTTTCTTACAGTTTTTCTATTCTTGAAGTATCTTTTTCCAAGCGATCTTAATTGGACGAAAAACGCTAACATCTAATGGCTGCGTAAGGTGCGTACTGTTAGGAAGCAAAAGCACAAAACGAATGTCATTCTCCGTACATTTGGAAATAACATCGGCCGAAATGTGGCTTGTCAAATTATCTCCAATAATAACTTTAGGACCCGGTGGCAAAGATCGAAAATATGGCAATACTATTTTATTAAACCAATCTTCAAAAACATTTGTATCAAACTGGCTCCGGTTGGTCCAAATTCCGTCCAACTGCTCCATAAGTTGTCTGCCTTATAGACTATGTAGACCGGAAGCATAAATCCTGGAGCTACACAAGCAAACATGACGGAAGTAGCTATTTTAGATGTATCCATTACGAACGATGACTTTCACGTGACCAGGATCGTCCGTAAAATTATTCTCATCGTAATTTACTATTGCGTTGGATGGAACATCTTTTAGACTTTCTGATAAGTGGTCGAAATATGTATTAATACTATCAGGGCAAACTTTTTATTTATTGAGACATCCTTTTAGTCAGCTCCTCCTTATGTCGCTTTAGAAATTTTTGCAGCCAGCTTTCACCAGGTCTGTTGTCTCGGAATTGTGGCAATTTTTTTCCACTTCTGTCCAAGTAGGATTTTACTATCTCTTTTATATCGTTTGAATCACAGGGCTAACCCCAGTCCGCTGCAATAGATATAGACCGAACCAGATAGTTTTCCTCTTTGATCGACATTGCAGTTTGACCTCAAATTGATTTTGTGTGTAGTCCTTTAGCTTTTCTATATAAAGTTATGAAAGGAATTTCATATTTTCCACCTAAATCTTTTAATTTTCTACCTTATTTGTGTAGCTGTAGTACTCGCTGGAGCGTGTCTCCGCTATAATCCCGATATTTCCGACTTCCCGGTTTCCTTTTGTATATACGGACCATTTTTCAAGTCGCCCCTGAAATTACATAAAAAAATAAAATGATACGCCACTGGCAAGTAAGAAGGACAAGTATGGCTTTTAGGTTAGAGAACGATTGCCTGATATATAACTACTCTTGAAAAAAATACGGCGATATTCCAGTCTTTTTAGGGATCTCAGTACAATAGAAAGTTTGCAGGTTAAAAAAAATCAAGCTTCTTACCTTATTTTGGAGATACACAACACAATAACAGTGAGTAAATAACCAGTACCACAACAGAAACTCAACTAAGAACCATGGTAGGCATAGATGCAGACTCAATTTGAGAATAAAATTTCGATCGCCAGAGCGCAGCATCGGTTTTAACTGGAAATAACAAAATTTTTCAATTCACCCTGGTGTTTTCAAGTAGCCCCATTTTACGGTACTTAAAAAGTGAGAAGAAATTAACGAAAAAAATATTATTTGTAGCCAACTGTGTTTGGATTTGGAACCCACTGCCTGGGCTTTGAAGGGGGTGGCTCCCCCCTGCCCCCTCCATGTCCCTGAAATAGGAATAGGTATGAATTACGTGGATCTTTGAATTTGGTTATATCCATATACATTTAAATTTGCAAACATACCAAATAATGAAGAAATTAGAGAAGAGTCAGAGGGAGGAAGAGTCCCCAAATCAAAGTTAGATTCCTAAGAATCAACCTGTTGAACACTCGGTTTAAGAGTCACTTAAAAGACCATCAAAGAAAGAAAAACGCTAAGTACTTGTGTGCAAGACTTTTTAAAAGGAAGTAATTGTATGGATGAAAGTGAAAATAAACTGTTTTAAAGATTAAAATTAACTTTTTCTACAACTACTATGTAAAAAACGCTTTTCTACGCAAATTTTTATGCGCAAAGCAAGCCTTTTCTTAATTAGTTTGATATCCGTTAGAAAAGTAATAATGTAGAGTGTGGGAAAAGTTATGGTGCTTTTCCGCACGGAAATGTCACTTTGCACACGGAAATGTCAATGTCAAATTTTTTTGACAATACTTTATAGTGGATTTCTGGGTGTTCAAATTTTAAATTTAAACTAAAAATTCTGTAAGTAAACTATTTTTTAGATTATGTATTTCAGTTTATTGATTATAGATTACAAACAAATTCATTTATTACCCATTATTTTAGGAACTATGAACCGAGATCATAATTTATCTTTCGAGTTGTCGAATTCCGATATTGAGAATACTTCTCCGGATATTATCGAAAAGGCTCAAAATGCAATCGAAAATTTGTTACCTGGAATTTCAAAAAACAGGTCATAATTTTAAAGATTATATTTAGTTATTCAATATATTATTATTTAGTAACCAATGTACTTCATAATATAGAAAAATCGAGATAAAAAACTTAAAATAAAATAAAGCAGCGGAAAGACCTAAATACAGTATTTCATAATTGTTGCCGCGATAGTTTAGTAGAAAACACATCAGCATTGGAACGAAGAGGCCCGGGTTCAAATCCTGTCGACTTTTTTATATATTTGCAATTTATTTAATCTTTTTACTTTAATTTTGGAACTCTTAAATTCGTTCTGTTTAAGTCAAATAAAATACATATATAAGTTACTTGTTTCTTTAATTAATAAACGTAGTTGTAGAAAAAATATTGTGTACAACTCGTACGCAAAGCACGTTTCCCACTCGTTTTCGTGGGAAAAGTAACGCTTTGCGCACGTGTTGTATAAACTACTATTTCCGCATCTGTGGCCCTGAACAATATTCTAATATAAAATTATTACTTGTATACACTTCGGGGGATGTATCGTGCTAACAAACCGAAATTTCTCCAAAAATAACCAAAAATTTAGTATATCTGGATTTATAGGACCCGCTGTACTCGCTCTAGTCAACTGAAAATCAAAAGGGTGCATCTATGGGACACCTTGAACAATATTCAATTATAAAATTGATCAATCGTATACTCTCTGGAGGCTGTATCGTACTAACAAACTGAAAAATCTCCAAAATTGACAAAAATTTGGTACTTCAAGTACCATAGCACCCGTTGTAATGGCTTTAGTGAGCTGAATATCAATAGTGTTCATCTTTGAGACGCTCTGAATAATATTCAATCATAAAACTGGTCACTTGTGTATACTCCGGAGGCTGTATCGTGCTAACAAACTGAAAATTTCGTACTTAAAGTACTGTAGCACCTGTTGTATTGGCTCTGGTGAGCTGTAAATCAATAGGGTTCATCAGTGAGATGTCCTGAATAATATTCAACCATAAAATTGGTTACTTTTTGAAATCCGGAGGCTGTATCGTGCTAACAAACTGAAATTTCTCAAAAAACACAAAATGTCGTACTTCATGTACCATAGCACCCGTTGTACTGGCTCTGGAGAGCTGAAAATCAATAGGGTTCATCTTTGACATGTCCTTAACAATATTCAATCATAAAATTGGTGACTTATTGCACCCCGGAGACTGTATCGTGCTAACAAGACATGTAAGGAAAAATGGCCGACGACGACGACGACATACACACACGATTTTTTTTCTAAAAACCGTTTTTTCGTGTTGTTGTTGATGGAAAACGTAAAATAACTCAAAAAAAACTTTTTTGGGGGTAAACCAATACTTTTCTCGCATTTAGATAGGTTGGGCGGAAAAGTAAGATATTAATCCTGAAAGAAACCGCAAAGAATATCAAAAAAATGAGGGTGATAGAGGAAAAATGGCCAAACCTGCGTATGCCCTTCCTCCTTAAATTCTCTCGATGTGTTCTAAAAGCAAAAAAAATATTTGCTATGGTAAGTATGACATTGAATAATCTTCGAAGAATCATTTTCCAAAACTGTTCTTTATGAATTTCATCTTCAGGTTCATTGTCAATAGTATCATTTTTTACCAAAGTTCATACACAACACACGCATTCATATGTCCCCTATCACGAATGCCTGTACGCCATATATTTTTTCTCTGAAAAGAAAATAACCAGCAGTGTTAAGAGTAGTAGTGTATAGTATTTTAGAATAACAGAGCCAGACCGACGAACTCATCTATATTTAGAAGTTGAAAAGTAAGATGATTTGGTGGGCGACCTTCAAAAAAAGACCTGAAGGCTGTAGAGGCTCTATATTAAGAATTTGGCGTTTTTCATTCGCACTTAACATTTTCAACAGATGTGCGTTTTTTTAAGGGGCACCCTATATAGGAGCATGTAGGTTTTGCTGTTTTAGCGTTCTCAAAATAATTAGATGCTATACAAACAAGTATTGAATGTATAATATCTCTGAAAGGTTCAATTCAGTTGTTTTATGGTTAAATGAATAAGAAAACAGAATATTAACATTTTCTCTTTATAAAACAATTTGCATTTGATTATTCTACACTTAATGAATAAGTATTTTGTTTTGTATCCGATAATTCTGAGATCGCCAAAATTATATTGACAATAAAATTTTTATGTGGGATTCCAAATTTTGGCGGTTTTGTTAGTTTTGACTAGAACCAATCAGATGTACTTACATTTTAATATTGAGATGACTATCTATCCGTATATAAAAGTTAGGTTAGGTTTAGCTTATTTTTATAGGCAATTGTATAGACAAGTTTCTAAGTTCAGTAACCCCGTTAGATTTTTTGCTTTGGGGATATTTAAAAGTATTAGTTTACGTTACAGCTCCTACCGATGTAGATGATTTAAAAAACAGAATCAGAGCAACTTGTCAATCTGTTACACCAGAAAGTATTGAAGCAGCATGCACAAGAAATTTACTCAGAAGATTTTAATGCTATATTATTGAAGGTGGACCTCAATTTGAGCATCAACTGTAGTAAAAGTGTTATTGTATTCCAATTCTTTTTGTTTTTCAGCTCTCTTTGTTTTTCAAATAAAAAACTTTATAATGTTTATAAAGTTTGCCGTTTCTAAGTATCTAACACAAAAAAATAGGTATCGCCGAATTATTATAAGAGAGATCTTTACATCAGTGGTACAATATACAGGGTGTGTCAATAACTTTTCTAAAAATGATACCACGTGACCCAAAACGTGACATTGTACCAAAGTAGCCGATTGCTTAAAATGTGTAATACTACCTACAGTTTATAACTGCCAAATTTCAATATTGTAGTTTCGAGATATATAGTGGCCAAAACCTCGTGGGATGCCCTGTATATTAAGTCAATCACAAGGTCTAGCCAAAAATAATTATTAAACATCAGGTAGGCATCACATAAAATCTAACTTTTGTCATTTTCATGATGATAATAATACGGAAATAATTGTCCAATTTCTTAGAATTTTTACCATTGTTTCATTATATTATGGAATTATTTAGAAACAGCCGGTTTCATTTAAAAAAGTAATATGAGTAGATTCCACAGAGTAAGAGTCGAAACAGTAATTTCATTAAAAAATTCCTTATATTTCCAAAAGGACAGAATATCTGACAACAATATAAATATTACAATAAGGTTGGTCGTATTACAAAACCCTCACAAATAAAAATGTATACAAACAGTGTAAGATCAGTGAGACACTTCACACTTAAAAAAATTACACTCTGTATAGTTTTATTCCACGCCGCTCCATGACTGCAACGTTCTTGCATTATTGATACCTTGAATTCAGCGTAGTAAATCGATTTCGAGGCTAAAACAAGAGCATAAATTGACAGACAGTCTAGACAATAATGCCTATGAATGTTTGATGAATTCGCAAAGCATTTATGATACAGACTTACTTTTTATTTTAATATATAGACCAAAGTAGTAATTTTCCTGTTTTTAATATGAGTGCATCACAAGACATGAGCAAGCGCAGACACCATATTTAAAAGTTTGGTACTGTTTTGTGCTGGGAATGCAATATTATCTCCACAAACAAATCCATCATTATCATTAGAACAAATTATTAATGGTACTGAACTTTTCAGAAGGTATAAGAGTTCAAGTATCTGGGAGTGACCATTACAAATAAAATCATGCTAAAAAGGAGTTGACGTTGTTACCGTGATCGTTGAACTGAATTCTGTGACCAGGAACCGATAAACCAAAAAGCCCCATCATCGCTGAATTTCTTTAATACATACTTTAGAAACATACCAACCCAAAAGGCTTGGTATGCGTGGTTATATTTTACCAAAAAGATGTAATTTATTAAAAAATATTTTTCCGTCATCACAGATTTCAATTTCTATAAATGATTTCGAAAGATAATCTTTCGATATCCATTCGCGCACACCAATTTATCTTGCCAGAAAGGTGTGGCATACCTGTTGAAAGTTTTTGATAACGGGGGAATGTCTTTCATTACACTGGAGTTATAGGACGAGAACATTCTAGAAATAAATAAGAATATTATGTTACTGTAAATAAGATTAGAAATGCAGAGCATATATTTTGTTATATATAGCAGTGCTCCGCAACCGGTGTGCCGCGGCACACTGGTGTGCCGTAAGCCGACTTGAGGTGTGCCGCTCTTTCAGACAATACGAATCAGATTCGTATTGTAGCGAGACCCGCGAAAAATAAAGCAATCTGACAACAGCGCCGATGGTAAACGTCTATCCGTCTATCGGCGCGGCGCGGCGGCTTGATTCTCGAAGGCGACTAAACTAGAAAGATCCGTGCCGTTCGAGGCGCGACTCGATGTTTTCCTGAACATCGCCGCTGCCTATATAAGCGCGCCTGTCGTCGCTCAGAGACTCAGAGAGAGTCGAATAGTCAAGTGAATCAGATAAATACGCGGGCAAACAAATAAATCGTAGAGTGAAATAAATAGTGAATTGCTATATAAATAAATTCTTGTGCCTTATAAATAAGTGAATATAAATTAGTTATAATTAGTTAAGTGTTATTTTTAGAGTTCCTGTTTTCTTTTTTACGTTGTTGGCCATATTGTGTCTAAATAAATTAAATTAAACTGGACTAAGTTTTGTTGCAGTATCTACTTTTATAAATAACTATAGTGCTTCAAATATGGATAAATTTTTGCTGAAATCACGAGCAGATGACGAAGAACCTAGCACAAGCTCCAGCATAAGTGCTGCAAAAAGAGCAAAAAAGGTGCTGAAAAGGAAGTACAATCAAGACTACCTTCGATATGGTTTCACTTGGTGTGGCGACGAAGCGGCTCCAAAGCCTGAATGCGTCATTTGCGGTGAACAGTTGTCAAATGAAGCAATGGTACCCAGCAAACTAAACCGTCATTTGATCACAAATCATCCCAGTTGCGTCAAAAAAGACGTTCAATTTTTCCAACGGCGCTTGGATCAAAATAAGAAACAAAAGCAGTTTATGAAATCGGCGGTTACGGTTTCTGAAAAGGCATTAGAAGCAAGCTACCTTGTTGCAAAATTAATTGCACAACAAAAAAAACCGCACACTATCGGTGAAACGCTTATTAAACCAGCATGCATGGAAATTGTTAGACTTATGCTTGGGCCAAACGAAGTTAAGGACGTGAGTAAAGTTTCTTTGTCGGCCGATACTGTTAAAAGACGTATCCAAGATATGTCAAGTGATATTTTGGGAACACTAATTAAAAAAATCATTTCGGCTGGAATTTTTGCGCTTCAAATCGACGAATCAACCGATATTAAAAATAAAGCACAACTGATGGCTATTGTACGTTTCGTTGACGAGGACTCTATTAAAGAACATTATTTATTTTGTAAGGAGGTTCCAGAGAGAACTACCGGTGAACAAATTTTCCAAGTAACTGATAATTTTTTTAAAATACATAATATTCAGTGGACCAATTGCGTTGCTATTTGTACAGATGGTGCTGCTGCAATGATGGGCAGTAAGAAAGGTTTTGTATCTTGTGTAAAACAAAAAAATCCGTCAATACAAATTACACATTGCTGCATACATCGAGAAGCATTGACGGTCAAAAATTTGCCCGAACAGCTTTCGATCACAATGAATGAATGTATTAAGATCATAAACATAATTAAATCGAGAGCCTTAAATTCGCGAATCTTTGGAATACTCTGTGAAGAAATGGGAAGCGAACATGAATCCTTACTGTTTTATAGAGAAGTTCGTTGGTTATCCCGGGGAAAAGTTTTAGCTCGACTGTTTGAACTTCGCTACGAAGTGCGTGAGTTTCTTTCAAGTCAAGATATGTACGATCTATGCCAGCACCTTCATGATGAATACTGGATAGCCAAACTTGCAATCATGGCTGATATATTCGAACATCTGAATGAACTTAATAAAAAAATGCAAGGACGGAATGAAAATATATTGACGTGCTCCGATAAATTACAAGGGTTCAAAAATAAACTTGAACTTTGGCAGGAACAGTTGCAAAAAGGATGTCTAGAAATGTATCACAGGACCAACCACAGTACGATCGAAAACAAGCAGTTGATTGTGGATTTGGCCCAACAACATTTAAGTATGCTTCAACAAAAATTTGAATACTATTTCCATTCTATCAACACGGAACAATACAATTGGATTCGAAATCCTTTCGCAACCAATGCAATAAGTTCCACGGAAGCACTGCCATTGCAAACTCGAGAGGAGTTCACAGAATTAAGTAATGATATGACCCTAAAACTTAAATTCGACGAAGTTCCGTTAGATGTTTTCTGGATTTCCATCAAGACAGAATATCCACGCATCTCCGACAAGGCCATCTTCACACTACTTCCGTTTTCCACAACATATTTATGTGAGCAAAGTTTTTCAACGCTTGTATTAATTAAAAATGATAAACGGTCATGCTTAAAAGATCTTGACCAAGAAATAAGAGTTGCGCTGTCTAAAATTGAGCCGAATATAAAACTTTTGTGTTCAACGAAGCAAGCGCAGGTATCACATTAATCAGTCATCATCATGTCAAAATATTTATTACTATTGACGTGTCAACAGAAGTAAATTTAGTATACCTACCTGTCCTACCTAGTATTTAGTATAGTTCTCATGTATGTACCTATTTGTATTTTTCATTCTATCTGAATAATAAAAAAAAATAAAAAAAAAATATGTTTTATGTCCTGAGTGAAAATTTTGATGCCCCAAATCTGAAAGGAGCTTCTTCACATTTTAAAACAATAAAAAAAACTAAGGTAGTTTGGACATCCATAAATAATTAGTATACATGGAGTGAACTGACCCCCGACCTAGCTACGCCACTGCTATAAATATATTTTAGATTTTGGTGTGCCACAAAATTCTAGGGAGCAGTTTGGTGTGCCTTAGATGAGGAAAGGTTGCGGATCACTGATATATAGGAATGTTGCTCATAATAGAGTTGTTGTTTCATTATTAAAGTTGGTTTATTATTATTAAATTGTTACATACATTTTCAAGTAATTATTTCAAAAGTATTGTAATTTTCATTATATTGTAGAAATAAGTTTTTAAAAAGAGTTTTCGGTGTTAAAAAGTTATAATTATGGAAAGGTTTTTTTTTATTTTATTCATTTTGATCTAAATTTTAAGATTATTTTGGTATACGTGCCCAAAAATTGCTGGAAGTAGCGCGTATACCAGCTTTAATTTATTGAATAGAATTACGTATACCTATATAATTTTTGTCCTTCATTTATTCTAAGGTAATTGTTTTAATTGAATTAGATATAATTTCTATTGTATATTTAAGATTATAGGAGGACAATTTATTATGGCCAGACGGTAAGACAAAAATCAAATCGACCACCTATTAATAGAAACGAAACATCTTAAAGCTATTAAAGACTGTGGGAGCTATAGAGGAGCAAACACCAATAGTGATAGCAAAACTGAAACAAGAGCTTCTGACACAGAATAAAATCAAGACAGAAAGACGAAGATATAACGTTAAGAAACTGAAAGAAAAACTGGAAACAGAAATAGTAAAAAGGCTAACCAGAAAAAACGATACAAACACATTAATCGAAGAGGAATGGGTAGAGATTCAAGAAGCGATGATAGACGCACTAAACTTTCGCTTAGAAAGGCCAACGCAGGAAAGAAAAAAAGAATGGTTTGATAAATGACAGAAATAAAGGAAAAATTATGAGAGACAAGTATATAACCCAACAAATAAAAAGAGAGTACGAAGAGAAGAGAAAAATTGCAAAACGTATGTAGAGACTAAAAAGATGGAACAATTAGAAAAACACTTAAAATATCGCTATCATGATATAGAGAGTAAAAATTTCTATAGAGAAGTAAAGAAAAGACAACATGAACGAATTATTGTATATATGAAGAAGGCCAGCTACTGGGGGATACAAAGAAGAAGCTAGACACTATTTTATACATATATTAAATGGCGACAAAGAAGATATACAACCAGAAGAGTAAGGAGATAATGAGGACAAAAATGATTAAGTAGAACTTTCAACAGAAGAGGAAGTATACACAATTATGAACGAACTAAAGAACAATAAAAGTGCAGGAGAAAATTGAATCTTAGCAGAAATCATATGGTATGGTGGTATGAAACTACAAAAAAAAATATACAACCTGTTATACGATGTATTTTCGGTATTGAGATTCGAGCCGCTTCCATTGTATGCTTTGTTACTTCGTTAAAAAAATTTCCATGACTTGTTATTTCTGCTCCCAGATATTTGAAGTAATTTTGGAATCAATTTCCAACTTGCATCTTATCGGTTCATTGGATGCAACCAAGCAGTTGGTCTTTTCGGTGTTGATGAGCATGTTTAATTATTTTGCTTTAATCTTGAAAGAGTGTACAAGTCTTTGGAGGATATTTTCAGAGTTCGAAATTAGGACAACATGGTCAGCGTAATAGACTGCATGGAAAATGTGTTTCCTATTTTGTATCCAGCTGTTTTGGGAAGATTTTCTATTATCCTACCTGTCGTAACATAACTTGATTTATTAAAATAATTTTGTGGAGAGGATATGGCAACGTCGCTTTGTTTAATTTTTGTCAGATAGAAAATAAAACGAAGAAGTTAATTAGGGTCGGAGTGAGTCGGTCCTGATATCTATTTTGCAATTCCTATTGTTCGTTAAAAATAGGTTTTTTTTGTTTCGGGAAAAGGTTATTTTTGCCTTACGGAGTGCTTTCGGTCTAGTAATTCATTTCTACAAGTGTGGTCCCAGACAGCACACAATATCAACTAGATATCCAATGGATAGCCCAATATCCACTGAATATCCAGTCCATGTAAGATATCTAATGGGTATCCACTGAATGTAATTCATGACTATGAAAAAAATATTTTCTATTTTACGAATAACATATTGAATAATCACATAAAAAATGATTGAGAAGGAAGTTCTAATACCTTCAATGCATAAATGTCTTAATCTCCTAATATTATATCCATTGTATATCCATGGATATCTATTATTATTTTCTGTCGCATTTTTTGTATGTGCTCAACGTATTTTTGGATTTATTCAAGGCGTGAAATTGAAAAAAAAAAAATACCTAAAATCAGTTAAGAGTTTAATCAACAATACGAATACGGCATAAAACGAGCTTTTAACACACAACAAATATCTCATGACTTAATGTTTATTGCTATAATAGACAAAAATGCATATATCTGTGTATTTCCAAATTACATACTCGCAAAACTATGCAACCATCCATGCACGATGGTATCTCTGTTCCCCCATTGTAGGGGGTAGGTTATCATAGTTTTAAACACGTGCAAAAGTGGTTGGTTATTTTGTATCGCTAGTTTGGATTTGGAAAAAATGAGTTATGAATATGTTTCTTACCTTAATTCTGAATATTCTTAGGTCTCCTATATTTTATTGATATTTATGATTGATTACCTACATTAAAATCGTTTTGTATACTTATACAATGTAAAATAGCATGGTGAGAAAACGTGAAATAGGTTTTACCTCGGCTTTTACTTTGTTTCATGATTAACTGTGCTGGTGGCTCGGCTGATTTGTTTAAAAAATCTTTTGAGCTCAATAATAATAATGGTGTTCTTATTACAGGTATGTGCTCGAATACAAGACGTGGGCCAATGTTCAAAACGTTACTTCACGAAAAAGGTGCATCTTATATTCGGGCCTATCTATACGGTATATAGCTGACCTTGAAAATCTATAATCCTTCTTTTCTCGTTCTTACAGAAAGAAGCGTGCAGAGTAGATGAGCTGGGTGATGAAGACGAAGGATTATTGATGTATATGCAAATATATATTATATAAATTAAAGTCTTTTCTATCTCTCTATTCCAAAGTATATAATTTTATTATATGTCAAATAATACTACTATTATGAAAAATTTCATTCCATATGTACCTTCTTACTCACAGATATTATCTGACTAGTACCTGCTGTTGGAAATACAAGATGGCTAACAAAAACAATGTTTACCTAAAGTTGTGTATATCCACAAATCTGGAATAAAATTAACTGTGTATCTATAATATTTTGTACTGGTTGACCGGATAAACTACTTTCTGTTAATTTTATCTGCAGACATAAAAAACTTTTGGTTTGTATTATTTTCGTTGGACCACCTCGTATTTCCACCAGTAGATACTAGTCATATATTCTCAGATTTTCATGTTTGAGGATGGATATACCAAATGTAAATATGAAATATCCTATTAATATCCATGGGACGTTAAGTGGATATACCAAATGTGAACATAGGATATCCATGGGATATTAACGAGATATCCAGTAGATATCTCCAAAGACATCCATAAGATATTACATATATCCTAGATATAGGCGGACATATAGACATCCATTGTATGTCTATAGGCTATCCATCTATATCCAGTGCATATACTGGATATCCATAAAGGATATCTTGTGGATGTCTAATGGATATTGTGTGCTGTCTGGGGTGTTTCCTCATTTCTCCCTTCCCTTCCCAAAGTCATTTCCAGCACCAAAGAAATCGAGAAAAAACAAACTTCGATGTGAAGGTAAGACTTATATATTTCTCACACAATATTATCGGGATGGTCTAGAAATAAAAGTAAAAACACTACCCATTATCAAATTAAATCTGAAGAGGCTATGTAAATTTGCCTGTCTAATTCCGGTGTTTATATTTATGTCTTCTGTTGTCATTTTCCCTACTCTGATTTTTCATACTCAGAAGACTATTTATTAATTTTTTTATTGGAAATTCTGAGAGTAGAAATCTAGATGACAACATTTCTAAAAATTCCTTGCAAATATATCAATTCAAAATGTTCTAGAATTACTTGAGTCTATTTATTATATCATTAACTTCTTATAAAAAATGTATCAATTCTGGAGACGATTATGATTTATATTTAAAATTAACTGTCCCATCTCTCTGGTACGATTAACCTAATAAATCATATTGATTGCCATCAACAATTTTCTAAATTAAATAACCGGCATTTGAGGGAAACAAACGTTGTAAATAATGTACCAAGCACCAAGAATACCGGTCGATTTCTTAATATTCTAATGTCACGGAATATTATTATTATTTATTCAGTGTTTTTAAAAATAAGGTTCATTATGGTATTTACTATTTCTAAATGAATATTAGAATTAAAATAAAATAATCAATATAAAATGAATAACCCCTATATTGTTTTAAAATGGCAAATGTCAAACAAATACACATTTATAGAGCTCTCCAGCGATTTGTCACTTGAAAGTCAATATGGTGTCTGTGGGGCATATCAACATTATAAATCGTTTGTTGCCGTTAGTGTGTATAAGTTTTTAGTGTTTTATTGTGATTTTGGACATTTTGATGCAATGACGACAATGAGTGATTATTATAACAATCCAGACGTCGCTGCCAGATATGTATAAAAACTACACAAAGATATGGGGTTAGACCCATACTGTTTACCCATCAGCGGGTTACGTTTTAACCCGAAAGACTTTCCCACCATTACTGATATGGATATTGTTAGGTACCTAGTTTTAACAACGAGTTTTTACACCAAGAACCAAATGAAGGCATTTAAAATTTATATGCATACAAGTTTTTTGAGGTAGGATTTGGGACAATGTGGAGTGAAGAGAGTAGATGATATTTATATTGCTTTTTTTATTATTTATTGGCATAGGCTGCAATGGTCATTAGCCTTTCAACGTATCTGTTACGAAAGGAGGCAATAGAGCTGTTGTTCCTCTTTCACATCAGATTTTATACACTAGTTGGGTAAGTCTTAGGAAATCGATTGTTTTTTTCTCATTGATTGGCTGAAGAATGTCTCTTATTGTGTTGGGAATAGAAAGTTCTTGACGAATATATTCAGAGCAGTCCAAGAGAATATGCGAAACTGATCGTTCTCCTTTCAAAAGATGGTGGGTGAGGTTGTTACCGTCTTAATTGTTCGGTACCAATTTCTCCAAGTTTCATTGGATGGGACCAAAATAACGTATTATTATTTGGAACGATACTGGGCGATAAACAATTAGGACGTATGCGAATGGCACTCTTGTTTTGGTTTGAGAGCTAAAAGTCGTGGGTTTATTTTCGGAACGTTAATCAACCGGAAAGGTAATTAAAGGGCGTCAGAAATTTTAATTCACAGGAAAAATTTCAAAAACAGCGATAAGCGAGAGAAATTATAAAAAGTGAAGTATTTTCGGTGATGTGTCTGTGGAGGTTAGGGAAGTACTCACTAAAACGCGGTTTATTATGTTAATCGGTTTATTAACATGTTTTACCAGCGTCAGTGAACAAAACATCAAAAATATTTAAAATATGGGTACATGCATAACCTGGTACCGCAAACAAAAATAATATATACAGAAAAACAATAAAACAAGTTATCACTAAACACTACACGGTAATTGTTCGAGAAATAAATAGTCTCCAAGAAACAACAAATATACAACTCAAAATCATATACATACCCAAACGATAAATGTCGCAGAGTTTGCGAACTAAAAAATTAAATTATTAACGAAATTATTTTCCGTTTATTCAAAAAAGAAAATGTAGGATATCATATTATTAAATTACTTAGAAACAAAAAGCACATAGGCTTTGTGAAAGGTATGTCAATATCGGGAAAATAATTTAATCTAGATTTGACGTGCACGCCGAATTTCCTAACGATTATTCTATAAAACATAAACAAAGGTTCTCTAAAACAATGGCAATATTAGTAATCAATAAACTCGTTATCGTAATAAAATAGTTCTGACCGTATGGTTCTTTCGCTCAAGAAATAGCGTGACACTAAATTAATCTTTCCACCATTGACTAAGAACGGGTGCGATTACTCCAGGTAGGAGAGATACTAAATAATCATTTACGATACCTGAGTCCAATTGTTTCCATCCAATCACCACCTTACTACTCAGATGAAGATACTTGCATCAACGCCGGAGGCGTGGTTTCTCGATTAGGTCGATTTGAAAATATAGAATAGTAGGTACTTGTGATAAGTAATCTACCCGCGTGATGGAACAGATCACAGACACTCGGAAATCTTCGGTAATTTAATGTCGGCAATAAACATATACTTCGGTAATTTTAATTCGACGACTGAGCACAGGAAATACCATACTTTAGTACGATACGATACGATAACTTAATTTTGATAACTAAGAAAATCACCACCGCTTCGGTGAAGTAATCTTCGTACACTCAATCTCGATAGCGGCACTAAATAATGATACGATAATTCCCGCTGACGCTACAAGAATTTTTTCAACTACTTGCGTTGAGAATCGGTCGCTGACTGACTCTCGTGACGAGATTTTTTGGGGATCGACAGCCTTTTTTTGTAATTCTTTCCGAAAAATAACTGTAAAATTAGTTCTAAAAAGCCATATAACAGCCATGTCGCATAATCACTGTTTTTCAAACTGAAAACTGTCAAATCTATAGGTGATCATGTCACATAATTACTACACTGTTCTTGAAAATATCAACTGCCAAATGTTAAAAAATGGACATTTCATGGCCAGATGATTATTTTTAAAACAGCGACTGTCAAACGTCATACTTTTAATCATGAGACCCTGCTGCTACACTTTTTTGAAGACAGCAACTGTCAAATGTAAAATAGCGAGTGTTAAACGTCAAACAACTAGTCATGACGCTAACCACAACACATGTCAAAAAACATTGATGTTTCGTGGCCACTTTATTATTTTTGGAAATAGCGGCTGTCAAATAACTAGTAATGATATTAGCCTCCACACTTTTTTGAAAATAGCAACTGTCAAGAAATATTCATGCTGCATAACCATTTCATTAGTTTTGAATACAGCAATCGTCAAATATCCAACAAATAATTGCCATGTAAGGAATACGAAAACAGCTGTCAAATGTCATAAAAAATGCATGTTTCATAGTTCCTCCATTATTTCTGATAATAGCGACTGTCAAATTTTAAAGGAAAATTTCAAATGGGTAATCATGTCACACAACCACTACACTGTTCATGAAAATATCAACTGCGAAATGTCATAGCCACTTAGTTTTTTTAAATAGCGACTGTCAAATGTCACAGTTTTAATCATTACACAGGGCTGCTCTACTTTTTTGAATACAGCAAACTGTCAAATGTCAAAATATCAACTACCAAATGTTAATAAGTAGTCATGTTACGTCTTATTGCCGCTATATAGTGTACGTAAAAGCAAAGCAAAATCTTTTTTATTAAATACAGGAACTGAATGAATTTTTATAAGGTGATTTAAAATGAAACTGTCAGTTACAGGCGTTAACGGCTTGTGTATGATTGTAACAAGAATAGTGAGACAATACGGGGAGCCACGACAGTGCCGGTAGACTGTAAACCACCTCGCTGCAGAGCCACCCCCAAATCACAGGATCGGATTAAGACTAGCAGTTTTAATGGGTAGTTTCGTTTAACGGCGTACTTTTAACTGGATGTTTAGTATAGTGTTTATGGGGCAAATGAAATAAAGGTTGAACATTTTGTAGCGATTACAGGACTTCTGTTTTTATTGTGTAATACATTAACCGAAATAAAGTTTATGTAAAAAAGCTCTCTTTCGTTGGCAATAAATTGCTTTGAAAACTGCGAGATTTTGACAAATTACTCCATGTTAAGAGCTACACCTAGTATAAAAAAAGTTAATAATATTACAAGATATTCGAAATTACGTGGTTTCTAGAAATCTCAAAGTGACAACCAGCCTATGTTTAATAATTGTACAAACTGCAACATAATTATGATTATATAATTATGATAAGATCGAACAACAATTCAAAACTTGTAAAAGGCAACATTCACTCAAAACTACCAATTGAACAAAGTCTAATACTATTAACTGTCTCGACCCTTACTTCGTGGAATCTACTCATATTAGTGTTTCAAATGAAACTCACTGTTTCTAGCTAATTCCACAGTATAATAAAAGTTATTGAAAATTCTAAAAAATTGAAATTTGTTTCGATAAATCAATATCATCGTCAGAATGACAGAAGTTACATTTCATTTGATGCCTCCTGATATTTAGTAGTTATTTTTGGCTAGTCCAAGAAGTGACCTAACTTGTGATTGACTTAATATATGTTAATAGAAAAAAGAAGATGTGATATTACAAATATTGAAGCTTAGATATTATTAGCCCTATGGTGATATTCTGGATATCATTTTTCCAATTAAGATCAGTATAACTGTGCAATGATATAGAAAACCTGGAAAACTATATCTGCTGATCTTTACAATTATCACTTAAGAAGACAGTTTATTAGTGGAGAACTCCCTAGATTTATCTGTTCATTGACAACTTCATATTGTGGGTTTCTTAAATGTCTTCTAATTTCCAATTCTTCAAGGAAATCCAGTTTTTGATTCTTTTCACAAATATGCAGCACTTCTAGTTCTGTGCTAGGTGTCAAGTAGATGTTTTGCGTAGTGGGATTTATCTGATTGTTTTGATCTGTATGCTCGTAAGTGTTCACTGTATCGGATTTCAAAATTTCAAAGGGTCTCACCCAAATAGACAGCATTACATTCTGGACATTTGAGTTTATATTACCTGATTTCTTTAATTTTGGTATTTTTGTTTTTACAATTAACAATTTTGTAGTAACTTTACTTTCTGTTTTAGAAGAAATTGTTGTATTCGTTACTTAAGATATTATCTTTGAAATATTATTAGAAATATTTCCTGCATATGTGATGGTTTTATAAGTTTTTATTTCATCAGTTTGTTTAGGAAATATTAGTTGTAATGCCACATTTTCCTCTTTTTTATTAATTAGCTTATTTATCATATGTAATGGATTACCGCTGGATGTTGCTATTTGTCTAATTGTACTAATCTCTCTATCAAAATTAAATTTGTTCATAGGAACTGAAAGAGCTCTATGTATCATTGAATTATATGCCGCTAGTTTATGTCACATGGGGTAATTGGAACTATATGGAATTGTCACATCAGTGTGTGTTGGTTTTCGGTAAATTGAATAATCAAGTACATTATTAACTCTTTGAATTTTTAAATCAAGAAAATTAATTGAGCTATTTTCTTCAATTTCTAATGTAAATTTAATTTTTGGGTGTAAATTATTAATGTGGTTGAAAAATACATCTAATTGTCGTTCTCTACCCATAAAACAAGCTAATATGTCATCTACATATCTATAGCAAAATAAAATATTTTTCGAAATATTACTTTCAAAGATCTTTCTTTCTAAACTGTCCATAAAAATGTTTGACAAAATAGGTGATATAGGGCTTCCCATTGGTTAACCTTCATTTTGAATATATATCTTATTGTCAAAAGTGAAATAATTCTGATTAATACATACATCAAATAAATTAAGTATATCTGATATTATTCCTGGATTAATGTTTTTATCTTCTAGTAATTTTCTTACAAGTATTAGACATTCTTTAGGAGGAATTTTAGTGAACATATTAGTAACATCAAACGAAATAAGTTTATAGTTATCTTGCAAGTTGATCGCTTTCAGCTTTTTGATTAGTTCTATTGAATTTCTAATTGAGTACTGAGATGCATATCCGTAACTATTAAATATATTGATAAGCTTCTTTGCCAATATATTATTAGGAGCATTAACATAAGAAACTACAGGTCTAATTGTTTTCGTTGTTTTATGTAATTTAACGGTTCCATATAATTGTGGACAATGAGGATTCTTATGTATGATAGACCTCTTTTCGTAATCACTTAAAAGATAATTTGAATTAATAACATTATCCCTTACATTATTAGAAAACTTTTTTGTTGGGTCTGCTTTGAGAACTTTTACATCGTTATATTCTATAAAGTTATATATTTTAGAATTATAATTTTCAGTTGTCAATATGACAGTTGTGTTTCCCTTATCAGATTTTGTAACTGTAAGGTTATTATCTTCTACTAATAAAGTTTTGACAAAGAAGCTTAACAATATACTTAATAGTTACGGATATGCATCTCAGTACTCAATTAGAAATTCAATAAAACTAATCAAAAAGTTGAAAGCAATCAACTTGCAAAATAATTATAAACTTATTCCTTTTGATGTTACTAATATGTTCACTAAAATTCCTCCTAAAAAATGTCTAATACATGTAAGAAAATTACTAGAAGATAAAAATATTAATCCAGGAATAATATCAGATATACTCAATTTATTATTTCACTTTTGACAATAAGATATATATTCAAAATGAAGGTTTGCCAATGGGAAGCCCTATATCACCTATTTTGGCAAACTTTTTATGGACAGTTTAGAAAGAAAGATCTTTGAAAGTAATATTTCGAAAAGTGTTTTATTTTGGTATAGATATGTAGATGACATATTAGCTTGTTTTATTGGTAGTGAACGACAATTAGATGTATATTTTTCAACCACATTAATAATTTATACCCAAAAATTAAATTTACATGAAAAATTGAAAAAAATAGCTCAATTAATTTTCTTGATTTAAAAATTCAAAGAGTTAATAATGTACTTGATTATTCAATTTACCGAAAACCAACACACACTGATGTGACGATTCCATATAGTTCCAATCACCCCATGTCACATAAACTAGCGACATATAATTCAATGATACATAGAGCTTTTTCAGTTCCTAAGAACAAATGTAATTTTGATAGAGAGATTAAAATAATTAGACAAATAGCAACATCCAACGGTTATCCATTACCTATGTTGAATAAGCTAATTAATAAAAAAGAGGATAAAGTGGCATAACAACTAATATTTCCTAAACAAACTGATGAAATAAAAACTTATAAAACCATCACAAATGCAGGAAATATTTCTAATAATATTTCAAAGATAATATCTTTAGCAACGAATACAACAATTTATTTTAAAACAGAAAGTAAAGGTAGTACAAAATTGTTAAATGTAAAAACAAAAATACCAAAATTTAAGAAATCAGGTATATATAAACTCAAATGTCCAGAATGTAATGCTGTCTATTTGGGTCAGACCCTTTTGAAATCCGATACAGTGAACACTTACGAGCATACAGATTAAAACAACCAGATAAATCCCACTACACAAAACATCTACTTGACACCAATTATTCATTGACACCTAACACAGAACTAGAAGTGCTGCATATTTGTGGAAAGAAACAAGAACTGGATTTCCTTGAAGAATTGGAAATTAGAAGACATTTAAGAAACATTCATGAAGTCGTCAATGAACAGATAAATCTAGGGAGCTCTCCACTATTAAACTGTATTCTTAAGTGATAATTGTAAAGATCAGCAGATATAGTTTTCCTGGTTTTCTATATCATTGCAAAGTTATACTGATCTTAATTGGAAAAATGATATCCAGGATATCACCATAGGGCTAATAATATATAAGCTTCAATATTTGTAATATCACATCTTCTTTTTTTTCTATTAACATATATTAAGTGAATCACAAGGTAGGTCACTTGTTGGTCTAGCCAAAAATAACTACTAAACATCAGGTAGGCATCAAATGAAATGTAACTTCTGTCATTCTGTCGATGATATTGATTTATCAAAACAATTGTCAATTTTTTAGAATTTTCAATAATTTTTATTATATTGTGGAATTAGCTAGAAACAGTGAGTTTCATTTAAAACACTAAAGTCTAATACAACTAAGACGGGACGTGAATACAAAGTCTTGTAAAATCATGACAATTCATTCTTGAGTTGTCAACTTCATTTTTTTTCTTATTTCGCCCACGAAGCGCGAGCATAGCTCAAAGTTTCCAACAATAACAATTTGGAATAATGTATAAATATATTTGAATACTGAATCCTATCCTGTGATAAAAGTATGTACATTGTAGGAAGAAATCTGTGTGTTTTCAGCTCCAGACCCGGCTGCAACGTCACCATGGGAACGCGGTGTCGGCATGAGCACTGCTCCCCCGTTCAACTTACTTCTGCTTTCCTCGATTGCAGCGTACGCTATGACGAGACTTTTCATTAAATAGTTGTCTGAATTATTGTGGACAGCATAAGCCGTTATCGTCACCAGATACTTTCTCTTTTTTGGTTTTTTATTTTTCTACTTTTCTTACCTTTGTTAGTTCGTGAATGCTGGTCGTATTTTGGTCGTATCTTTTATTTGGAGAAATATATTTCGTGTTTATTGTTATTTTAAACGCTTTTTGGCACTGTAGTTTTTATTTCATTTTGAAATTTTAGAAGTTTTGATGATTCTACAATATATTCAACTTCAATTGAAACAGAAAAGTTGGGTTAAGTTGTAACTACTAAGGGAGTGCACGTACTGTAGCGACAACGATAAGAAGAGCAATGAATACAAACACAAACATTTCAATACGACGTATAGTGTGGGGGTGTTTGTTCAAGTCTCTATTCTCGCGGATTGTTCTCATATTCCAGACACGAATTTTCAAGCAGAACCAAAGTTTTAGTATACAGGGTGTTGAGGTATGCTAAAAAAACTGGCATAGTTTATTTGGAAATGCATGATAGCACAGTTTTTAGGGCAAAGGTCTATATACAGAACTGTTCAAAGCAGAAAAAAAGTAAATATTGATTCCTTCTTACCTAGACTTTAGTATGACCATTCCGAAAAATCTCGAATACAGTAGATTATAAAATGTAAATGGACAAACCATATGGAATTAAGTGATCATTCTATACCTCAGTGATGGAGAACACGAAATTACTTTAATATATTAAAATAGTAGTCAATATTAAGTACACACATTTATTTTTATAAAATTAGTATACTATATATCAGGTTAGGACACTTCCACAAAATTTAATAATAAATATACACACAACCTAATTTATATGAAACTAAAAAAAAATTTTGCGATGAATATTTTTTTCTATAAACACTTTAAAATCAAAAACTTTTATCACGTTCTACTCCAACTGAAAACACCAGTTCCGACACCAGTCATAGTAGTAGTAGTAGTAGACTTTATTTAGGAATCCTAATATACATAAATAATTAATATAAATATAAATACAAATGAATGAATAAACAGTGCTTTTCAAAAGTCCCCTCCCCACTCGTATCTTTTCAACGGCTACACTTACATTAATAAAATTTGGAGGGTGAAAATAAAGTGTTGTAAACTTCTCTACGAATGGTAACAGGTGACGTAATAGTAATAGATGATGTCACAGTGCCACTCTGGCCAATAATTTTAAATAGGACCCTATGGAAAGTGATATCTCGTTTGAAAGGCATTGACATTGGCTACATAGCCATATTAATTTTGTTTGGGTTTAAATTAATTTTGACGGATAAATTAAATAAATACCAAAATTATTGAAATTATTTTTTTAAATTTAATTAATCAAATATCAACAATGGATTCTTATAGCAAGTGTTCGAAATGTGCTCCGTGTACTTCCTGACAGTAATACATCCTATTAGTAAATTTTTGTCGTACTCGTTCGAATCTGTCAGCTGAAATAGTATTGCATTCTTCAGTAATTCTTTCTTTCAAAACGCCAATGCTATCTGGCGCCGTAATATAAACCTGGATTTCAAGTACCTCCATTGAAAAAATCTAATGGTGTCAGATCTGGTGACCGAGGTGGCCATTCTATAGGACCTCGCCGGCCGATCCATCTACCTCGATATTCTTCATCCAGGTAACGTCTTACTGCACCATAATAATGTGCAGGAGCACCATCTTGTTGAAATGTTATTTCCATATGGCCGAATTCATCTTGATTATCTTCCAGAATTTCAAGAATTAACGGCTCAATTGCATTTTGTAACATCTCCAGATACACTTCACCGCTTAAATGTGAATTTAGGAAAACAGGACCAACTATGTGGTTTCCCAAAATACCTGCCCAAACATTGACTTTTTCTGGAAATTGAGTATGTTGTTCACGAAAGCTGTGAGGATTTGTGTCACTCCAATACCTTACATTTTGTGTATTCACATTTCCATTGAGGTAAAAAGTAGTTTCGTCACTAAAACAAATTGTTTTTGTGTAATGTGGGTTTTGACTAATTTTATTTATCATACATTTACAGAATTCGAGTCTTCTGTCGGGGTCGTCATCCGAAAGATGGTGCACCATTTTTAACTTGTATGAATGGAATTTATTTTTAGCCAACACTCTCTGTACTGTACTTCTACTTACTTCACAGATAGACGCAACTTTAGTTGAAGAGGAAGTAGGGTTTACTACCATTTCAGCAACTATATCAATTTTTTTATCATCACTAAATGTTGGTCGACCAGACCGTTTGGCATCTTGAACACTACCTGTTGCTTCAAACTTGTGAAGAAGCTCCCTCAAATAAGTTCTCGAGATATGGCGATCTGGGTATCTATCATTAAATAAACGTTCCGCTTCATGGAGATTATTTCTAGATTCACCAATTATTAAGATAGCTGCTGCTTTGTCGGCTTGAGTACGTACCATTTTGCCTATGTAAACTTTTAAACGTCTCGTTAAACAATAATAAAATTAAATATTTAAGCTATTAAGAAAAACTTTGCAAAGCAACAAATACTATTAAATTAAAAATGTCAATTTTTTTGACAACTAACCAGAGGCTGACTCAAAAATCTTCAATATTTAAATGTGAAATGATAATTTTGGTATTTATTTAATTTATCCGTCAAAGTTAATTTAAACCCAAACAAAATTAATATGGCTATGTAGCCAATGTCAATGCCTTTCAAACAAGATATCACTTGCCATAAGGTCCTATTTAAAATTATTGGCCAGAGTGGCACTGTGACGTCATCTATTACTATTACGTCACCTGTTACCATTCGTAGAGAAGTTCACAACACTTTATTTTCACCCTCCAAATTTTTTTAATGTATGTGTAGCAGTTCAAAAGATACGGGGGAGGGGACTTTTGAATAGCACTGAATAATTTTCACAGTACGTCATGCATTATAATTTCATATATTCTAATAATAATTTTTTAAATACTTTTAAGGAACTTACATTTTTTATTTCATCAGATATCTTATTTGAGCTTTATAGACCTTTAATGAATAACGAATTCATACCACTCTTGAAATTTGTTCTAGATATGTGAAATGCATTACATGTTCTTGTGTTATATGAATGAATGTTACTATTTCGAATTAAATATCTGCTAAGATAGGCTGGGTGAATTCCACTCATAATTTTCAAAATACAAATCATACTCAAGTAATACAGTCTTTCGTGTACCGGCTGCCACTGTAGGGTATTTAACATAAATTCAACAGGGGTATATTGGTTGCACCTCAAAATAATTCTCATTCCTCGATTTTGTAATTGTTGCATTTGTCCTATTTGATTTCGGTTTAATATATACATCAATGTGGCACAGTAGTCAAAGTGTGGCCCTGTTATGCAATTGTAACAAGTTAATCTAGCAAAGGTTGATAGAGATTTTGAAATTCGAGAGAAAAAATACAATTTTTTACATATTGTTACGAAACAGTACACTGGTATAGTCCCTAAATCCGACTCTGTCTAAGCCAGGTATAAAAGTTAAAATTATGCCGGATACGCAGGTTTTTTTTTATAATTGTTTACGATCATCTTATCTAAACATTGTTTTTGTGACCAGTCTTATCTAGAAAATGCCAGACAGCCATTTGTTTTTGAGTAAGCCGCAGCGACTAATTTTGTTATCAATCTTATTAAACAGAAAAAATCTTTCAAATGCAGCTAAAATCATTAATATCGGTTAAAAAACGAAAAAGTTATACATTTGTTCATAAGTTTGAACCTTCTCCACCCATTATTTGAAGAATAATGGCAAAAATCTCCTTAATTAAATTTATTCATAATCGCATCAAGATTTCAAAAATTGTATTTTTAGAACACCTTTAGTATGTTTTTTTGGAGTATCATGTTTTCGAGTGTTCATTCCACCCCTAGCTTATATTTTAGAGACTGCAAAATATTTTCCACCAAATTTTTCAGGATTACTTACCTAAAGGTAATTTTTTTGAAAGTTGTGGCCTACAGTCGTTCTTAGTTGTTCATCCTGTACATTTAAAATAAAATAGCGAAAAAAGCAATAAAGGATTTAAAATGTTTATTCACTATTAATGAACAGTACAGTAAATTTAAAAAGAAACAGATACAAAATTAGAAAAAAAATATCTTGTCCAGGAATCCAACCTAAAAAAAAATTGTGTAAGCATATTACATAACAAGTCTGGAAAGTGGAAACTATTGAAGGCATTCAGTGAAAACAAGAAATAAAAAAGAGTATATTAATCCGTAGCTACCATAACGTAACATACTTTGAAACTGAATTAATAAAGTTTAACGGATACACATACATTACAGCTAGTTTACAGAAAATTTATTAGAATAGTTTTTTAATTATATTAAAACCAATAAAAATTTTACACCATAAAGATTTAATGAAACATTACGTCACATCAACAGAAATCCAATCTGATTAAAGAAAATTCTATCGTTTACTTACGGTTACTTTTTCTCACGCAAGAGTGGCTGTTTCGAGTGCCTCAACCATTCCATAACGTACACTTCAAAATCCTTATCTGTGAAGCATTTAAAGGTGTTCTGAACAACAGCTAATAAAACAATTACTTTAGATCAAATTGTGCCCATGGAGACCTTTGATCGATCATCATAAACTACATCAAACTTGATTTTCAGCCAATTGACTGGGACCCATTTTCCATAAGATATATGCGGGGTTCTTCAAAGGAATAATAACATATTTTATTTCGAGAAGTGACTTTTCATGATTTACCTTCTATTACATGCCTCACTCCATTTGGCAGGTAAATTCAGGTGTGCTATGAAAATTCATACTTCTTTTCTGTATAAAATAATATACTATTCTCATCCTGCAACAAATTGTATATTAACATCGTGGAATTGTAACTTAATGAAAACTAAGCATTATTAATACACTGTATACAAAAAAAGCTACTTATGAAGAAGAGATATGAACACATTATCAAGTTAAATGAGTTTATAATTAATTGTATCCAATTGAGTATCCAATAGCTGTGTTTCTACAATAATAAATAATTGAATGATGTTTGTTGACTGGAGCATTCAGTATCATAAGTTACATAGTCTTCAACTAGATTTAATATAGGTACCATTATAAGGGACAGCTACAGCTTATTTATTGTATTCAGTGAATTTTCAAATGGAAATGAGCTTTTTAACAGAAATTTCTGTTTCTAAAGTCTTAAACAGTCTCTAATTGTTCACAAGGATTGTTAGTAATAATGTTAAAATTTTCTAAGTCTGCAAAACTATATTGATGGCTAAGACTACTACTACAAAAAGTGGAACTAGAGATACTTGATTCAATATTTTTTGTACTGTTTAATACAATGTTTGTATCAGACTATCTGAAATAGTTACTCCACTTCTATTACATAATTACCAACTATTTGTTTTTTATTTTATTTGTGTAAGTAGCTTCTGAAATATCTTGAACATTGCAAATATTTTCTTCTAGATTCAGATAATCTGCAAACATGTGAGCATGTTTTAATATTAATAATAATATCTACCCTATTGCAATATTAAGTTTTTTGTAGGATATAATGCATATCTAGGATTTGAAATATTGTGAATCGTTTTTAAAATATACTTACTAACTAAATTATTTTAAAAATTGAAAAAACCCTTATTTTGTAAACTCTATTATATAATGTTAGTATGAAATTTTGCCACCTGGAATTTCAATGTATAACAGCCGATTAAAGTATTGAATGAGTATTACGTATTAATAATTATGATTTTGGAATAGGTATTTACCGATAACAATTGTTGCTCGTCCATTATAACAAGAATTATAACTAAGTATAGAAACTGTAGCTAAGTAGGAACTAACGAAAACGAAGACCACTTTATTCAAGTACTACTTGCAAAATATGTGCTTCCTGCAAATAAAATATAACACATAACTGAAAACCATCCGCCATTTCATGCTTGTCATTTGACTCCACAGATAACTACTGTTTGTTTCGTTCGTCAGTTCCTCTTCTGTTTTCTTCTTTTTTTATGTTACTGTGATGTTTAATATGAGATATTACTGAGAGTTTTATGAACTATCGTCGTAAAGACGTAATAAGTACGATGTTAATAAAAATTATTTCGAAAGATGTAAAAGTAACTGCAACATGTGATCATCTTAGAAACATGTTAATTTGTAATATTACAGTAACGTTCTTTATGTGACATTAGTGAGAAGTATACCAGTTAACATCGTATGCATGTTTCTTATAGGAAGTTACTAAAAAGAAGTCAATAGGATGTGTATATAACTGAGAATTCAAGTATTACTGTGTACATCAAAAATATGTTTTATTTACATGACATGGATGTAAATAGAGTTGGTAATAAATTTAAGACATCTAGGAGATAGCTTATTAACGTTTTAAATAAACTTGTTTAGTGGGCAATTATTCGCTTGTTCATCATTTGTAGTTCCTTAGTCACCTTCTTCAACTCTTTTTTCGTTTCAGCCAGCTCTTCCTTCATCGCCTTCATATCCACTACTAACTTGGGCACACTCTTGAAAGCCTGCCGACATTCTGCACAGAAAAAAATCAACGATCTGTTACGGACGATCACTGCTCTCATTTCAGAAGCTCCAAGACCAACGCATTTTTCATACTGGTGAAAGGGCACCAAACAGCTATCAACTTATCCTCTGAAATTAATTCTAAACATTTTGAACACTTGTTATCCATGATGCCTAACCTCACTTTTCACCCTTTTGTGTAAATTTTGGAGAAAAGTCGAAAATAATAATTCCACTATGCAGAAATGGATTTCATTATTAAATTTTTAAGTAAATATTAATAGTCCCTTTTATGATTATTAAAATTTTTACATATTTATTTCAAGCTATTGAACATTGACGTTTGGCGTACATAATAGAATATCCCATAACGTTAAATTTTTCAAACATGTAAAACTGCCTTAACAATATTAACAAATAGTATATGCTGATTAATTTTTTACCAAAAATAGCAGAATTAGCAAAAAATTAAGAATTTCTTTCCCTCAAATTATCGGGCTCTTAGTATATTACACATAATATTTTTTTCTTATCTTGTAGATAACCCACAGTGGAAATTCCAAGCCTCCTACAAAACCACCCCATACAAAATCTCACTATAATGTATATAGAGAAATGTTATCGTGGTCAAAATCAGTAATAAATAAAAATGTCTGTTCAGCTGGCAACAATGGTAACGTACGTGCGGTTTGTACCTCTGGGTTTCCAGAGTTTACGCGATAGATTTTCTTTTCCCCCTACTTCGTTTCCACTTCCAGTTCATCCCTTCTTGATTAGATTGTCAATATCGGATTTTACGATGTTAGATATCCGAACTATTTATACCCTCATAATTCATGAGGTCGTAAACTTTTATTTACCTTTAAAATTTCACGATTTCCTACATGTTTCGATCAGTTTAACTTATACTTTGTTCTAATTTACAATTTTTTTTTATATTTCCACCTTTTCAATACCCATTTCACGGCAATAGTTTTTGATGTTGGAACATTGTCTAATGTATCTATTCTGACAGTTTCTGTTGAAATAGTATATTATTTTATTTACAAAAATATATATTGAGGATATGTATGTGGTCTTAGTTTTTCTTATGGTATATTGCGACGTAGGCTAAGGGTAGATTGTTTGGACCAAAATATGGCGATAGGACCAAATATACCTCAATCAAATATTGCTGTAGAAAAAGATAAAAGGCGTTAAAGTTGAGTTTTTTTTCCATTTTTTGCTAATAATTTCACTGTATACTTATCGGCACAGAGGCATAATTTTATACAGGCAATATTATTTTATGTATTATTTGACATTTTGTTACAGGGGGAGCCTCGTGAAGGATTTCTGATGATGAAATTGACTGGCAACTTTTTTTGAGGAAACTTTTTAGTGATTTTTATTAGGGAATATGACATAAACATCATTTCTACGTAATATTGGTACTCTTGTTCAAACACGATATTCTTATTCGTTTTCGAGAAAAACACAATTGAACAGTTCAGAGTATCGGAAGGGAATTTCAAGTAACGGACAATAATAAAACTTGTATCCTAAGGCTTCTATTTCGACGATAAAGCATAATTAAAAACAATGTAACATAAAAAGAGAAAACTCAAATTAAATGTTATACGTGGCCTCCTCCGACTTCTATGCCTTTTCTAATTCTTTTAATAAAGGACTTTCGAACTTGAAAGAACATATTATTCTGTCCCCTTTTAAAGTTAGCCGTATTTTGTATTTTCCTCCAGAGTTCGTCTCTCGAGTTAATTTCATTGGCATAAACTAAGGACTTCATATGTCCCCAAACATGAAAATCAAGCGGGTTATACTCAGGACTTCTTAGTGCCCATTCAAAATCACTTCCTCTGCCAATCCATCGTTGAGGAAATATGTCATTTAGATGATTTCTAACGACTAAAGGGAAATGAGGTGGAGCTCCATCCTGCATAAACCACATGTTATTTCTTACAACTAGTGACAGATGATCCAAAATATCACTAAAAGTATTTGACAAAAATAAATAAATAAGAATCTCCATTTAAATTTGGAGGTAGAACATTGACGTAACTGCAAAATCAACAATGTTACAGGAGACCCAAAAAACAATTTTGATTTATTATTTTAATAATTTTGAAGGATAAAAAACAAATATTATGTTTTGAAATAAAAACGATGCCTATTTTTAGGCTTTTTAATTAAAAAGAAATACTTATTAAAATCAATAGTGGATTTTATAGTTACGTCGTTATACTTTCGAAATAAAACAGGCTAAATATTATTGAGTCAAACTTTTTATTGTAAAACTAATACAAAATCCACTTAAAACCAATAAAGAAAAATATCATTTTGGTAATTGTAGTAAAAAGTGATAACAACGAACATGAAAATTATTAGGTAGTATTAATTTTCAAACAGATGCATTTTGAAAATACAAAAAAAACAGTATTTTTATAATAATAACAAACTTAAACATACATTTAAAAATATTGAACATTAAAATACTAAAGTATAGGTGTACCTATATTCTCTATGTGAAATAAAGTAAATAATTTTAGATTGTTATACTATCGAAAAAATGTCTATAAAAACCAGGTATAATGTGACTATCCACTAAACTTCTGAGATCTTTTATCTTGTTTTCAGATAATTTAATTTGTTTTAGATAAGCTTGTTTAACAGTAATGCTTTTTATATCTTTTAGATCAGAACGTCTCTTTCTTGTTCTAAAAATAACAGAGTTCCATTCTTCTTGCTTATAACTAGTTTTAAACTGAAACGTGTTGCTATTTTTTTCAAATTTCAAAACTCGCACTTCGCTAATTTTAAAGTCGTCCCTCAATATCTTTTGAAATATTAAGAGACATGTCATCGTATACACTTTTAAGATCAATAAAATCATTGAAACCCATTTCCTGAACTTTTATTGGATTACCCTTTTTCTTGGCACTGCGGATGACCGATACGTATTGTTCTGGAACATAAAGGGGTCCAGATTTTTTCAACTTTTTATTGCCCCTTCGATAACACTATGAATGGCATCACCCTCGTTTTGAGTGTGTCCTCGCACCAAATATTTATGTGTTATGGAGTTAATGTTTAGACACTCTACCGCATAAATATAAGTGGCAATTAAAAACCTAAAACAAAATAGTTTACAACTGTTTATTCGTTATTCACTAACCTATTTTTTTGTTGTCCTCCACAGTTATCTGAAAAAAACACAACATTCGCTTCAGAAGTGATTCTGATAACTCTGCTAAATATTTTACAATACATTTGCCAATTTCTACAGCTCCTCTATGACAAAGTGCTTCGTGTCAAAAAAAAAGCTATGGTTTTATCCGTGCCTATTTCTGTAACCTAAAAGATGGTAAACATTCAAAACACTTGACAAAAAACAAACACAATATACTCGCAGTGAAATTGAAGCAATTTAACCGAGACTTATAAAAAAATGCAGATGTTTGACCTACAGGTACTGGCATAACCGCCTGTAAATCATAAACTGCCAAAGTTATTTCATGATTTTTTGATTTTTCCTTGTCTCTTTTCTTTTCTTTTCTACTAAGATCTTTCTCTTCTAGATTTTCTCTATTTTTGGTTTCCAATTGTACTTTTTGATCTTCGGTGGCGTTCTTATATGCTTCGCATTGATCACACTGATCTTTCTTTGTATTCAGTGTTGAAAATTTTTGCATATATATCATAAGTAGCTGGTTTTTTCTTAAGATCCTCCCTTTTCTTCTTATAGTTCCTGTGGAGTTCGGCGATAGATAACCCGCCGTCTATAAATTGAGGAGGAGTAGCATTTCTGACATAGTGACTTTCAATTCTTGGTATAGCGTCAATATGAATCCTGACAGAATTTAATATTTCTTCTGAGTTTTTCTTGTTGTTCTTATGTTTTCCTCGTTGATCTTCTGGTGTTATTCCTGATCCAGAAACTTTCGATCTACTAACGGTTCTAACAGTTCTTTCTGATATTCCGAATGTGTTCATCAGAAATAATTTACATACGCGAACTCTTTTTCCATCATTTTGCAAATGAAAAGCGCAATTCTGGTTCCTAGGATGGGCACCTGAAATTCGCCTATATTTAAGTTCTAGTCGTTCTATACAAGAACCCAGAAAATCACGTTGACGCTGAAGAGACGCTAAATTCCAATACTCTTGAAACAATCTGTCTCTAAACTGTTCGGAAATTTTTTAATTGCAACCCAAAATAATTTTTTTTGGGCAAGGCGGTTTTATTTTTCTTTCTTGAACCAATCTTCCACTTTTAGTCGTATATTCCTTCCCCGAATTTTTTAACTTCTTTGTTTTTACTCTCGCCCAAGGATCTTCCTTTCTTAAAAGTTTTTTACCGTTTCCTGGAACGTCAGGTATGTCGACACATCTAGCGTTATAACTACCTGCAATCTCAAGAAGATTCTTGCCACTTACTGTTATATTACTGTCCACCGCAGGATTGGCTACACTTAGAGGTGCTGTATTTTTCCTATCTTTGTCGAGAGTAGATAATTGTGAACTTGACGATGTGGGGCTAGATGAGTTCGAATAATCGTCATCGGATGGTATATAATCATCGCTAGAGCCATCGGAAAATGGTTCAGGTGGACTGTTGCATTCTCGGTATGTTGCTGGTGTTACTTTTCTCAAGCTGAATTTTAATAAATTTGCATGCTCATAAACATAGTAGTTAGAGCAACTAGGAATGCAGGAATGCTTTGTACTGTACTTATAGTGGTACTAAGTGTGGGTGACAAATTAAAAGCGGCATCGTTGAGGTCCAGTTCATTATGCATTTTTTGCTGGTTGGAAATTTCGAATAAAACGTTTTCTTCGGAAACCACTTTACTTATGATTTCAATTGATTCGGTTTCTTCTTTTTCCTTCATTTTTTCGAACTTGAATTCATTTTTGAGTTTTCTGAAAAGAACGATTGGTAAAGTACCTACCTAGTCGATAAACATAATGTTCCTACTTTGTCGGTGAAAAACATAAGATTTGCATACACAAAATGTATTTACATATGCTACGTTCTCCAACGAAAATGGAAGGAATATTATTTTTACCTACTATTAAAATAATGAATAAAGACGTATTTAAATAAAAAAACATCATAATTTTTGTGAATAAATTGCCGTAAAATACAGTTGCGCCATTAGATATTTAATATTTTTGATGTGATAAAGACATAAAATACAGTTTCGTCATTGTTGCACTAAAAAAAGAGATTACGTTTGTACTTACGTACATCAAGGTACAGAGTTATCGAGTCAAGAAAGACGCAAAGGACAATTACGTCATTATTTCATTTAAATTTAGTTCACTAATCTACACTCCGGTATACATGAACTGCACTTACGACATTATTACAGCGGACAACAACATTTCATTAGCAGAGATTTTGAGCGACTAACAGATGCGCCGAGGAAAGTTAACGAAAAGAGCAATAATGCAATAACGACGCAACTATACTCTCTAGCAGTCAAATTTTGTACCACAGTTCTGGCAATTTTTTACCAAATGAAATAGTTTTCTTTATTGCTTGGTGCAGTTAACTCGTTTTTAGAAAAAATTGCAGTTACGTCGATATTGATCTGGAGCGGCGATATGGCCCTAGTAGTTGGTTGCCTATAATGCCACACCAAATATTCAATTTAAACTCATGCTGGAAATGTATTTCTTTCAGAGCATACCGATTTTTTTCTTCCCAATAATGGCTGTTTCGTTAATTAAATACCCCTCGTCTGCTAAAAGTCGCTTCATCGGTGAACATATTATTCTTAATAAAATTTCGGTAATCATTATGCTTGTTGAGAATACGTTGGCAGTACTGTAACCGTCGTCGAAGATCTCTTGGAAGCAAATTTTGAACAGGAGTGAAGTGATAAAAGTGGAACTTTTCTTTTTTTAGAATTCTAATAATAGACGACTGAATTACTCCTGTTGCTGATGACAAATGACATGAACTTACTGTACGATTTTCATCTATTCGAACCAAAATTTCATCTTCTTGATTAGGTGAAATTTGTTTCGGACGACCACCTTCATTTTTATTGTGAAATGGCTCGGTTTCACCTAAACTATTAAATAGATTAGGAAAAGTTTTGTGATTTGGTTACCTTCTGCCTGGATATAACAATTCATTCCTTCTGGCTGCAGAGCGACCGCAAAAATGCTCTTGTGCGTATACACAAATCATATCCCGCATTTCTTCATTCGTAAAATGATTGTGACGAGGCATTTCAATCGAAAAGTATATGATTGCTTTATAAAATGCAACAATTGACTACGAACTCGCATCAAAAATTATTCACTGACAAGAAATGTCATTTACCAGCAACCATTATCTGACAGTCCAAAGCACACTTTTCGTAAATGAAATAATATTTGAAATCCCCTTCCGATACTCTGAACTGTTCAATTGCGTTTTTCTCGAAAACGAATGAGAATATCGTGTTTGAACAGGAGTATCAATATTACGTAGAAACGATGTTTATGTCATATTTTCTGATAAAAATCACGAAAAAGTTTCGTCAAAAAAAGTTACCAGTCAATTTCATCATCAGAAATCCTTCACGAGGCTCCCCCTGTAACAAAATGTCAAATAATACATAAAATAATATTGCCTGTATAAAAGGATGCCTCTATGCCGATTTTGATAACAATCGATAAATATACAGTGAAATTATTAGCAAAAAACGAAAAAAAAATCCACTTTAACGCCCTTTATCTTTTTCCACAGCAATATTTTATTGAGGTGTATTTAGTCCTATCACCATATTTTGGTCCAAACAATCTACCCTTAGCCTATGTCCCAATAGTTATGCATCACACTGTATACAGATGAAGGATCATTTATTGATTTTTGTAGGTAGGTAAATTTTGGGTATTTAACACCATAAAATTTAAAAATAACCATCGCAACACCTAACCAGTTTTTATGATAATATTTAGATATTTCAAAACTCTCACATCGAAATGGATTGTACCCTAACATATGGAGAGCACACATACTCGTAGTGTTAGCTTAAACATGATTAGTTTGTAAAAATATTTTCAGAATAATTATTATATATAAGCACAGCCACCGAGGAAGTTTTCTCTCTGCCTATGAAGGAAATACAGTGACAGTAAAGAGCAGAAAAGAGAAAGGAAGCAAAAGCCCCGCCACAACCAGCAGAGAAGAGGCAACCGAGAACGAGGAAGCCACCACCAGTCATAATCAAGACGACAAAGGATATCACAAGGATAAGTAGAGAAGCCTAACCCAATTGAAAACAATATTCAATAAAAGCCTAGAGATCAAGGTCACCCTAGAAAACTTAGAAAACCCAGGAGACTGACGGAGTACCTGGAAGAATTAGAACGCCAAGGTGTGAAGTGGTACACCTTCACAGATCCCGAAGTTAAGGTGGTGAAGACCGTCATCAAAGGTTTGTCTCCTGACGCGGACATAGGAGACGTCAAAGAAGACCTCCATGGACAGGGAATCCTGGTCAAGAGGATCACCCAACTCCACTCCAGATTCGGAGAAAAAAGAAGACTTCACACAATCTTCATGGTGGATCTCTACAAAGAAGACCTGGAAAAAATAAAAAAGTAAGTGGAGTTAATCCTTGGCGCCAAGGTGTTACAACTGCCAAGACTACCATCATGGGCAATTAATCTGCCACATGTACACAAGATATTTCAGATATGGAGGAAGCCACTGATCCGGTGACTGTAAGAGACCAAAGAACAGTCCTGCAACCTGCGCCTACCGCGAGGGATAATATCCAACCGATTACAGAGGGTGTCCCAAATTACCCAAAAAAAGACGACAGCATCAAAGACAACAGAACTCCAAACAACAATAACCGCCACTTGAACTGCAGGGACAAGCTACGGCAGCGCTGTCATGAAAACGACATCCACCAGCCAACAACAACCAGACGTCTTTGAAGAAATGAAGATGATCTCGACGCACATGCAGCAGATGCAGGACAGCGGAGAACTATGAACCAACATCAACCCAAGCGGAGGAACAGTCATCCTAGTGAAGACCGGATCTGCTGACGATGGAAGCCACTATTATTGCAGTCCAAATAGGTTTTGGCGCAATACGGATCGTATCAGCTCACAAGAGACCTGCAGACGGCCTGCAAGAAGAATATGTGGAAGTCCTTCTTCCAGACGCAAACCAAGGAGTCCTGATGGGAGACCTCAACGCCAAATCTAGAGCCTGGAATAGCAGATACCTCAACATAGCAGGAAGAAATTTGACAAGCTTCGCAGACAGACGACCAAAGCTGCACTTCATAGGACCACCAGAACCAACATACACACACCTGCCAGAGGAGATGCAGAGAGACTGGACATCGCCCTACTACAAGACATCACAGAGGTATGTGTCATTACCAACGGAGACGGAGGTACCGACCACGAGCCATTTTTTCTCACGCTTGCCTCTGCTCTTATGGTCGAATACCTATTATACAGGGTCTAACTAAAAAGTAATTATGTAGGGTATAATCGTATTGAGGTTCAAACCAGAAAAGGCACTAGCTTGAAGCTCTAGTATTACTGGAGGTCGCCAACATTTGATCGAGGATATGGAACTGTAAGAAGAAGAAGCTGACGTGTTTGCTGATTATACAGGGTGTAGTCGTAATAAAGACATTCGATATCAAAAATGTTTTAGCATGTATCTCTGTTGGTCAAATATCTCTTTGTTTATACCATGCTCTGAAAGCCAAACAAAATATGTGAGACTTAGACAAACGGAGTGTCCAAAATATTGAGCCAATCATTATCAACGTTACTGATGGCGAGAGTGGTAGTGACAGTGAATCCGACGAGTTTTCTATTTTGAATATACAAGATAAAAATTGAAAAGAATTGTACAAATCCAGAAATACTTTTGTGGCTCCTATTAAGTATCATTGTTAATAAACATTGATTTGTATCTAAATTTAAACGTACTTTATTCTTCAGTCAACATCATTATTATTTATTTTCCGTGTATAAAAAACCAATATTTTGTAACTTTAATTCTCGATTATAGATTTTCAGGATATGCGGAGATTATTATTACGAATGATATTTTTTGTCAAATGTAAAATAAACTTTTCCCCTTTTTTGGAGCACACTGTATGAAAAAACTTTTAAACATGCCAACACCTTACTGATGTCAATCTTAAGCCTGCAGAAGTGTGAAGGAAAGTCATTCCTTCGAAATTTTCAATCATTCTTCATATTTAGCTAAATATTATTTTAACATTTCAACAAATTAGTTACCAGAATTAAAAAAGAAATGATAAAATTTAATCGCAGTAGAAAGCTGATAAAATTGTTGATTGTAGCATTGAAAAATTACTTTATTTTTTTCGTTAGTAAGTACAGTAAATTATTTTAGGAATTTACAGCTTCTAGAATGAAGTTTTTATATATCTGTTTATTAATAATTTCTTGCTCTCTGGTAAGTTTTTTTATCACAATATAATATTGAAAATTTTTCACTTATAATTGCACAAGTGGTTTGTATTTTATCGGGTAAATTTGGGTTTAATGAGAAACTGTTTCCTAGCAATTTGACGAGAATAACTGTCAACTATTAAAAGCACGACACCGAAGGTGGAGTGTTTTTAGATTGACAGTTATTCGAATCAAATTGCTAAAGGAAACAGTTTAGAATTTGAACAACACAAATTTACCCAATATCAATACAAACCTCGAGCGTAAATCGGCAGGACAATTTAATGTATCAGAAATTTGGAAACATATCAATGCAAACTTTATTTATGAATCATTAAAAATAAACACATTTTTGTTTTAATGTACAATTATTAAAAACGCAGTTATTGAAATTCATACTAGGAACAGTGATATCGCTGCTGGTGCCACAGCTAATCGTTTCTGTAGTAGATGTTGAAGTTTTTTCATTTTCCCAACGAATTGATTGAATAATGCTTGAATGATACTCTTTGTCAACTTGTAAGTATTGTTTTATTGATGATGAATTGCTGTGTCCTGTTATTTTTATTAGAGCTTGTTCTTCAATTCCGCTTTTACTTAATTCGCTAACTGCTGCCGCTCGATTTAATTAAAATAAATACAAGGAATGCAGTTTAATCTTGATGTGAACTTTTTATTCAGTAAATTAACATAACTGTTCGCTTTTGACTGACAAGTTAGAAAAATTGAAATTGAAAAATCAAATCATTTATTTGTAGTCAAGGTAACGACTACCGACTGTCTTTTAGAACAATTAACATATGAAGTACAATTTTACTTTAACACTTTCCCTTGTTAATTGTTGTAATAATAATGAAATAAACAAACAAAACATCTTAGTACCCACTATGTTACTTTAAACCCAATTTATCGCGTAATATTTGTAATCGTATTGCACCCAAAGGCTTCGTCATAATATCTGCCAGTTGATTCTCAGAAGATATTTGTTGAACTGCTAATTCGCCTTCGGTTACCCTCTCTCGAATAAAGAAGTGCTTGATGGCTATATGTTTTGTTCGTCGATGAAACTCTGGATTTTCGCTTAAACGCACTGCTGCTGTATTGTCGACCTCAATTATTGGAACTTGCTTTAAAGTTACAATATTTTTAAACAATCTTGAGAGCCAAATAATTTCTTTAGCTGCTTCACTTGCTGCAATAATTTCAGCTTCGGTAGTGGAAGTGGCTACCGTAGGTTGTCTTTGACTCATCCATGAAATAGCCCCTCCTGCATACTTAACTACGACACCAGAAGTAGAGCGACCAGTTTTCGTGCATCCTCCAAAATCAGCGTCACTGAAAGTCTCAAGAATACCCCTTTTTACCTTACGAGTATAGGTTATTCCTTTCGTCAATGTGCCTGCTACATAGCGGAAAACTCTTTTAACGCGAGCTGCGTCTTCCAAAGATGGATTTTCCAGTGATCTTGATAAAAATCCAACGCTGTATGCTAAGTCAGGTCGAGTTCCTAGCATCAAATACATGAGAGCTCCGACCGCCTGTCTGTAAGGGAAATTATGTGCTTTGGAATTTTCTTTCCCTGATTGAGAAATCTCAGAAGCTTTCAACATTGGCGTAGAGACTGGTTTGCAATCTGAAAAATTGAAACGTTCTAGAATCTTTTTAGCAAAAGCTTGTTGATTAATTGTAATGTAATCATCTGTTTGTTCAATTTCTAGCCCTAAAAAGTATGAAGCTTTCTGTGAAGTGATCTTGAATTCTTTGCTTAAATCTTGTAAGAAAATCTTCAAATCTTGAGGATCTGTTGCGGCAACTAATCCATCATCTACGTACAGAGCCATGATAATACTTTTGTCATTTTCTTTTCGCATGAACAAACATGGATCTGCATCACTAACTTTGAAGCCGAGACTGATAAGATACTTGCCAAAACGTTTGAACCAGCATCTTGGAGCCTGTTTCAAACCATACAAACTTTTTTGAAGTTGACATACCTGATCAGTACCGTTTTTGTAGCCTTCTGGTTGCTGCATGTAAATAACCTCTTCAAGTTCGCCGTATAAAAATGCTGTAGATACGTCAAACTGTGCTAGATGCATCTGCTCACTTGCAGCTATGCTTAAAATCGACCGAATAGTTGCCATTCTTGCTACTGGGCTGAAGGTCTGGCTATAGTCAATGCCGTAGCGTTGACTGAAACCTTTTATAACTAGTCTTGCCTTGTATCGATTGACCGAACCATCTGGATTGGTTTTAACTCTGTAGGTCCATTTACATGGGATCGCTTTTGCTCCTTGTGGCAAAGTTGACAGCTTCCATGTGTGATTTTCATTGAGCGATTTCATCTCATCATCCATGGCTCGTTTCCACTGTAAACTTTCCCTACCTGAAACAGCTTCTTGGAATGATTGAGGAGTTACATACGTGTCAATAAAATCAGTGTTTTCAGCAATGTGTGCATATTCTTGTAGGTAACTTGGCTTTCTCAACTTCGAGCGATCTCTCAAAGTTCTTGCAGGTACTGGCGAGGGCGTCGCTGGCTCTTCCTCGTCATCGGTTGCCGATTCAGGTTCCGTGCTTTCCGACTCGTACTCAAGTGGTTCATCTTGTTGAACTGGTATCTCGGGGTACTCCAAAGGCTCTTCTAGTTCGACTGGAACCTCAGGATTTTCCTCGGTGTTATCTTTCTGTAAATGAGAATCTTTGAGTGGTAACTGAACCTCATGATCGCAATCTCTCGTTAATTCGCGAAATTGAACGTCTCTTGAGACAATAACTTTGTGCTCTTCCTTGACATAAATTCTGTATCTTTCATCGTTATCGTAACCTATCAAATAACCCTTGATTGCTTTCTCGTCCATTTTTCTTCTCTTTTCTTTAGGTATATGAACGTAGCAAGTTGATGCAATGATGCGTAAGTGCTTAATTCTCGGCTTACTTCCAATCCACAGCTCGTAAGGACTCACACCGTCTACTGATGATTTGCCTGTTCTGTTCAATACGTACGTAGCTGTAGTGACTAATTCTGCCCAAATGGCTTCAGGAAATTTCACGTCGGGATTGGAGTACTTGAATGTTCTAGCCATTTCAACGATTGTGCGATTTTCTCGTTCAACGCAACCATTTTGCTGTGGTGTATACGGAGCTGTCAATCTGTGCGTAATTCCATTTTTCTCTAGAATAGCCTTGACCTCCACATTGTCGAACTCGCCGCCGTTGTCACTCAGCAGCGCCTTAATCGAATGACCTTGCTGTTTTGCGTGAGCAATCATTGACTGTAAAGCTGCTGTGACGTCAGACTTCTCTGCAATTATGTAGCAATATCGAAATTTAGTGAACATATCTTTGAATATGGCCATATACCTCTTCTTGCTAAATGATACATCAAAAGGACCACATAAATCTGTAGCAATCAGTTCTCCAGGTTGGCTTGCTTTTCTTCTAGTACCGAAAGCTAAACGATGGGCCTTACCGTAAACGCACGGTTCACAAATTTCTCTGTCTAACTTGACGTTAATACCCAATTCTTTTTGTAACAAGTTTTTCACGTGCTGCTTGTCCTGATGTCCCCACCTCTCGTGATACAGCTGTAATTGAGAACTATCAGTAACAGCAACATTGAAACTTACATTACCAGCGGGAAAAATCGGTTTGATAGCTGCTTTGAATAGTGTTCCGTGAACATTTCGGACTCCACTTAGCAGTATCTTGTTATTCACTTTGAGCGAGCACCACGTAGCTGTTGATTCAAACATACTGTTTAGGTTTCTGTCTTGAGCTACTAGAACAGAAAACAAATTCTTCGATATGTCGGGAACGTACCAAACATCGTGCAAGGTTAGGATGTATCGCTCGTCGTTCACTGTTGATACAACTTTTACGATGCCTTTCCCTACTGCTTGCAAAAGCTCTTTTCCTGCAGCCTTTATGCCACACGGATTCTTGAATTTTTCAAAATCTACAAAGAAATCGAAATTATTCGTTGCGTGCCTTGTAGCACCGTTGTCGATCCACCAGTCTGTAGTGTTGATCTCAGTATTGAAAATCTCTGAAAATGACAACACAAGACCTTCCTTAACCTCAACAGCATTGCTCTGAAATTTGTTTTGGTTATTTTTGTGGTTAGCTTGGTTTTGAGAGTCATTAACGGACTTATTTTTGGATGGTCGTCCATCTGCGATCCACTTTCTGCATTCACTGACCCAATGGTTTTTCTTACCACAATAATTACTGGTTGTACCTGCTCTCGACTTCTTTTTCGCGTCTTGTTTTTGCATCTCGCCTTTTGCCACTAGAGCTTCTTGAGAAAATTTGTCGTTGTTGGTGCTTTTCTTGAAATTTCTTTCGAACATACACAACTGTGTAGTCAGCTCGTCAAAGGTTTTCTCTGTGTCTTTGGTGAGCAGCATCCAACTGGACCTAAATGTCTCAAATGCAGCAGGTAAAATATTGAGCGTTTTACACACAAGCATTAAGTCTGGTAACTTGTTTTCATTTCGAGCAGTGAGACCGTTGTTGAGATCACTCCAAAGACTTCTCAACTTAGCTAAATGTGTAGACACGTCCTCACCTAACATCCAACTAAAAGCGAAAAATGAATCACAAATTTGAAAAACTTGATCCTTGAATGTCGCTTCAAACTGCTCTTTAAGGGCCTCGAAAGCATCACGCGCGGTTTCTTTATCGATGATTTTCTCATACACCGCATCTGTAACTGAGCTAGCAATCATAGACTTTGCGTAGCTATTTGCCTTTCGAAAGAAATCATACTTCTCTTTGAATTCTTTTTGTTTAGCCGCACTAGCGCCGTCAGCTAGAGGTTCTGGTTTTTTAATCTTGTTATCGATAACGTCTAATGCACCTTCATGATAATCGAGCAGATCACGAATCTTCCGCTTCCAGATCGGCCAGTCTGCCTCACCGGCCAAGGGTTTGATGTGCTTCGCCAAATCCATCTGTGGCTATTCAACGATACTTCACAGTCCAACCGTTTCTTATACGAATTTATTCTTTCTTGAATAAAAACGATTCTAGTACACAATTAAGCGTTCTGGGCCCATAACCAATTAAAATAAATACAAGGAATGCAGTTTAATCTTGATGTGAACTTTTTATTCAGTAAATTAACATAACTGTTCGCTTTTGACTGACAAGTTAGAAAAATTGAAATTGAAAAATCAAATCATTTATTTGTAGTCAAGGTAACGACTACCGACTGTCTTTTAGAACAATTAACATATAAAGTACAATTTTACTTTAACAGATTTGAGTGATTTGTAATTTTGACACGTTTGACATCTAAACCAATGCGTTGTGCTGAGCGTTTAGTCCATTTGGAAATTTCATTAATTCCAATCGGCAAATTCTTGTACCAACCTTTAGAATTTTTCTTTTCCCAGAAATACTCTGTCCGAAGTTATAAAAGTGTTTTGTTTTTCCATTAACTTTTTGAATAAACGTATTGGGCAAATATCTTCGTCGAAAATATTAGGCGTGATCCATTTGCTGTCACATAATTTATTGTTGCCGCCTTGTCTCGTTTTCGAAAATAGAGGATTATACTCGATACGTCCAGTTTCTTTTCCATTATTTTCAATTTTAGATACGAAATAAGTGGTTTTGCAGTAAGCTGCTTCTCCTCCGCGCCAAGCTAGTTCAAACGCCAAAATGTGATATAATTTCTTTTGAAGTCCTTTCGTTATATAATCTGGCCATTGCAAATACTTCAGATTTATTAAGAGCTGATGCACTAGATTTTCTCTTTTCGGGTTGTGCTTGTAGGATTTTACGTTTAGCATTACGTGCAGAACGTGATTAATTAAACTGAACATCGGTGAAAGGGTTGAAGGGTCCGGTACACTTCGCGACCCTCCGAATTTTGCAACGATTTTTTTTATTAGAAAGCCCTATTGTTATAGAACATTTTAAGAGAAAAAAATTCTTGGATAATGCACTTTTGAAAGAAAAAATCGCAATTGAAAGTACTAAAAATCCGCCATTTTTCAAAAAAATTTGACAATTTTGTCTAGATATCAGATGGTCACAAATTTTAGAAGGGGGAGTGTTTCCAGTTCTCATTTCCGTGACTTGTGTCTGCTTGGAAATACTTTATACAAGAATTATACTATCTTCATGATTTAAATGTATGTATTGAAAATGTACTTCATTGGACATATTATGAATTTTCCACTGGTACTAACTTAGTACGTATATTTTATGTAGTTAGGGTAAATATAAAAAATTATGTATATATTTGTGATTTTTAATTAAAAGTTAACGTTAAATGTCCCGATAAGTATAAATATTCTTCTTATAACGAACGTATTGTTGATAATTAAAGGAGAAGTATTTTTAAAATAATCGCGAGATCGCAGTTCTTGTGGATTGTTTTATTCAATTTTAGTCATATTTTATATATTGCTATTATTTTACATTTGACTAATGTTCAATTGAACAAATGGAAAAGTATAGTTTCCATCAAACGAACGAAAAACCTAGCTAGCTTGGGCGATAGACAAGGCGAGAAAAGAAGAAGCGATTCACCATAACACATAACCTAATATTTTAAATATCTAAAAACAACGAAGTAATATGATCAGTGTTCTAATTTAATGTCCTCTTTGTTTTCTTCGCGTTAAATTGAGTGCAAATGTAAATGTGATGAATTTTCGCAAGTTTTGAGCCTTCTTCGCGCTAGCTTTGTGCAATTTTTCCGCTAAGTTCTGGTATACTATTATATCTGAGATTACCTATATACTCTTCTGGAACATTTGTCGTCCCTAGCAAACTTGTATAGCACATAATGACATCCCAAATACGAGTTCAAAGATTCAAAGTTTAAAGATAATCTTAAGTACATACAAATGTTGATTTGAAATATGTCTTTAAGACGTACATTATCATTTTAATTAGATCCATTATCGGTTGTAGCAAACTTCATGTAGAATACAAATTATTTGATATTTTTTCGAGAAGGGGTAGGGAATATACCAAGATTATATTTCGTTCCACTCTTCGAACCAATTATAATCCGACCAACAGTCACAAATATTTGTAGTCGAACGGGCGCGAATTTTTTACAATATGTCCACAGCTGTTCACTCAATTTTTTCATTTGCATATTGTGTATGTATTCCTAATAGTATACGTATTTGAGCACGTATTATTTCATAATAATGTGGATAATCAATTGAATTATTGAGAATTGGATTTCCGTTTAATAGACTAAAACAGATTGATATCGCGAGCGAAGCGATCGCGCCATTTCGACGTTTCGCAATTCGCGCGCGCGAATTAAGGAATGTCGAACCGGCGCGAATTTTTCACAATACGTCCATGGCTGCTCACTCAATTTTTTCATTTGCAAATTGTGTATGTATTCCTGATAGTATACCTATTTGAGCACGTATCATTACATAATAATGTGGATAATCATTTGAATTATTGAAGATTGGATTTCCGCTTGAAATACTAAAGCAGATTGATCGGGCACATCTTATATTCCGCGGTGACAAGTTCATATTTTGGAGGCAAATTAACAATTCCTCATCGTTTAAATTAATAATCGAATTCAGTTGGAAAACGTTTTTGACTTCTATTTTGACCACCGTCAAAATATTATAATACTATCATTTTTTTTCACTTGCGATTACTAACAACCAATCCTATCCCAATAACGAACTCAATAACACTTTTGTCATGACCATAAACGAAGGAAAGTGCATTTAGAAATAACGTAGGCATCGTTCCGCGTACTGCGTTAAAGGGAAAGGAATAATTTATTGAATATTTAAAAAGTTCGCAGAATGTCGACGTTACATAAGCGCAGGCGTAGATTACTATAGCTGCAACCCACGGTACAAACATACTCTATCGATCGTGGCTGCAATCGTGCACAAGAATATATTATCGATCCTATAAACCTTTCAAAACAAATCGATAATGTATGAAAATCGCCATGAGAGATTTATATTCTGTTGTTTATTGTTGATTCTGTGGACCAGCAAAAAAGTTTGTATTGATCTCTTTCATTTAATGTAACTTATAAATCAAATCTAAGATGAACAGTACATTCTAAGGATATTTATTATTTCAAATTTCATTATTAATTATACATGCAAATACTTTTATATTTTTATAATATATTCATATATCTATTACAACACAAAATTAATTCAACTGAAAGAAAATAAATACCACTTGACAACGCTGCTAAAACTCATATGATGACAGAAAAATATCCTAATTTGTGACCCTGGTTGCCTAGACATAAGATGTCAGTGTCCAATTTATAATCTATAAGTGTCAAGTGAAAATAATTACGCCTAAGAATATATTTAAAAATTGGCAAAATTTAAGATTTTCTTCCGGTTTTTTTTGTGAAACAGACTCATATTTAGTTCAAGATGATAACCTTAACAATTTGAAGTGAAAATATTTATCGTAAAATAGCATTACCTAGTGTTGAAAAAGTACCATTTTTCGAACTAAATTCGTGATTTTTAAAGTAGTTTCTGAATGATCCAGCGAAATTTTTGTTCTAATCTGCTTTATTTAAGGTAAGCTATCAAACAAAATTTAAATTAACATTAAATTCGGAGGGTCGCGAAGTGCACCGGAACCGGGTTGAATACAATATTAAATTCGTTATAATATTTATTTTGTAGCATTTTAGCGGTGGTGTTCCAAATTGTTTTAACTACCGCTTCATTGTAGTCTCCTCCGTTACTTTTTCGCATATTAAATGCCCAATCTTGCAATATTACATTCAATTTCTCGATGGAAGTATCTGGCTCAAATGCGTATCTTTTTGAATCGCATTACGTAGAAAATTGTCGCCAGATTGCGTCGCAACTGTATTAGTAGGCACACAGGTATTAACAATTTGACTAATTTCGGCGTTCGTAGACACACCGAATCGACTCATTGTTAGTTCTTGAAAATTCAATAAGTTGTTGACAAACATGCCAAACTATTTATTCTGGTAACCAACACCACGATAATTGATGAACAAATGAATAAGTGAAAAAACCACTAGTGTATTTGTCGCTGTAAAAGTTAAAGTTAACTTTTGCCGCTGTCAAAGTGACAATTGCACTGTGGCATATGCGATTTTTTATACATGAGTTAAATTGTCATTTTAAAAGTTTAAATCTTAACTATGGAATTTTTGTTTTGAAATTGGCGTTTTTTTTATTTGCTACATTTTGTAGGACAAGTATGAAATTTTTGTTGATAACGGTTGAAGTGGTAGGGTTGCCAGATTTTTTTCAACTGTAAGGGACAATTTCTTAATTAAGCAAAAGAAAAACGGGAATAATCGACTTGCAAGATTGTAATGCGTATTTTTTTTTATAAAATAGTATAATGTTTTACCAGTGACGAAAGTGACATTTTTCAAAGCGAGAGAACAATTTACCTGCCGAGGCTGATAAAATTCACGAGCCTCAAAAAATGTTTTCGACGACTGAAACACTATACTTTTCTACAAACCTGTTTATGTCAATATTATACTAAAAAGAACAATGAACAATTGTTTTATTTTAAATTAGAAATTACAGAAATTCTTTAAACATTTGATTAGATTTAGATTAGATTTCAACGGGGCCCTATCAGAGCTGTTCTCGCTACTACTACAGCTCGCCTTCCAGTTCCAGGGTTCTAATGAACTCTCGTATTTGGAACGGCTTCAACGAGGTTATATCCTTTCTTGTCCGAAGCATTTCTTGTGTTGGCTTGCAGTGGCGAGGCATTCCAGAACTAGGTGATCCGGAGTTTCATCCTCCTCCCCACAGAATCTACACTCGTCAGTTTCTGCTAGACCTATTCTCATTAGGTGCTTCCTAAGGCGACAGTGTCCTGTGAGAAAGCCCGTGAGGAGATGTAGCTTATTTTTACTGAGATCCAAATATTTTTTGGATCTAGCAGTGTCAAAGTTCCGCAGGAAGTTTTTGGAATGTTCCAACCCGAGAAGGTACCGCCAGAGTACTTCCCTTTCGGTTTCCTACTTCTTCCTAAACTATTTCTAATAGGAGCATTTTCCCACACCACAGAAAGGCTCCGGGTCAGTAAAGGGCGTTTGTGCTCCTTTCCTGGCAAGTGTATTTCCTGTGATTCCCGAGTGGCCAGGAGCCCAGACTAAAGAGAACCTGTTATTCATTAAGTTTTCTTCGGCACTCCCATGCCAACTTTGAGTCAATGATATGGAAGCTCAATGCTTTGATAGCTGCTTGACTATTAGAATGGATCGATATGTTACATTTCTGATAGTTTCTTTCTATGTTCATTTCCATGCATCTTTCAATCGCAAATATTTCTGCCTGAAGGACGCTGGGGAAGGAGCCTAACGATAATGAGTATCTAGTGCCAGGCCCAAATACTCCAGCGCCTGCTCCAGTGGTGGTTTTTGAACCATCCGTATACAATCTAATGGTGTTTTCTTTGAGAGTTTGGGTGGTGTCGTGGTGGTTACTCAGTAAGTGTCCCTCGTATAAATTACGTTTACCATAAAGTCATTATATCTTTGAGGAAAACACTTATCTAGTAACCGTTCTTCGGGGGTTGAATAAACAACATCACTTATAAAAAATCACTGGGTTTTAATATATTTAAAATTACACAAATATAATATCATCTACCATTTAACATATAATGCTTGGTTCGTTACACTTTTAATTTATAGGAACCGTTCGAACAGTGGCCTGCATTTTTAATTAGAACGTGCTCTACGCATATATAGCACTGACCTTCCTAGATCAATGCTCGTTATATATTGTAATTAATATTAACACAATTTAATCTTATTTCTATGCTAATGTCCTTTTAACACTACTGTCCTTTCGGGATCATCACATCATCCCCTCTTGGAAGAGAAAACTTATCGTTTTAATTCGATATTACCTATATCTATAACAGTTTTTGTTGATTGTTTTTATTTTTGTTTACTAAACACTACTTGTTCGTTTATAAACACTCTTCACTTGTTTACATTTGTTTTTGGGTGTTGTATTTATACATACAATTCTTATGAAATGTTTGTAGTTTATTGTCCTGAGATGTAATCTCACAATTTACGCCTTTCATTCCCGTTATTTTAAACGGACCTAAATAATGTGGATCAAATTTATTTCTCCCTTTATTTTTTAAAATAACTAATTCCCCTATTCTAAAATTTACAGGTGAAGAATCCTTTTCACTATTATTGACTCTACTTATTTTGTTTTTAATTAAAAACTGTTTGGCTCTTTCATTTGCGTATTGTAACTTATACTTTAATTCTTTATCGTATCTTTCAAGATTGTAACACGGTTCAATTTCTACATTTAAGAATTCTGGTAAATTGGTTTTCTCCCGTATAATAACTCAAAAGGAGTGTTTGGTGTTGTATTATAGCAATACGCAAACATTTTTACAAACTCGCACCAGTTATCCCTAGAATCTTTGATAAAGTTTCTTATATACTCATTAAATGTTCGATGTAATCTTTCACAACTGCCTATGGCCTCGTGATGGTATGCTGTTGAAAAATTATGTTTTATATTTAAAAGTTCCGCTAAGTTCTTCATTATTTCATTCTTGTATTCCGTCCCTTGATCTGTTCTTATCTCTTTCATCAGTCCGTAATTCGGTATAAAATTGTCAAATATTGCGTTTGCTATTGTGTGTGCTTCCTTGTTCTGAACCGGTATCATAACTCCGTATTTGGTTAGTTCGCATAATATTGTAATACAATAACGATTCCCGTTGTTACTTTCTACAAACGGACCTATTGTATCTATGTAAATAATATCAAACGGTTCTATAGATGTATCTGTTATGACAAATTTTTCTTTATGATTTAGCTTTGCTTTACTCACTTGACATTTACGACAATTCTTTACATACTTCCTTACGGTTTTCTCCATGTTTTTCCACCTGAAATTTGCTCTTAGTTTCTTTAATAATCTATTATTTCCTACATGTCCTCCAAACATTGGATCGTTGTGGTATCTTTCTAGAATCTTTTGGATCTCTTCTTTTTGCTGTACCGTTTTCGGTACTTCGCATATACATACTTGAATACTTTTTCACCTTTGATTTCCTTCTTCTATAAATTCTTCTACTGTGCACTTTTTGAATATACGAGTATCATCATTTGTATATATTTTCATTCTTTTTACTTCATTTCTTACCGATAGGTCTTCAAGCTTTTCCAACGTTCGTCCTAGGTCGAAGTTGTGTATTCCGGTAATTATGGCTTCACTAAATTTCAATTCATTTTTGATCCGAATGCTCATCCTTAGTGAGATACGGTTATTCTCAAAGTGTAAAATTGGTAATTTATGTGCTTCAAGATTATTTAAAACTTTTACTACTGAAGGTTTTTGTATTCTTACTTCCTTTGTTTCTTCGTTAATCCTTTCTTTTCGCGTTTGTGCTCTTGTGATTGCCAAGACATGTGAATTATTTATATATAAATCCTTATGTTCTTCTATGGATATTCTCGATATGCTATCCGCGTAGTTCGTTATACCTTTGACATACTGTATTTCAAAATCGTATTCTTCCAAATCGAGTCTTATTCTCGTGAGTTTCGACGTCGGGTCTTTCATTGCAAATAAATGCGTTAGTGGCTTATGATCTGTTTTTACTATGAAATGTGGTGAACCATATAAATAACACTTAAAATGATTGATTCCCCAATGAATCGCTAGTAACTCTTTTATGATGGTGGGTTTGTTAAGCTCGCTTTTCTTAAAGCTGCGTAATGCAAATGCGATGGGTAAGTCCATTCCTTCATAGTTTTGACTTAAGATTGCTGAACATGCGCTATTCGAAGCGTCTGTAGTCAAGATGAATTGTCTATTAAAGTCTGGGTATTTTAAAATTGGTGGATTGATTAATGCATTTTTTAAGACCTGAAATGAGTTTTCGCATTCTTGTGACCACTCAAATTTTACGTTTTTCCTAGCTAACCTATTCAAAGGAATACATATTTCGGCAAAATTCTGAATGAACCTTCTATAGTAATTGCAGAATGCAACAAATCTTTTGACTTTGTTGGCATTTTTTGGTACTGGATAATGCTGAGTGACTGTATATTTCGCTTTGTCCGGTGAACACCATCCTTTGATAAATTATGACCTAAATATGTGACTTCTGGCCTGAAAAATTGGCATTTTTGTTGATTTAATTTTAAATTGAATTTACGACATGCGTCAAACACTTTCCTAAGATTGGCTAAGTGATGATTCTCCGAAATTCCTATCACAACTATATCGCCCATATAAAGAAATGCTTTTTCCGGCGTGAGGCCTGAGAATGCTATTGACATGATTCGTGATCATCTCAGTGTATTTATTCCCTTTCCCAGTCTCTCCTCGTATTTAGCATCGTAGTGAAATTCTTCTCGATACTTACTTTCTTGATCATTTCGTCACTGGGAAGATTCGCTGATGAGATGTATTTTGTTAGAGAGGACCAGGCTCACTGATTTTTAATACTCTCATTACCTGATCTTACCTACTTTCTTAGATATTCTAAGAATTGCCTCTTGTTTGTTATCTAAGTAAATTTTATTGTATGTCTGTAGCAAGAACTTTTTACCAGGTATTGGAGGGTTTTTAAAAAAATGTAGTGGATTTTGTCAGGTCCCGGGCTGGATTTATCGCTGCATTGTTTCAGCACCTCTTCTAATTCTTCCCTATCGATTTGTAAATTTAATGGGTGGTTTTGACCGGTGGTATGATTTGATTTTATTCTTTGTTCTGTATCGCGTTTATATTCCCTAAATTCTGGTTCGTAGTTTTCATCACTTGATATTCTAGAGAATTCTTCTGCAAATGTTTGTGTTATAAGTGCATTATTTGCGATAATTTCAGTATTGTGGGATAAACTTGTTATTTTATGTTTTGATGAATTTCCTTTCAGTTTTTTTATTTTTGTCCATATCTCGGAGTTTGAAGTATTCGGAGTGATTGTTGAGACAAATGATTTCCAGGAGTCCTTTTTAGCTTGCTAAGTGACGTATCTTGCTCTTGCTCTGAGTCTTTTAAACTCATCTAAGTTAGTTTGCTTTTTTTTAACTCATATAACGCTCTTTTGCTTGCTTTAATAGCTTCTTCGCATTGTAGTGTGCACCAAGGTACTGGAATTTTCGTTTTAAGTGGTTTTACATACCCAATATGTATTTCTGCTGCTTGTATAATGGTATCGGTAGGTACATTCGTCATTTCGTCAATGTTATCTTCAATCTCAATTTCTGGAATATTTCTTTCTATATACTCAGTAAACTTAAACCAATTTGCTCGTCTCAAATTCCATTTTTCCATTGAGTTAAGTTGATCGTTCTTGTCTTTTCTGGAATGAAATTCTATGTTTATCGGTTGGTGGTCACTTCCATATAAGTATGAGTTTGGCTCCCAACTCAGGTTTGGTGCAATTTGTGCGTCACAAATAGTTAGGTCTTGTACCCGCTTCAGAGTTTATTATTATAAGACTGTTTGTGTTTGTATACTTTTCTATTTCTCTCCCTCTTTTCACTGTAGTTTTGGATCCCCACGCTGTATTATGTGAATTGAAATCCCCTACTATTATTTTTGTGCCATTCATTTGGTTGGTTATTTCTTGTAAGCTTTGTGAAGTGAATTTTTTGTTGGATGGAATATAAATATTAATAATGTTCAAATTCTTCTCATAGTATTGTATGTTAATTGCAGCTACCTCTAGTTCTGATGTAATTTGTATATTTTTAGAGGTAAAATTATTTTTTATATAGATAGCCACTCCTCCACTAGCTCTGTCAGACTATCTATTTTTGTGGAAGCTTTCGTAACCTCTTAGTGAGTAGTATTTGTTATCTTTGAAGTTAGTTTCTTGTATGCAGATCACATCTTCTGTAGTTTTTGATATAAACAGTTTTAATTTTTCCAGATGGGCTATTAGCCCATTTATATTCCATTGGAGTAAGAAAGTATTCGTGTTGACTTAGTTGAGAAGTGGACGAATCGTAACTATCTTCTCATCTTCTTCATTTGTTGATATCGAGACTAAATTCAGTTGCTTGCGTATCTTGGATTGGATTTTTGTGCATCGGGATTTCATCGCCCTGTGTTGTATAAATGAGTAAATGTTGTGGAGAAGGGCAAGTAGTTCAGGAATATCATCTGTGTATTGTTGGGCTATACTTAAGGGGTCAGGTGTGCCAAATGCGTTATCCATAAAGTCGGAGAGTTTCTCAAATGTAAGGAGTTGTTGAGGTGATTCATTGTAGAATTTTTTTACATGTTCCAGATCTTCGCCATTTGGTTTTTGTTTGGTTGCAGAGAGGAATTGTTTGGGTTTTTTTCTTTTGGTCTTTTGATCCGTTGTATTAGTTGCCACTTCCACTGAATCTTTTTCGGATGTAAGGTCGCTGGAACTAGCTGTTAGATATTGCCGTGGTCGTTTAAAGGTTTTTGATGGAGGAGTATCATTCATCTCGTCAATTCGGCTGAGATCTTGTACAGAGCTTTCTATTGCTATTGGTTCAACGGGTATTCTAGTATTTTCGTGGTACTTGGATGAGTTTGGTGCTTGATTTGGACAAAGCTTGGCAACATGTCCTGGGGTTTTGCAGAGGAAACATGTTATTCCGTCGAATGAAAGAAACACTCTATATGTTGTATCTTCAAATGTGATGACCAGTGAGGGCGGTAGACTTATGTCATCGTTTGGTACTACATAGATTTGACTCAGTATGTGTGCGTATTCGTTTCCTGACAGACTTGCACGGATAAATGCCATTGGTGATACTTTTGAAAAACCTATTTTTGGGATTTCTGCTTCTAATATGTCACGTGGTATTGATGGACAGACGTTTAATAAGATGATTCGCTTTGCTGGAGTAATGAGTCGTCGAACTCCTACTTGGTGCTGTTTTATATTTAAAGTTCGATATTTTTCAGTTATATCTTTTGCAGCTTCGACAGTTGACAAGTACATCCATATTCTATTATTTGACATTCTAGAGGCAAACAGTATATTTTTGGAGCCAACAATACTTGCTACGGCTTCCACATAGTCTACGAGAGTAAGATTGTCATTCACATTTAATACGATCGCTTGTTCTTTTTTTGGAAACATACCAGAGTTAATAACAACTTGAGAATATTGATGTTGACTAGTTGTTGTAGAATTTGATGCGCTCGCGTAGTCGGAAGCCATCACTGTGTGGGTTTTTTCAGAAATTTTTAATTTGGATATGGCAATGGTAGTTTTATGTGGGAGGAATACATTGGTTTTCCATCATATTATTTTAATAAATTCCCAGCTAATTAATTATTGGAATTGATTCTCTCACCTGTTTTTACACTAATTACCTTGATTTGATTTTAATTATACACACTATTGCTGAACTCGTCTTCGAAACGACCACTCGTCTCGATGATTCGAGTTTAACTGTAGAATAGATCTGTTGACGTTTATAGATTGAGAAGACCCTAATTACCCCAGATTAGTTGATTTTACTGCCGCTATAAAATTTTTTTTCAAATTTTGAGTAGTGTAATTAATAAAAAAAGGTGGTTTAATTTGCTGTACCTTGTATATTAATATTTTCAGGCAGACGAGACGAAAGATTTGATAGAGGGAGCCCTTAAATCATGTGGTGCGGAAATTGATGGTCCAAACAATATCGGTAAGTTGGTGGTGCAAGAAGGCGCAGACGAAGCGAAATTAGGGGCTATACTTTTTTGTGCTAATCAAAAAATTGGTCTTCAATATGCCAACGGAGATATAAATCTCGATGTTCTTGAAAACTTCCTCGAAACTGGTAACAGGGATGAACATACAGCTAAGAAAATAATGGATTGTGGACGAGCGAAGGGCGATACTGGTGCATCGAAAGCGTTCAATTTTTTAAAATGTCACGAAATTGCCGTTAGGACATAGAATTATGAAATAAAAAAGTTTTCTTTTCAAATTTTGTTGCAGTTTTATTTTAAGTACTTGAGTCTCAATAATTAAAGGTAAACAAACAACTTAATTCAGTTCGACTATTAGTTTCGATTTCTCCTCATATATTTTCTTCTGAATCTCTTTCGTCAATATCCTTAATCTACATCTCCTTCTATCAATTCGTCTTTGTGGTGTTTTCATGTTTATTATTTCTATTATGTGATGATATCTAAATAATATTGTTAAAATACATATTTTATATAACTGAAGTCTTTAATGAAATTTTTTTAAAATTTGACATTAATTGACATAATAACTCGCGAAACACATTATACATACTGTTCAATATATAGAAATGTGAATGGACTCCGACCCTGTCCCATGGTCAGCGAACTCCAACCAAGCAACGCGATCATCAATTTCATAACACCGATGTATTAAATATAGGTTGATGATTATGAAAGATGCATTCAATTATTTTTAATCTAGTTCAATTATTCATTTCATTTTATGCATAACAGTTTATTATTTTGTCAAGTTACTTTTGTATTTCTAAGTTGTTTGTAAATAAAATTCAGATAAATATTTTTTTTAAAGTTAAAAGTGTCTCGAAGAATATTTCTGGCGCTGCGAACAGGATTGACTTCGTACAGAAACCCTGGTCAACTTTAGTTGTTAGACGAGAAAATCCAACGAACCGAGGTGAAAACAACGTAGTATGCAGAATAACTTGGCAAATCCAATGAAATTAACCATTATCATAGACATATTTTACATATTAATTTAGAGAAATTAACTAACACTTTAGAAATAAACCCCAATGACCTTTTAGATTCACCCTTAGAAAACGGACCCTTAGCTCCTTTGAAATTTCAATACAATCACCACCTAAATAAAGCAAAAGACAATCTTCATAAAATAACTCGTAAGCATAAAAGAGGATTGTTTAACTTTCTAGGTACAACAATTAAGTACATAACTGGAAATCCCGACGATTACGACTTAGAATTATTAAAATCACACATTACTGCAATAGAACTCAAAGAAAATGAAATTATAACTAAACTTAATAATGAAATCTCTTTTGGTCATTCTATTGATACGAGATTTAATAACCTTTTAAATTTAATAAACAATAATAGTAACGTAATTGTTGCTGAAGTAAATAAGTTATCATCCGATTTCAATGGATACGTTGCTCTTCATAACGAAATTCTCAATCTCCAAATTGTAAATGAATTCCTTTTAAACCTAATTAGAACCATAACCTTATCCCAACTAGATCTTTCAAATATTGAGCTCTCTACTTTAGACGAACTGGAAACATTAAAACAAACACTGTTAGAAATCTATTCTCGAAACGCCCTTTTAGTCAGTGACGAACATCCTCACCAACTCATTGAATCATCAAAATATTTAGTTTGTGTTACCACCAAGACAATGCTCATAATATTAAAAATCCCTATCCTTTATCCAGAGGCTTATCCCACATTTAGAATCTACCCCACCCCTAATAATGATCACATAATGATTCTGCCACCTGCGCATTACTTCGCAAATGGTAAATGCTATGAAGCCTGCACAAACCTAGCCAAACAAATTATCTGCACAAAACCTGTAAAATCTCAGTGTCAAATTCCAAATGTAGAAAATTGTACCAAATCAATCTCAACGGAGAATTTTTCTCAAGAAACCAGGAAAGTAATTTTATTGGGAATAGTTCACCCAATAAAAATTCAAAATGAAGAAATTAGCAGAAGTAGCATCTTAATGACAAATGAGCCGATTGTCATAGAAGGAATACAGTACAACAGAAAAACTGTCCAAGAACTCCCAGTGCCGCAAGTAGTCCCAATCAAACTGTACCCGAAGCACGAAATCAAGATAGAAAAACTCCAGATTCCAGAGACGCACGGTCAACTTCAACCCATCGAACCGATACATCTTCTGGCACAATTTTCCGCAGGGCTTAGCATTGTTTCCCTTATAATAATTTCAACTGTTTTAGGCATCTTTATAACAGTTGCTGTGAAGAAAAGGAAGAGAATCTCCAAATTCTTATATGGGCCCAAGCTACAACCAACTCAAATCCAGATTCTTCAAGAGTTGTTCTCAGAGACTTCGAGGACGAAGTCTCGACCAAAGGAGGGATGAGAAATGTGAATGGACTCCGACCCTGTCCCATGGTCAGCGAACTCCAACCAAGCAACGCGATCATCAATTTCATAACACCCATGTATTAAATATAGGTTGATGACTATGAAAGATGCATTCAATTATTTTTAATCCAGTTCAATTAATCATTTCATTTTATTATTAACAGTTTATTATTTCGTCAAGTTATTTTTGTATTTCTAAGTTCTTTGTGAAAAAAATTCAAATAAATATTTTTTTAAGAAGTTAAAAGTATCTCGAAGAATATTTCTATATAACATGTCACCAAAAAAAATAATAATAATAATCATATTATTCGATGCAACACAAAGTTTTTAAAGTTTGTTGTTGACTTCAATACCCTTCCTTTCGAAGATCGTTAGTTCATCTAACCTATCGCTGACAGAGAAATGCCTTTTTGAAGACGAGTCACTATTGGGACTGAACGCTCTGGATGACTCAGGAAGATACATTATAGACGACTTAGAAGGGGACTTTCTAAATGTATCTTGTCTAGGGCTCCACTTTTTCTGTCTGTCTTGTCAACTGTCCACTGTCAACTGTCCGTGAGCTACAACACAGTCATGGGATGTACAGATCATAGATAAACCATACTCCATGACACCGGCAAGCACCCGCGCAAATTTAAAATGTGAAACGATACTTCTACAGGATAGGTTCTCATTAGACCATTCTGATTTGGGTCTTATATTAGGGTTGACAAGTTGGTGGTTTCTATAATTTCTTCTTCGTGTCTTCTTTGAATCGGGTATTGATTGACTCTTGTAGAATGATATTAGTTCACTATCATTCTTTCCATTAATTGGATTCTGTCATGTCAGTATTTCATCACACACTTTAATGACCTCCTTACGTTATTTTTCATAGACAAAATACTGAATCCGTTAGTTTCATTTACAAATTAAGTTTAATGACTTCCGTTCGATCGTTTATTTTGGTTATTACTTTCCATTTCCATGAACAGATCCTCTGTTAAGGTTGAAGTTACACTTACTAATTTGATGATTCTCTCATTCTTTTATTAAGTTCGATTCTTATTAGACCGGTTTTAGTATTTAACGAGTTGGGGTTTTCTCTTTAGTCAATACTTCATGGGTCTTGCTACGCTTCCTTATCACGTTTGCTTGAACTGGGTTTCTACGACTTGGTTCTCATTAGACTGTCCTCTCGACTTGATTCTTGTTACGTTGTTTTTGGTTAGTGAGTCTTTTCGGTCTTTATCGAATAACTTTTTTATGTTTGAATTCATAGACAAATATTTAATATTTTGGATCGTGCAATTTTCATCAACAAATTAAATTTATAGATATCTTCTGCGATCGGTTGTTTCGATACATTCCGCTTTTGTTGGCAGATCTTGTGAGTTTTTATTTGTATAGTAGCATATAATCTGTTTCATTCACTAATTTGTTAAATCTCTCAGCTCTTCATGATTATTGGTTCTCATTAGACCGGTTCTAACCTTCCAGGACTCGCGCTTTATTTTTATACATGAATACTCGCGCCGGGTCCAGCAGACTTTTTTGTATTAGCTTAACTTCTTTTATATAAAAAAGGGAAATGGCATTTAAAATATAAAAAAATATGTACAACACAAAAGTAATTCATTTTATTGCAACTACATAAACTTTTAATAAAAAAAATACAAAACAAATTATACTTATACTCTTACAAAACAGAATACTTGTTTATAACATATTATTATTTTTTTAATTTCTGACACATCCTTAGCACAAAATTTGAGCATGAGTCAGACAAACAAACTTTCTACACATTTGGCAAAAATATTTGGATTTACTATCTTTCTTGCAATAATAGCATCTCTTTCTAGTGCCAGGGGGAAAACAAGGTTGTTCTTGATTTAAATTTAGTATTCCAGCTGCTTCCTGTCTGCGTTCTCTCACTTCTCTTGGCAAATATGTCAGTTGAGCTCTGCGTCTTTGATGATCTTCTGTTAGCATATTTGCCAGTTCTTTCAGAAATTTTCTTCTTACACAGGAATACTTTTTATTATTCGCAGCATAAATTCTTTGACAATTGATACCAGCGATATTCATTATATGGAAAAAAATTACCATAGGCCAACGTTGCGTGCTTCTTGCTACATTATATGTGGCACAAAGTTTGTCCACAGTATCCACTCCACCTTTGGTTGCATCATAGAATGTGATCATCTCTGGCTTATTTTTGTCACCGGTATCTGGATCGATTGTTCCATCGCGGTGCATGCTGGAAGCAATAATTACGTTATTTCCTTTACGTGGTACATACGAAAGAATAGTGGTGGTTTCTTGATAACCAAAAATACTTGATAAATCAGGACGACTTTTTGTATTGACAAATTCAGAAGGTAGCTCCTGCTTATTCTTTCGTACTGTTCCAACATAGGTCAAGTTATGCTCTGACAAGAGTCTCGTTATAAGCAGATATGAAGTAAATCAGTTATCACAGGTTACATTACGACCAGTGCCGGAAATAGGAGAAACAAGTCGTAGTACAATATTACATGCATCATTTGGAACAGAATAACGTCCTTTAGGTTGTGTTCCAATATAAACTTCCATATTTTGAACATACATCATTTTTGCATCCACCATGGCAAAAATTTTAATGCCGTACTTGATGGGCTTACTACCGATGTATTGTTGAAATGGACACCTTCCCTTAAGGCCGGTAACTGTTCGTCGATAGTTGCAAATTGACTAAGAGTGTAGTTTTTCTTACAATTAACAACAAAAATATCAAATAGTTCTCTAATCGGGGCTAATTTATCTTCAGCTTTTCTTTCATCTCTTGTTTGTTTCTTTCTTTAGACATCGTCAGCCAAAACTTTTCAACGCCGGTACCATCCCTTTCCCATAGGTCATCAACATTTAGATGGCTACTTTTTAGAGTTCCAGCTAAATATAGTAGACCTAACAAGGCTTTTATTTCGATTTTATCGGTTTCTTTAGCATCTCTTTGTCGGGAAAAATTAGATCTCTGCATCTGGATAATTTTATTCGTATTTTGTACAATTATTTCCAATATATTATTACGAAAAAATAAATTCCAACATTGAAATGGAGTCTTTGCATTCTTAGCACAAGGTCTAACGCCAGGAAGTGAAGTAACAATATTGCATTTTCGTGTTCTTACATTTTTTTTCGTGATATGTTTTTTCCAGGTTGTTTTGCCATGATTCAATCCGTGGAATTTTTGCTGGGCGGCCTAAATTTTCTTCGTCGGATTCCGCCTCTTGCTCAGTATCTGTGTCTTCGTTTCTTTTTTCAAGATGGTCTTCTTCAAGATCAGATGCTTCATCAATCTGCGGTTCTTCAATTTTATCTTCTTCAAAAGACTGAAATTATCATCTATGTCGTGTTCAGGTGTAGGAACTTCAGCATTAAGACGTAAAAGATAAGCCTGTTCCTTTTCATAAGACATCTGAAAATAGTATAATATTTAATTATAAGAGCTGGTTACAAATTAATTAAAAATAGGTCCTTTATAGTCGGCGACATAAATTCAACAGTAAAGGTACGGTCTATCTGCAGCGATTAATCAAAGCGAACAAACGCTACGAGTAAATGCAGCGATAATTCGTTCAGGCATGGTCTCAATTGCAACGATTAGTGGAAACGATTCATTCCAGTGTGAGTCAGTATTTAGTTGTGTTCTGCAATGTAGTGTTGTTTGTAATTTGAAAATCATAATGAACAATATAGTGTTGGCTGCAATAGCGTTAATAGAGGAGGAAGAGGAAGAAGAAGAGGTTTTATTGACAACCATCTGTAAACCACGATGCCAAACGGATAAAATTTTTCTTAATATGATAAGCGAGGGATGTTTCAATACACTGATTCAAAGACACTTAATGGATGATGACACTAAATTTAAAGAATATATTAGACTCACCAAGAGCCAGTTCTTCAGTATATTGTCATATATATCCGAGGACATAACAACAATGCCCTCTACCTTTGTGAAATATCCCATTTCACCTTGTCAGAAGCTTGCCATAACCCTGAGGTAAGTATTTTATTAATAATTTCAACAACTACAGAAAATCTCGATTCAGGAAAAAGTATGTGCGTAAACATATAGGTATGGTTTGTTTCAGATTCCTTGCTACCGGAGAATCATTTCGGTCCATGGCTTTTAATTTTAGAATTTCTCATGACCATATAAGTAAACTCGTTAGAGAAGTTTTGAAAGAACTGTGTAACAAGTTGCTCCCGATTTATTTACTAAAGCCTACGACAACAGAGTTGAAGCAAATAGCAGAGGATTTTAACGCTAGATGGAATTTTCCAAACTGCTGTGGAGCAATTGATGGAAAACATATGCGCATAATTTGCCCGAAGGGGAGTGGAAGTCTATACTTCAACTATAAGTCATAGAGTTCTATTGTCTTATTGGCAATAATTGATGCTAGGTACAAATTTACTTGGGTTGATGTTGGTGCTTATGGCAAAGAAGGAGATAGTGGAATATTCCAGAGGTCTTCTATTTACCAACTCATACATAATAACAACTTTTTACCAGAGCCTACTCTTTTACCTAGGACTGATATTATTCTAACTCATGTCATTGTTGGGGATGAAGCATTTAAATTGACTGAAAACGTGTTGCGACCTTATTCTAGAGATCAAGCTAAGGCATACCGGGATAAGAAAATTTTTAATTATCGTTTAAGTCGAGCCCGAAGAACCTCGGAAAATGCCTTCGGCATTTTATGTCAAACTTTTCGTATATTTTATACACCTTTTGCAACGAATCCAACACTCGTAGATGACATTGTTATGGTTTCGTGTTGTTTGCACAACTTACTCAGGGGTTCACGTACAGCTAATTAAGAAGAAGATGATATTGATATTGAAATGCCCACCGAAAATATGATACCTTTACATCCCACAGGTGGGAACACTTCGGCAGCAGCATTTCAAAACAGAAATGTTTTTAAAGACTATTTCAATAGTAGTTTGGGAACTGTTTGTTTGGCAGATGAGGCAAATTACTAGAACTGATATTGAGTAACGTTTATTAATAAAAGTCATAAAAAATATGAGCGTATTGTCTTTACTGGAAAGTTGTGCTGCTGAATAAATCAGCACAGTCTTCGTAAACTCTAGGCGGCTCAACCGAACTTGGTGCCGAATAACACGAGTCTACATAAGATGTGGTAGACTCTCGCCTTGTAGGGTGATACGATGACGTAGAACTCAAAGTAGTAGCAGGGGTAGGCACTCGGCTTAAGGAGTCATACGATGAGGTAGAACTGACTCCATAATTTTACAACTCCAATTCATGGACGACTTCCATCACTCGCATCTTAACACGAGCAGCAAGCGCTGGCGGAAAAAGCATGACAGTTTCTGCCATACTAGCAAAAAACAGTTTTATCGGATGAGGTTTGTCTTCAATTGCCGATTCCAATTTCTTGAAGAAAACTGAACGACCTTCTGCCCTCTTTTTGATAGTGTCCAACAGCTTTTCGTTAGTTGTTTTTCTTTTCGTTGGTGGCCTGAACTGAGTTGATTCCACTGTGTTCCCTCCACACTGACGGTATTTTGATTCTGTCATTTCGTCCAATGTTTCAGTGTCTTGAGATGCTTCCCCTTCTAGCGTTCCGTCTCTATTTTCGACCACGTCTTCATCAACTACTTCGTCTGCTGCTTGCGATGAATTATTATCTGCCTCGTTTGTTGCCGTTATTACATTAGTTACTGTTCTAAAAAATAACAATAAAAATCAGTTACCTCAACAATTTACCAGAGTATGTGTTCATACTGTCTGTATGTCGTCACTTTATCAAGAAAAGCTAGCGCATCCATGTGTTCCCATTTGGTGGTTCGCTTGGCTGCTTCACTAGTTCTGTGTTTGCCTTCCTTTTTCTTCTTCCAATACACATCCTTCAAACTTTTCCATCTCTTCTTGCACTCCTCAACTTAAATATAAAATACATAGTTTAAGTTCATTTTATAATCGACTCTTGATTACTCTTGATCCACCAAATACTAACTATTTGTGCTTACCACCTGTGAAATTTCTTACCAGGTATTATCTCGTACATTTTGATCCTTATATAGATTGTTTTTAGGGTCGTAGAGAGCAGGATGTTGAGCCACCTCATTGATCAGTCTTTCATCTTCTTCTTTTGAAAACCGTAATCTGTGACCTTTATTATTATGTTTCGCCATATTTTAAAAGAATAATAATATGGAAAAATTCAACAGCACAGTATTTGACACTATACACAACTTCAAGAAGATGGCGATTTGCAAAACGTGCGCGTTTAAGTTGCCTCCGAAGCAAGTCGACTATGAGACGCGGTGTTTTGCTACGACTTGTAGCGACTTGTCACAGAAAATAGACCGCTTACTCACATACGCATATCAGCAACCAGCGCGTCTTATAGCTACGTCTAATCGTGTCGATTAATCACTGCAGACAGACCGTACCTTAACACGACTACTCGCGCCGGGTCTAACAGACCTTAATCGACAATTTCCACTCACAAATAAGACTTTTTTGATATAGCGCGTCACGAGGTTAAATATCGACTGGACATGGAAAGCTACTGAGCATCCCAGTATCGAGCGTAGCCCCACCACCATATGACACGTAGAAGTAAATTCGTTGGGTCTGTGCGACTTGGCGAGAGTCCTGGAAGGTTAATAATAAATTGAGTTGGGATTCTCTTTTTGTCTTATATACAGGATGTCCCGGGACTAACGGAAAAAGTTAGGAGCATATAACGTGAGCTAAAATAATGTTAGTATTTCATATAAACTTTTTCTATGCAGACCCTCGTTTTCGAGTTATAGGCCTCCAAAGTTTTAATTTTGAATTTGGTTTTTATTTTTATTTTTTGTACTGGTTATTTGATCTTCATAAAATTTACCGCAAAGCTATAATGTACGTGTATGTTTAATTTGGAAAGGTACTACTCGCAATGGTTAGTGATCCAAAAAATTTACAGGGATGGCACACCCTATATGAAATTATCGAAATTAACTTCCCCGCACATTAAGCTAACGAAAAGATACTCTTGTTGGAATTCGATAAAATAAGCTGTTTGGCTAATATTTACAGTTTTATTAATGCACTACGTACCAATTTTACGCATTCACCATTTTTATAAGTACACAACGAGGTAAAACTAACTTATTAATACAATGTTCAAGATTTACCTACAGTACTACAAAAAAATATTTTAACGATAGCAGAAAATAAAAAAAACATTAACGACTTATTAATTCGAAAGTTGGTAAAAACTTTTTAAAAGTGATTTTACTGTTTATCAAGTAACCATAGGATTTGTTGTCAAACGTTGTGTAGAATAGTTCGTAGTCAGTACTTGTCGATATTCCATAACTACTTAATTTAACAGTTACAATGGCAGAATTCACCTTTATTGAGTACGCAGATATGCATTTAATGTATGGACTGGCTTCTCGAAACTGTTTAGATGCCAGAAGGCTTTATGCAGAACATTTTGCAAACAGAACATTGCCAGACAGACGAATGTTTGAGCGTATTGATCTCAGGTTACGAGAAACAGGTATGAATAAGTAAATGTAATTTTCCATGTATATAAAACAAAATATTGAATTTTAGGAAGTTTTTTGCCAAAAAAAGTTCCAGTTCCAAGCGTACGTACTGTGGCAGTTGAACAAGACTTGTTAAATGCAGTTGATAATGAACCATCAACGAGTTTACGAAAATTATCAAGAGAACATAACGTCTCGAAATCAGTTGTTCATCGCGTCCTAAAAGAACAGCTGTTTTATCCTTTTCACATGAAAAAAGTACACAGTATGACAGTGGCTGGTTATCCTGCACGACTTGAGTATAGCACGTGGTTTCTGCGACAACAACAAGCAGACAATACATTTATTAGTAACGTTCTCTTTACGCTCGAATCCGGTTTCACCAGAGATGGAGTCATTAATTCTCATAATATGCATTTATGGGATGATGTGAATCCACATGGCATTATCCAAACTAGGAGCCAGCATAGATTCATGGTTAATGTTTGGGCAGGAATAGGTGGCAATCATTTGATAGGGCCATACTTTATTGACGGTACTTTGACCGGTCAGAGATATTTGGAGTTTTTGCAAAATGAGTATGGAACCTGTTTGATGATGTGCCACTACAAACTCGTAGGAATTTATGGTTCATGCATGATGGGGCCCCTCCTCATTTCAGTTTAGATGTACGACAGCATTTACAAACAAGGTTTCCTAATAGATGGATTGGTCGTGGAGGCCCTTTTCAATTGTCACAGCGATCAGGAGACGTTAATCCTATGTATTTCTTTCTCTTAGGTTATCTCAAAAGTAAGTTATACGCAACACCTGTGCAAACAAGGCAAGACTTAGTAGACAAAATTGTGTTACACTGCAATGTTATTAGAAATAATATGGCATTGATCTTTCAAGTGCAAAGAAACAACCTTCGTAGACTTAGAATGTGCGTGTAAGTGGGAGGAGCTCATATTGAACATTTATTATTAGTTTTAGTCTAATGTTTTATAACATGTGTTTTTTGAGGTTTTCTTAATGGTTTAATAATGTATTCGTAATTTTGATTAAAAGTAACTAATTACGCTGTTTACGTACCTATTTAATTCCCATTGAATAAGTTCTTATTGTTTTTATCATCTGCTACCTTCAAATTATTTTTTTGTAGTACTGTAGGGAAATCTTGGACATTGTATTAATAAGTTAGTTAGGTGAATTGGTACGTAGTGCGTTAATAAAACTGTAAATATTAGCCAATCGTCTTATTTTATCGAATTTCAACAGGAGTACCTTTTAGTTAGCTTAATGTGTGGGGAAATCAATTTCGATAATTTCATATAGGGAGTGCCATCCCTGCAAAATTTTTGGATCACTAACCATTGCGAGTAGTCCGTACCTGGCTTCAAGGCACTACTGTAAATCTGTTTACCTTTCCAAAATAAACATACACGTACATTATAGCTTTGCCGTAAATTTTATAAAGATCAAATAACTAGTACAAAAAATAAAACCAAATTACAAAATTAAAACTTTGGAGGGCTATAACTCGAAAACGAGGGCCTGCATAGAAAAAGTTTATATGAAGTACTAACATTATTTTGGCTCATTTTATACGCTCCTGACTTTTTTCTCATTAGTCCCGGGACACCCTGTATACCTCATAATAAATAAATAAAAAAGAAGAATTTTATTACTCTTTATCACGGTTACTTGACTCCGGTTAAGAGTGGGTTCTCATTAGACTGCTCTCTTGATTCGGTGGTTTTGGTTACCAGAAATGTTCCTTCTTTTCGTATTCCATATAATCAATGGTTCCATGTCAACGGGACTTTCTGTCATCCGTTCGTTGTCATTCTGTGTGCACAAGTGGATTTGTCAGCTGGCCGACTTCACCACATCATGTGGAATTTTAATTATTTATCTATAATAATCCCTTGAAGGGATGAATTTATATAAACAAATTTTAATTATATTTTAATATGTTCAACGTTTATCTTCTCGCTTCTTTATTCTAGTTTTCTTTTCAATAAATTTATTGGTTTACTTGCTTGTAGGTAAACACCAAGGATGACTTAACAGTCGAAAGCACTTTGCTACGATTTGAAAATTTTTTATAAAATTTTACACGAAATACATAAAAGTTTTATTCAAGTCAACTAGAAGTATCTGATGAAAAGTACTTGACGCATCGAATACTGTGAAGCATTTAGCATCCTTAATCCAAGAAAATACTGATTCTATTGTAGGTAACTCCAATATTTGCCGAATAATGAATTTATCAAGTGATCTAGGATCCGTAAACATTCTGATACATCCCTTTTTCTTCCTATTACTAACAATACTAATTTTCTCAAAATTTCTTTAGCCTCTTTATGTAGTGCTAATGGGATTTTTCTACATCTAATATTTTTGGGAATATAATTTACTGGTACACGTATTGTACATTTCCTCTTTAAAAAAAACAACCCCGTGAAAACATTTTTATACTATTGATCACTCGGGAAACACATTATACATTCAAATATAACAATTTCGTTTCGGTTTTTATTAATAGTTTTATTTAGCTCCAGAATGTTAATTGTATTGAATTGTTATGGTTTAAATTTTTTTTTTTACTTTTTCCTATATAGTGGACACGGGATCTGAGCTATTTATTGTTGAAACATACTCTTCCCAACATTCCCGTTTGGCTTTCTTTATTGTGAGTCTGGCTATAGTGACATAAGAGAATATTAGTAAATTAATGCTGCGATAAAAGTAAATAAAGTATACATCCATCAAAAAATTAACTTATTACATTGTTAGGATTGATAAAAACTTATAATTTTTTTATATATTGATACACTTGGTACCCTTATCTCAGTTATATATTTATTAATAGAGGAAAGCTTTATCAAAGGGGAAATAGGTTATCTGATAAAATTAGTCCGATTATTGAATTACACAGTTAATAAAGTACATGTAATGCAAAAATTAAAACAGTAGTTTGTACAAATCTTAATTATAAATAAAGTTTATCATGCAAGTCTTATATTTTTGTTTGTTGTTATTCACTTTTGCTTTGGTAAGATACTTATTTTAACTATTTCATAATATTGAGATATGTAAGCCATATCTAAATAAGTATTTTTTCAATATTTGATTGTATAATAAAAATAGTGACAGAATCAAAATCCATAAAATGGTCTGTATCGATTACAAGTTTCGCTAAAACACATCTATTGGAATATAATCTAGAATCACTTTTGTGTAAAGAAATACGATTTTTCTATTTTTGGTTGGTGTGACTTATATATTTAACATCAAAATTTTTACAAGGAATTAAATATACTACATTGGATAGGTTAAGAATATTCGTTTCATATTTGACTTCTGTATAAATTTTATTGTTAGACATGCTTCATTTACAATTTTTATATTATTTTGTGGTTTGGAAGTTCTAATTAATTGTGTTGTTATGTATACATGAAAAAGAAATATTATAATTGAGGATTTCAGCATTTTCTTAATTAATATCTACATTTGAAAAACAGTTATTCAATATATGTATTTTACTAAATTTTTTGGATATTCATTTTCTAAAAATAATTGATGAAGCATTTTTAAGTTCTTTTCATGAAATTCAGGGTTTGACATCTGTTTTTCATTTGTTCAAATTATTTTTTATAGAATATTTATGATAAGATCATTAGTTCATAAATATTCCAGAGCCTATTGGTTTTCTACACCAATCAATGGGTAATGTGTTATTAGAATTAATTATATCTACTAAAAAACAATTGCATTAAGTTTTAATTGTCATAGGTAGAAGGTACTTTCGAATTAAAAAAATAAAAAATTTGTTTTTCTTAAGAATGTTTAATGGAAACACCTAATGATTGTAAATTACAATGGAACTGGATTAATTCATAACAAAATGGCGGATACCGCATCTGGATACCTTTTGTCGAATTCGAGATATAAATAAAAAAGCATAAACATGAGTAAGTATAGTATTGACTCACCCTGTACTATAACTTAAAATTAAATATGTGACAGAAAGATCATACAAATATCTCGATCATTGAAACTTAATACCCAATTAAATGTTCGAATTGTTTTCTATCGTTATCCACGCAAAAATGCAATCTATCGCGCTTATACATAACAGTTGCTTCAATCTCAGCTGTTGATATACTATTTATTGCATTTCTAATGCGCTGCTTCATGTCGTCACGCGTGGTTGGTCGATTTGGTACACTAAATTCTTTAATCTTCCTCACAGAAAAAAGTCCAGACATGTTAAATCTGGAGATCCAACTGGCCATGAAAATATACTTCCCCTTCCAATCTCAATATCATAACTCTTCTTGTTTGTAAGGGAATATCTTCCAATAAAACAAGCAACTGATCCAAATATCTATCGCCATTTAAAGTTCCATCAAAGAAATATGAACCTACGATTTTTCCATCAACCAGATATTAGACTACCTCTACCTTGAAGCCACACTTCCTCTATCCGGTACGGATTTTTTTTCAGCCCAATAATGCATATAATGCAGATTAACACCACCCGCACTATTAAACGCAGCCTCGTCTGTCCACAAAATCTTTGACATATGTAGTTGTTCTTCTAGCAGACCGAACATCCAATTGCAGTAATCCAGCCTTGCATCAAAATCTCTCTCATGTAAAGCTTGGTAAAGAAATATACAGAGTGGAAAGTCTAACTGGAACAAATTCTGTAACTTGATAAATAAAGGTTTATCGCAAAATTCCTGAAACACGTCAATTTTAATTTTCAATGGGGCATATTACAAAGAGATTTATATATCTTTTTAATTATCTGGTGGGGTTGCAGACAACCCCAACTTTTTTTTTAAATGGAAGAGTAGGTTGATTAATTTTTTATTTTAAAGCTTTTTCAATTGTTAATACAATTCCACTTTTTTTTGTTACTTTTTATAAGCAATGTGTCGGAAAAAAATGAAATAAGGAAATATTTACTCAAATTACTTGATAAGCCCAATAGAAAACCTGCTCGATAGTTTTTTGGTCGATTTGAACTGAATGTGATTGATTTGTTAGTAATTGTTTGTATTTCAACGTGTAAATAACAAACGAGAAATAAGAAAATGCCCTATTTAACCGAGACGCATCGTATCGAAATTTTAATGATGATCGGATATGGGGACAGAAGTCGAACACAGGTTGAAGTCGCTGGATTATTTACTGAAGTTCATCCAGACTTACCTTCAATTAATCGAAGTACGATTAGCAAAATTGAAACTCGATATCGGGAGTTGGGCCGCGTAAGGGAAGCTCCTCGACAAAAGGTTTTAAAAGTTGACGAAGAAGCTCAGTTGAACATATTGTTGGAAGTTGAAGAAAATCCTGTTACTCCAGCTAGGCAAATAGCTCGCGTTCATGTTGTCAGTCACACAAGCGTTTTAAAAATTCTTAAAGAAGCCAAAAAGCACCCATATAAGATGCAAAACCTGCAGGGGCTTAACGAAGATGATCCTGATCGTAAGCTCGAATTTTGCGAGCGAATTATGGTTTCTATCGATGGTGGACATATTGCTTTGGAATGGGTGCTGTTTTCTGATGAGGCTACGTTCACATTACATGGGCACGTCAATCAACAATACTGCCGTTATTGGGCTGACGAAAATCCCCGTTGGGTGCGTGAATCCCATATCCAAAGGCCTCAAAAAACAAACGTCTGGGTTGTAATTATTGGGGATCGCATAGTAGGTCCTTTTTTTTTCAATGGAAACGTAACCGGAGAAACATACCTTAATATGCTCCAAGAAGAACTGATTCCTACTTTAGTAAATTTATTCCCCAATAATTTGGATCCCAACTTATTGGACCAACGGATGTGGCTTCAACAAGATGGGGCACCACCACATTTTGCTGAAAATGTACGGACCTATCTTAACGAAGTGTTTCCAAATAGGTGGATTGGAAGAAGGGACCCAATTGAGTGGCCAGCAAAATCACCCGATCTTAGTCCATTAGATCTTTTTTTATGGGGATATCTAAAAATCAAAGTTTAGCCACTAAACCTAACGACATCGCCGAGCTTCAACAAAGACTCAGGGACGAAATTAGGCAAGTAACGCCGGAAGTGTTATAAAATGTTCGGAATGCTATTTATAATCGATTAGGATATTGTCAGCAACAAGGTGGAGAACACTTTGAACATTTATTGCATTAAAGTAATTTGAGTAAATATTTCCTCATTTCATTTTTTTCAGACACATTGCTTATAAAAAGGTAACAAAAAAAGTGGAATTGTATTTACAATTGAAAAAGCTTTCAAATAAAAAATTTATCATCCTACCCTTCCATTTAAAGAAAAGTTGGGGTTGCAACCCCCGTCCCCCCCTCCAGATAATTAAAAATATAAACAAATATTTTTGTAATATACCCTATTGAGAATAAAAATTGACGTGTTTCAGGAATTTTTCGATAAACCTTTATTTATCAAGTTACAGAATTTGTTCCATTTAGACTTTCCACTCTGTATGTATAATAAGGATGCAGTATAAAAAACAGATCTATAAGTATTGGTGAAAAAGTAACCACTATATTTATTGAAACTCAAAAAATCTATACAATTGTTTCACAAGATAAATCTTGCATGAGTATTTTTAAGAAACGGATAAAAGGATAAAAGCGCCGTGTATTAAAATAACAGTCGAATCAAAAGTTTAAAGGGAATTACAAGATTCCGACCTAAACGTTCACTTTATAATACCGGGTGTTCCACATAACTTTTCGGGGTTTTGATCGCTTATTGCTCAAATAGTTTTAGGAATGGAAACATGCGGTTTTGGCCAGTTCTATTGAAATTCATAAAAGTTTTTTTCTCAATGATGGGATATTTTATCGTATTGCCGGTTTGACCGGAAATTAACACGGCGATTTTTAGGGATATGGCAACTTTGTTATTTTAAATAGAACACCCTGTATATTTTTAGTCTAGCACAAAGCTCAATATTTAAGCTTTCTAAACATATTTAGTTTGTGCTGCTTTTTCCGGAAATTATGGCCTAAAATTTAACAACTTTAAGCATTTTCTGAGGCAATTTATGTCGATAAAATTAACAATTTTGAACGTAAAGACATTTAACAAAAAAGAATATTATAACAAATTTCAAAATTGTGTCCTTGGACGTTTATACACATTTGCCATCTTTTAATTAAGTTTCGATAACTAGCGGGGCATTTGGAAATAGATTTATATATTTTTTAAGTAGGCTTTGCTTAGTGACAGCAAATAATTATTTCACGCGATCTGTCAGTTTACCACAATTTTTCTTATTTCTCTTTGAAAAATATTCACTTTATCTGAAAAAGGAAAGTGTGTAATAATGGTTGCAGAAACGAAGTCAATTGTGGTGACACAAAGAAGATTTTGAAGAATGTTTAATAAACAACCACCCAGTGATAATGCAATAAGAAGTTGGTACCGTTAGTTATGGGACACAGGCACACTTGCTCATCAAAAAAGAGAGCGTAACCAAGACAATTTATTAAATAAAGTTATTCAAGTTCAAGAAGCTGTAGAAGTAAATTCCACATCAGTTAGAAAAATGGTTAGCACTACGGGCGTTTCTAGGAGCACACTTCATAGGATTTTAAAAAAACAATTAAAATTAAAGGCTTGCAAATTTCACTTGGTGCAAGAATTAAAAGAGATTGACAAGGTTTAAGATTATTTACAAGAATTAATTACAGAAATCTCCTCATTATGACTGACGAGGCTACTTTCCACCTAAATGGTCAAGTAAATAGACACAACTGTCGCATTTGGGGTTCAGAGAACCCTCACAGAAGTACTGAATATGTAAGAGATTCACCCAAAGTAACTGTATGGTGTGCAATGAGTCCTACAAAAATTTATGGCCCATTTTTCTTTAGTAAACCTATCGTTACCGCAGTAAATTATTTAGATATGCTACAACTGTACTTTTTTCCGCAACATCAGCAATATAATTTATTACAAACATGTTACTTTCAGCAGGATGGTGCAAGTCCACACTATGCAATGATCACTAGAGAACTTTTAAATGAAACATTTGGTGAAAGGTGGATTGGAAGAAGAGGTCCAGTGAGGTGGCCACCGCGATCACATGATTTAAGGGTACCGGATATTTTCTTTTGGGGTTACATTAAAGATCGATGTTACGACCCATCCCCTACAACCTTGGAAGAATTAAAGACAAACATAATAAATGTGATTGAAAATATTCCTAGAGAGATGTTGATAGCTAGTTTTCGAAACTTAATTAAAAGATTGCGAATGTGTGTAAACGTCCGAGGAAATCATTTTGAAAATTTGTTGCAATAATATTTTCTGTTAAATGTCTTAACGTTCAAAATTGTTAATTTTATCGACACAACCTAGCACACTATTTTTTATAGCTAGCACACCAACAGCTTACAATAAAAATGCTTTTGAATTCGGGTGGGGCCAGGTTAACGCTAGCCCCCTCCCCGGTTGGAATTTTATCGCCAAAATGCTAGCACAGATAAAGGATACCTAGCACAACCTAGGACACCATTTTTTATAGCTAGCACACCAACAGCTTACAATAAAAATGCTTTGGAATTCGGGTAGGGCCATGTTAACGCTAGCCCCCTCTGGTTGAAATTTTTTCGCCAAAATACTAGCACAAAGAAAAGACACCTAGCACAACCTAGCACAAAAATTTTAATAGCTAGTACATCAACAATGCTTTTGAAATCAGGGGGTGGGAGGCGTCTGCAAAATAATGTTATGGTTACACGAACGAATGAAAATGTTGGATGTGTTTGTCCCTAAACAGATGTTGCCAGATTGTGCGTGATATCTATATTTTCCCATCTAGCAGGGTATTTGATTAACTAATAATTAACTATTATTTAATTAATAATTATCTATTTATTTTCAATTAATGCTAAAAAACGAATGAAGATAAAAAACCTTCACGTTTAAAAATAATTTTGTTAAAATAATAGTAATTTTAATAAAACAAAATAATTAAATTCAACCATTTAGTCACGGAATCAGATACAATCCGTGCACGAATAAGTAGCAAATTACGTCACACTATAAAAAAGGCAACGACAAACGTTTGCGTACAGACATGTTGGATAAATAAATGTCCAAAAAAGCGAAGCCGTGTTGGATATGTCCTTTGGACAAAGTTGTGTAATCTGGGAAGGGGCGGCTGAGATCCCTAGAAATGTTCCAATATATTGAGAATATATGTTTTAGACTGATCGTGGTTCACTGTAGTCCTTATTTAAAAGAAACACTCAAACTTTATATTTAAATTTGACAGAATATTTATTGCCGAAGTTGATGGTTAATTAACAATTGTAACATAAATATTGCATTTCACTATCAGATTTTTTTAAATTCCCAAGTTTACTTAGAACGTGCAGCTTTTAATTCTTAGAGCCGGTTAATCAGAGCTTCAAATATTTCTGTGGCATATCATAAGATACCAACATTACTATGTATTTTTCAAAGTTTTTAGTATGTAACTGGCAATGTATGTTTGTTCGGTTGAAATCTTGCAACTCAGTTTAGAAGGAGATATCTGCAACCGATTGATTTGAAATTCTGTATATACGTCTAGTTTGCATGCCAATCCATGATTAGGTATGTGACGTCATTCTAAATTCAACATGGCGGATTACCAAAGTTGGCGGACTAAAGAAAGTGGACTAATTTTTTTGCTTTCTTACAATATGGGTATTAAATGGAAGACAGCAAAATTGATGACATAGGTATCTTTATTTTTCTAAAAACTAGGTATAATCCATCTGAAGTTCTCATCGGACTCTTTAAAAGGGTCGTTAAAATTTGAATCATTTTTATAATGCCGTTTTTATGGGTCTTAAGAGTGAATAAAATTTTTGTAGGTACATCCAAACTGGCCGAATCAGATGGTTAGGTTAAGAAAGGGTTTCCCCGAAGGGCTGATGGTTGTAATAATATGTATTCTTCCTAATAATATCACAAGCAACATGGACTATATAAGTAAAACTAATGATCTAACTATTTTCTTGAGTGAAATTCGATAGAATATTTCTCGATTAGACGACATAAAACTGTATTCATGCAAAATTTATAATATTTAAACAACATTACATAGTATTTAATTACCCTTTTTGGTTCATTTTCAATCACTTATTTTTGGATTGAACTTGAAGAATCGTTTTCAAACCGTGACATTTTTATAATATTTTAAATTAAAATTATGATAATAACAACAATTGTTACTTAGACGTTACTTAGATATGGACTTAAAAGGGAAATTATCGGCACTGCCGGAGAGTTATCTCCGAAAAGATCCTGCTTCATTTGGAATTTTTACCATGTGAGTGGAATATTCCGAAAATTTTTCGTAACTACAGTAAGAAACAATTAAACCAGCCGTTTTACATATATATTCAACCTATTCATTTATCCATTTATTTATTCATCGAATAAGTATAACGTTATTTCACTGACCTCCGTCCGATTCCCCAAAATTAAAAGTGCAGTTGCTGTACTAGCTATGAAAAATGGTGTGCTAGATTGTGATAGGTGTCCTTCGTTTGTGCTAGAATTTTGGCGAAAAAATTCAGACCGGAGGTAGCTAGCGTTAACCTGGCCCCACCCGAATTCCAAAGTATTTTTATTGTAAGCTGTTGGTGTGCTAGCTATAAAAAATGGTGTGCTAGGTTGTGCTAGGTGTTCTTTATCTGTGCTAGCATTTTGGCGAAAAAATTCCAATCGGGGGGGGGCTAGCGTTAACCTGGCCCCATCCGAATTCAAAAGCATTTTTATTATAATCTGTTGGTGTGCTAGCTATAAAAAATGGTGTGCTAGGTTGTGCTAGGTGTCCTTTATCTGTGCTACAATTTTGGCGACAAAATTCCAACCGGGGGGGCTAGCGTTAACCTGTCCCCACCCGAATTCAAAAGCAATTTTATTGTAAGCTGTTGGTGTGCTAGCTATAAAAAATAGTGTGCTAGGTTGTGCTAGGTGCCCTTAAGTGTGCTAGCATTTTGGTAGACAAAATCTAACCGGGGGGGGGGCAGCTTGACGGACCTTTAAAAACAGTAGTTTTGGGTATGTTCAATTCTATAGAGATTTGCCGACTACTTATATGTGAATTCTGTTGAATGAAAGCAAGAACAATGATTGAATTATCTTCGGTCATACCTCTACTACGTCGTTTAAAACAAGGACGATGAAAACTACCAGTTTCTGTTAATCTTCTTTCCTTTCTTTTAAATACTTCTTTGCAATAATGACTCCTGTCAGGATATCTTACAGAATATATACGTCAGGCATTTTGGTTACATTCGAAATAAACTCCAATCATATCACACAGTTCTGCATTTGATATACTCATCACGAATTATTAGTAGGTACTGATAATTAATTATTAATATTAGCAATATTAATATCTAATGAAAAAAGTGCAATCTTCAACTCGATTTATGATATAACACTTCTAAAAGAGAACGCAATGTTTTGACTACTGTCAATAAATAAACAATATGAAATTCCCGTCAAATTTATTGTCACAGCCTACTGAGTTTCGAAAAAACTATTATTAATCGTATGAAATAACAATGGTCAAAATGGGTATCGACACTAAAATTTTACTGCTATAAAAAATTTTTAAAGTACTACTGACTTATTTTTTAATTTAAGTTATAATACAGGGAGAGTCAATACTATAGTTTGTCACATATATTTCTTCCAACAATCGATATTGAATTGGACGCCACCAGTTTTTTAAGCGATAATAATAACTGAACAAAAAACTAAAAAGGTTAAAAACTGGAAAACCTTATATTCACTTTAACTCAAGAAAACATAATACTGGAAATATTTTAACGAGATGGTCCAAGTTAATATAAATTGCTGAAAATCAAATATCATTGATAGTCGCCGATAACGTCTTCGGCATAAAGGGTCAACCTTCTCAGTAGTATGGTTGCCAATACTTTATATGTTGTGTTGATAAGTGATATTCCTCTATAATTTATAAATTCTTCCTTTCTTTTGTATAGGTATTATGATACTTCCGCTCCAATCTTTAGACATTTTCTGTTGTACCCATATATTCAGGATCATTTCATATATTTTTCGGGGTAAAACATTTCCTCCCTTTTTTAACAACTCTGCATTTATACCATCATTGCCTGGTGCTTTATGATCTTTGAAATATGTTATCGCATTTTTCACTTCTTGAAGTGTTGGTGGTGGTATTATTATATCCGCTGAGTGGAAGGTAATGCCTTCCACCTCCTCTGTCTTCCTTTCAATATTTAGTAATTGTTTAAAGTACTCCTTCCATCGTTCAACAATTTCCGTTTCCGTCTTTATCAGTTCTCCACTTACATTTCTAATGACTTTCGTTCCTCCTACACTCCCATTCCTCCTCACTCTCTTTACTTCCCTAAAGAACTTCCTTATCTGATTATGTAGCTCCCATTGGTGTACCAAAAGTATATCGAAACAATTGTAACAATTTTTTAAAATTTTTACCATTTTTTCATTAAGTTTATTGATTAGTTATAAACAGTTAGTTTCATTTAAAAAGGTAATATGGTAAAACCGAACAATTAATCTATTTACTCTAATTTTAGGCCAACCAAGATACCAAAGAATTAATAGAAGGATCGCTCAAATCTTGTGGTGCTGAAATTGATGGTCCCAACGCTATACGTAAATTAGTGGTACAAGAAAACGCGGATGTTAACAAATTAGGATCTATACTGTTTTGTGCCAACAAAAAAATTGGACTGCAGTACGAAAACGGAGATATAAACCTAGATGTTCTGGAAAACCTCATCGAAGCCGGTAACAACGATGAAGTAACCTCTAAAAAATATATGGATTGCGGTAGATTGAAAGGAGGTAGCGGGGAAGTCAAAGCTTTCAATTTTGTAAAATGTCACGAAACTATATAATAAAAAATTAAAATTATGAATGTTTTTGATAAATCATCATCATCATCATCAACATCAGGATTTATCGATACAATGCAATATGAAGGACTAGATGTCTATTTTCTGCATTTCTTCTCCAGTGACATTGTTGTCTTTTCGTATCTCTCGGTATTCAAAATAGACCTCTGGTTATCCATCTATCATCGCTTTTCCTGGCAAAGTACATAGTCCAGTTCCTTCTTTTTTAACTTCTTTATCCTACAAATGACATCAGGGACATTCTATCTCTACAGGTCAATCCTAACATGCATCATTCATTTCACTGAGTTGTTTGAAATTTTTGCACAAATTTGCTCAATAATATCCAAGTTGATGAAGTATAAATTGCATACACTGATCAAAAAGTTTTCTTGCAGGCGACTTTTGAACATTTTTATCATTTGAGTTGACAATTTGTCGCTTAAAAATATATGTTGGTCAACCTGATTCCCAGTTGATAACAGCTTGTACTTGTGTGCGAGAAATGGCAATTATCAGAAGCTTATTTTTCTAGTGAACAAATGTTCTAATTTATATGGGTTTCGTTCCCATCTATTATAAAATATTCACAACTCTGCCTTAGAGGCATCTGTTAAAGCTCTGGATTATTTCCAATGTGTAAATATATTTATATTGAAAAATTGGCCAGCAATCTATAACCACTCCACTCTACATTACTTACACCTCATCAAGTTTAACTAGGTTATAAATTTCTTCCGTGTGGCTTACATTCATCGCAATGACAGGATCGGACTTACCAACTAATGACTGGACAACTCGTACAATTCTAAATGACCTTAGAATTCAGGATACCTTCTAAATTTTATTTAGAAATCTCGTACCACATTCACCACACACGATGCAATTCTTATTCGAATTATGCACGCACTGGCTTTATAATGAAATGGCTTTTGAATCTGGTTGTATAGATATACAACTTCTACTATCTACCACAAAATTGAGACAACTCTAATTATGATGTTGCCTCTTCGGGGATTCAAACACAACTAACTAAACTTTTACAAAATAAATAAATCTCCTTTCCGTTGGTTACCGAAATTTCTTGTTTTTAAAAAAATTACTAATCTATAATTTTAAATAACCAAGTGAGATTTGAATTCTTTTATTACACTCTTAATGTTGCTAGCAGAGACCTCTATATTTTGAAATTTCAAATATTTTCTCCAAATCATAATATGTTCTATCTATCATTAGATATATTCTACATAAATGTCATCAAAATCTGAAATGTCAAATTTGATATTTCTACTAAATCTTTCAAAATTAGTGAATTTACATATAACACAGTGTGTATCAAAAGTATGGCAGCCAAATATAAATGAATTTCCTTATGTTCTACTTTCTTTTAAATTTCAAATAGAGAATCTGTATTAATATATACAACAGAAATATAAAGTAAAACGTGTTCTTGCAGTAGCAAATGTCATAAATTTGTAATTAATCAAACCCTGTATTCATTATTATAAGTATAGTACATAATCAGTTCTCAATTATAAATTTCACAATCATAATAAGAAATAAACAATATCCCGTAACTGCTAAAACAGCAGTATTTATAAGTTTATTACTTATATCCTTTGACAAAGCATGAAGCTGAAGCATCATGAAAGACAGGTTTGGAAACAATTCCAGAATAATTTTGAATACATTTTAGCCGCCGACGTATAATAGGACGTCACGGTTCGACAAGAAAATGCAATGTATTCAAAACGGTTCGAAACGTATTAGCAAGGAAATGCGACTTTAGTGCATAGCTCCAGACTCTTCAATTCACGTGGTGGTCATATCTACCTACATCCCTATCTACATCATCAGTCGATACCGACAAGAGGCATATTATCATAATAAGGGAAAGTCTTATCTGCTTCATCTTTTTTATATTTAAAAGTAATATCTCATCCATAGCTCAAATGTGACTAGTATAACGCCTAATGAAAAACTCAAAGTCAAAATGTCACAAAGTTATTTTATTATAATGAAGTTTTACAAAACCTCCATAAGCTGAGCAACTAGTTTCGGCCCACAATGGCCATCAGGCTACAAAGAATGTTTGGGTTAAGGAAGAAAACATTAAACAATCTGTGTATCTTACCTAAATGAAAATAATTATTAGTGGGGTAACAAACGTCCACACATAGCGCCGATAAAGGGAAGGATGTAAGAAATGGGGGTTAACAATTTTTGGGTAATTAAGGTGTATTTAGAAAAATATTTTAAACTTAGGATTTGAGTTGTAATATCTTGTGACAAATAGAAAAATAGGGGGAGGCGAGAAATTATAGAAAGGAAGTGAAGTGGTAGAAAAACAAAAATTACGAAAGCATTGTATAGTTGTAGGTAGGGTAGAGGAACAAATTTGAACTAAAATTCAATATAATTAGAGTCCTGATAAGAATGGGAAGGAGAATATTTTCCCTTATTTAATAAATACCAACTCTTATTACAGGAATGGAATATGGAGGTGTTAAGGTAACGAAAAGAGGTTAGCAAGTAAAATATCCAACATCTAAATAAGAAAGAAGGGACAACTTAGTGGGGAAGGTCAATCCTTAGAGCAGAGAATTGGTTATGGAAACCCGTGGATAGGAATGTAATAAGCGGTAAAAAGGTCGACTTAAGGAAGGAGAATAGCTTTTAATCTTGTTCACTAAGATTGAAGTAAGCTAAGAACCAATAAAACATCGCTAAAAATATCATATAATGTTGAACCATTGTAATATAGTAAATACAAGTCCATAACACAACTAAACTGAAATTAAATTCACAACAATACAATTATGTTCAGCGAAATCACTTTATGACACACCAACAATGATATGAAGTAGACAATATGGAATATATATCCGGCAGGAGCGTAATTAGATCAAATATCCATGTAGACCAATGAAAGGGAAAATTGAAAACCATATAGTTAATTGTACATTTGGAGCAAAGTAAATCGTAGTAAAGTTCAGTAGCAAGAAAGATTAGGTTACTGGAAAGCGCAACAACTATAAACGTATGTTACCCCCGAAATAAAAGCTAACGATACAAATTATGGTAAAAGTTAGCGTAAACAAAATTTACTCTGTCAAAAAGAAGAAGACTAGTCAATAAACTAAAAGTAGTAATCTAGTCAAAAGATAAAAAAGAAGATTATGACCGTAGTATTTAACTTAAAATAGTGAATCAAATTGTAAACAATTGTAAATAAAGATATTTCTATAGTAACTTACATATAGTTGGTAAAATATTATTAACGGCGATTTTTACAATAACAAAACTTGACAATATTAGAAACACCCAAAAGCAAAGGAATACACCAAACAATCAAAATGGGAGATTGAGGAAGATGTATGGATCTCTTGGTCTTAGTTGTTCATTAAGACAAGCAGGCGTTGTTATCAGAACTAATCCGGTTAATCTCTAAAATCTCGAGTAAATTCATCCTAGGACATTTAAAGCACCTATATAATCTACACGCATCCGATAAAGAAAAATTGTGGTTTTCAGAGATAATGTGATTTGCAAAAGCAGATGGTGAAGCAGGTGAGTCAGTATTTTGAAATCTTTTACCAAAACTAAGATGTTCTTTAATTATAGTGTCTAACAAACGACCAGACTGACCGATATAGACAGCATTAGAGTCCTGACAGCTCAATTTATATATACCAGGAGAATGTAACGTCGGAACAGAATCTTTGGTGTTAACCAAAAAAGATCTTAGATTGTTATCAGTCTTAAAGCCAAATTTAATGTTATACTTCTTGAAAATGTTACCAAACTTATAAGACACAGGGCCAAGGAAATGTAAAGAACCAACATACTTAGATACATCATTATTTGAAGTGTTATCGTGTAATGTAATAGTGGGAAAAGTTAGTTTAAATTTATTAAAATGTCTAATGTATATTTTGTTGAATAAAGAGAGTGGAAAGATATTATTAATTGCAATTTGTTTAATAATATTGATTTCCTTATTGAAGGCTTCCTGTGACAAAGGCAATGAAAAAGCCCTGTGCAAGAAACTATTGAAGGATGCAATTTTATGTGACTAGGGGTGGTTAGAGTGAAAATTAATAACTGTGTCCATTGTGGTAGGTTTACGATAGATCTGAAAATCCAACCTTCCAGAACTAACATCCCTAGTGATCAACAGATCCAAAAAGGAGATACTATTCTCAAACTCAAACTCCATCGTGAATTTAATTCTAGGATGAAGGGTGTTAATAAAATCTAAGAAGGAGAAAGCCTCTTGTTGGGTACCGTTAAAGAAAACTATACAATCATCGACATATATATATATATATATATATATATATATATATATATATATATATATATTTATTGTCTACTTCATATCATTGTTGGTGTGTCATAAAGTGATTTCGCTGAACATAATTGTATAGTTGTGAATTTAATTTCAGTTTCGTTGTGACTTGTATTTACTATATCACAATGGTTCAACATTATATGATATTTTTAGCAATGTTTTATTGGTTCTTAGCTTACTTCAATCCTAGTGAACAAGATTAAAAGCTATTGTTCTTCCTTAAGTCGACCTTTTTACCGCTTATTACATTCCTATCCACGGGTTCCCATAACCAATTCTCTACTCTAAGGATTGACCTTCCCCGCTAGTTGTCCATTCTTTCTTATTTAGATGTTGGATATTTTACTTGCTAACCTCTTTTCGTTACCTTAACACCTCCATATTCCATTCCTGTAATAAGAGTTGGTATTTATTAATTAAGGGAAAATATTTTCCTTCCCATTCTTATCAGGACTCTAATTATATTGAATTGTAGTTCAAATTTGTTCCTCTACCCTACCTACAACTATACAATGCTTTCGTATTTTTTGTTTTTCTACCACTTCACTTCCTTTCCATAATTTCTCGCCTCCCCCTATTTTTCTATTTGTCACAAGATATTACAACTCAAATCCTAAGTTTAAAATATTTTTCTAAATACACCTTAATTACCAAAAATTTTTAACCCCCATTTCTTACATCCTTCCCTTCATCGGCGCTATGTTTTCTTCCTTGACCCAAACATTCTTTGTAGCCTGAAGATGGCCATTGTGGGCCGAAACTAGTTGCTCAGCTTATGGAGGCTTTGTAAAACTTCATTATAATAAAACAACTTTGTGACATTTTGACTTTGAGTTTTTCATTAGTTTTTTTTATATTTCTTCTTTCGCCATTTTCATTGCCGGAATATTAAATTACATACATTGAGTTAATTATCATACCAAATACAGTTCTTTTATTTCCCGCCCAAACAACTCCCCCTTAGGTAAAGGAAGCAACTGATATAAGTGACTTTATGCAGATAGTGGCGACAATAAAGTGTCCCATTATCGATTTGATTTTGAACTTATGTAGTATAAGCCACCATTAATAATTTTTCTTGTGTTTTAATACCTTTCGTCTCCCTACCCATATAGCACTAGATATTCAATGGACGTACTAAAAATATCCGTTTTCGGATATTGTATTATTCTATAAACCCACTTCAAATATTTATATCCTTTCTCGAATATTCTATGGACCATGAAATTGGATTTTTTTTATATTCTATTAATATTTCCAAGGAATATTCAAGAATATTCTGAGGATATCTGTTGAATGTATATAGCAAGATAATCCAGAATATTCATAGAACATTCCAATAGGCATATTCCACAAATATCCAAGTAATATTAGGAATATTATAAGGATATCTGTGAAACGTATGTAGCAAAATTTCAAATATTTGTAGAATATCCCAATATGAATGATACCTGGTGAGCGGGTGACACTGAATACTCCCCCCTTTTCATCTTTAGTTTCAAAGATAATTGATTGAAATTTGGGAGATTCTGTATACTTAATGAACAACAGTATTGTACATATCAATTCTTTTCCAACTTCTTGTTCCACCAGGTGTGATACCAACTTTCGTTCAATATCGCCAATTATTTTATCCATATGCTCCATTAGTGTGAGAGAGAATGGAATTACCCGCCAGGGTAAGCTTTTCTCTCGCACTTATCGATATTATGGGAAAATTAATTGGCTATATCTCTTTGGAGATAATACTATCAAACCTGGTATCCTTGGATTCCTTAGAATCATCCCTAACCGACCATGTAATAAGATACAGAGTGTTCCATTTGAAAATCGGAAGGTGGTATAACTCCCTGTGGAAGTGGAAAATAATAATTGAAATGTACATAAGTGTCCTTCAGTAAGCAAACGGGATGTCCCAAATTTAAATAAACTGAAACTCTGAAACTAAAGGAGAAAACGAGGAGAACCATGATCCAGTGTTCCTTGGTATATATCTTACAAATGTCTAAGGAATCTTTCAAAATTTCGAATTGTATATATCGGAAAAAATATTTGTAATTGAAAAAATTAAAGCACGGGAAATATTGAGTTCAATTCTATTGGTTATTAAGCAAAAATTATATTCAGATATTTAGATTGTTTATCCTAAATGGACTCGCCTTTCTTAAAGCCGAGTCAGGAGTTTTACAAATAACATATCGTGTTTAGTTTTCTTTATATTTGACTGTAACTAATATTCTATATAGTTAATCGTTGCGAAGTAGTCATAGAAAGACTTACGGCTCGAAGTAAATAAAACTATTTAGACTTTTTATCTGTGTTTCACTGAGATCCATTATACCTTTCATTAAATTCAATTTATTCATACATAAATATAACATGTACCTCATAACATAACTGGAACTAACATAATTTTCAAATACGAGATTACAAAATTCACTGACTTCCTCCATACTCAACTTTTTGAAACCGATTTCAGCCGTTCCTTACATTTGGCTAAGAAAATTCCTGTTTTCAATTCAACTTCTTTGTTTGTTATGTTCTTGTCCAACTTTTGGATGGCATCTAAAACAATAAAATAATTATATTTTTTGTTAATAAGCAATTTCTATTCTACTGTGATTTTTGTGTATGTATGTATAACAATCAAAATATAATCCCAAAAACTGAAACTTAAAAGATGAAGTTAAACATCAAACATGTAATTTAAAAAATAAGTCTTGTAGGAGACAAGTAAAAAGCAAAATATTCTAAACAAAATAGTGATTAGAAGTTATTTGTTTCTTGTAAAAGATATATTAAATTAATTTACATGTACATGTACATTCCAAAATAAAATAACATGATTATACCTACTACTGCTTCAAAGAGATTTGTTTTTCTAAAGCATTTTTCCCTTTTTATACATGCATACTGTAGGCCTCCATTAAATACTCTGTCAGGATTTTTTGTAACAATCTTTTAATATATTGTTGCAAATAAGAACCTTCCAATCTTGCCAGAGGTACAACCAAAAATTGTATTAATTTGAAAGGTAATCTCATAAGTTTTAAAAATTGAGCAATTACAGTTTATAAGCAAAGTTATAACAAACGAACAAAAATATAAAACCGATTTCATCTGTGTGAACAGTATACATATGCCTGAAACTAAACAATTGACCAGCAACAACTTTTATTTACCAAATGTCAGAACTAATTTAACTTTGAATTATCAAATTACCAATTGTGTAGAGCTTTCTAGTCAATCCCAATTAATAAAAGGAATAGAGGTAACAATAGGCAATTTGATTAAGGAACTCATAGCATACATCTCGGTAACATAATTACGTGAAACTACCTGAGAAAATAAAATTGTGTTATACCTTTAGCAACGAGGTGAATTTCTACTCTAATTACAATTGAAAACATTTATCCATTAATTTTGTTGCAAAAATTTATGAAATCAACAACTATTTTAATATTTCAATTCACTAAAATATAAACAGTAACACATAAATACTCCAATATTTCGAGGCAGTTTCATTTTGATTCGGATATAATATTGAATGTTCAACTTACAAAATATTCATAGGATTCTTCAGCAAAGCTGACTCAACTTCTTCAAATTTGGCCTCATCATTTATTGGAAGTTTTAGCAGCAAATCGATAATTTTCTAAAGGATGCATTGGTAGATCAACAGGCATTAAAAAATACAATAAAACGTACCTTTTTTGATGCGTGAGGTCGTATGTATTAGTTCCACCCGTAGCATAGAATACACCGTAGAAACATATTTAAACAACTTCACAGTGGCAAAAAATTGACTAATTAATAAACGATCAAAAATAATTAATAATACTACTACTATTTCAACAATAACAATAACCTATATAAGATGGTCGAACCGCCTTATTCACTGGTCGTTACCGTCAACTACAACTACTGACGCATGCCCATGGAACAGAAGGAGCGTTTGAACAAAAATCAATAATCATAGAATATTCTCAGAACTATTTGATTCGAATATTCAAAAAAGAATAATCTGAGGATATTCCAACCGGACATTGAATATTCGATTTAGGTGTACCCACAGATATTCTAGAAATCCCCAGAATAAACCTATAATATTTGGATATATATCTTCCAAATCGAAGACTGTCAGAACGTCCCTTGGATATCTGGTGCTATCTGGGTATTTACTTTCTTAAATATCTCTTATAACCCTCTAGAGATTATAGAATAAAAACAGAAGAAATATGACGAAGAATGGCTAGAAAACAGGGTATGTTAATGTCCAAAGGATGCAGGATTACAGATGACCAAAGATGATATTAAAACAGGAACCCCAGGAAAAGAGACGAAGAGAAAGCTCTAAGTAGGGAACCTACATCAGACAAGCGATGGCAGATAAAGCTCTGAGCGAACTTTTAATACGAAAATGTGGAAGAAGAAGAGTATGTCTTGAGGAACTGAATAGTTTAGGTAATATTACGTCTCTTTTTGTTATTCCCTTTCTGATTTTAACTACATTACTTGTTATGTGGAGTTTTAATTTGGCTGTTGCTTCTTTATAAAGAAATATTAATCATCAATCAGAATTTAATCATTATGTAATGTAATTGCTTATAAAGTTATCAGTTACATTATTATTTGTTCAATTTAGATAATTATACTCGTAAGATGTTTTCAAAAGAGTTCTAATGTCAAGGTTTATTAAAAGTATAAAAGTGGATATAGAAAACTGAACATTTTGTAACATACGATCATCAAAATGAAGTTTTTCATTTTAGCTTTTTTGTTAGTGGCAGGTGTTTCGGTAAGGATCTTTAATTTGATTTATTTAATTCATTTTATTGCATCAAAATACTAAATAATATAAAGCGACCATAAAATTAAGTCCAAAAAATTGCTTATACCGAGTGGGATAAAACAAATTGAATTATATCAAAATTCGATAAGAGAAAAATTAATATCTGATCTGATGATATTTAATATCGAAACAATTGTCAATTTTCTTAGAATTTCAATTTTTTTTCAATATATTGTGGAATTAACTAGAAACACTAAGTTTCATTTAAAACAGTAAAATGAGTAGATTCCACGAAGTAAGGGTCGAGATAGTTAGTTTCTAGTATTGTTGATTTTGCATTTCTATTATTGTTTTATTCATTGTTTAAAGTCGCATCCACCCAGAGGGTTATTAGCGACTGCTGTATTTATTCAACGATGCAATACATATACATATATACAAATATATAGATACATACACAATACAGTTATGTACAATTTCTAACTATTTCTTAAATTTTGTCAAGTAAGTTAATCGTTTTAAGGTATGCGCACAAGTTTTCAACGTTATACTGTTCCCCTAAGACCACTTTTAGGTTAGATTCTATTGACCACTGTGTTCTCGCGGGCTTGAGTGACGGACACTCCACAAGAAAATGTTTTACAGATAGATTCTTTTGACACGATTCTCATACAGGTTGGTTTGTTCTTGTGATGATGTGTGAATGAGTGGCGAATGTATGTCCAGTTCTTAATCTGGTTAAGATCACTTGATGTCGTCGGTTCGCTGGGATATTATTCCAATTTTTCACTGATGTTTTTACTTCAGAGGGTTTGGATGATGAATCGTTCTAGTATAGTTGCCAGTCGGAGGTAATAATGTTTTTGTAAAACAGCTTGAGATCGGCAAGAGGTGTCTTATTCTCAATCTCGGAATTTAGGGAAGTAGCGCTTTTAGCTAGGTCATCTGCTTTTTCGTCTTGTGCGATGCCCACATGTGCTGGGATCCACATAAATTCAATTGTCCTTTTGGCGTTATTAGCCGTGAAAAATACATTTTTTATATACGAGACAATTGGATGTAAATGTTGGAACTGTTGTATGGCTGTAAGAGAGCGCAAGGAGTCTGTTAATATTAAGGTTTTGTTTATTTTTTCCGTATTCGCATATTCTACTGCTTTCCAAATAGCATATAATTCGGCAGAAAACACGGAATTAGTCGACACTAGTGTAAATGAGTGTTGTATATTCTCCTGAACCATGGATGCACCCACACCTTCTTCAGTTTTTGAACCGTCGGTATATATATGTTTGTAGCTTTGGTAATTGCTTGTTTTACTTTGAAAGAATTTCCTAATCGTTGAGCGGTTCATTGTAGATTTACTGATTTCATTCATACTAGAGTCACAACTTAGGGAGATGAAACACCAGGGAGGGAAGGATAGTTGGTAGCAGAGGTTGTAAGTGAGAGGTAAGGATATGTTTAGTTTGCTTTGGTAAGAGTATAGTATTTCATGGTATGGGGGATCAAATCTCGGATGCAGTTGAAACATGTTTCTGAAGCGATTTGCAAATACGTTTCTATGGACGGGTTTTTTGGGGATCGCTGCGACAGATACCGCATAGCTGAGAGCTGAGATACATTCGTCTTCGGTATAAATCTGGTTCACCTAGTTCACATAGAATACTGTCAACCGGGCTTGTGCAAAATGCTCCTAAGGCAATGCTAACGGCATTGTTTTGAATAGTGTCCAATTGTTTTATTATGTGCCTTTTAGTGGAATTATAGATGATGGCACCATAATCTAATTTTGATCTAATGATGGATCTGTATATTTTGGTTAGCGTTGTGCTATCTGCTCCCCACATTTTTGAGTATATTGTTCGCATGAGATTTAGGTCTCTTTGGCATTTAAGTTTCAAATTTTGAATGTGTTTCTTCCAGCTGAGACTTCGGTCGAACAACATTCCCAGGAACTCAATTCCATCCACATATGAAATAGATTCCTCAAACAATTTAAGATTTGGAAGTACTATATCCGGGTTGCGTTTAGTGAATAACAAACTTTTGGTTTTTTGTGGCGAAAATTGTAGTCCTGAAGTTTCTGACCAATTTTCTAAGTGAGCTAGAAAATATTGTAGTTGGTTATACAATGAAGCTATGTTCCGTCCTCTCGAGTATATTACTAAGTCATCTGCATATAGCCTAGCTTTAATATTCGAATTACAGTTTGGATGATATCATTTATATCAATTAGAAATATAGTTACACTTAAGGAGCATCCCTGTGGTATTCCATTAATTTGGGTTTTTAAAGGCGAATATGTGCCGTTAGCTCTGACCGTAAAAACGCGATTTTTCAAAAAGTTGCAAGCAAATTTTAACATATTTCTTCTTATGGACCAGCTTTCTAATGTTTTTATGATCTTGTGACGCCAAACGGTATCATAAGCTTTCGATATATCAAGGAAAATTGCTAACACATATTGTTTATTAGCAAAGGCTTCATGCATTTCTGATTCTAGATCCACTAAGTTATCAATTGCTGATCTTCGTTTTCTCTCCATATTAATCTGTCATTGATGATTTTATCAAAAATCTTACCCATTGCACATGTGAGCGCGATTGGTCTGTAAGAGCTAGTGAGTGTTTTGGGTTTACCATGTTTATGTATTGGAATAACAATAGATTTAAGCCAAATCTGAGGAAAGGTATTGTTTCTCTATATCCTATAGTAAATATGTAGTAGCAGTTCCTTGGCTAGACTTGGGAGTCTTTTGAGGAATGTTATTGGAATATTATCTGGTCCAGCTGCTGTTTCTTTTGATGAGTGTATTGCGTGATTTAATTCCTGCATTGTTATTGGTTCGTTGACTGGTTCAAGAGAATTTTCTTCTAGTTCTTCGAAGGTTTGTTCCTGTATACGTTTGAAGTTTAAAAACTTGTTTGTGTAGTTGCTACCGCTAGAATGTTTCTCAAATGATCTTGCGAAGATTTCACAGATTTGATCAGGAGTAGTCACGGTGTTATTTTGATATTTTAGGACATTTATGTGGGACTGGTAGTTCACTTCAGAAATCTTTTTAATATTGTTCCACAGTATTTTGGATGAGGTAGAATTGTAAATACTGGATATAAACTGTTTCCAAGAATCCCGTTTGCTTTTTTTATCGTTAATCGGGCTTGGGCTCTTAAGCGTTTAAATTGGATTAAATTTTCCTGAGACCTAATTTTCTTGTATTTGTTAAATGCTTTTTTGTAGTTCTTTGTTGCTTCTGCACATTGATTATTCCACCAAAGAACAGCTGGATATTTTTGAAAATTCTAGTTCTTCCGATAGCAAGTTCTGCAGCAGTTATGATAATGTCGGAGAGCTTTTCTACCATCTCATCTACATCTGAGATCAGAATATCACTGATACAATTGTCGCTGAGTTTGTTCAGTATTAGATTATTGAAGCAGTCCCAATTGGCTATGCTAAAGTTTCATTTTTCCGGAGGTGGGACTTCATTTGCTGAGCTGCCATAAATAATGATAAGGTAGTGATCACTATCGTAAAGATCTTGCAGGACATCCCAGTTGAATATCAGTGATAAAGTACGATCAGAAAGGGAGAGATCTATCGCCGATTCTGCGCTAGTGGCCGTATTAAATCTGGTTGGTCGACTATCATTCATAAGATTTATATTTTTTTGGTTAATTATTTGTTCCAGTGTATTTCCAAATTGGGAGTTGCTTTTTGATCCCCAAATATTATTATGGGCATTGAAGTCGCCAACTATAAGTCTTGGAAGTGGGAGTTGAGTTAGTAAATCTTCAATCTCTTTCTTGCAAACTGGGTGAAGTGTTTGGAGGATAATAAATATTACATAAAGATAATTTCGTTGGTCCATCGATGCAGACAGCAACAGCTTCGAGGTTCGTTTTTAATTGTATGGGTACTGCGTCTATAGAATTTTTCACGTAAATAGCCACGCATCCGCTTGCAATAGACTGGTTTTCTCTATTTTTATAAAAGCAAGATTAATTATTCATGTGGTAGCTCTTATTAGAGAAACGTGTCTCCTGAAGACATATTATTGAAGGGGACTGTTCGGTTAGTAAAATTTTTAACATTTCTAAATGGGCGTATAACCCGTTTAGATTCCATTGTAATATAGTCGTGAATTTAATAGGTATTTGAAATTCTTGAGGTCGAGAACAGAGGTATTGATGATACAGACGAATCGCTATCCTCTTGATTACTAGATTCTTGACTTGATTGAGATATCATTTTTTTAGAAATCCTGGTACATTTACTTTTCATTTTTTTATCTGTGAAGTAGGGATACATACTGTGTAATTGATCAATGAGGCCACTAATATCTTCTGTATATAACTTGGCTATGCTTAGTGGGTCCGGTGAACCATGCACATTTTCGAAAAAATCGCACAATTGTTGGTAGGCACATGTTTGTCTGTCGTTTCAAAAAATGTCTTTGTTGATTCCATTTGTTTTTCGATATTTCCTGTTTGAACGTTAATTTTTGCTTTTTTTGGGAGTTTTGTTATTTTGGGCTCCGTGAAATTCATGTGGATGGTTTGTTCAACAGGAGAAGGAGTTTCAGACAGGGACCGTTTGATTTTGTTATAGGATAAGGATGTAGCTGTGTTTATTTTAATAGAATGTGAACTTTGTGGTTCAGTTTTAGAAGTTGTGTCAGAAATAATTGAGTTTTTATTGGTTTCTTCTAGAGATGAATCAGATGTCAGGTTTTCGGACTGCAGTATTGGTGTTGGTGTAGAAGAAATGGGATAGGGAGTTCCTGCTGGTATATGCGTTTCTGAAACCGTTGATTGTTGTGGTGTTGGTGCGGCTACATGAGCAGGTGGTAAATCTGTTGATGTGGTTGTTGTTAGGTTTGTTGGTAGTACTTGTAACTGTGTATTAGGGAGCGTACATTCTGTTGCAACATGCCCTTTCTGCTTACAGTTATAACATGTATAGTCGTCGAGGGAGAGAAATATTCGATAAGAGGTGCCTTCGTGATTCACAGTAATAAAATCTGGGATTTGAATCTGGTTCTGGTCTACAGATGAAATATAAGTTTGCCTACGAAAACTTAGAATGTGCTTGAATTCTGGGTGTGAAGTACCGATGCGAAGAAACGTAATCTGCGACATTATTTTAATGCCAATTCGTGTTAATTCATTTTCTAATAGTATATTTGGTATAGATGGACATACATTTGACAGTAGTAATCTTTCCGCAGGGGTTATTAATCGCCGAGCCTTAATCATAGGTTGTCCAAGATTTATTGAGCCATCATTGCTATTCATAAATGAATCAACCAAATTTTAATTTGCCAAATAAATGCAAATGCGGTTATTGGAGATTCTGGAAGAGAAGATTATATTTTTGGATTCAATGATATTCCCTAAAGAAATGAGGTATTCCTCCAATTTTATGTTATCAAGTGAACTGTTGCGTAAGATTCAATTTGAGGTTGAGTGCCCCCTCTATCAGGAACACTCTCATTCACCGATTCATCCATTTTGGTAGCTGTGTTTCATTGGTGTTCTAACTACGGCTCTGTCTAATGTGTAGAAATATAAACTACTAATGAGTTTTTGATTATACAAGATTGTGAATGTCGATATAACTCGTTGTTAAAAAGTATGTCTATGACAATTTTAATATAGAGAATTAATTAAAAACTCACAGATTCCGTAGTAATATAGAAGATGCTTAGATCTTGAATACTAGACACTGTAACTAAAATTTTTCGCACTGAATTTAACTAATTTTATGAATTATCGGAGCTGATATTAAACACAACCGGTGCTCAATTTGCCAGGACCGAACTCTATTATTGTTTATTGTGGTATATTTTGTTTTTTGAATTCACTACCTAACTCATGTGGAATGAGACCCGTTACTGAACTGACAATTGAGGTTATCCGAACTTTTTTCGTCCTCCACATTCTCTTTAATGAATAAATAGAGTAGAGTTTTGTATTTAAGTGTATAAATTCTCCTTATTGCAAAGCGCTTTCGACTTTCGTCATCTTCAGTGCTTCCTGAAAGTAAATACTCAGTTGAATGTACAGAAATATGAGTTGTAAAAGTGAGGTTATAACTTTGGGAAAAGTATTAAGTGAGTACTTACAAGTCAGGTAAACAGGAAGTTGCTGAATAAATAACAAACATTGCTACAATTAATATTGTTCTGCTTAATAACTAAACGAGAAACACGTTGAAATGCAGGCCATGTGGTATGCAGAAGCAACGTCAACCATATGCGGAATGTGTAAAGTCAAATGTCAAAAATGTTAAAGTGGAAATACCAGTACCGACCTAAAGAGCAGTTTAGTGATGATTGAAGTGTCTCAAGCAAATCCAATCTAAGAAATTCCTTATTATCAATCCTGTGCAAAATTTTTGAGTTTCTGATAGGGCCAAAATTATGCTTGTGAAATTTGAGATGGTTACCAAATATGGACTCGTCAGGTCTCTTCAAATGTTCATTGATGCGAGTGAGAAGTGGTCGGCAGGTTCTACCAATGTAGGAGGCCGGGCAATCAGAACACTCAAGCCTATACACACCGCTACTTTTCAATTTACTAATTTTATCCTTTAAGTTAACTAAATAATTGCTCAAACTTTCATACCAGGTACTGTATCTTCTATGAATTTTGAAATATCCCTGCACATATTTTGATCAAAAAAGGCATGGAAAAGTATTTCACCAGAGGTGGGTTGATTGTAGGAGAAGTAGTGAAGGCGAGTCTTCTGTCCATCCTGTATTTAATTTTGTTAATCAATTTATGAATAATGTAAAATTGGTAGCCATTGTTGACAACAATCTGTTTCAATATGTTAACCTCGCTGTTGTAATTTGAAGAAGCTAGAGGAATTGTTAAAAGTCTATTAACGTAGTAGTTGAAGGAGGTCATTTTATGTTGCATAGGATGATGAGAATTGAAATGTATGACGTGATCAGTCTGATGAGTTTTCTGTAAATGAAAAAATCTACAACGCTTTTTCTTCATTTCTATTTTGTTTTTACTCTGTCTATTATAAGCGGTTCCGTACAACCTCTAGCTCCTTTTGTGCAACCTTTCTGTTCTATGTTTTTTTCTGTGATGTATTTTGTTATCTTTTCGGCGATTGTATTTGTTATAATTTTATAGAAAATATTCAGACAAGTGATCTGATGTGATGTTTCCAGAAATAGTTGTAAATTTTGGCAGCTTTTTAAGGATGACAGTTAGTTGTTCCTTGGTTATTTCGTGTGGTTCCATGGGTTCTGCTGTTTTTGTTCCTTCCATTTATTCTTCTGTCTATTTACTTCTTTTATGCTGCACGGGGTTTGACGATAATTTTTTCAACTTCCTCTTCTTGTTTAGATGTTATTGTATTTTCTATTCTACTGTATTTTTTTATCTATTTTTTGGCAGAACAATTTTTCGTGCATTGTAAAGTTTCTGTTATCTTCTTTTCTTCTAAGTGAAGTATTGTATCTATTTAACCTCTTCCTTGCTGCCATTCGTTTTTGTTTCAATAAGTCTATTGTATCTGTTATGCCTGGTCTTATTCTTATATTGTATTTTATATACAGTTTATTGTCTTTTGGTTTTGTGGACACTAATGAGTTGTTTATTTGTGTTGGGTCACTACGTATTGTGCTTATTATATTTTCTAATCTTCGTTGCCAGCGTGGTTTTTCAATTGAGTTTCCTTTGGTTCTCTTGCTATTTGATTTGTGTTTAGTAATATCAAAACTATCTGTAATTGATATTAGTGTTTTAAATGAAACTCAACGTTTCTAGCTAATTCCACAATATAATGGAAAATGTTGAAAATTCTAAAAAATTGGCAATTGTTTCGATAACTGAATATCATCGTCAGAATAACAGAAGTTACATTTCATTTGATGCCTACCTGATGATTAGTAGTTATTTTTGGCTAGACCAAAAAGTGACCTACCTTGTGATTGACTTAATATATCTTAGTACAAAAAAGAAGAAGATGTGATATTACAAATATTGAAGCTTAGATATTATTATCCCTATGGTGATATCCTGGATATCATTTTTCCAATTAAGATCAGTATAACTGTGCAATGATATAGGAAACCAGGAAAACTATATCTGCTGATCTTTACAATTATCACTTAAGAAGGCAGTTTATTAGTGAACTCCCTCGATCTATCTGTTCATTGACGACTTCATATTGTGGTTTTCTTAAGTGTCTTCTAATTTCCAGCTCTTCAAGGAAATCCTATTCTTGTTTCTTATCACAAATATGTAGTACTTCTATTTCTGTGTTAGGTGTCAATAAATGGTTGGTATCAAGTAGATGTTTTGCGTAATGGGATTTACCTGGTTGTTTTAATATGTATGCTCGTAAGTGTTCACTGTATCGGATTTCAAAATTTCTAAGGGTCTGTAATTGATATGGCTGTCACATATGTTATTTCTCCAAAGTCTTCTATGATTTCAATGTTGTTGACATATTTTTTATGTAGTTAAGTTATATTTTAGTTTGGGTAGGTTTTCTCTCAGGTAGGGATTACTTCCATCAATTTTTGTTCTACATTCGCATGAATTTCTTTGTTGTCTATTTCTGTATGTTCTTCTGCTACTTGAAGATTCGTTTGTGAATGCAATTGGTTAGTATGTTCATCTGTTTTTACTTCGGGTTTTCCTTGTATGTCTATTTCATTAAGTGTTTCTTCGTCTGTTTCTTGTATATATGTTCACTGGACCTCTAATCTTATTTGTTCCTTGATAATGTTGTATTGTTGTGTCGGTATCATTAAGTGTTTTTTCTTCTGTTTCTTGTATTTATGTTCACTGGACTTCTAATCTTATTTGTTGTTGTTGTTAAGTGTACATTTTTGACTATCGCTCTTTTTCTATCACATATGTTTTGTTCAGTGAATTTAGAATGAGTATATAGTTTCTTAAATTAATTGAAAAATTTCTTTCTTTGTCCCTGTGCTTCGGAGTATGAAGCTATAAAAAAGGCTTTAAAAACATCTATATGATTTTGTTTCGTACATTTAAGCATTTGTGACTTTCTCTTGGGACGAACATTATTATTATTAATATTACATTTATTATTATTATTATAAAGACAATTTTGAAGAACTTCAATAATAAATTTGATCGGTTTTAGGCCAATGAATATATACAAAAATTAGAAGCTGCTTCCAAAACATGTGGAGTCAATGGAATTAAAGAGTTGGTAGCTTTAGAATCAAAGGGTGATAAATCAAACTTAGGATCAATATTATTTTGTATAAATAAAGAAATTGGACTCCAGGATGGTAGCGGAACAGTGGACAGAGACAAAGTAGCAGTTCATATAAGAACAATGCTTAAACGTAAAGACGAAACCTTCCAAAATGATGCGATTAAAGATTGTGATCAACCAGCAGGTGCAGATGGAGCTGAGAAGGCTTTTAATTTCATGTTATGTCTCCATCAGAAACTTAAAAATTAAATATAATTATAGATATTTATTATATAAACTAATTATTAAAAAGACTGTGATTAAAGAACATTGTTTAATAAATAATAATTTGTGTCTTAACAGAAATCCTATAATAAATAGTTTAGTTAATAATATTAATTTCATTTATTGACGAATAAAAATTATGAAACGTATACAATAATTAGAAGGGTATAAATGATACATACTCGATAAGTGAGTGAACACTTGTTTCAGGATATAAATATAAATACAGTATTATTTAAGTATAAAAGTATTCAACACAATATCAGAATAACGAAATATGTAGCACACTTAAAAAAGATAAATAACATTAATTGTGCGTTACAAAACAACTTTAAAAGTACAACCAATTTGAAACACATAAGCCATCAAAGTATGTCTCTGTTTCGAAAGAGCTGCCACAAACAACACATTGTACAAATAAAAATAATTATGACCATAAGAACAATTAATCATTTTAAAAACAACACTACAATAAAAACATTTAGAGAGCACTTGCAACCGTTTTGAAATGTAAAAAGAATCAAAGCACGTTTGTTTAACAGGCATGCTGATACAAGCAACACACTGTATAAATGTAAAATGTATGAAATGAATCAGATGGACATATCCAGTCGAACAATCCCATCCCACCCAGCTCTTTGTGTTTCGTGAATGAATCATTTTACTTTACTTTTAAAAATCTTGAAGTTGTTTATGTTTATTATATGGTCAGGAATAGAATTGAGCACCTTGGATGCTAAGTAGAAGAATGATCGCTGACAAACGACCTGCTCATTTGGGAAATAACATAGTGGTGTCTTTGTCGGGTACCGTAATTATGCGTAGGTAAACGAGCATATTTTTTTTTTATATTTCAATATAACATCCAAACAATATAGTTGTCTCAAATCCAGTATCCGCATTCCTCGTATAATCGATCTGTAGGATATCGGTGGGGCTTTCTTAAAATCAATTTCAGGAACCTTTTTTGGACAATCTTCAGTGGTTTTATGTGTGTTCTTAGGGCTCCACCCGAACCTACCAAGCCGTAACGTAAGTGACTTTACACTAAGGCAAAATATAATATTTTCAATGCTTGAATGTTAATATTTTGTTGAGGTACCTGAATTTATAGAGGATGCTTTGTAATTTCTTGATGACATACCTGATGTGAACATCCCATTTCAGACTACTATCAATCATTACACCTAAGTATTTTTGTTGGTTATCATCAAACCTGAGCTTTAGATGTTTTACCTCTACTTAAGTCGGTTACCACCTCCCATAATTTTTTCGTGTTGGTGCCATTTTTTATTATAATATTATTATAGTAATAAAACTTTGTTCTTTGTATCAACGAATTCAATTTATTCCTGTACTAGTGTTTTAAATGAAACTCACGGTTTCTAGTTAATACCACAATATAATAAAAATTGTTGAAAATTCTAAAATATTGATTATTTTTTCGATAAATCAATATCATCGTCAGAATGACAAAAGTTACATTTCATTTGATGCCTACCTGATGTTTAATAGTTATTTTTGGCTAGACCAAGAAGTGACCTAACTTGTGATTGACTTAATATTTGTTAATAGAAAAAAGAAAAGTATGTGATATTACAAATATTGAAGCTTAAATATTATTAGCCCTATGGTGATATCCTGGATATCATTTTTCCAATTAAGATTAATATAACTGTGCAATGATATAGAAAACCCGGAAAACTATATCTGCTGATCTTTACAATTATCACTTAAGAAGACAGTTTATTAGTGGAGAACACCCTAGATTTAACTGTTCATTGACAGCTTCATATTGTGGGTTTCTTAAATGTCTTCTAATTTCCAATTCTTCAAGGAAATCCAGTTCTTGTTTCTTTTCACAAATATGCAGCACTTCTAGATTTGTGTTAGGTGTCAATGAATGATTGGTGTCAAGTAGATGTTTTGCGTAGTGGGTTTCATTTGGTTGTTTTAATCTGTATGCTCGTAAGTGTTCACTGTATCGGATTTCAAAGTTCCTAAGGGTCTGACCCAAATAGACAGCATTACATTCTGGACATTTGAGTTCATATATACCTAACTTCTTTAATGGTGGTATTTTTGTTTTTACATTTAACAATTGTGTACTAACGTTATTTTCTGTTTTAAAAGAAATTGTTGTATTCGTTGTTGAAGATATTATATTTGAAATATTATTAGAAATATATCCTGCATATGTGATGGTTTTATAAGTTTTTATTTCATCAGTTTGTTTAGGAAATATTAGTTGTAATGCCACTTTTTCCTCGTTTTTATTAATTAGCTTATTTGTCATATCTAATGGATAACCGTTGGATGTTGCTATTTGTTTAATTGTATGAATCTCTCTATCAAAATAACGTTTGTTCATAGGAACTGAAAAAGCTCTATGTATCATTGAATTATATGCCGCTAGTTTATGGGACATGGGGTGATTGGAATTAAATGGAATTGTCACATCAGTCTGTGTTGGTTTTCGGTAAATTGAATAATCAAGTACATTATTAACTCTTCGAATTTTTAAATCATGAAAATTGATTGAGCTATTTTCTTCAATATCCAATGTAAATTTACTTTTTGGGTGTAAATTATTGATGTGGTTGAAAAATACATCTAATTGTCGTTCACTGCTCATAAAACAAGATAATATGTCATCTACATATCTATACCAAAATAAAACATTTTTCGAAATATTACTTTCAAAGTTCTTTCTTTCTAAACTGTCCATAAAAGTGTTTGCCAAAATAGGTGATATAGGGCTTCCCATTGGTAAACCTTCATTTTGAATATATATCTTATTGTCAAAAGTGAAATAATTTTGATTAATGCATACATCAAATGAGTTGAGTATATCTGATATTATTCCTGGATTAATATTTTTATATTCTAGTAATTTTTTACCGGTAGTAGACATTCTTTAGGAGGAATTTTAGTGATTATATTAGTCACATCGAACGAAATAAGTTTATTGTTAAAGAATGTCTAATAGTTGTAAGAAAATTACTAGAAGAAAAAAAAATTAATCCAGGAATAATAATCAACTTATTTGATGTATGCATTAATCAAAATTATTTCACTTTTGACAATAAGATATATATTCAAAATGAAGGTTCACCAATGGGAAGCCCTATATCACCTATTTTGGCAAACATTTTCATGGACAATTTACAAAGAAAGATCTTTGAAAGTATAGATATGTAGATGACATATTAGCTTGTTTTATGGGTAGTGAACGACAATTAGATGTTTTTTTCAACCACATCAGTTATTTACACCCAATAATTAAATTTACATTAGAAATTGAAGAAAATAGCTCAATCAATTTTCTTGATTTAAAATTTCAAACAGTCAATATTGTACTTGATTATTCAATTTACCCAAAAACCAACACAGACTGATGTGACAATTCCATTTAATTCCAATCGCCCCATGTCCCGTAAACTGGCGGCATATAATTCAATGATACATAGAGCTTTTTCAGTTCCTATGAACAAATGTAATTTTGATAGAGAGATTCATACAATTAGACAAATAGCAACATCCAACGGTTATCCATTAGATATGACAAATAAGCTAATTAATAAAAACGAGGAAAAAGTGGCATTACAACTAATATTTCCTAAACAAACTGATGAAATAAAAACTTATAAAACCATCACATATGCAGGATATATTTCTAGTAATATTTCAAATATAATATCTTCAACAACGAATACAACAATTTCTTTTAAAACAGAAAATAACGTTAGTACACAATTGTTAAATGTAAAAACAAAAATATCACCATTAAAGAAGTTAGGTATATATAAACTCAAATGTCCAGAATGTAATGCTGTCTATTTGGGTCAGACCCTTAGGAACTTTGAAATCCGATACAGTGAACACTTACGAGAAACATCTCTGGGGAAGAAATTTCTTATAAAAACACTAAAACAACATTTGCAGCTTTTATTAGAATTGTGGGCTAAAAAGGATAAAATCACCAAAATTCGGTAAGAGATCCTTATAATGTACATTTATTTCAAATAATTCACTATTGATTTTTCTTTTCAGATCAGGTTGTGAAGATCCTTACAGCGAAAAAGACCATTTACTGCAAGAAGTCAGCAGCATATGTCTAGAAAGTGAAGGGTTACCAATTAAACAAAAGAAGATGATTTCTAAAGAAAAACAAATTGCAGAATTGGGTCGACAGGCTAGAGAATCATCTGCCTTAAACTTTGTGAATGATAATGATGAAAACATTATCAACAATTCTACATTTGAAGGTGAAGTGATAGAAACTGAAGAAATTTTATATGACGGAGATCACAACTACTGTGGTAGGTTTGTTATTGAATGTGGAAATTAAGTTTATAAATAGTTACTTGTGAATGAGTGGAATTTATCATGAATTTTTGTTCTTGCAGAATTAAATGTCAGTGCTAAGAGTGTCCCGTCCAATAGAATAAGTATACCAGATGTTATATCAGTACCTGCCAACGTACCAAAAAATTCTGATGATGAAAAAACACATATTCTACGTAAGTTTCATGAAAATCTATCTTCTAACTTCAGAACACATGCGTTTTGATACGCTTTGAAACAATTATTTGTGAAGCATCCTTTTTCGTCACCTAATAAAAAAATTAAAATGTTCATTTTTTCAATTCCATCTAGATAATGTATTTTCTAATCTCTTTATTGTAGGACCAATCTGAAAGAGAAATAATAAAGTGTTTTTAAATGAAACTCAAGGTCTCTAGTTAATTCCACAATATAATACAAGTTATTGAAAATTTTAAAAAATTGACAATTGTTTCGATAAATCAATATCATCGTCAGAATGACAGAAGTTACATTTCATTTTATGCCTACCTGATGTTTAGTAGTTATATTTTTGGCTAGACCAAGAAGTAACCTAACTTGTGATTGGCTTAATATATGTTTATAGAAAAAAGAAGAAGATGTGATATTACAAATATTGAAGCTTAGATATTATTAGCTCTATGGTGATATCCTGGATATCATTTTTCCAATTAAGATCAGTATAACTGTGCAATGATATAGAAAACCAGGAAAATTATATCTGCTGATCTTTACAATTATCACTTAAGAAGACAGTTTATTAGTGGAGAATTCCCTAGATTCAACTGTTCATTGACAACTTCATATTGTGGGTTTCTTAAATGTCTTCTAATTTCCAGTTCTTCAAGGAAATCCAGTTCTTGTTTCTTTTCACAAATATGCAGCACTTCTAGTTCTGTGTTAGGTGTCAATGAATGATTGGTGTCAAGTAGATGTTTTGCGTAGTGGGATTTATCTTGTTGTTTTAATCTGTAAGCTCGTAAGTGCTCACTGTATCGTATTTCAAAATTCCTAAGGGTCTGACCCAAATAGACAGCATTACATTCTGGACATTTGAGTTTATATATACCTGACTTCTTTAATAGTGGTATTTTTGTTTTTACATTTAACAATTTTGTACTAACGTTACTTTCTGTTGTAAAAGAAATTGTTGCATTCGTTGCTGAAGATATTATCTTTGAAATATTATTAGAAATATTTCCTGCATATGTGATGGTTTTATAAGTTTTAATTTCATCAGCTTGTTTAGGATATATTAGTTGTAATGCCACTTTTTTCTCTTTTTTACTAATTAGTTTATTTATCATATCTAATGGATAACCGTTAGATGTTGCTATTTGTCTAATTGTATTAATCTCTCTATCAAAATTACATTTGTTCATAGGAACTGAAAAAGCTCTATGTATCATTGAATTATATGCTGCTAGTCTGTGTGAGACAGGGTGGTTAGAATTGAATGGAATTGTCACATCAGTCTGTGTTGGTTTTCGGTAAATTGAATAATCAAGTACATTATTAACTCTTTGAATTTTTAAATCAAGAAAATTGATTGAGCTATTTTCTTCAATTTCTAATGTAAATTTAATTTTCGGGTGTAAATTATTGATGTGATTGAAAAACACATCTAATTGTCGCTCACTACCCATAAAACAAGCTAATATGTCATCCACATATCTATACCAAAATAAAATATTTTTCGAAATATTACTTTCAAAGATCTTTCTTTCTAAATTGTCCATAAAAATGTTTGCTAAAATAGGTGATATAGGGCTTCCCATTGGTAAACCTTCATTTTGAATATATATCTTATTGTCAAAAGTGAAATAAGTAAGGGTCGAGACAGTCAATTTCAGAAATAATAAAAGTAAAACCTTAAGAAAGGATGCATTTGGTTATCTGTCAGAAAAAAATGAGAGGGAAATTACATTCAAGAATAGAGAACTAGACTTAGAAACAAGAAAAGTATTGTTGGAAGCAAAAAAGTTACTACTGGAAGAAAAGAGGATTGATTGGGAAATAACCGAAAGGAAAGAAAAATTGGATATTGGGAAAAAAACATGAAATGATAATATCAGACAAGACAATTACTCAACTTTTATTACAGACGCAACAACAACTGATAGAATCATTAATGAAACAGTTAGAAGGAACTAACTTAAATTAACAAGGGTTGTTAATTCAATTTATATGTTTTTCATTATAGTGACCAACTTGATCTCAGAATAATAATATTTTTATATTTTAAGGCTGTTGTATATTTTCCTTTTGTGATTCTAGGATTAATTCACTTTTGTTTAAAAAAGCTGCCGAGTAAATTTTTTTCTGTAATGTTAGGAGTAGAATATTTTATTTATTTCAGGTTATTTATGAAAACAATATTAATGTATTTTTCAGTTTATATTAGTTCTCATATTTTGTTTTTTATGATTATATATATATATATATATATATATATATATATATATATATATAGATTTTTTGTAGATGTTCCTCTCTTTTTTACAACTTTGATTATAGTTGAAGGAAAGTGTGCAAATAAATAAAAAAAATTCAAACACTATATTTCAATAAATATGCAAAAAACAAATGATAAACATAATATTTAACTTCACATTGAGTTATAAATTTTAGTTTCCAATACCAAAATATTCTTCGAGAGTGGGTGGCATGATGTCAAAATACAATGCTGTTTGAGAGCCATATTGACAAGTATGACAATTTGTAAACAAAACAGCAACCTTATACAATGATTGTACATCTTGTAACAACAATTTTTGTTTTTTTCTAAAATCTACAAAAGCGAATTCAGTTACAATTTTTTGAAAACCCCACTCAACTGCTACTCTCAAAACTTTCATAACCCTATTAAATTCTTGGTGATGTGGAGGTAAATCTGTTCGTCCATAATATGGAGAAAGTACGAGTTCCATGATTCCATAAGCCTGATCCCCATAAATAACATACTTTTCATTTTCAATAACAACAGCTTTCTGTTCTAATTCTTGATACAGATCAGACTCTCGAAATATGCCAGCGTCATGTCTCCTTCCTGGAAAGGCACCTTTTAGGCTGACAATGATGCCATCTGGACAAAGTACCGATTGGTACTTTACAGAATGAAACCTTTTATGCCCCGAAAAATAATTTTCTTGATCTATAGTTGGTCTACATATTTGTCTGGCAGTACCATCAATAAATCCCCAACAATTTGGTACCGCAGCTCCTTTATTCTGAACAGCCTACAAAACATGCCCATTATTGAAGTTCATTAGGTATATACACTAAACTTACCGCTGCATAATTTTGTAATTTATTTCTATCCAACCACTGCAAGTTATCCAAATTATTTAATAATCATTTATGGTCTTCAATTATTAAATTTATTGTACATTTTATTATTTGAGACAAAGATTGTGGTGAATATCCGAACATCATGCAAATATCGAATAGCCTGTTTGGGTAAGCCAAACGCTTCAATAGAATACAGAGTGCTGCTAAACCTGAAATGAAAATTATTGATAAAATTCCCAAACTACTGATCAAGAGATTGAATAACGTGTTTTCATGAAATCGTTTATCACTTTAAGAATGACTTACTGCTCACTTTGTTTCTATTGTCTGTCTGGATTTCATTCGGCAAACTCAAACTTTGAAGAAGTCTCAAAATGCCATCTCTGGAAAATCTGAAGTGCAACTTCACATCTTCATCTGCATAACTGTTCAAATCAAAGTTGCCTGCATCAGCATCAACTTCATCTCAATTAATCAATAGGTTATTGAGAATTACCCATTCAATATCTTCATCATCTCCTCCACCCAGAATTACGGCCTCGACTATTTCTTCCATCGAATACAAAAACAATATCAAACGGTTCAAACGTAACATCAACTAATCAACAGCTCAATTCTCAAATAGGTTTCTATAATTTAAATTTAGGTTACGTTATGAATTGAATAACGAACGTCTTGTCGGTATCGAATAAGGACAACTAATGATACTTACTTGCAATATCTCTGTATTTAATCACAGAATAATGCCGGTCACTATTAAAATAAAGTCGCCTATAATACTGTCAGACGTTATTGCAATATCTCTCTATTTATGTTAGGATGATCTCTATTTGGATACTTTTGAGCGCTAAAAAACAGTTCTCCTGACACTCACCAATAATTAAGATCATATCTATTCTTTCTTCGTTAAAGTACTTTTTCATGTTTAACCAGGGATTAAGAACTATGTCAATTATTAAAACTTAATAATACACTATACAAATACAATACACAAATACACACTATACAAATTTATTTGACAGAATAGGATAATGCGAGCTTTTTAGAAAATAACAACAGAATATTAAAAAAAATAAACAATACTTTTTTTAAAAGAGTTCAAGCTTGTATCTAACACGATAGGCATGATTTTGAATAGGTTTCTTTAAAAAAAAAGTTTTTTTACTAATCTTAATGCAAAGTTAATAATTGTGTACCCTTAATAAAATTCTGATTTAAGAGACCTTTAATTTATCAATAATAAATCATACAACAAAGCACTTACTGTCAAAATAACAAATTTTAAATTTTTAAAAACTTTCTATCGGAGTATCATCATGTCATAGGTAACTAGATGTCAGCAAATAATTGAATATTAAAAAACAAATTTAAAATTTCTCAAAAACTATCAGAGTTAGATATAGGCAACACTAATACCAACTGAAAGGTAATAAATTCCCACGTTTAACAGATCCAACAGATACAGGGTGTTCCATTTAAATTAAGCTAGAAATTTATGTATTAAATGGTTAGTGTTATACTATGATATTAAAAACACCCTGTATGTATATTATAGCATACCAGTAAATATTGGAAACAGAATGTTAAAATCTTTTAGTGAGATAGTGTTATTCGTTTTTATTTTGTTATTGTATTTATAAATTATGTAAAATCGATTTATCCTGGAAACTGAACTAGATAGGTATAGGGAACTTACATTATTTTTAATAGTACAATTCAAAAATGTGATAAAATACAGGGTGTACCATTTAAAGGAAATACGGCACGCTTTTTTGGAGCACCCTGTATTTACCAAAATATTTTTAAATTATAGTCCTAAGTAATCTTCTTAATTCTACGTCTAATTTTTTCTAATTTTATTTGCCGTTAAGACGCCAGAGAATAGTTCATTCATAGTACCCCACCCTGTATAAGTCAACTAAAATCTTCTATTTGTTTTTGAAAAATGTAGATTAAAAATATATAAACAATTGTAAGGTCATCCGTATCAAAACTGCAAGATTATTAAGAGTTTATAAACGTTTAGTGCTGCAAATAGCATTATTTGCTGACAGTTTTTCCATTATGAAGACTGTTCTAATATTTTCTCTATTAATTGCTGTATCTTTGTTAAGCTAACATAATTTTTATTGCATCTGTATATGGAATAATCTTTCCCTATGGAATGTTTATTTTATAATGTTTTATGATACCCAAATACCGTCAAAATGTTTTAAAAAACGTCAGATGATAACGAAACGGTGATTCGTAGGAAAAAAGTTTCATAACAATTTTTTTCAAAATTCAATGATCATAACTTTTATTCAAACTATGTTTGCGATAAAATGATACAAATGCAGAAAATTGTGTTTTTAAATATTTGGCTTTGAATACATTTTTAGCTCAAGATGGAAACGTTTGATATACTATTGTTATTATGGTCCATTGTCTATAAAATAGGATCCTTTTTAATCCTAAAATGTAATTTTTTCGCACCCATAGATCATTAATGTGTTGCTGCATGTATAATATTAATCGTGTCTTATTTCAGGCAAATGAAGGCTTAGAAACATTAGAAGCGGATGCCAAGGAGTGTGGTGATGAAGGGCCGAATAGTTTGAGAGCACAAGTACTGAATGAAAATGCTGAGAAAGTTAAATTGGGACAAATCATCTTTCGTATAAATAAGAAGATAGGCATACAAAAAGATAATGGAGGTTTAGATGAAAATGGTTTAAGAAAACACTTGCAGAATAAGATTACAGACGAAACTTTGCTAAATAAAATAGCTGTAGAATGTTCTAAACGGAATGGTGATACTTCGGAAGCAGTAGCTTTAAATTTTTTGAAATGTTATCAAACTTTGAGTAATCATAAATTGAATTAAAATTTGATTATTGGATTCTGAATAAAATAAATTGAAAAAATTAGCATATTTGTTAGTGATCCTTAAAAATGTGTATATCTATAAAGTAACGAAAAAATTCATTCAATCCCGATTATAACGCGAAAAATTCGCCGAGCTGTCGTAAATTTAACGATTGGCAAGCTTGTTGACGGAGAGAATCCAAAGCACCGTATGCACGAAGTAGTCAGTCCTCCATTTGCCGTCAACATGTAAACACACACTTCCAAACGTAAAAATTTTGCATGTGCTCTGGGAGCCATAAAGTATTTTGCTAAAAACCCGACAATTCCTACGTAGGGGAAGAAAATACGGCTGAAACCAACAGCTGGCAGCTCTGACCCGTTAGGCTTCTGGTCCAGACCAGAAACGGCCGATGACTGAGGATACCAGTAGAAATTAGTGGAATTGCGTAATTCGTGGTAAATTTACGTAGACGGCGTTGGTTAGAAGGATTCATCATCAAGGGGGTTTTTTATGTGTATATTAAATCACTGATTGGAGCTTAATGAGTCAGTGAGACCAGTTCCAGGAGAGCTGGAATACTCTGGAGCGACTTCAGTTCCTGTTCTGGTTCCGGAAAAAGGATAAGTGAAGAGTTTTCCTTTTTATTTCTCATTCATTTGTAAAGTCACTTTTATGCGTCACATTTCACAGTTTTTCATGTAAAGTTTTATTTCTCTTTTTGTGGCAATTACTATAATTTCGCTTTACACTTTGTATTTTGTATTTAAAATTTGTAATCTTTGCTTATCCTTTAAAATACGCTAGGATACTACGGTACGTACCTGGGTACTGCGTTATTTAGTGGATTTTTCAAATTCTGACGATTTTATGTATATAATTTTGCGCCGCACATAGTTTCGAATTATATTTTCTTTAGCGACGCTAAGCTCGTTTGCTATTTAAATTTTATGCTTATGCAATTATTTATATTGATATTGGTATAAATTGCGGAAGTGTGAACCCTTGTAACTGTACATTGTTAATTTTTGATTTATATTGTCATTGTATTTTTGAGATATTGTACATGAACCATTTGGTCGTTTCTCTATAATAACAGAATTGAGACATCGGTGTAGTTTGGGGCCCTCAGCTCTTCTGCACCCTGAGTTTGAAGCATTCAGCTCTGCTCAGAGTTTATAGAACCTGCTTGACAGTTATTTACTTAAGCTGTAACTGATAAATTAGTTAGCATTTTTTGGATTTATGTAGATTTCGGCCTTCAGCCTATCTACATTCTGAGTCTACAGCCTTCAGCTAAGTTCAGACATTATTTGGAACATTATTGTAGTAATATTGTAATAAATATTTTGAAAAGAGACCTTTGGTCCAAAGTGACTAATTAAAACTTCAATCAGGGGATACTTGCTGACTTTTATTTTCTTATGATAACTTACCTATCAGTATAACCTTTGGAGTGTGTAGTGAGTGTTGTTAACCCACTGAGGAGTTGTGGGCTAATTAAAGAAGTCTTGGGTGCTTGCCAAAACTTCTCTGGCGCCCTTTATGTAAACTTAATAATTTTTTGAAGAATCCACGCCTTCTTCGACTCGAAGCTAGTCGACTGGCGAGCACGGGTTGTACCACGTGAGACAACCCGCATATCTATAACGAGCACTGAGAGGGTTGGTAGGTTTTCTCGTTATTCAATTCGTTCAATTTACTATTTTAAGATAAATCTATGATAAGTACTGGATGAATATCCTTTGAGTAATAGCGTCAGCAATAGTTTTTCTAAATGAAAAATAGAAATAGAAAAATCTTAGTTCTGGTCATGTGCCACTGAATTTCCCTTAAGACTTACAGAATGAATCAACACTCAAGAAAATAGAGAAAAAAACTATATAAGTTTCTAAACGGCCCCGTATTAAAATTGTTTGTATAATCTCCTTAACCTTTTATTTTGAAGAAACGTCCCTGAATTTGTCAACAAAAGAACCTCAAATATCACCTTTGAATGAAACATCTGCTCTGAATTTCTTGAAAACGCCCATTGTTCAGGTAAACGAAGTTTTTTGCTTTAAGAATGGCCCTCCGCAAAGCAGATGGTACATGCCACAGGCTGAATCGCACGCAAAAATAATTTAGTATATAATATATATGTAACAAGTTTCTTGGGAGAAGTTCATGGATATATTTAACAATTGCAACTAAAAAAATGTAGTGAAACTCAGACGTAATAGAAATCAAATATTATAATACAAGAAAACATGCATTTTGAGACTAAAGAATCACTTTTATTTGCCAAAAAAAATTGGATAAATCTACAAATAAAACAAAAACGGCAAGAAGGGTTAATAATGAACATTGTTTAATCAAATTTACTGTTTCGACCCGTATATATATATATATATATATATATATATATATATATATATCTATATATATATATATATTGAACTTATCGTAAGAAACAGTAAAAAGAATGGAACACAAAAGTATGAAATTTGCAACCTTGTAGAGTAACAGATGGAAATTAATTATTTCACACAGCTGGAATTATCTTTTCTAATGATGATAATATAAGAAGAATATATATTTTCTATTGAATTGAACATTAATTATATTAGTTATGCTTCAAAACGAAAGAGATACATAAGTAATAGTAAAATTATTTACCTTAGGATTCCAGATTATAAATTGCATTATTTTCATAAAATTTTAATTATATCTTAACAAATCATGAACTCATTTTCTTGTATATAGCAAATGATAATTTGTATCCAGTATTTCGAACATCTAACAATGAATCTGAAAAGAAAATAAATTATTATCAGACAATAATAAATAGAATGTTAGATCACGATATATATATACCAATAAAAGTGTAATGTTTATATTAAAAAGGAGATAACTGGAATGACAACTAAAAATTTCATGTCTGTTAATGAAGTACACTGAATGTGGAGGTAGATTCTACCATAGAATTATTTATGTTTGTGAAATATTGATAATAGAAAAATATGATGACTGAAATAAATAAAGAGCCAAGTTTGTAATAGATAAATATGTAATGATGAGTAAAGATTTAATTGAAAGGCATTATGACAGATATTTGAACATTTTAGATTGTATATGGATTGATATTGAAATTTAAAGTCAAATAGATATAATTTTGTTAATTAAAATAAGGTAGATTTTTGAAAGAATGAGTATGTAAATAGGAATGGTAAATTAGTTTGAAATCTTACATCAACAATCCATAATCATAGAAAAATATAAAGACATTTATCGACATATAAAACATTAGATAAGACAAAGCATATTCTATCTAGTATGTAGTAAGTTTTTTGTTTTAAAAATAACAAAGCGGACAACAAACAGTTTGTTGATTTGAAAAACAAAAGGTTGGTGAAGCGAAGCTAATGGAGAAGGACGCATGTAAGAAAATTTTATAAATTTTATTTTATATTTGGGAAATTATTAGAAATTAAAGTCAAAAGACATTGCAATCATTTAATCAATATACATTGAACATTTTGAAAAGAAAATACTTGGAAATAATAAGAATTTGTGGGAAATATAAACATTTTAAATTTGAGAGGGGACACTACCCGAATTTTCAAAAAGTAATCACTTTATAATGAGAAAATACGTTTCCTAAACCATTATCATTGTAACATAAACATTATAAGCAAAAATATCTAAGTGATTTAACAAGAATTTACGAACTTACCAGCCATACAAACTATAGAGTTTGTAACTATAAGATTGAAGGAGATCCAGCTTTGGTCCAGAAGATTCCACATCAATAGAACATACTAGAGACTTTCCAGTGTTGTGGTCAGGTTAGTGTTTTTAACGATTTATTTGGTTAACCGTATTAAACTCAAACGTAATTCATAAATTTGGCCAAATTACACAATAATAATTTTAGGTATAGAATAATAGTTGGTATTTGTAATTTGCACTGTATTATATTTGTTTTAACATAAGTTTTATTTACTGCTTATGATGCTTTTCAATTTTACGCTTGTTTGATAATTATAGGAACTAAATTTGAGTTGTTGATTTTCATTTACATGTCATTTGCCAAACACAGGGCAAGGTTTCATAACACATAGGTTGAATTACTGTGTTTCATATAATCGATTCACAGCGTTGATGGAGATGATTTTCGCAGGTTGTTTATGGGATGCAGATTTCATATATTTTCTTGTTTAATTTATCCTGAACCCAACGAGAGTAAGTGTTCTCATGCTCTCCATTAAATCATTAAACTAATAAATAAAAAATATAAATCATATAATCTGAGCTAGCCAATACAATTTAAAAAAAACATAGATAAATTTAATAGATAAATAACTAAAATAAGTTAAAATAAATAATTATAAATGGCACCCGAAACGTGGGGCAATTAGGCAATTAAATATCCAAAAATATTATAAAATATAATTATAATTGACTCCAAAAACGTGAGGCGCGAGTTAAAAAAAAATTTGGTAGACTGTTGATAAGAAAATAATTAAAATTATATATAAACAATATTAAAATTTTTATTGACTATATTAAAAATATAAAATGGAAAAGAGAATGATGTTAAGGGACGGAAAACAGGTAGGTACGGATAGCGGATCGGAAGAGGAACGAGAAGAGAGAAGGCATGGTAGAGGAGATTTCCAAGTACACTATTTAGAACAGGGACAACAACCTGAAGGAAATGTACCAGAGGAAGACTCGACAGGAGATGAAGAAGCTGAAGAAGAAGGAATGGATAGGAGACAGGAAGCGCCAACAAGAACAGGTAGAGATGATCATATGATGGACATGATGCAACAATTATTTAACAAAATGAACAAAATGGATGAAAAAATGGATAATATGAAGGGAGAAATAAGAGGCGATATGAACAATATGAAGGAGGACTTGAATGGAAATATAAATAGAATAGAGGGGAGCTTAAATGGGAAGATGGATAAAATGAGTGGGAACATAGACAAATTGGAAAAGAAAATTGAAGATGTGAAATTAGAAAGTATCAAGGAATTTAAGAAACTTAGGATGGAAAATGAAGAATTTAAAGGAAGAATCGATAAGGTGCAACAAAATATGGAAGATAAAAATAAAAATTTGAGAACGGAGATTCAAGACAATGGAATCAAAATCCGGGAAGAGTTAGAAAAACATGTTGATCAAGAAATTCAAGAATGGGGTAGAGGTTTGGAAGAAAATTTATCAGGAACTATTGTACTAGAAGTCAATAAACAAAATGAAAATATAATTCGAGAAGTGGAACATATAAAAGTACAAGGTCAAATAAATGAAGAAATAATACAGAAGGTGGATCAGAAAGTCCAGGATTTAAATGTTAGACTGGAGGAACAAACAGGAACGTATTAAAAAAGGTCAGAAGTCATGGGTAGATCATTTAATAGAGAATTAGAAGAGATGAATAGGAAATTACAGGAAACGGTGGAAGAAATGGAGGATACTGTGAGAAGAAATGGAGGAGGAATCATATATAATGGAAATATGGATGTAGGTGTTAAATTCGATATTAAAACGATGGATAGTCAATATCACAAGGAAGTACTTGAGATGAACCGAAGGTTGAAAGACACAGTAGAAGATATAGGAGCAAATATGAGAGGAAATGTAAGAGATATAGGATGCCTAAGAGAATTTTATAATAACTATGTACCAATAAGAATAAAATGTGATGATAAAATGAATATAATATACACAAATGCTTTCATCAAAATAATAATAAATGAAATGAATAAGGTGGAAAAATTTGAGACACAGATTTTATTGGATTTATTGGAAGGAATTAATGAGATATGGGACTGCAAAATTAAGGAGGATATGATAGAGAATGGAAAGAAGATTCAGAAGTGTAATGAGAAACAAACAACATGAGAAGAACATCAGAAAAAAGTTAGGAAAAGAATAGCAAATTAAATAGTATAACATGATGATTGGAAGGAAGTTTGGAAACGAAAAAGCTATGGAATGGACAGGAAAAGGATAATAAAATAAACTGGAAGATAAATTTATTAATATCACAACAATTATAAAAAAAAACAGAAATGAAGATAAAATATTTATTATAAATAATGTACAAAGATATAGATAGGCTAGGTCAGAAAAAGCTGTAAATAAAATAATAGGCATAAGTATAGATTGAAAAAAAAATCAATATTAATTAAGTATATTATGCTAGATAATATTATAGGATAGATCGTGTTCTTTGTTGATTAAGCGGATGATATTCCAAACGATTCTTCACACTTCTTTATTAAGAATCTAGAAAAAAAAAGAAAAAATATATATAATACATATCAGATAATATAAATCGAAACTTATTAGGTGATACTTAGGAATGGATAAATAGTTTAGAGTATACATAGGGAAATTCAAACAAGGCGAACAAATAAGTAATGATAAATAAATTAGATGAAGTACTGGCGTTATATAGAAATAAAACAGGAAGATATAAGATAGAGGGGATGAAATCATGTACAACTAAAAATATTAAATAGAATTTCACATATTTAGAAAATAAATGAAATAAGACACAACAATTAAACAAACGAGAAGAAAGGAGATAGCTAGATGAATTATATAGATTAGAATATATGAAGGTATATGGAAGAATAAGGAAATCAATACTGAGATATATAAATATGAATTTAAGAAATGTTTAATTATAATGAAAAATGAATATGTAAAATGAAATATGAAATGAGGAGTATATATAAAATAAAGTATGATGAAAATGTTGAAATATGAATAATTATAATAAATATATATATATATATATATATATTCTTACATACAGGTTGTCCCACCATGGTAGTGACATGTGTTGATAATACATTTTATATTTAATTACTTAAAAGAAAGTTGTATTTGTGAAACACAATATTTCTGATTGTAATGAGAAATTTGTTAGTGTAGGTCCTACACGAAGCTGTGAAACTCGCGCTAACGTCTAACACAAGTCTTCGGGAATCAGAAATAAGAATTGTGTTAACTAAAAAATTATTATCTTTTGAAAAGAAAATGGTATATTCAATACAATTGTGTTATTAGTATTTTATCAATTAATTTCCATTGAATAAAATCCAATATTGAAATGTTTTGTCCAACAATTTCTACATTTTTATCACCAAGTTTATTCATACTTCTTGTATATGTCGCATTTGCTCTGTCATTTCTGGTCTACCAATTTATAGTTTTTATTACGTGCACAAACTACTTCTGAAAGATTTTTCACAATATCCTTTCCATATTTTTATATTTTCATTGTATCGTCAAGTTTTGTGGTATGTTTTATTATGATGTTAGTCCTGTGAATGTTGGGTAGAGATATTTTTTTAACTTTTGTGCCCAATTACCTCTCAGGGAAGGTTACATGCAGTTATTTGAGGCTACTAATAAAACAATACGGTTTCGGTTGTTTAACTATATTGGTTCTGACTTACATACAATAATAACAAGGTATTGAGGGTGGCGGCACTTGGGGCGCGATACAAGAGTGCCGAACGTTAGGCCACTAGTGGCTGAATTGTGTAGTCTAGAAGAGGCCGTACACTTTAAATAATTACCCGAAGAGGCGACGTAAACTCGATTAGGTTAAGAATCCAAAAAAAATCACAATTGTTTTTGTAATAACAACAAAAAAAGTAAATTAGCTATAACGAAGTGGCGTCACTGAAATGCCCCAACAACTATATTGTTTAAGGAATATCTACCGCAGAGTATACTTTGCGTTTACATAACATAAGTAAGTCACTTTGAAGTTTTGCAAATTGTTCCAATAACTAAAATCTTAAACTTTATTTTTAGACCAGGAACTGATGTATCTACAATAAGGAGCCAAGGTCCTAAAGGGTTCTCTAATATGTAATTTAATATAATATATGAGTTCAGTGTTCAATAATTCATTGTGGTGGTTTTTCCCTAAGTGAATGTTAAACTATATGTATTAAAACTTTATATGTTGACAAAGAACAAATCCCACTTATGACTACCACTTAGCTGTTAAATTGCTGTGGAATACTCGTTCAGCACCGCCTCATATACAGTTGCTTCTTGAGCCTTTAAAATAATATGAACATGGTAGTACTCAGACAATCAACGCTGGTAACTTTGCAGGTATACAGGAATCTGGGGTCCAAGGCATTCCAGGACTAATTGGAAACAGAGAGTCCAATGATGATTGGTATTCAAAAGAGGTCTTTCGATGTCGGGTGACCTCAAGGTGAATTGAATTTTCAATTACTACAATTGAATTTCCGCAAATATCTAATTCTGATCCCCTTCAAGGTACTTATAGGTGCCTTTATCACCAAAGTAATACTTAAGATGACCTGCGAAAATTCTAAAAAAATCCGTAAAATGCGGCAAACGTTTCACTCCATACACATGGATAGCAAAAAGAAAGATATTTTTTTTGTACACTGAAAATTCCCACTTAAATCTATTAGATTCTTAGAATTGTTGGTCAAACTGATTTCAAATATTGGTTTAGCAGTCACTTATGCTTATGGGATTTAGGGACATTTATGAAGTAATGATTTTTGAAGTTTGATAGTGACAATTGAAAGATACATGATTAATTATAACTTGTTATCAAAATAAACATTGAATTTTATATGTATTTTAGTTTGAGAATTTGCTTTTATTTCAGTTAGAAAATCATTTTATTTTCATATTTGGTGGTGTGATTTTAGTTTTAGTTACTTATAAATACTTCTGGTCGAAGCGATACACCTGGTAAGATTGTATCTTGTTTTGTTTCTTAAAAGGTCCTTGAAATGATTTTTGTACATTTAAACGATTTTCTCTAAATAATGCTGGTGTTCTTGGACTGGTAGCCTAATTCCTAACCTTTGGGGGATATATCTATATGAGCTTGTAACAATGAATGTCAGTAGTAAATGTGGTGTGCAGCCTACTATTTGTCGATAGATGGATGTAACGTGTGAGAATGGAGGTCGAACTGTGCTTGTCGAATGTTGGCAAGAAAAAAATTTTGGAAAAGAGAAAAAAGATACAAAATAAATTGGATACGATTCAAATATTGAAAATTAACAACAATAAAGTCAATACGAGTAATATAACGAATATAGTTTGAAAATAAAACAGTATATTGAAAACTGAGATGAAAATACATTCTAAAAAATAAGAAAAAGGTTTTAGAGACTCGCTCAACCAGCAAATTTTCCATTATGGATGACAAAACTCCAACACAACAATTGTTTCTTACAGAATAGCGCAAAGAACTGGAGAATCGTACCAATAATGGAGAGAAGAACCTTACCATAAGATTTGTACGAGGATCACCAAAAATAGTTACATTTCGCCAATAAATGCTCTTCTCAAAATTTTGAAAACTGGTTGTTACTTTATACTAATCTTGTCTCCATATGTGCCAAATTTAATGAATTTGTATGTTCGGTTGATTTAATTGAACCCTCCATAATACTATCAGCGAAACTTCAATTTCGGACTCAGTGGTTCGAATTGATGGCTTTACTCTTTTTCGAACCGATAGACACAACCGTCCTGGAGGGGGTGTTTGCATATACCTCTCTGATTATATAACTAGTAATTTTTCTGTATCTGAAATAGATATAACTGTTCCAAACATTGATGCTATATGCATTAAAATATCCAAAAGTCTCATGTCCATACACTTAGCCTACATATATCGTCCAAGCGACTCACAATTGGCAGATAATGTCACTCTCCTTGATAAACTGGATGAATTATCCATGCTTGACAATCTAGTTATCATTGGGGATTTCTATTTTCCGGATATATCCTGGCCGATAATAAATATTCCTGAGGGCAATAATGCAAAAAATTTGTTTATGCAATTTATCCAAAACTCGAATTTAACCCAAGTTGTCCACGAACCTACTCGTTTCCGACACAATAATATTCCTTCTACCCTCGATCTTATTTTGACCAATGACGAATGTTTGCTATCATGCCTGGAGATCAGTTCACCAATAGGTAAGTCCGATCATGCAGCAATAACTGTCAATATTCAACTTAACTTGCCTGCTGCTGACGATGATAAGTATTACATGACTATCGAAGTATCAAATTTAATAAATGTCAATCGTACTCTCTCGTCCATCAATTGGAATAACATATTGCCTGATAATAATAACTGTATACATTTATGGAAATGTACACAGGTAACAAAATGTTTGAATGAGAATACGAGAGAAGAAGAATTTTCCGTAACAAATTAAAGCCATAGATCAATAGTGAAATACATGCTTTGATAAAACATAAACGAAATTTGTGGAGCAGATTTAAACGCACCGACAATAATGAATATTTCTTAACTCACAGAAGATTCTCTAATACAAAAATTAGTCGGTTGGCTAACGCCAGAAGAGGTTTCGAGGAAAGTATTGCTAATAGTGGCAACCCTAAAAAGTTTTTTAAGCACATACGTCTTTCGTCTAAAGTCTATGGGTACACTTTAATGTACGATGTGCGTGCCGTACGTATCTCTATGTATCTCTTATCTTTGACCTGACAGTCTGACATTGTGGTTACGTTAAGTTAAGGTTAAGTTAAAATAAAGATTTCCTATTTTTATGTACAGAATTAACACCTCGAAAATAATATTAAAGTATGTCTGATCGTATGCCTAAAATTGATTTCAGTAAAATTAATAAGACAGACCTGAATTATATCAGAGAAATTTAAAGAATCAATCAAGAGAGAGTGCAGAAGTTGAAGAATCTGAGAAAGAGAAATTTAATTACAGCAGGTCTTATAACTGTGGGAATTTTCAGTATCTATGGTTATTCCATGCTAGCTGTGAGACAGGAAAGTTTTCTGGACGATTTTGATGAGCCAGCTAAAACTACACAATAATGGTTACTCAAATAAAGCATATTCGTTTACCTCCTTTACCTACTATTAGAGATTTAGTTAAGTTGTATCGTCAGTTATCACAAAATTTTTTAATAGATGAGAGGTTAGTAGCTCTTTATTTGAAAACATTTTTAATGGAAGAATATATTGTAAATAAAGGGCGGATTATATGCAAAGCATATACCTATATTTTTTGCATATTTATAAATAAAGTTAATTATGTGGGCAAATTACATCGATTAGACATAATTAATGCTAGTTAATAATTGCATATTTGCGCATGTTCATGCATATTTCATCAAAAGTTGCATATTCTTGCATATCTAAGTCGTTATTACTTTTTTTATTTCTGGAAATACATACTGATCAGCTACAAAATTATTTACTGTAGTCACCCATCTCGTCTCCGCAAATGCGACCTTGTCTGGGAGATTCCCAAATTATATTATTTTGTTCATTGAAGCATTGCCAATGGGGTGCCCGTGGTTTGTCGACATCAGAAATACCTCAGGTAATTTATTTTTCTCACTCAGTTTTCAAAATAAATTTTATCATTTGCCTGCTGACACTGTCACAACCACGTGTCTAATAGTGTTGATACCATCTAAATATTATACAGTGAACATAAGATGAGTAGGTATAACAAAGCTGTTTCATGAATTAAACCATACCATACTAATGATGGATAGCGACAAAATATTTTGTCAAGTAAAATGGTTAGTTAATAAAATATTAGTTTAATCATTATTATTTGAAATTAAGATTTAGGGTATACCAAAAAATCATAATTAGGGTGTATTTTTATGTTGGCTAGTTATTTTTCATTTCTAAAATTGTTGTTAGTAGCTTCCGAAAGAAAATACTTGGTGGATCAGCACACTAAAACTCCTTCACACACTGCAAAATGTGAAAAATATAAGCAAAACAATTGCTCCCAGCAATCCGTCCTTCATTGATTAACAACAAATCAGATAAAAATTTAATAAGGACTTATGTAAGTAAGGTATTAATTTCAACTAATATACCATTGAAAAAGTTGAATAATGTTAATTTAAGATCATTTTCACAAAAATATTGTAAAAATTATATTCACTCTTGTTATATTCAAACCATGTTGGAAATTAGAGAACTAGTAATATTGAATTATCACAGCAACTTAAAGAAAAAATATTAAATATCAAGACGAACACTTCTCCTGGTCTTGATGGTTTGCAAGCAATGTTTATTAAAATATGTGCAGACTCAGTTTCCTATCCACTTTCAATCATCATGAATGCCTCTTTCACGCAATGTTCTATTCCACCAATCTGGAAATTGGTGTTAGTTGCTCCTATATTCAAGAAGGGCAATAAACTGGATAAAAGCAATTACCGACCAGTGAGCCTGGTACCTATTGTTTGTAAAATTATGGAATCTATTATTAGTGAGGCCATTTCTAAGTCCCTCTTCAACAAAATGTCATACCTCTTCACCAACATGGTTTTGTTCGAGGTCGCTCTACCATGTCCAATCTTCTTCACTGTGTTAATGACTGGACAAAAGATTTAGACAACAGAGATGCAATTGACGTCATTTATTTGGACACCTCCAAGGCATTCGACAAAGTCCCAAAAAGAAGACTTTTTTATAAATTAGATCACTTTGGCAAACGGGGTAGCCTGAATTAATGGATCTCCAATTTTTTATCGGACAGGATTTTTAAAATCAGAGTCGGCTGAGAGTTCTCCAATGACAGGCCAGTTTCTAGTGATGTTCCACAAGGTTCCGTCCTTGGCCCATTGCTGTTTGTTGTTTGCGCAAGCGATCTTCAAATATTGGTCTCAAATTCAGTTTCTTTTTATGCCGATGACACAAAAATATTTGCTAACCCTTTAAGAGACCATCTCACCCTCCAAAATGACCTACACACTATACAGCGGTGGTGTTTGGACTGGTTGCTTCCCCTGAACATTAATAAATGTAATATACTCCACATTGGCAAGACCAAGCCCAATTTATCATACAACTTAAATGGGCAGTTACTAAATACGGTTACCAGCCATGATGACCAAGGCATCTTAGTGAACTCAAATTTATCGTGGAGTGAACATGTTGTGTCCGTATGCAACCGCGCGAAATCCAGACTGTATCTGATACAAAAATCATCCTCTAGAGTGTCACTTGAAACTTACTGCAAACTGTACAAATGTTACGTGCGTCCTATTTCAGAATATGCGGGTCCTGTGTGGTATCCTGATCTTATTCGCTACCAAGTTTTATTAGAAAACGTGCAAAGGAGGGCTACTAGACTTGCATTCGGTCGCGTAAGGCCTTCATATGAGGAGCGACTGACTGGGGCGAATCTCATCTCGTTTCAAGACCGTCGACTTCGGGGAGACTTGATATTATGTTATAAAATCATTAAGCACAACTTTGGTGATCTTCAATCTATGTTTTTTTTCAACACTGATCTTAGACTGAAATGTCACCCATTTAAACTTAAGAAGTCCTTTAGAACCCGAGTAAGACTGCACTTTTTACCAAACAGAGTGTTTGTTTCTACAGTTGTTTCTTTGTTTCTTATACTTACAAAAGTACAATTCGCTGCTCGCTTTCTGAGTTCAGTAATAAAATAATCAATATTTTGATCCTCTCTTTGTACAACGGTATTGAACTTAAATGTTTCCATAGTAACATTTTGCTTAAGCAAAAAATATAAATATAAATACATGAAAGCACATCGTTTAACGCTTCAGTCTTGTTTTACGGAAAAGTGTTATGAATATCCCGACCATTTCCACCTATTACGTGTGATAATAATATAATTTTCACCTTTCTTGGTTATGGTCTTCTCCAGAAGCCAATAAAAATATCTCAAAACTTTATTTGCACTTTGGCCATGAACATGAGTTAAATGGTTAGTGTGGTATCTTGATGGTAATTCATTTTTTAAACTTTTTCAGTTTCTATGGGAAAAAGTCACTCGAAACTTTACTTCACTCTTCTTTGATCATCAAAACTCTAGACACACCTGACACCATGTTTTGTTTTAGTACTGTTTAGATAATAGCTTAATTTTTTGCTTTTTATATGGTTTTTATTATTATTTTTCTGAGCTCCAAAATATAGCTACAAGCGCCAATTTTCATTATTTTGGTAGGTACTGCCAACACAACCCAATTAAAACCAAAATGACAAACTAAAAGGCAATGTTGCCAACCCAACTTACACAACAGAATCAGTAGATAAAAGCGTTTTTTATAATTTTCTTAAATAGAACTCAAACAATTTTATTTTGTAAGCGGATTCCACACTGTATAAGATTATTCACATCTCAATATTCCAAAAACCCTTACGTACTTTATTATGATGTACAATAAGATTGAGTACCTGAAAATTAGCGATCAATAATCTGTTTGTGACGGGTGTCAAAATTACAAACTAACCAAGTTAACAATAACCCATTACATCAATTTTATATAATGTCCAAAAAATGAACCATCGCAAGGAAAAATTCGCTGTAGGATATCGCGAGCTTGGTATTATTGTAAATTGATCTGAAAATATGGTAATCTAAGTAAATTATCATAAAATATTCATGAAAACACCTGTATCATTTCGACCATCACACGCAATTATATAATTTTTTAGCAGACATAGATTACCGTAACAAATAAAAAAAATTTCTAGGTATTTATAGTAGTCATTTGTTGCATCTTGGAAAATAGGCGATTTAATAAAAAATTATAAACTTGAAAAAAAAATTTCCAGTACACCAAAGGACCTCGCATACCTTATAAATGGCTCTCCGTCAAATTTCTCGAATTTTTTATATGTTGTAAAATTGATCATTCTGGTGAAATGTTTCATTGGGCGCACCACGATTCTATTACTAGTTTTCGAGATGCAGGGTGTTGAATATGACAAATATTCACGTTTCATCACTCCGTATCACCCAAGTTATGATTTAGTTTTGATTTATCTTTGGTGGTATTATCATCACATCCTTGTTTGAGAAATTCATGAGAAATTAATTTCCAAATCTTTTCGTATTACAAGGCGATTTCACTTGATAATAATGCAATTTTGAGACTTTCATAAATTTCTTGTTTTATAAAGAGAAAATGTGGAAATGTGTGAAATACTACATAGTATTATAAATTTATCACAGCTGATACATTTCATACAAGGTGATTCACGAATATCGAAAAACGACGAGTTTTGCTTTTTCGGACACCTTGTAGTAATAAACCCATCGAAAATGACAAACTTCTCGTGAAGGATATTAAATGATGTGTTTCATCGTATACAGAGTCGAATGATGTGAATTTGAAAAATTACGTATATTTTATTAACCTTTAACTAGTCGCGCGGCGCAATACGGCGCCAACATAAATGTAATACCCAGTATTTATTTCGAAAACTTCTTTTGAAAATTATCTCACCCAATTATTCCTCAAATGCGGTATAAAGAATAAGATACTAAAATATGAAATTATATTTTCAAGTGTTTTCAATTATAGAAGCAATAAACTAATGCGGTGCATTGAAAGGCTCCGTTTGGCGCCATGCGACTAGTCACGTAGGTATAAATTTGTCGGCGGATAATGAGTGTTTTATTGTCTAGGTAATCAGTTTTTGTCACGTTCGCGTCATAATATTATTTTAAGATTATTTGTAAATAAGGGCAATAGAAGAAGCCATTGTTGAAGATCGAATTATTTAGACTGTGCGACCGAATGTACCGTAGTGGTTCAATATTTCTATCTGTGTTTTATTTTATTGAAAATAGCCAGTTCAAGTAAAGATACCAGTAAAAGTTTTAGTGCAGAAGCAGGTCCCAGTTGGCGAAATAAAGTCCCGCTGACTCAAACTGAACTAGAATGTTTGATAAATGATTCTGAAAGTGAATCGGAACTAGATTCAGAAAGAGAAGACAGTGTTGCAGAAGATTTTATGGAATATAGTGAACATGATACAGACTCTTGCCAAGAGGATGAATACGAGGATGATGCTTCTCCAACACCTCTACCGACAGATGCTGCTTATTATATAGGTAAAGACAAAAATACGAAGTGGAGAAAAGTGCCACCGCCTAAAACCAAAACTCGAAAATATAATATAATAACACATTTGCCCGGCTGTAAAGGACCTGCAAGAACAATTTCCACGCCTTCAGAGGCTTTTTATCTATTTTTTGATGACTACGTGATGCAACTTCTTGTGACAAACACTAATAATTTTATTACTGATGAAGTAAAAGATCAGTTTACACGTAAAAGAGATGCTCGTTTAGTAACTGAAGGTGAAATAAAAGCGTTCTTAGCGATTTTGGTAGTTGGTGGAGTCATGAGATCATGTCATTTGAATTTTGAAGATTTATTTGATGTTGATGATATGGGCAATGATTTGTTTACACCACTATGAGTAAGCAGAGATTCTTTTTCATAATGCGATGTATTAGGTTTGATGACAAAGCAACAAGAGCAGTGAGACTACAAACTGATAAGTTAGCACCCATTCGTGATATGTTCGATTATTTAGTGAATAAGTTTGCCGAGCTTTATACACCAAGTGAATATCTTACAGTTGATGAACAATTGGTAGCGTTTCGTGGAAATTGCAATTTTCGTCAGTATATTCCTTCCAAACCTAATAAATATGGAATAAAGATATTTGCAATGGTGGATGCCAGAACTTTTTATAACCTGAAGATGGAAGTTTACTTAGGAAACCAACCAGATGGACCTTTAAAAGTAAGCAATTATGCCTCAGATGTGGTAATCCGGTTAATTACTCCTGTAAGTAAAACTGGGAGAAACATAACCATTGATAATTGGTTTACCAGTATTCCACTTGCTAATGACTTACTGGAGAATCATAAATTAATATTAGTTGGAACACTAAGAAATAATAAAATACAAATTCCTTTTGAATTCCAGCCTAATAAAACACGCATTGAAAAAAGCACTCTATTTGGATTTACGAAAACCATTACAATGATGTCGTATGTCCCCAAAAAAAGAAAATCGGTCATACTAATTTCAACTCTACATAGAGATACTGCTATCGATAAAGATTCGGGAGATGCTCAGAAAGCAGAGCAATTGACATTTTATAATAGCACGAAAGGTGGAGTGGATACCAACGACAAGCTATGTGCCACATATAATGTTGGAAGAAGAACTAGAAGATGGCCCATGACTATTTTTTTCCATCTTATCAATGTGTGTGCCATAAATGATCATGTGATCTATAACTCCGCACGCAACGGCGAGCTAATGAAAAGAAGAAATTTTTTGAAAAAATTAGGTCGCGAATTAGCGCAACCCTATCAGATGCAACGAAAAGATGATTCACACATTCCACGAAAAATTAGAAAACGGCTGCATAGTTACTTTCAAGAAGAAGCAGAAGAAGAAGTCCAAATTCCTCTTGTTGTTGGTCCAAACCCCAGAAAAAGATGCCATATTTTCCCACGATCGAAAAATAAGTCGAGTAGGATTACTTGTATAGTTTGCCATAAACATGTATGTCAAGATCACCAAAGAAATGTTCGTTCCGATTGTTATAATGATCAATAAAATATTTTCAGTTTTTGTATTATCTATTTTGAAGCATATTATTATTTGTAATGCTTTTTTTATTTTTTTTTCATATTAAAAGCTTTGTACCATTATAAGGATATATAAATTTAATTCTTCTCCTAAAAAAAGGCGACTCTCAATTGAAATGCCTCTATTGCACATGGCGCCACGCGACTACTTATGTCAGTCCAAGCACGCGACTACTTAAAGGTTAGATAAAAACCTTGATTTTTTTCATCACCCTATATCCCTTATAGCCCAGTCGGATTATACTTTTTACAACAAAAAACGTTAAGAGGCATTTTTCCTGCAGACTCTGTATACGATTAAACACATCATTTAACAGAGAATTTTGTCATTTTCGGTGGGTTTATTACTATAAGGTGTCCCAAAAAACAGTTATTTATTTTTCTATATTCGTGAATCACCTTGTATGAGTTGTATCAACTGTAATGAGAGATAAAATGAATTTATACTATTATGTGATAATTCAACCTTTTTTCGCATTTTCTCTTTATAAAACAACAAAATTATGAAAGTTTCAAAATAGCATTATTATTAAGTGATATCGCCCTGTGATACGAAAAGATTTGGAAATGAATTTCTCAAGAATTTCTCATACAAGGATGTGATGATAATACCACCAAAGATAAATCAAAACTAAATCATAACTTGGGAGATACGGAGTGATTAAAAGTGAATATCCCTCATATTCAACACCCTGTATCTCGAAAACTAGTAATAGGATCGTGTTGCGCCCATTGAAACATTTCACCAGAATGATCAATTTTATAACTTATCAAAAATTCAAGAAATTTGACGGAGAGCCATTTTCCCATATGTGTGCGGGGTCCTTTGCCAAGAAAGCACACATTTTGTTGCAAACATGAGTTTTGTGCACCTTTAAATTGCCCTTCACAGCAAGTACCCCGATTCGCCCCTCCCTAGATCCAGGGCTGCACCTCTAACTATTTCTATTTCAAATAATAATAAGGCAGTGCCATTCAAGGGCAACATCTGTAAATAATGTTAATATTTATTGGAATAACTATACTACCAAAACTGCTATCTACGGATATCAGTAAAACTTTGCGCCATGTACACGTCTCAAGTGACTCTGGAAAGAATAAAATTCCATTGATTAAACAATTCAAATACCTAATTCAATTAAAATCACAAAAAATTTTTAAATCACGTAAAATACCATGTCGTATATTAAATTTATCCACCTTTTTCTATTTTCAATTGATACTTACAAAGAAACATTCTTCCAAATAATTCTCAATTTATTGACTGAAATTTATTCAGATAAATTTTTTATATATACATAGTTATTTTCCAACTAATTGAAAGCTGATCTAAAAAATCATTTGGCAAGAAAAAAAATTTATAAGACTTGGCCCAATGTTTGGTATCTTCTTCGTGATCGCACGTAGGCGACCTCTCACTTCTACCTGTGTTGTGCTCTCCAGTTACCACAGATAGAAGGGGGGGAGGGGGGGGGGTATAAGGCTGCAAAAATTGGGCAACATTTTTTTTTCTTGCCAAATGATTTTTTCGATCAGCTTAAAATTAGTTGGAAAATAACTATATATATACAAAAATTGTATCTGAATAAATTTCAGTCAATAAATTGAGAATTATTTGGACGAATGTTTCTTTGTAAGTATCAATTGAAAATAGAAAAAGGTGGATAAATTTAATATACGACATGGTATTTTACGTGATTTCAAAAATTTTTGTGATTTTAATCTAATTAGGTATTTGAATTGTTTATTAAATGGAATTTTATTCTTTCTAGAGTCACTTGAGACGTGTACATAGCGCAAAGTTTTACTGATATCCGTAGATAGCAGTTTTAGTAGTATTTAAATTATTTTTGTAGTTTAATTTTTTAATTCGTTCTATTGTTCATTTAGTTTCATTTCTTCAACCTGTGACAAGATTATAGTTTTTAATCGAAAATATTTTTTTTCTAAGACTAGACTATCTACAAAATATTTTCTTCACTTGTTTAAATATTGTTTAATCAAACTATATAAAGTGTGGCCAGCCTAAAATGGAAAACCTTCTCATCAATATTGAAAAGACTATTGAGATTTCTATATTTGAGGTATGATTATTAAACTATACATCAAAAAAAAATTTAAAATACTGAAAGATAAAATTCGAGACGGACAACCCAGAAATTTAAATATTTTACACTTAAAAACCCCAAACTTGTTAATATTGTTACAAAAAATTTTATAAACAACAAAATATACGTTATTTAATAATGTAAACAGTTATCGAAGATATACTTGAAGAATAAGGATGAATAATGGTAATAAAAGAACCTTCCGAAGACTTCATAATAGAATTATTTATTGATTTCACCTAGAAAACCACAACTAAAACGGAAAACGTTCTCTCCAATTTTGAAAAGACTTTTCAGATTTCTATTTTTGCAATATAATTATTAAACTATACATAAAAAAATTTAAAATACTGAAAGATGAAATTCAAGAACGACAAACCAGAAATTTAAATATTTCACATTTAGAAACCTCGAACTTGCTAATATTGTTACAAAAAAATTCTATAAAAAACAAAATATACTTTATTTAATAATGTAAACAGTTATCGAGGATATACTTGAAGAATAAGGATGAATAATGGTAATAAAAGAACCTTCCGAAGACTTCATAATAGAATTATTTATTGATTTCACCTAGAAAACCACAACTAAAACGGAAAACCTTCTCTCCAATTTTGAAAAGACAATTCAGATTTCTATTATTGAAATATAATTATTAAACTATACATAAAAAAATTAAAATACTGAAAGATGAAATTCAAGAACGACAATACAGAAATTTAAATATTTCACATTTAGAAACCCCAAACTTGCTAATATTGTTACAAAAAAATTCTATAAAGAACAAAATATAAGTTATTTAATAATGTAAACAGTTATCGAACAATTACTTGAAGAATAAGTATCAATAATGGTAATAAAAGAACTTTTCGAAGACTTCATAATACAATTATTTATTGATTGCACCTAGAAAACCACAACTAAAATAGAACTCTTCAATTTTGAGAAAAAATATTCAGATTTCTATTTTAGTTATATTACTATCAAACTATACATCAAAAAAAATTTTAAATACTGAAAGATGAAATTTGATATCGACAACCCAGAAATTTAAATATTACACATTTAAAAACCCCAAACTTGCTAATATTGTTACAAAAAATTCTATAAACAACAAAATATACGTTATTTAATAATGTAAACAGTTATCGAACAATTACTTGAAGAATAAGGATCAATAATGGTAATAAAATAACTTTCAGAGGACTTAATAATACAATTATTTATTGATTTCACCTAGAAAACCACAACTAAAACACCTTCTCTCCAATTTTGAAAAGACTATTCAGATTTCTATTTTTGAAATATAATTATTAAACTATACGTAAAAATAATTAAAATACTGAAAGATGAAATTCAAGACCGACAACCCAGAAATTTAAATATTTCACATTTAGACACCCCAAACTTGCTAATATTGTTACAAAAAAATTCTATAAACAACAAAATATACGTTATTCAATAATGTGAACAGTTATCGAACAATTACTTGAAGAATAAGTATCAATAATGGTAATAAAAGAACTTTTCGAAGACATCATAATACAATTATTTATTGATTTCACCTAGAAAACCACAACTAAAATGGAAAATCTTCTCTTCAATTTTGAAAAAAACTATTCAGATTTCTCTTTTAGAAATATTACTATCAAACTATACATCAAGAAAAATTTAAAATACTGAAAGATGAAATTTGATACCGACAACCCAGAAATTTAAATATTTCACATTTAAAAATCCCAAACTTGCTAATATTGTTACAAAAAATTTTATAAACAACAAAATATACATTATTTAATAATTTAAACAGTTATCGAACAATTACTTGAAGAATAAGGATGAGTAATGGTAATAAAAGAACTTTACGAAGACTTCGTAATAGAATTATTTATTGATTTCACCTAGAAAACCACAACTAAACTGTTCAATTTTGAAAAAACTATTCAGATTTCTATGGTTATTAAACTATACATGAAGATGAAATTCGAGACCAACAACCCAGAAATTTAAATTTTTCACATTTAAAAACACCAAACTTGTTAATATTCTTAAAATTCTATAAACAACAAAATATACGTTATTTAATAAATAATTATAACAAAGGAACAATTTTAAATTCTGTGTTATTCAATCTTTGTATAAATGAATAATTGTTTTCAGTGAGCAGTACTGGATATATACAATTAGAGTCGCAGACTATACAGCCATTATTTATGAAATATATAATTGGTATGATTTGAAATAGTTGAAAATGATCTAGAATTAATTAAGGATTGGTTTCATCATAATTTCTTAATTCTAGAGACCATAAGAATAGCTTCACATATTTTTTATAGAAAAAAACTTGATATTATGCTTTATAACTTTGAGTGTTTAAAAAAATTTATGTATCATGTATAATGTCAATACTTGCAGATATTGTACTACGGTCTAGTGGAAAGCCATCTCAGGTATGGCCTATTTTCTTGGGGATGTGCTTCCAGAACATTTATAGGTCCCTTTTAAAGATTATACAAAGAAGCTTTATTTAGATTATTATGTCTAGTTCCAGCATGTACCCTAGTGACGCACTGTATAATATAAACAAAAATCTTTGACTTAAAGAAATTATGTTTTCTGTGTGCATCTGTAAAATATCATACTATGAAAAATAAAATTAAGTTACTTACACATACATATGAATCCAAAAATAAACACTTATATGAAGCTCTCCCATGATGACAAAATCTTTATGTCAAATTCTTCCTATTAACACAACCAAAAGTTTTGTAAAATTAATATCTGAAATATCTCTTCATTCTCTGTAATGTCTATCCACTTCATAGATTTTATGTATAATTATAGTGTTTTCTTATTTACGGAAACATATGTTGAGGTAAATTCGTTCATCTCTGGCATACATTTTTTAGTATTTATAATTAACAAATTGGCTTTCATAAGTTGTTCGGGTTACTAATGTTCAATTTGGGTTTAATACTACTGATTAACTGATTCTAGAATTCATTTTTATAGGAGAAATTGATAACATATTTGAAAAACTTATTTAAATTTGACGTTACAAAATGGCAAATGATATTTGTGTTGTGACGTCAACTGACGCTGTTGTGATGACGATACAATTCGATGATTTTAGGAACGGTGCTCGAGAATATCAATTTTAGGAACTATTTGCAAATAGAGCATTCACAGGCTTGCGTATGCATGACGTTGGGAACGACGTCAAGAATAACGCCCTGATTCCGGATTCAGGGCATCAGTGCGGATGAAACTCAATCATCGACCACCACACCTGCAAGAAATGAATCACCGGTAGCGACATTGATTCTCTTTCCGAAATATCGAGACCACACATGACCAACGTTCAACTTTAGAAATATTTTTACAAAAGTTACAACTTTTATTTTTTTAAACTGAATATCTTTTTAATAAATACATGGAAAATTATCATTGATGCTACAAAAGGAAGATCATATATGAATTATATGGCAAATGTATGCATACTTTGCCCGTAGATAATATACTTTTCAACTAATTAAAAAAAATAGAATTGCGGGGAGAGGAGAAGGATGAAATTTTCGGTATGTGTGTGTGTCGTCTAGCGCAAAAATATATAAAAGAGGGCGGATTCGAGACGTGACATGGCGCGAGTGACGAGCAGTCACTCTTGATAATACTTTGCTGAATGTGTGAATATAATTTTTGACAGGTTCAGTTGTATATTCTTTTTTTTACAAATCAATCATAATAATAATAATATTTTTTTGTTTTTACAGAGTCCTCAAGGGAAACATTTTATTCAACATACACTTGTATAATAAACAGAGTGTTTTCGGAAATGATATATTACTTCCATTCCTTACAACATCCATCTCTCCTGAGGGATTTGACCTTGCTTTTCCGATCTCTCATATTATTAACTGGAAGAGAGATATTAAGGATGGAAATTGACACCCCGCATAAGATTTCTAACGACCCTGAAATATAACAGGTATAAACGTGCAGCTAAATCATCGATAATTGATAGACATTCAATTTTGTATCACGTTCTATTTCTCCAAAAAGAAAAGCCGGTAAAAATATTACACGGATTCGATTCACTCGTTCAACTCATTCGCCGTACGAAAATTATTAAAAAAAAATCAACCGAACCCAATACATGGAGTTAACAATACGTGACCATTTCCCATCTGCCGGAGTTTATGGTTTACAACCATAAAAAAATTACCGTTGGTAAAAATTTAATTGTGGATATGAGAGAATTCAGACCGCCATATGGAGTGTGTTGCATACGAAATTGGTGCTATTGTGAAAATTGGGTCATTCATTGGGAATTTTATTACGGGGGAAAATCAAAAGTTGGTTAAAATATAAACAAAATGGCATAGCAGAACGTAAAAATCAAACCTTATGCGAAGCAGCAAGGTGTATGTTGTTTGATGCAGGATTGCCGAATAAATATTGGGATGAAGCAATTGCCACAGCGAATTATCTTCCAAATCTCCTTCCTACAAAAGCTATCGAATGTACTACATATGAACTGTGAAATTCAGAAAAACCAAGATTGGATCATTTCTGAGCTTTCGGCAGTGTGTATTTGAACAGAGTAAATGTCTCTATATGAAAATGAAGAAAGGTACTATACTATATGTATTGTTATATGTTGATGATTTGTGTATATGTCATGAAAATGAAGTGATACGATGGATTGGAAATAAACTCAATGAGAGTTTCGAAACAGTCAACTTGGGAAATATTTCATCATTTTTGGGGAGCAGGGTTCAAAGAACTGAAGATGGAACCTTTCTACTGGATCAAAATTCAAAAATTGATATCCTTCTCAAAGAGAATGGATTGGAAAATGCCTCATGTGTAGCTACTCCAATGGATACAGAGTACCCCAAATTCGGTACAAATTCCCGTTTATAACCCAATAATGAAAAATATAGAAAAGCAGTGGGGGCACTGCTATATCTTTCAACTACAACCCGTCCGGATATATCTCTTGCTGTGGGATATTTGTGCAAGCGAGTAAAGTCAGCCAAGTCAGAAGGATTAGGATGCAGTCAAGAGAGTGCTCAAATACCTGAAGGTTACAAGTAAAGATAAACTGAAATTTAGTTCGAATACTGAATTGACTCTGAACGGATATATTGATTCCGATTGGGCAGGCGGTGTCTCTGATAGGAAATCTACAGGCCGGTTTTATATTATTTCTTGGGAATAATCCTATATTATGGGCTAGCAAGAAGCAATCTTCAGTAGCCCTATCATCTACAGAGGCTGAATATATATCAGCGGCCTTGGCAAGCCAGGAAATAGTTTGGTCAAGAAGACTTTTAGAAGATTTCGGAATACCGTGTGAAAATGCAACTGTCCTTTATGAAGATAATCAAGGTTGCATCAAGCTAGCAACCAATGAAAAGTCTAGTTGCACAACAAAATATATCGATGTCAGATTCCATCATCTACGTGATTTAGTTGACAGTAATATAATTCAATTCATGTTTTGTGAAACTTCAAATATGATTGCTTATGCTTTCACAAAGCCTCTCCCCAAAGAAAAGTTTCAACGTCTCAAAACATCAATGGTACTCATCGAAGAATAATCTGTCGCGTGGGGGTTTTAGAAAGAAATATTCAAGATTTGTAGATGTGATTTCTCTGTATGATATTTTTGTTTTTAATTTGTTGTTGTTGTCTGTCAAGTTTTGACAATAAAATTAATATTGCAGTTGAAGACTTGAAGTAAATAATGGGCCATAAAAATATAAATTAGGATTTTTACAAAAATGCGTGCTGAGAGCCAGCGCCAGTAACCTGTATAACGGGCTAAGTGGAAAGAGTTTGACGACATATCTGTGTCTAAATACTTTTCATTTAAAGAAAAAATGAAGGAAACCGGCCGGATAGAACGGCTAAACTTCAGTTTTCATAAATGTTTTTAATATATACCGCCCAGATGCACCGTACTTACTTAATCTCGTTTGTTTATCTGATCTCGTTTATCTGTCATTTTGGTTATGCACCGTACTCATTTATAGAGTTTAACGGAGATTAGAGGTGTGCTTAACAGTTCATCTCAATGAACTAGTTCATGTGAAATAGTTCACCAAAATGAACTAGTTCGATTGAACTATTAACGCTAGAAACCGAATTACTATTACAATACAATAATTCTTATTTAGTTACAATAATTTATCATATTATTGTTATTAGCACGCTTTTCATTACTAAAGTATTTTACAGTACCTATAAATACATAATTATTAATTAGACAATATTAGTAAAAATTTTCGAAATAGAATAGGTCAGCAGTTCCTTACTCAAATCTTCACTAATCCATAATAAAAATATCAATTAGCTCATTGTAGCATTTTTCTAGTAGCTTGGTCGCTCGTTCGAGTCGGAAGCGCCACGTCACCGCGTTATTGGTTATGTGAGTTCTGTCATTCAGTCCACGTTCAGTCATGTCATAGTAGTAATAGTAGTTCATATTTATCAGTTCTGTCGTTCAGTCTACGGTCCACATTCAGTCATATTAGTAGTTCATTCTGAACTAGTTCATTTTAGCAAAGTGAAGTAGTTCATTTTCCGTGTTGACTGAACTAGTTCCTTTTTCTAGTTCGTTCGCGAACTACCCATCTCTAACGGAGATTAAACCAATCCTAGAATATTGGTGGCTTAAGCGTGATTTTTTAACCTCAAATGTCAGAAAAGTATGTAATCAAATAACATTTTGTATTTATTGTATATTCTTAATATATACCTACTAAAGAATTTTCGATTTTTACAAAAATAATGGAAAGTGGGGACGAGATGATGATCGAAGATGATCAAGAAATCTTGGATATAATCAACTTAGGTTTCCCTATAAGATACCAGATGAGCGAACATTTTGATGAAATGGATAACCACTCATTTGTTAGGGGGTTTCGACTAACAAACCCTACAGTCCTTGACATATTAGGAAGAATAGAGGAGGATCTTAAATTTCTCAATGATCTGTGAGTATCCAACAACCCTTTGATTGCAGGATATCAATTCTATGGATCCAGTAGTTTTTCAATATTATCCATTAACATTGTGCTTGTTTTGTAGAAATGATAGTTTATCTCCTATAAAGCAGTTATTAACAACCTTGAGGCTATATTCATGTGTTGGACATCAAACCAGTATTGGTGATTTTATTGGAATTCACTAAAGCACTCTATCGATAATTCTTATGAAAGTAACTGATGCATTAGCAAGATTGCGGCCCTAATTTGTATATTCGCCAAATGAAAGGGACAAATTCATGCCCGCTTCCACAATCTAGGAAGATTCCCGAGTGTTTTGGGCTGAATTGATTATTAAAATCATATTCAAATTCAATCACCAGGTAAAACTAATAAATTTTGAAAATGTAGTACAACCTTTTCATTGAAAATTCGTTGACTTCAGTTACTATTTACAGTTAGGGATATAAACAAATTATTGGTGGCCTTTTTTCAGGTGGGGCATGTAACGTGAATTTCGTTCACCACTCGTAATATTTCTCGTCGATAAAAGTGTAACGTAAATTTCGTTTACCTATCGTAACATCGAATTATACTTCTGGTCGATGGCTGCCGAGTTTTAAGTTTTCGGATGAGTTCGTTTCCATTTGGAAATTAAGCCAATGCACGCTGACATTCGCCCTTAATTCCTCTACTTTGTTTGAGTTCGTCATCTTGTCGTATCGAAATGCATTTCTATGAAATGCACTTTTTCTTACCGGCCTAAAAACTTTTCCGTACTGGCCTAAAGTTATTTCACTGGCCTAAGCCTTCGTATCGACCGAAGCCTTTTTCGTTGATGAAGTCTACCTGCTGGGACCACGGCTTTATTCAGAACCGACTGGACTTATCTTGACGCAGCCAGCTAATTCGATATCGATATAATTTTGGAACAAATCCAAGGAAGCTTTATATAACTCCCTAACAGAATAAAGTTTCTGTCAAACTAAAATTCTTATATGATTAAACAAGATATAGACAAATTGAATGTATGTCTAGAAGGATAACCCGAACAACATATATGACCAGATTTTTATACAGGATACTGGACAACCCGACGACATACATGACCAGATTTTTATACAGGGTACTGGACAACCCGCAACATACATGACCAGATTTTTATACAGGGTACTGGACAACCCACAAAGAAAATTAAAACTACTCACCCCACTGTTTGGTATGATTGAGATCCCCAAGCACCCCCAAGCAACATGATCCAAACTCATCCAGACCAATATTAAACTAGAAGAGGAGTCAAGGTGAAAGCGTCTACCTATAAGTTGAAATTGCACCCCCTTAGCAGCAAAGCAAGTCTCGTTTTCCAACATATCTAGATCAACACTAGGACCAGAAGAGCTAAACCACTTCACCCGACGATGACAGTTGAACTCAAAACACACAAAACGTCCAGTTCGGAGTACTGCATACTCAATGATAATATAGCATACCATTACCGCTAAAAAAATAACCTGAAGGGTTATTGAGATACAAAGAAAAATTCCAACACCTGCTGGTGTTGAAAAAAAGTCGTAATCGGGATAAGAATGAAGAAAAAAGAGATAGAGAAAGCTTAAAAGTTGGATGGTATAAAGATGGTCCAACATTAGCCATCCATTATTTGCACTAGGGTAATAGGTACTCATCACGAGTCACATCCGCTAAATAATCGATTGTTCTAAGGAAAGGATTGGGGAAAGAGTATTGAACAGAAGTGCAACTTCAATATTGTCCCTCGTTACCCTCAGGCCGAACTGAAAACAGCAGCGGAGAAGAATTTCAAAAAGTCACATTCTATTCAAACTCTTTAACTAATAAAAACGCTAAAATAAACTAAACGGAACGGAAAGTATAACAGCGTATATTTAGGCTGATAGATCGATAAGATGTGTATCTATCATCAGCAACAAATAACTGAAGGAAGAGATAAAATAGAGAATGTGTGTGTATTTAGAATACATTATATAATTATACGGAAAAATAAAAAGAAAGAAACAACAAGGCATGGCCTTTTCCCCCCTTTCCAACTGTCGGAAAGTTTGGAGAGAAGAAACCCACCTAGACAGAACCAATTGCTAAAAATTTAGCGATAGCACACATAGAATACTCAAAAACCAAAATAGAAAATTATATAGAACCTAAATCGGAAACACTTTCGCCTTGAAAGTACGAAATTATAAACTATGGTATTGCAAACACATAGAAAGTTATCCTAAAAAATAGTTTTGTCAACAACGGAAAGAGAAAACAAAAGTATGCCGCAAAAAAATACTAGCAGTATGTATCAGTACATCAAAATAATCCATAAATTGTCATGTAACAAAAGAACGTGTTTTACTCGTATCAACATACAGCAAAAATATAATTTCTCAGTACACACAACAAAAGAGATAGGGGATTATTCAAAATTAACTGAATTCAAAGTTTGCTTGAAGCAAGAAATTTCAGAAAATATTTCAGTATAAAAGTTGTTCCAAACTACTGTAAACGGCTGTAAAGTAAATCGCACGGCTTCCATAGCAACTACTTAGCAACTGTCAATAGTCGTAGCCATTTTAATCAAAATATATTACTTATATATTTGACGTTGAATTTTATTATTCTATATATAAATAGTAGATAACATTTATTATATATGAGATTGCATTTATTACTAAGAGTTATTTGGAATTATATGATAATTGGTTCCGTTTCATACAATCCGCATCTTTTAGCTGTCTGAATGTATCTCATATTAGTAAACAATAGTCTATTATATACCAAGCGACTAAAGTGGCCCATTTAATCCCGCGGGTGGTGTTTGATTCCTGAGGGATTAATGTCACTTTAGTCGAGAGGTGTATATACTATTTTATGCAATTCCGGTAATTCTACATACATTTTTAACAAAAATAAATACTATTTTACTTTATTTTTTTTAAATCAAAGAGATCATTAAATTGGTGGAAATTTAAAAATAAAACTACCTATATTCTAAAACAAAATTCCTAACCTACTATTAAAATAATATAAAATAATTAAAATTATATTAGAAGTGCTAAATATTTGACAATATTGATTTTTTGGAGACAACATCAAGTTTTAGCACTTCAACTTTTATTTTTTTCTCTTCTTTCTCCAATAAAGAAATTTCACATTACTCCTTAAGCAAGACCGTCTTTTGCTTGTGCTCTCCACGAGAAAAAGCTTGACTCTCAGCTGTTTGTTCTATTTGTTTGTTAACTAACACAAGTCTTCGGTCCAGTAACATATAGTATTTTTCTGATACATCTGAAGATGTTAACAGTCTAGCTGCTTGAAGCCTCATAGATGTCGCTGTAGGTGTGCTGATTAGTCAGTGAAGCTCATTATTTTCTTTTTCTCGTAAATGACAAATTTTCACCCTGTTCCCTAAAAGTTGTTTATTTGAGCAGGAAGGCAGATTTGATTCATTGAATAATTCTTCTCTACAGTTCTATTGTTATGGAATTCTTCTTTCTCATAGGTTCTGCTTCATTATTACTACTAATATTGATTTTACTTTTTTTACAGACTGGCTCCAAATCTGCATCGCAAACAAAGGTCACCTCAACGCATCTAACAGTTTTTTCGTTTACAATCTGTATTAAAATTTCATTTCACTTGAAATCAGGAAGCGAACCACCTCCAGTCACAAATACTTGCTTATTTTGGTCTGCTTCTTTCTTTCGTAACTTCTTATTTTCATAGAGCCTTTTCAATTGCTCTACACTACACTACAGGGGCATTGGTGTTGAACTGTACCTCTATTTTGTTCTTCTTCTCAATGCTGGTGCGATTTGACTTTTAATCTTCCAAAATATCTGATTGAATAGCTATTATTTTAAAAAGACATTCTTTTTCACCTCCAGTAAAATTTGGAGTGCGGTCTAACGTATTCATGATTCTTGTGACTGTTAAAACATATTTTATAAGTAAGAATTAAACAAAATAACACAGGTCATAATGTAACTACTATTCAATTTAAATAGGGTTATGTTCGTTTTTTCCTCAAAAAATCATGGAAATTCAATGTTGCCAGATTGTTTAGAAAGATTGGCTAATCCGAGTGTGGTGCATAAGAAATCTAAGCGCCAGGTCTGATCGGGCTCCGTTAATCGCGATGATATTGTTAAACGGTGCATCTGGGTGTTTATAACTTCCTACATAACATAAACAATGGCAATGTATATTAAGTAGTTTCCGGTTGTCACCACCATAGCGCTGCCATCCTAATCCGAGAAACCTATACTCTGTTTTTGAACAATACAAATCAATGATATTTTAAAAAATATCTTTGGCGAATTGGCAATCCAGCAAACAGGGATACCAATGGCCATAATGACATTTCTTCTTTATAAATACGAGTTTCATGGGCATGTCAAATAAACACTGCTGTTAAACACGTGCTAAATAATTGAAATAATTTATTAATTATCAAAATAAGTAGGTACATTAAATTTTTTTATTAATGTGACTACGCTCATTAATGCTCGTACCATTACGGATTTTTTTATTGAAATTTACGTGTCTCGACATCTAAAGGTCATTGACAGGGGAACAATATAAGGTACATTACAGAATAAATAACGTAAATCACAACAGTGTTACAATATTGAAAAATTAGATTTATATTGAGTTGAGAAGGCGGCAGTCATTAAGAAAACGAATCACGTAACTAAATCTGTTGGTTGAGCCAATGATATTTCGTAAAGGCTTTTCGGAAACTATGATCGAGTTAACCCGTTCATGATCTGAACGTTCGGAAAGTAATCCGGATCACGTTCACTCACGTTCGGAAACTGAACGAACTGAGCGGATCATAATCATATGTTTGGATCCTTTCTACCCTAGTATACCGGTGGGTAAATGGGATCAGCTGACGGATTATTTCGTTTGTTTTTGTTTTCTTCAAGCTAAAATGTTATTAATTCTTTAAACCTAGTAGTGGACAGGCTGCTGAGGCTTGCAGTTTTTGTACATTTTGACTATTCAATATAAAAAATAGCTCATTGGTATTAAAATTTAGTTTTTGTTTTCTTTAAATAAAAAGTTATTAAGTCTTTTAAGCCACGTAGTTAGCAGATTGCGCAGACTTGCGGTTTTTATAATTTTTGGCTTTTCGATATAAAAAATAGATTGTTGGTATTAAAATTTAGTGTCAACGATGAGTGAAAACAAATTAAAGTTTTACAAGATGAGAATGGAGAGAAGTACATGAAAAAGCAACCCACGAAACTAAAGTAATAAAAATAAAAAGTTTTTGTTAAGTATTAAATTTGACATTTCCACACAAAACAGAACGCGTCGTTCGGAAAGTCTGATAAAAATCTCGTTCTGGGTTAGAATCCGCAATCAGCTGATAAGTGATCTATCTGATCTAGGATTACCATTTCCGAAAAGCCCTTAAGTGTTCCATTAATTTTATGACGTCTTCGAGCTATCTGGGATTGGTGGCGCTTTAATAGAACATGTTCAATAGTAAGTCGAGTATCTGTACAGAATTCGCATTTAGGAGGATCTTCTGAGGCCATAAGATATCCGTGGGTGAGGCGGGAATGCCCTATTCGCAGTCTGTGTACTATAATTTTGTTTTTCCTAGTCATTGGGGGGAATTTAGGTGTGAAAACGGTAGGTTGTATTGAATGAAGTTTAGTATCTAGTTGGTTCCAGTGATTTTGCCAGTTTTGAAGGGTGAGTTGCTTGACGATGGGCTTCATGTCTTGGGTGAGGTAAACATTTTCTATTCGGAGGAACATGCTTGTTTTGCTGCTTGGTCTGCGATTTAATTCCCGGTTATTCCCACGTGTGATGGTATCCAGATGATGTGAACCAAAATAACATTGGAATACAGATGGTGGCAGGTACTGTGAATTTGTTGGACTATTGGATGAAGTGAATAAATGTTTGTCATTGAGTGTATCGATGAGAGAGAATCTGTGTATACTGCTATAGTGCTGTTGTTATCTGTTGGAGTGTTCAAAGCTTCCAGTATTCCAAATAACTCTGCTGTATAGACGTTGGTAGTGTCGGGAAGTCGATATCTTGCAACTATAGAATTTTCCCCCTCTGCGTTTTTTGATGCATCGGTAAACAAAACTTTATCAAACTGATGAGAATGTAAAATTTTTCTGGATTCTTGCGTCGGGGGTGTCCAATTTGTGGTAGCGACTTAGAGTAGTATCAAGAAAAGGTAGGTTAATGGTCCATGGCGCTATATTGGAAGACTTTATAGGGGTCATGATTGCAAAATTAATTGTTCCCAACAGTGATTTTAGTGATGACACAGCTGTTGAAATTGTTTCGGGATGTCCTTCGGGGGTGCGTGCAGAGTTGATAAGGTTAATGACAGGGTGACAGGCTGCGATTTTACAATAGTAGTAGACGCTGTCGACGTATGAAGGGAGGGGGTTCGAATGACTCAACGAAAATGCTTTCGGAAGGACTAGACCTGAAGGCATCAATACAAATACGTAGAGCAGTGTTCTGAATTGTGTTAAGAGATTTAAGGTATGAAGTACAAGCGTTCATGTATAAAATGCTTCCATAAGCCAATTTAGAGCGAATGAGGACTCTATTGATCCGTAAGAGTAATTCTTCTTCAGCTCCCCATTGATGATGAGCGAGTGATTTTAAGATATTTATTCTAATAAGGCAAGCTCCTTTTAAGTTCATTATCTGCTATTTCCATGACAATCTGTTGTCAAATGTTACACCTAAGAATTTTTGGTGGTTAACAAGTTCAAGCGGAGCGTCGTTTACGTATAAAAGTGGAAAGATCGTGCTATTTCTCCTGCGGAAATGGATAACTTTTGATTTTGAAGACGAGAACTGGAGGCCGAGATTTATAGACCAATCATGGATGGAATTTAGAGCGTTTTGAAGTAGACAGCATGTACTTGTTGTTACTTTACAATGACAAAAAATTATGAGGTCATCCGCGTAGAGCGTGTATTTAACTGGGGCAATTATGGAATTACTTATATCGTTAATGCTAAGAATAAATAGGGTGGGGCTGAGTATCGCGCCTTGTGGGACACCATTATGTGGAAAATATGAAGATGTTTGCTCATTTGCTGTTACCTTGAAGGATCTGTTTGATAAGAAATTTTGTATAAAGGAGAAAATATTACAATGAAGCTTTAAGTGTATTAGTTTTTGAAGGATTGAGGTTTGCCAAACAGTGTCGAATGCACTGTTAATGTCAAGGGTAACTGCTACAACATCACTTCTATCACTGAAAGATTGATAAATTTCTGTCTGAAGCATAATTACATTATCCATGGTTGATCTATTTATTCTAAAGCCTGACTGCACAGGGTTAAGTATATTGTTTTTTTCGAAAAACCAAAGTAGACGTTTGTTGACCATTTTTTCTAGAACCTTGCATAGTGTGCATGTTAACGATATTGGTCTAAAAGAATTTGCCGTGTTTGAGTTATTCTTTTTGATCGGAATTATGATCGATTCCCGCCATGCATTAGGAAACTGCTGACTACACCATATTCGATTATAAAGTTCTAGTAGTTTGATCTTTGACGTAGGATGTAAATGTTTGAGGAAAATTGATGGGATGTTGTCAGTCCCTGCATCAGTATTTTTTAAAGAGGAAAGAACGATATTCAATTCATCTAAGGTAAACTGACTGTTGATTGGATGAAGGTTAGGGGTGGTATTATAGAAATTCTCAGCTATATTTATTCGGTTAGAGGGGGGTTTGTTAATTTTAGTTTTGCTTTCGTAATGTTGAGCAAGAATGTCAGCTATCTGCTGGTCGTTTGTGACAACATTTCCTTGGTGTAGTAGAGCAGGTACTTTATTTGTACTACTGTTTTGGCCTTTCATTCGTCGTATCTTAGACCAAACTTGAGCTGGAGATGTGTCTGTGGTTATTGTACTGGTAAATTTGTTCCACGAGTCTTTTTTACTTGACTTAAGTATTCTCCTATCTTGAGCTTTGGCTTTTTTGAACGTAATTCGATTCAGTTCGTTCCTAGTTCTGCGGTACTTGTTAAGAGATCTGTTGCAATTTTTCACAGCTACGTAACAGGAGTCGTTCCACCAAGGAACTGTTTTCTTCGAGGGGTTGATTGAGAATTTACCTATACATCTTTCATCGGAGGAAAGCATTGCATAAGTAAACTGCTTGACAGCTTTATCTGTGTTATCATGGTGGGTAAGATCATGCAGTTGATCCTTGACAGTTTCCTCGAACAGATCCCAATTTGCATTCTTTATTTTCCATTTGCAGTTGTGGTTTTCTGTTCGTTGTTGGAAATTAAGATGGGAAAATCGTTGCTGTCATATAAACTGTCAATGGTGTTCCATGTTAGCGAAGAAGCTAGCCCGGGGTCGCAAATACTCAAATCAATAGATGAGAAGTAGCCAGATTGGACATGAAAATATGTGTTACTGCCGGTATTGAGAATGTTAGCATTTGTAATGTTTAGAACTTTTTCAACAGATTAACCTCGTCCAAAGATTCTTTCGGAGCCCCACATTGGGTTATGAGCATTGAAGTCACCGACTAATATAAAAGGAAAAGGAAGTTGATTAATTAGATTGCTGAGCTCAGATTCTTTCAAAGCGTAATTGGGAGGAATGTATAAGCTACATATGACAATTCTGTAGGGGCACCAAACAGTTACAGCAATAGCTTCCAATTCAGTGATCAGGTGATATTCTTGGTGGAATATATCGTTAGAAATGAAAACTGAGGTTCCACCACTGGCGCGTGAAAGGTTAGGTCTGATAAAATATTGACCAGTGTACCTTTTGAGATACGGTTTATGAGAATTTCGGAAATTCGTTTCTTGTTAACAGATAAGGTCAGGAGAACAATCACTAATGAGTTGTTGTAGAGATTCTAAACGGGGGTAAAACCCGTTACAATTCCATTGAATTAGGGTGAAAATGAAATATTAGGAGTTATGTGATTAATAAGAGGATTTTTGCGATGTTTAGGATACCTGAGATACTGTGGAATTTTGCGAGTCTGCGGAGTTTTGTGATTGATGTGAACCATCAGAACTGTAATCCTCTTCGTTTGATTCACTTCCATGTTCCTTGGAATCCAATCGAAGCTGATCTTTTAATTTTCTTGTTATTCGGGTTATTCTGTTTTCAATCGATCTCTCTGTAAGAGTTGGATAAAGTAGATTTAGGTTAGAGATAAGAGACTTAATGTCATTAGTATACTTTAAGGCTTCCTGGTGACGACTGCGACTTCCAAAGCTGTTTTCCAAGTATGCTTCAAGACTGTCTATTGGAAGGATATATGTCTCAGGATTAGCTTGGTATGCTTTTTGTATACATTGTTTTGTTATCTCTATTTAATTAGCTTCTTCAGAGGATCTCAACCTTGCTTTCTCATTTTTTTTCTTCTGAATATCGGAGAGAGGTTTAAGGGGGGGCAGCATTTCGTTGGATTGATCGTCAGCATCAGGAGAACTGGCTTTGTCACTTGAGATTTCGGAACGGCAACGTTTTTCTGCAATAAATGGAGCAGGGTTGGATTGGATTGTATCTTTGTTCGAGAGAACTTGGCTCATTGGTGGTAGGCTTTGATATAACGTCGAGTGGTGGATTTGGGCAATTTGAGGCGATGTGTCTGGATTGCTTGCAGATAAAACAATTCATATTATTGGTTGATAGAAAAATTCTGTTATCGTTACCATCAAATGAAATGACTATGGAAGTTTCGAGTTCAAAGTTGTCAGAAGGGGAGAAAACGTAAGCTTGACGTCTGAAACTGAGAATAAGGGCATATTCGTCGCCTTTAGAAAAGAGATCGGAGATGCCAGTTGTAACCCAAGATTTTTTATTACATTTTCGACCTGTTCATGAGGAATGTAGGAGGAAATATTAGATATGATGATCCTTTTAGTAGGAGAGACGAGTCTACGAATGTTTATGTTATTGTAGGGTGTGATTTGTGGTTATCTATAAGTTCGGAGTTAGCAAGATATATAGAAATTCGATTATTTGAAATTCTGGAGGCAAACGAGATATTTTTTGGACCAATAACATCACCTATTTCTAGCACGTAGTCGAATAACTTTAAATTGTCTTCTGCATGTATCACAATAGCTTGATCATTTTTTTGGAAACCATTGTTTAGGTGCTGTCTTAACTGCTGATACGTAAGATGTTTGAACTGAATTGTTGAGTGACATTTTGGAAACATGCCCTGCCCTTGTACTCAACAGCAGTATATAATACTTGTTGTGGGTTTATGTGAACTTGTTGGATAATATATTATCCATAACGAAAAATCTGCTTACCTACGCCTCTGTTTTATGAGAAGGCTTGAACCAGGTAATTAACAATGTAAATACATTCTTCAATAAAAAATAGGTTGATAAGAAACTGGATCAAATAGTCTACTATTGATAATACATACACATATAATTAATAGTACCAAAGCACAAAATAAATTCACTTATTTATTACGAGAATAGAAGAGCAAAATACAGAGGATTTAACTCGTTCAAACACTCGTACGCGAATGCTATTTCCGATTATTAGCTTAGAGATATTTGAATTAGTTGATAGTGTTATGACAACACCTTTGATTATTTTCAAAGGCATTGTTATTAAAACTTCTGCGTAGGGTCAACAGTTATTGACCGGTCCACGTATGTATTGTTCAGGAGACAATGTTCTTAAACTTTTCCTTGTAGTTTAGTATTGTACCTTTTTAATTAAATAATAATAAAAAAATGCAGCAGTGCATGCTCACTTTACGGTTGTCAATTAGATGCATTGAGTTTCGTTTTATTTATGAGTTATTTGACGGCACATATAGGTAATAAATGTCATCGTAAATTTATGAGATTTCTCCGTAAAATGGGTCATTTATTTTTGAAACCAACTACTTTTTTTGGAAATTAATACATGATTTGATTGAAATTCGCTTATTATTTCAAATGTCCACTTCACCCTTTCAAAACGGGAAGGAAAATGACTGCCCTCGATACCTTTCTTTGTCTAAATATCTAGTTATAAGCTATGTTCTGAAATAAAGCGCTAGACGGCTAAATATTTAAATTGTTTGTCATATTAATAGTAAGTACAATGTTGCCACTATGTTCATAATTGATTATAATTAGTTTACAATTTTAATTGTTTATAATTCCAAATAAGGACAAAATTGAAGACATTATTATTATTATAGAAGTGGAGCAAAGAAGGAACGAATGTTCTACTAAAAATGTTTCTGGCAATAAGTTTTTCAAGAGTGCAAAATATATCCTTATGTAAATATTTTTGTACCCAACGCTGCTTTTTATCACTATAGGAAAATATATAAAAAACTACACATCAAAGATATATTTCATTGCGTTAAGGTTAAGGACGATTTCTAAAGTTCCTTTCGCATGTGGTAGTAAAAAATGGCAGGTGGGAGCACCCACCTGGCGTTACCTGTAGACTGCACATAGAACGGCCTCGATAGAAATCTTCTTCACCAATTATCGAAAAAACAACATGTAAACGAAGAAAGCAGTTGTGAAAAAATATTGAACCAATATGAAAATAGAAAGAAATTTACGTAATGAAGTTTATTTCAAATACACCTTTCATTAAATGTTATTTTTACCGAAAGTAACAAGATTACAAACAAAATTGAAAGATTTGTTAAGGTTTTTCAAAGACTGATTTAAAAATTACAATTTAGAATTTATTGAGCTGAAAATAAACTTGACAACGTCGTTTGTTTACATGGCGATAATAGGGAGGCCTTTACTTCGTCCGTCACGTAAATTTAATGTGCGTAATATGTTATGTAAAATATCATTTGTTGATTTTTTTTTATTAATAACTAAATATCCTTTATGATGATTAATGATGTGTTAGATTATTTTGTTATTATAATAACTGTTATAACAGTTGATTTTAACAGTTTACAATAATTTTAAATGACAGCGTCAACCAGAAACACTGAATGTAACGTTGACAGATTTACTTTGTTGTACAGAAACAGTAGTAGACTGCTAAATAAATGTATATAATATTCAATTATAAAATATTTCATTGAAAATTCATAATAGTACATCATTTTAATTAACAAAAAATAGTCCTGTATATGCATTTTTCTATATTAATATGTGTACATATTAATTAGTAGGAGATGAAGAGGAATTACTATATTTTTGTACTTTATCTATGGTCTTACAGTCACATTGAGAAATAGTTTATTTGTTATAATATAGATGCCACTATGAAACATTTTTATTAAAATTAAATTAAGTTGAATATACAGGGTGTCCCGCATAAGAACCGATACAGAGCGGAGGCGTATAGGGGAGCCCAAAATATGACGATAGAAGGTAATTTACCTCTATGCCAAGTTGCATCCCTGAGGAGTTATAGGACCTCAAAGTTGAACCCAATATTTCGAAAAAAATAATTTTTTTTGCAACCCTTTAACTTAAAAATACCAAATTTGGTACACTATATGAGACTCTTAAGGGCATTAAGTAGTGGTAAGTGGAAGGGGATCGAACCATTCTGAGGGGTTATTTAGAGGTGACCTAACCTTAAAATTTAACAGAAGTTTTTGATCTGTCAGTTGATTTGAAAAAAAATATTTTCATGCCATGGATAATTTAGTTCTACAACTTTTTTTACTCTTGTATTTTTGCATAAAACTTTGTCATTTTCAAGGAAACGTCGAATGACCAAAAATAAATAATTTGCCTCCCTGCTCAGCGGACCTCAATAAATGTGATTACTTTCTTTAGGGGGCGTTAATGGAGTCTCTTTGTTCTTTTTCAGTCCCAGAAAAATGCGATATAATAAAAAATTATCATCAGCTACTGGCCAGAATTGACTTCAATTTTCGGCGAAGAATAATTTTGTGTCTAAGAGAAAATGGTGATCATTTTTAGCAATTTCTTTCAATTAAAATGTCATGTTTTTATACAATATTATTAATTTGTTTTTCCATTGAACTGTTCTTATTGAAATGTATCTATTAATTTGTTAAACCTGATATAAAATTCATGATATGGATGTAGTAAATTACGTCTAATAGTTATTCGACTTTTCCTTGAAAATGACAAAATTTTATGCAAAATTACAAGAGAAAAAAAGTCTTTCAATTAAATTATCCATGGTATGAAAATGAAAGTTTTCAAATCAACCGACATATCAAAAACTTCTGTGAAATTTTAAGGTTAGGTCACCCCTAATCAACCCCCCAGAATGGTTCGATCTCCCACTTACCATTACTTAATGCCCTCTACAGTCTAATAGAGTGTACTGTAATGTTTTTCTTATTTATTAAAAGTTTTTATTACGGGTGGGATAAATTTTAAACACTCGGTATGGCTACTTACTAATTTATTTAAACACTAACTCACTAACACTTAATTTATATATACTTAACTAATCACTTATATTTAATTTATATGCACACAAACTTGATTATTAATTAGCACTTTACTGTTCGGTGTATTTTTTGTTTATTTCTCGAGATCACTTTATCAACTCCCCCACTCTTCCTGATCAGTCCCCTTATATATTAAAGCCATTTTTACTAGTAAATTCCGGACTGCGGCTTAAATAAAAACAATTGATTCTGGCCTTTTCTAGATAACTCTGGTCACAAAAACAATGTTTACATAAGATAGTCGTAGAGTCGTAAACAGTGCGTATCCGCCATAATTTTAACTTTTATACCTGGCTTAGACAGAGTCGGTTTTAGGGACTATACCAGTATACTGTTTCGTAACAGTACCAAATTTGGTATCTTTAAGTTAAAGCGTTGTAAAGAAATTAATTTTTTTCGAAATTTTGGGTCCTACTTTGAGGCCCTATAACTCCTCAGAGATGAAACTTGGTATAGAGGTTAATTCCCCCAATCGTCATATTTTGGACTCCCCTATAGGCCTCTGCTCTGTGTCGGTTCTTATGCGGGACACCCTGTATATAATCTATATTAATAAAGAAATAGATTTTTTCATTCATTCCTTTATAATGTATATAATAACAAATAAATTTACGTAAGAAAAAGCAAATTTCATGAACTACAAATTCTCACATAAAAAAGTTGAGCCATCTGTTTCACGATGTCTCAGCTGTTACCGTTGAAGAAATGTTTTTTATTCGAGTATTATTTTGCCATTACTACCAGCATAACATGCCGTTTTCTGCTCACACGTACTTATAATAACTATTGTTGACGACTTTCTGTTTCGAGGTAAACCTATAATATGGAAGATTCTCATGTTCGGGACGATACTATACCGGGTGTCTTAATAAGAATAGCTCGCGGCCTAAAACTAAAAGTAATACTTATTAGGACACTCTGTACATAAGATATTCCTTCACAAAACGAAAATTCGATGCTATAAATATATAAATCTTCAGGAAAGCACAATATCTTGAAAGGGCATAAATTTTTTAAGTGACATAATATCTCAAAATTATCTTCGAGGGACGCGTTGGAAAAATTGATTTCGCTAAAGGTTCTTCTCTCTTTTCCTTTGAACAAATATCTCGATCCCTTCAATATCAATATTTGAGCACATCCTTATTTCAGTGATACCTTAAATTCAGGATAATAATGTAAAGTAAATATTTTCTTTGGTACGTGGAAAATTTATATCGACTACAGGAATGAATTATGACAATATTTTGAAAAGATAATTCATGGGAATAATGCCTAACTTAAAAAATATATGAATTTTTATGGTTCATAGAATTATATACCATAGAGCTTTAACAATTAGGCAATCCAACGACCTGTCAAAATAAATTCAATATGGCGGTGACGGTCAAATAAATAACAAAGTTACTGTAGAGTGTGATTGTTTATCCCACGTTAAATTGATTTTCTTTCTGTTTATTGGCTGTAAATTGTGGTTTTTAAATAGTGAGGTGTTTGTCTTCGATATGTATTGTAGTTGGTTGTGGAAGCCGTTCTAATCGTGATGAAGTTTCGTTTTGTTCCCGCAGAGACAAAACACAGGTTTCTAACGAACAAAAACGTTTTGACCAAACTGCGCAGGGCTGCATGGATATCTGTGGCATGGATTGCAGCAATAAAGAGAGACGATCAGACCGAATCTATATTGAAACACCAGAAAGTTTGCTGTAGACACTTTATAACTGGTAGGCTTCTTATCAAATATATCAACTCTACTAGCTCCTAGTTTACGTAGTTTGTACTCAAGTAGGTATTAACTCATTTTAGGCAAACTTGCTGTCCTCGAAGTTAAAGAACACCCTGACCATATCAACATATGGGACATGTGTCTCAGATAGTAAAAAAAAGGGCTGCAGATGACCGAAAGAATCGCAGAGATAAAAGGACAAAACTGACTGACACTAAGGTAAAAAATAATTAATAGTAGTCCTTTTTTATGTAAATTGTCTCAAGAGCTAAATGACAATTGATTGGTATATGTGTAACTGATCGTCCTGGTCAAAAAAAATACTCGATGAACATGTTTTGCACTCTTTATTTTGATAAAAAGAATGTTAATTTTTAGTAATAGCAATGTTATGTATTGATAGTTGCTGAAAATTGTTATAATTAATTACTTTGTCAACAGGTCATGGATATTGAGGAAATGCCTCAACAGTTCCAGGATGGTCAAATTGAATTTATGGAGACAGTGGTGTCTATGATGCTTAAGTATTTATGTTTTAGTTTTGAAGCCAAACATTTAGTAAATATTAATTTGCAACTTTTATTATTTCTCAACATTTAATGAATGTTTTATTTTGATTTGTACTTAAATTAGTAATAATTCTTGTCTCTTCATAATACGTATAACGTTTATGTATGTTAATATATTTTACATAGCTTTGTCAATAAGATCAAAATCTTTGAACAATGAGGCTGAAGTTCATTGATTTTACTCATGTTATTATTAGAAATATGTATTATAATGTACACATGTCAAAATGAAATAAAATTTATATTTTGCAGTGTAAAATAATTGTTTTTCTAATGCATTAAATGTCACACACTTTAGGGACAATAAAAAAACAAAACCCTTATATAACAGTTTATTTTTTCCAGAAACAAAAAAAAACTAGAAAATAAAACCCCTAAGGTCATAGAAACAATTTCACAAGACAACATCGACAAAAAACAATCATTTATAAATTCATTACATAACTCCAAATACATATATAAGTCCTTACAATTAATGAAAGGCTAACTTAGTTCTACATTTATTTACAAAAAATAAAATACAACACTGATTTAATAGCAGAAGGTTACACATAATATATCTATTAGCTAAACCACAGCTAAACTATTTATGTTTCTCCTACATCTGGATTTTAAACTAATAACGATTCAAAATAAGCACTCTTCATCTTAAAATAGGAAGATAGTCCTTCTCAAACACTACAAACACCTTAAAACCCCACAAAGTAAACCGTTTTATAACTATAAAACTCTGCAGCTTTGTAAACATAAATGAATGTACTGAATTCAATGTTTGACCGTCGCCGCCATATTGACAGCTAAAAAGTCACGTGGTTTGGATTGCCTAATAATTTTAACCTACAGTGCCTTTATACAAGACAGTGGCGACAATAGAGCCTAAGCTCCGCCCATCCGCCATTAATCATCAAAATTTAAACGCCGGAATAGGGATTTTACATGGATATCGATATTAAATTTTATTTTATGGCTGAAAATCAGTTATAAAATGTAATTTTAATGCATACTATGATATGACTAATAATTGAACTATCAAAGAATACTTTTCTTTGGTAATTTTAATCACTCATTTAGAAATTATTTGTAAATTCATGTTATAAGTAGACGATTTCAATACCTAGGTATATTTAAAAGATTTCAAAATGACTTGACCTCATCATAAAAATAGCTAGACTAAATAATTTGATTTAACAAAAAAGAAAACAAATTTTGTATTCATTAAATCTGGAATTGAAATTTTAATATTTGAAGAGGGAATTACACATATTAATGATGGTTGGGCTTTAATCCAAAATTCTTCTATACTATTACAATTATTATGTTTTCTTACTGGGAAGAAAGGGAAAATAATAAAAACGCACAAGATAAACATACATTTAGATGTGTACAAGATAATTTATCAATAACTTCTTACAATTACAATTTTAGGGAAGACAGAATTTAAGGCGGTGAATATTTAATACATTAAAAAATAGTGATCATAATTATCATGAAATTTACAAAGAAGTCCATAAACGTATATTAGAAGTGAGATAACTTGTGGAATTATTTCTCTAGGCAACTTGGATTCTATTTGCCGTTTGGTAGGAATCTTTCTTTTCGTTTTTTCCATGATAAAATCAAACATTGTAGGGACTGCTATTAATTTTAATTTCCTACTGCCATCTTGCTTAGTTTTTTCCACATTTTTGGGGTAAAGTGTACCTTAAACATAAATACAGATGTAATTCATTACAGAATGTAATAATAACTGACGATTTAGAGAACATCTAAGAGAATGCCAAACATTTCAATAACTATTGAGTAGTTCGTCAGGTAAACTGATTTAATTAAATTTTTATCATATAAAGTATGTATATGTAAGTCACATGTTAATAATAATAACAATAACTTACTAATAGATGTTTCTCCTTAATAAAAATAAATCAATACCTCACCTAACACAGTGCTGAAGCACTCATTGATTTCCAATTGGCCCTTCTCATTTTAATATTCCATTCCTTTCTATGAGTAGGATCTTTGGGAAAATACTTCATTACAATATCTTTGTAGAACAATTCTTACTGCCCAATGCTGAACAAACAACCCGTCATACTTCTAAACAGCCACTGCTTCTAAAACAAGTAATAGTAGTTGTTGATAATTATGATTGGCAATTCTTTTGTTATATGCTCCATGCCAACTGTCAAAAACGTCAACAAAAATGTTTTCCGTTGTTGCTATGCTAATGTTGAGCTGATAACGTTGTTATGTACCTTTTGTACTAATTAAAGAAATCAATACATACTATTAAAATCGAACTATTGTTTCACTGATCCATAAAACCAATAGGTTATGGGCCCAGTTAGTCGCGTAGACAGGAAATAGTGAAACGAACGATTTTAAAGTGGATAATTGTGGTGTAAATTAGCGGTTAAGAAGTGGTTTGGTAAACGTTTGGAAAACGAACAAAATGGCTGCAGCAAATAGTACTATCGTCACAGTAAAACCATTTGATGGTAAGGGATTTGGAAATTGGGAATTCAGAATGAAACTTCTGTTGGAGCATTATGATGTGCTGAATGTTATTTCCGAGGATCCACCTACTGATACTACGTTGATAGCAGCATGGAACAAGAAGGATTTGCGTGCTAGAAATTTAATTGTGCAATGCTTGTGTGATAATGTACTGGAAATGATAAAGTGCAAAGTTACTGCAGAGGAAATCATGGTTACGTTAAAACAAACTTGTGCAAAGAGTGGCTTGGCAACTCAGGTACAGCTACAAAGTAAACTAAGAAACATGCATTACTCAAGAAATGATTCCCTAAATGATTTTATTATTTAATTTGAGAAAACCATATCAGATTTAAAAAACTGTGGAGGAATGATAAGTGATGTAGAAATTATAACCCAGTTGTTGTCGTGTATGCCTGAAGCATATCAAACTGTTACTACAGCAATAGACATATATTTTTGTCAAAATCAAAGTAGCGTTACATTGGATTTTGTGAAATCAAAGCTTTTGCAAGAGGAGGCTAGACAAAGTAAAAATAGTAGACACGAAGATCCTAATCATGCTTTTCTGGTACAAAAGAAGAAAGAAAAATATAAATTTCCATTTAGATGTTACAACTGCGGCATGAAAGGGCACAAAAAGGCCAACTGTCCAAAAAAATATCAAGAAAAGGATCCAAGAAATGCAAATGTGGCAGAACAAGACAGTGAGTCAGCCTCGGAAATGGCTTTTATCAGTTGTTTATCAAATGATGGAGTGGAAAATAATTCTGAAAATATTTTGGTAAAGAATCCAATAAATTTCGTAGTTGATTCTGGTTGTACAAATCATCTTGTGACAAGTGATTTTGGAAAATATTTAATGAATGTGAAGAAAGTAAATCATTTAATAAAAGTTGCAAAGCAGGGTCAATCTGTCGACTCTCATTTAGAAGGTACACTACACTTGCAAACGGAAAATGGATTAAGAATAAAGTTGGAAAATGTGTTGGTCTGCAAAAATTTAACTTACAACTTACTTTCTGTTAAGAAAATTGAAGCCAAAGGACTAAAAATTGTTTTTGAAAATAGTGAAATAAGCATAAGAAAGAGCAACGACTGTTTATTAACGTCAGGTAAATTAAAAAATAACTTATATGTTTTGACTTTTAGACTTTACTCAACAGAATTTGAAGCCCATATAGCAATCGATGAAAAGGATTTATGGCATCAAAGAATGGGACACTCTCACAAGTTTCCGAGTACAAAAATCTGTGAAGTATGTATGAAGGCTAAACAAACTAGAAATCCATTCAAAAATCTACCATTAGATAGAAAAGCTAAGAAAATTCTGGAAGTTGTCTCAAGTGATGTATGTGGACCATTTAATCCCAGCAGTTATGATGGTATGAAATATTTTATATCTTTTATTGATCATTATTCGCATTTTTCAATGGTCTATTTCATGGTTAACAAAAGTGAAGCTTTTCATAAATTTCGAGACTATACAGCTATTGTAGAAAACAAATTGAAGACAGTGCCAGAAAGATTACGCTGCGACAATGGAGGTGAATATGTTTCACATGAAATGAAGATTTTTTGTAGACAAAAAGGAATCAAGCTGGAATACACAATACCAAGAACGCCCGAATAGAACGGAGTGGCTGAAAGGTTTAACAGAACAGTGTTGGATGAAGCTAGATGTTTAATATTTAATGCCAATATGGAAAAAGAATTTTGGAAAGAGGCAGTAGCATCAGCAGTCTATTTAACGAATAGAACCTTCACTTCTATTATACCTGACAATAAGACACCAGCTGAAATTTGGTATTCACAAAAACCAAATTTAGACAAAATCAGAATTTTTGGTTGTACCTCTTTTGTACATATTCCTGCTGAAGACAGGAAAAATAAGCTCGATCCTAGGAGCCAAATGATGTATTTGGTTGGATACACTGATAATGGATATCGATTATGGAATCCTAAAGACAGGAAGGTGATCTCTGCAAGAAATGTTGTTTTTGATGAAACAAAAATGAAAAACAGGGATATAACACAGGAATATAAGACAATTGATTGCGATGACGAACCAGATAGTGACTTGGATAAAAGTTGTGAAACTAATAATGAAAATGGTGAGCAAATTCATGAAAACGAAAATGCAAGAGAAAACAATCAAGAAGAAATTTCACAAAATATCAACAATGAAAGAAGGAAACGACCAGTGAAATTACCAATCAAATATAAAGACTATGTTTTGGATCAAGATGATGACCAAGGGCTAATAGCAGCTCTATTTGCCGGAACTCTCGAAGTAGATGCGCCACAAACATGTTCTGAAGCTATTGAACTTGGTAACGGCTGGGAAGATGCGGTAAAAATGGAATTAGAATCTTTACAAAAGAATCAAACCTGGGAAATAGTGATTCGTCCAGAAAATGTAAAAATAATAGATTCTAAGTGGGTATTTCGTGAAAAGGACATAAATGGTGAAATTGTGAAAAAGGCAAGACTAGTAGCACGTGGTTATCAACAGGGTGACTTTTCTGATTGTGACTTATATTCACCAGTGGCGCGAATGCTGACAATTCGTGTACTCCTATCACTAAGCGTGGAAGAAAATTTTATTATAAATCAATTAGACGTAAAATGTGCTTTTCTTCATGGTGACTTACCTGAACCAGTATTTATGGAAATACCAAATGGTGTGGCTAACATAAACTCATCTAAGTATGTTTGTAAACTTAAAAAGGCATTGTATGGCTTGCATACCACCATTTAGGGGCCTAAATGGTGGTATGAAAAATTGAACATTCATTTACTTGATCCAGACTTTAAACGATCTAATTGAGACCCATGTTTGTACTTTAATAATTACATATATTTAATAGTGCATGTTGATGATTTAATACTATTTTCTAAATCACAAGAAAAGTTGAACATTTTTAAACGAAGGTTATTGTCGCTATTTGAAATGCGAGATTTGTCTCCAAATTCTCAGAATAATTTTTCTTTAAAATTTTTGGGTATAACTATAAGAAAAGAAAATAATTATTTGTTTTTGAGTCAGAAAGAATTAATTCAAAAAGTGTTGGTAAAATTTAATATGTTGAATTGTAAAACCTCTCGTGTGCCTATTCAACCAAAATTAAATTTAAAATTTAAAGAGTCAAGTGAAAATTTAAACTCACCTTATAGAGAGCTTATCGGATTATTAATGTATATTATGTTAGGAACAAGACCTGATCTGAGCTATTCAATCTACTATTCTAGTCGATTTCAGAACTGTTTTAACCACGAACATTGGACTTATCTGAAAAGTGTTTTAAGGTACTTAAAATTAACATAAAATTACGGTTTAATGTACAAAAGATCAATAACTCAGAACAGACAGATAGTCAGTGCATTTGTAGATGCAGATTATGCAAATGATATCAATGATAGAAAAAGTGTGTCTGGATTTGGAATTAAAATTTACAATAATTTTGTGTTTTGGAAATCAAAGAAGCAAGCTACAGTCTCACTGAGTAGCTCAGAAGCAGAATATATTGCATTAACAAACTGCGCAACTGAATTTGTTGGTCAACTACTTTCTGACATTTTAAATATAAACACTTTTCCTATCATAATTTTTGAGGATAACCAATCAACCATTAAAATTGCAAGCACTTTAGAAACAAAACGTTCTAAACATTTTGATGTAAAGTATCATTTTATAAGGGAATGTGTAGAAAATAATAAAATTAAAATATTATATGTCTCAACTTCCGATCAAATTGCAGACATATTTACAAAAGCATTACCTACTGTAAAAATGGAATATTTTACAGAAAAACTAAATGTTACTGAATGTTAAAACATTTATTTTACACAATATGTATTCGTATTGTGGCTTATTTCTAAACAACATAAGAATTGTGGGGGTGTGTTGATAATTATGATTGGCAATTATTTTGTTATATGCTCCATGCCAACTGTCAAAAACGTCAACAAAAATGTTTTCCGTTGTTGCTATGCTAATGTTGAGTTAATAACGTTGTTATGTACTTTTTGTGCTAATTAAAGAAATCAATACATATTATTAAAATCGAACTATTGTTTCACTGTTCCAAAAAACCAATAGTAGTTATATTACTTTATACATTCACTTGAAACTGTAGTTTTTTGTACCTACATTGTTAACGAAAATTATGATGAATTGTTAACACCACACAAATTGCAGCTGTATAATTTGTGCAGACACACCAAAACCGGAACATAGGTAGGTATTACTCTTTTTATCAGTTGCAAATTATAATAGGAATGGTTCAAAATCCTGAAAAATTCGCAAAAGAACTAATGAAATTAAGTCAAGCAAATTAAAAAACCCTTCACTTTAGTTGTACACGAAGTTCTCATATAAAATACGACGTGAATACAACTAAAACACAAATGTAAACAAAAAAAATTTGATGATTAATGGCGGATTTCAGCCTGACCAATCAAAACACTGACCACGTATTGTCGCCACTGTCTTGTATAAAGGCACTGTATTTTAACCTAAATTATGACAGCGCCATCTTCTGTTAAGTAGATTTATTAATTAATATTATAAAAATACAACAAATTGTTGTAATTCTAGAGGTGATAGATACACAGAGAAGTTATGTACCATAGATGTTTAAGAATAATTTTTACTTTTTAATAAGATATCGCCATCAGTTACTGTTGTAGTAACATTTATTAGGACGCTCTCAATTTCTTTTTATCATCTACAATAAAATTTGATTGACGATAAATAAATATAATTTATGGATAAAAGCAATGTTTTTTGTGGTCAAACCAAAAGATTGACTCTACTATATATCTATTTACATTAGTTTAATGAGTCAATCGATGGGTTTTAATCTCGTATCCATATTTCATTATTCATTCGAGAATACCGATATTGATTTGTGGAGATATCACTGCCTGAAAATTACTTTGTATAGTTTGAATATTACTTCGTAACATGCAAAGCGTGAAATATCGTGCACTCGAAACGAGGTTGCAAAATTTACTCCAGATTTCTATCCGGTGAAATAACGCTAAAACCAATCGATATACCGGGAGTAATTTAAGTTGATAAATGCTCATGTTTTGAATTAATGTTTAAAAAATATGAAAGGGGAAGGGATTTTTGACAGGTACAGGATTATTATAAATTACCAACCCTTATCGTTATTGCACGTAGAATAAAAAGTTGTGTGGTTATAACTGAATTTTGTTAAAATGCTAATAAAAGTTAGAGAATAATAGTTTTTTGAGTTGAGTTCTAGCAATTGAACAGTAAAGACATATTCCAAACTTTTCTTTTATCGGCAAAGTGTTTTTGCGTTTACCAATTAACAATAAAACTTTACCGTTTTATTCCTCCACAAGTACTTTGTGTAATTAAATTAGTGATATACAGTGCAAATGAATACATTAGTGGTTTATGTTTCTGAATCTTTAGGTGGCGTATTCTACTATCTTCAAGACTTTGTTTTCGGCTGTTCCTTGTTTCCTGAATCCGAACTGTTCTTTCTGGCAGGATCCTGATGGCTTCTGTAACTTCTTGAATCTCGGCTATCTTGCTCATGGTGGGAAGGAGATGGATGGGCCTATATTTACGGAATGGGCTTGATCACAAAAAATAAAATCCAGAAAGACATTGCGAGGGTTTTGGATGACATTTACTTGTTTTGAATTTAAGAAAGAAAAATGCTCATCAACAATATGTTCAGGATATTGTAGAGGGCATTGAACATCAGTCAGTCATCCTGAGAATTACCCCAGGTAGCTTAAAGTAAATTGTAATCACCAAATAAGTATAATACAAATTCAGGATAACGGGCAGCCAAGTCCTGGATTTTCACCACTAGGATTTTTTATTTTGATATGGGTGCAATCGATAGCCCCCACTATATCTGGACATTGAGCTATATTATAAAAATCTGCCTTTATAGTTGGTATTTCATCTTCCCGAGGAAAATTTATAAAATCACCTCGATGTGCAGCAATTGCTGTTACCACTCTTCTTACAATTCTGCTTAATGTAGGTTGTGAAAATCCATGTTGCTCATCTAAAATACTCTAAACATATTAAACTGTATTGATGTGTTACATTTTTTATATCTGTATCATTGCCATATGCCCCTTTTGCTAAGTATCTGATAGTTGCTAATACTTGAATTTCAACCGAAATTGGGCATCCACGATTATTATGCACAGTTAGCTGTTCTCTAACCAAATCTATTATAGTGTTGGCCACTTCTTTCCTCATACGGTATTTTGTATAAAACTGTTGATCGCTATAAACAACAAGAGGATTTTTCCTTTCCAAATAAACTTTTGGATTTCTAATTAGAACATTTACTGGTTCTTCAGCTTCTTGCACCTCTGCATATACATCTATTGCGTCATCCATATTCCTAAATTAATATGTTGAACCAATATATTCTTGGTTTTAATTTATTTACGTACCTTTCAATAAATAAAAATAATATAATATGTATAAATAACACTTATTGTTATAAATTAGAATTGTTCTCAACACGAGCGTATACCACAATAAAAACAAAAAACATAACCAACATTTCCCAATATAGAATAAACTTTTAAACTGCGCATAATCCAGAAAGTTATTTCGTTGTTGCCGCATTCATTTTTCTGCTACCACTATTATAACTAGTGGGAAAGAAATACTCGACTATGAATACGAAATGTTAGTGGCTTGTTAGTATGATCCCAGACAACATTAGATATTCTATAAATATCCGTGGAATATTCATTTTGGCATATTGGAATATTCTCTAAAAATGCCAAGAATATCTTTATGCTTTTTGGAATATTCCTAGAAAGTGAAAATGGGTATATCCTAAATATTCAGAGAATATTCCCAAATGAATATTCTTTTTCGTATTATATATAAGCTAGGATTATTCCGAGAATATTCAGAAAAGCATTATCTAAGAATGTTCTTCAATGAATGTTTCCAGAATATTCAATATATACTATGAATATTCATGGTAGATTCATTTGGAATTTTGTAGAATTATATCAAATTGTATATTCAGGGGATATTCTTTGTATATTCAGAATATTGCAGAAATATCCTCAGAATGTTCAGAACCATACATTTAATGGGGGGAGAGGGAAGGGTTAGTATATAGAATTCATGTAAATGCACTTTTTTCAAATTTCTGTAAATCAATAAATTTTCATAACTGATGGAATTCTCTACCCGACCATTCACTCGATGGTGGCTTCTAAAGTGAATAAAGTGGCACAGGTACAAATTGGATTCAGAACATGAGTCCAATAACATTAGTGCTTAATTCTGGTTACACCTAAGAAAAAAATATTTTAACTACCTAAGCATAATAAAATAAAATTCAATATTAAATTGTCCAAGTTTTTATTAGACAAACATAAACTTTATAACTCTCTATAAACTTTTCAAATTTATAAATATTCAACTATAACTTTCAGTTTATCGTTTTTAAACCAAAACGACAAAGCTTCACAAAATATATAAAGCATTAATCTACTTGTTGGACATCAGTTTCGTAAAATTAAATATTTATAGATACTTACATTCTCTTGTGAGAAATGAAAAATAAAGAAAAAACAAAATTGACCAAATACTTGTTTCTATTAAAAAATATAGAGTTAATCTTTTAAAATTTGTAAATATTTATAGGACCCACAGACTGCGAGTTTTTCGCTATACCTAAATGGATAAAACTGTCCGGTTAAGGCTACATAACTGAGGTATAACTGAAAAACATCCTTATTGTTGACGTTTTGCAATCAGATATATCAATTTACCCGTTCGGGTAAGGCAGTGTTAAAAGCTGGCAGCGTGTGGATTCATAAACTTGCGTTATATCATCACAGTCACTAGAATGTATTTCGACGGCCTGAGATGAATGTGCCGGTTGCTGTGATGGTGTGGTATCTGCAATTATAAAAGTGATTGTAGTAATCATTTGTAGAAATTTTACAAATATGAGTATAAAAAATATCGATATTTTCTTAAATTTGTCACTATGCAGAATAGATTACATTGACACTGGTATTCTATACTGTCGCTTAAATACCAAAGCATATGTTGATTAATTATTGTATGCTCTTCTCATGTAAGTTTTTACCAGCCTCAAGTTCTTAAGATAATTTACTTGTTTAAATTAATGTTGACTTAGTTTTATAAACCGATATAAATGTTTTAATTTTTTGTTTTCATTATCTTAACACCAGGATATTCCCTTATACAAATTTCAAGAAGGTATTAATCCCTTAAAAAGTATAAATCAATTATGCGGCCAGATGACAAAAAATAAATATCAAAAACAGCTGATTATAATGTCTACTTAAATTTAATATTTACCAGACTGAGTAACTATTTTTGTTGGTGGATCATTCAATAAATTGTGACCTTTGCATTTTAACTATGGAAATAGGGTAGACACAGCTAGCTGAAACAAATGCTTGGGATATCCTCCTTTGGAAATAAATTTTTCCTGACAGTGAAGTTCACACAACCTATAATTCTATTGTAAAGCATCTGTAGTCTTTCCAAACAAATCTGCACAGTTACAATCTTCCAACCAAAAGTGTGCCCTAAAAAGTAAATAAATGTAGTTATTCACATGTCTATATTAACTACTAATTTATTATTCAACATATTTTTAGCTGAACAGGGCTCGTCAGCAGAAAGCTTATTGTAGTACATATTATTATTTCATGTTATTAAAGGCAGAGGGACAGATCAATGTTAAAAACCAAAAACATAGAGAATTACACCACTTACGATGCATAGGTACATGTGAAATAATAAAAAAGTAATATATACCTACAATATATTGCATATAGAAACAATTACTCACCTCACAAGGTCTTTGGGAAATCCAAACATAATTATTCCTTCTCCTGTTCTTGAGTGACATCCACGAACTGCACAAGTTATTCATCCCATAACAAATACAATAATTTCTCACTAAGAGTTCCACTAGTCACGATATTGTTGAAAACAAAATTTAAATAAACTTTAACTAAAGCACAATCCACTCCAGTTCATAGGTTAGATAAAACGGAAGCGAAACGAACCTATTGACACTTGACTTTGAGCATGCCAGACTTAAGCCCATCACACATGATATTCGTAATTAACCAATAAACGTGTGTACAGAGAACGCCAGTTGCATTTTAATTGGCTGGCCGCTTTTTGTTGACGCGATTGGGTACCTGTCTTGATTTGGCTTTACGCTGAATGTTATAATTATCATTTATATCTTTGTTCTCTTTTTATCACACGACGATATGACGAATAACATTATATCCACACCGTATCAACCATTTATGTAGTGTTCATATCGAGGATATTTTTATATCTTTTTCTTATCTTATAATCTCTATCTGAACTTCAATGAGTTTAATACATGGTTTAATTTGATATATTATATTTATTATTTGTATGAAGGTGATTTTAACTATTTACACCTATGCGTAGGGTTGAATATCCGGATAAATGTTTGAACTATAACTTTCGTCCCATGTGAAAAATAATTTTAATTTTCTTTAATCATAAGTAAATATGCTTAAAAGAATATGCTAGGAATATTCAGTTTGGTAATATTCTTAAATGAATATTTTAAGAATATTCAATTTGATAATATTCTAAAATGAATATTTTAAGTATATTCATCAGGCTTGTTCTGTGAATATTCACTAAGGAATATTAATAGAATATTCAAAAATAATATTAATATTATAAGAATATTCTTAGTTGATTCGGAATATTCTTATACTTTTTGGTGTATTTAAAGATTATTCTATGAATATCCCATGTTGTCTGGGATCTTGATGGCCACTAACTAGTTGTGCTTTAACATAATTTTAAGGAGGCGACTATGAATAAAGCTGATTATATTTTAAATTAACGTTTGAAATAGTTGCAAATATTATACCCCTTGTCTACCTCCTTAAATTGTTTTGACAACGAAATAAAAGCATTTAACATAATTACAGGAAGAATGCAACTAGCTGATATTGGGAAATATAAATAAAATCTGTATCCTTATTTATTTGGTTTCTACCTGGCGACCATCAGCATCTTAGTCTCAGGTAATCAAACCGATAACCTTAACTATAAAAAAGAATGAAATCTCTCTTAAAGATTAACAGGCGGCGGGTCTAAAGAAATTTAGATCTTCTTAATGACAGCATGTGCCTCCGACAGCTGCAATTGGGATACACTAAAACTAGAAGTGCCTAAAATACAAGTAAACTGATAGAATTAACCAATGGCGTAGGTTTAAATAGGAAAAAAAAACATCTTAGAACAATTTTATTAAATACAATTTTAACACATTTAAAAATAGTCGTTGTTACATCAAAACAAGAATTAAAAATGTATTCTTAATTAGGGAAAACCTAAGACGCGCACACTGTTATTTGCGATTGATTTCGAATCGGGACTACATGTCTACTGTTGGAAAATTTCCAAGATAATATATATAGGTTGTTAGAAAACATGAGCTCACGCTAGTTCTCCGGTTGTTCGTGTCAAAAGGAATATAATTAATGCTGGAAAGAGAAATTTAGCGACCGTGACCGGTAGTTTGAACAAAAACCCCCTAATGAAACACAGCTAGCACGTAACGAGCTGTTAATCGATACTAATATTAGAAAGATCATTTAATTTTTCTTTATTCGTTCTAAAATAATTATGAGTAACTAATTTGTAGAACTTGTACAGGCGTGGACCAGCTAAACAAAGTATTCCAGTTGTTTGTAACAGTTGATGATGGTTCTCATAAAACGAAACGTCGTATAAAAACGATTTTTTATATTCTCTTAAATAAAACAAACGAAAATTAGCATTTTTGACTTTCCTTGCGTAAATATTAAACGAACAGAATATGAGACAATCTGTATACTAAATGAATTAATATTTACGCTCAACTCCGTGGTCTCGATGTGAGAAAACTAGGATGTAGTCAATAATTTCACACAATATGTTGATAAAAAAAGAAAACACAAATTCCAAAAAATAAGACAGTATTAGAAAACATTTTTTTAAGTCTCACATTACCAAACTAATAGATTGGAAAGAAAATATTGCAAAAATAAATACCTAATATATTTTCAAAAAAAATGTTAAAAAAGGCAGACTGCCAAACTGCAGTGCCCTTTTTGGAGGTGTTTATAAATAGAACAAACCCATCCGTTAACCCCAATTTGGAAAATTGCGGACGTTCAAGTTACCATTGGATGACTACCGTGCGACAGGACATCGGCAGGGTCCATTGATGACTGAATCGACCTTTGTGACTGCACGTGACTGAACAGATCTGCAAAGTATATAAGCGATCAATGTTCAGCTGTGCCATCACGGACACGCACCTCCGATAAATACAGTTCCACTATTCGTATTAATACAGATCCGAGTGAAGTATACGTCGGTGTATTATAAGCCATTGAGAGATTTTGTAATAAAAATGTGTATTGAAATGTTATTTTTTGTTATTACTTAATTAGAAAACTATAAATTTATTGCATAAAATAAAATCGCAGTTAAATTAGTAAAACTAAATTGATGAATGAACAACAAAAATATAAATAATTCAAAACGATATAAAATACTCTTTCCTTGTTAACAATTGTTGCTTTTGTTTTTATTTAATTTGTGGAAACAGCTTTAAATAAATAATACAAAAAAATCGCAGTCAGTAGGATTCGAACCTACGCTCCCAGAGGGAATCTGATTTCTAGTCAGACGCCTTAACCGCTCGGCCATGACTGCTTGTATAAGTAGTATTCCAATTCATTATTTAAGTTTATTACTGTTTGATAAAATTTGTAATTTTACAAACATCAAATGAACGAATTATTTTTGCTTTATAACAAACTACTACTGAGTAAAATAGGCAACCCAAACGGTCTTTTATAGTTTTATCTTTATCGACTAGGTATTGGTTTCCTAAATTATATATTAAACACGTTTTCTGTGATATGAGTACAGATTTTTCGTAGGTATGAAATCTGAAGAACGGATAAAAGTGGCTATCTCTATATTTAATAGTAATTTATGTTTGGAAAATAAACGAAACAAAGTAGGTTTTCTGATGATAAACTAGTTCACCTTAAATAAAATAATAGTGATAGTGCACAGAAAACGGATCCGTATTTGTGAGATAGTCTGAAGACAGGCAATACATTATACAAACATGAAATGGTGGTAGTTTGGTATATTATCTCCGTTTTTATTATTTACTATCTATGGAGGGTAGAACTATTACTACTAAACATCAAAGCAAAATTAAGCCTTAAGTTGAGAAGTTTGATAATAAAATGTAAATAATAATATTTTAGTTCTGTTTACATACAATTAAATCTATATTTTCGATAAATATGATTGAAAATTCAAGAAATTACTATTAATTTGATTTTAGTAGCTTTTAGTTTGTATTACATATATAAATATTTGTTATGTCCATATTGGATTCCTTGAATTTCGCCTATTTTTCTAGCTAATTTCCATTAGGAAGGTCGCATTGTATCTTCAACCATCGTGCTATATACCCAGTGCCGGATTAAGCAAGCGCGGGGCCTGTAGCAAATTTTTTCAAAGAGCCCTTGATCTGCTATGGGTTCGTAAGTATAAAGTGGTAAAAAACAATTCAATACTCAATACGTTTATTTGCTATCTATAGGTTACAATTTTGTGGTTAATTAATAGTGTAGTAAATTACTATAGACGCTGTTAGGCTCTGACAAGTACAAAAAGCCTGAGATGAGATTTTCTGGGAATTTAGAATAATTTTGATAGAAAACTAACAATACAAAACTTATGATACTACACAAATCATTTTTTTCAATACATATTTCAAAGTTTATATTTAATAGAAAGTATATTATATTTTTAGGAATAGCTAATGTTATATTTTATCAATAGTGTATTTTAAATAATGTTATTTTTCTGTTTCCTTGTTATTTTTTAAACTTTAACAAAGTAACTTTTCCAGATTTCATGTGGGCAAATTTAGAAATAATACTATTCGTATCAATTTCTCTGAGCAAATCATATTCTATATTCATCAAAGCGAGATAATTCAGACGTTCTTGACTCATATTGTTCCATAACTCATTTTTTATGCACTTTAATGTCGAAAATGGACGTTCGCCACTACAGTAAGTGATCATGAGAGATAAATAATTGCGCAAAGCAATTTCTAAATTGGGGAAACATGATTCTAATGAATTGTCCATCAGGAATTTATAATATTGAATTTCCAGAGCTTCGTTTTTCGTACTGTCAATCGCACCAGCCATATACGTTTTGAGCAGCTTGGAAAACTGCACTAATTCGTTGTCTAGGCTGTCAAATCATTTTCATAAGCACTGACTATAATTGGTGTTTTTTTTAAAATATCTTCTTCTGTAATAGATTTTAACTGTCGACATATTTCAAAAACAATAGTTAGTTTTTGATATGCTTTCATGCGTTTGTCTAAAGCAAATAGTGTGTTATCAATAATGACAACAAACGCCTCAATTTCAAACTGTTGACCAGGTGTTTCTTTCTCAACAAATTCGTCAAGTGTACTAAAGCCGCTAAAATCGTCGTACTTTGTAATCCGCTTGCGTCCTCTTGAAGTCTGTTGCTGATATTCATGACAGTCTGTCAGCAGCTCTTTGGCTAGTGCTTCAATATTTGAAAATGTAGATCGCATTGTTTGGAAATATCCATGTAATGATTCATAAAGGGTGTTAAATATTCGAGATGCACCTACCCGGTGACTGAATACGTCAAATAAAAGGACAATACTTGGATCAGGATGCAGTAAAAATACCAGAAAACTTTAATTTTTTAATGAATTATCGTTTACAAAGTGCAACTTGTCACTTCAAATTCAATCATAATTATTTTTTACTAAATGTCAAAAATATGACGTTTCAACAAACTTGATTATAGAAAAAAACCCAAGCGACAACTTTCCGCGACATTAGCGACAACTTTCCGCGACATTAGCGACAACTTCCCGCAACATTCTCCCACCTTGAGTTTATTTAACCGTGTTCAATAACTCAATGCTCGAGTTGCTACATTTCGAATCTTTGAGGAGGTTTTACTTTTCTCCCATATCTGGTGGTAACTGATGAGTCTCGTAAATTTCTTCCACGCTTTCTATTTGATTGACATCAGCTCTCTCAAGATCTGGCTTCTCTGAAGGTTCCAAAGTTTTCGATAAGGAGTTCAGTTCAGTTCTAGCCGGTATACTCTTTGGAGGGGTCTCAATATTGATCCTTTGATAGTTTTCAATTTCACAAGTCGTATTTTATTATCTCGTCCAGGAATTAGTTCTTGGATATAAGCTAAAGGCCAGTCTAGCCGTTTCAAATTATCATTCCCTATTAGAACGACATCACCTATTTTAACCTCTTTCGCATTGAATTTTTTGGATGACAATTTCAGTTGTCCCAAATATTCATTTCTGAATCTCCTACGAAGATCATTTTTTAATTTCATCCTGTACCTCAAGTGTTTTCTAAGATCTGCACTTTCCACGGCATCCAAATCAGGAACTCCAGATTCTTGAATTTCTCGCCAAAACATCGCAGGAGTCTATGGAATGAGGTCTCTGGGATTTTCATGCATATACGTCAGTGGTCTGGAATTTAATATCGATTCGCAGTCGCATAAAATGGTAGATAATTCCTCATATGACAGAGATGCTTTCCCCAATACCTTTCGCAGCAGATCTTTGATGATTCCAATTAACCTCTCCCACCAACCACCCTACCAGGCAGCTGTTGGAGGATTGAACTTCCATTCTATTCTCTCCGCAGTACTAAAAGATTTAATAATTTTCCAGTCCAACTTAGCGAATTAATTTGCCGCACCAATAAAATGTGTGCCATTGTCGCTATAGACAGCCGTCGGTCTTCCCCTTCTTGCCACAAATCGTCTAAATGATTGTAGAAAAACATCCGTAGAAAGTGAAGACAAAAGTTCCAAATGCACAGCTCGATAAATGGCACATGTATAGAGACAAATCCATACTTTTGCTCCTGTTCGAATAAACAGTGGACCGGCTAAATCCACACCAATTACTTCGAATATGTGAGCTTGTCGAACTCTATCCAATGGTAGTGGAACAGGGGGTACTTCCACATGTTTTGCATTGAATCTTCGGCAAATTGTGCATCGAGAAATGACAGATCTTAAGGTTTTCCTTCCTTTTAGTATCCAAAACCTTTCTCTTAGTAAGCTGAGTAAACATTGAACACCGACATGCGAAGCTTTCACGTGTTCATCAAATACAAGTTTACTAACTACAGGATGCTTGGATGGCAAAACAATTGGATAGCAAAAGTCCATGGAATCATTCCGTTCAGATATTTTTGTTTTCAATCTGATGATATTATCATCATCAATGAAGGGACACAAACTTTTCAGCTTTGGATCATCAAAAGATTCATTCTGCACCAACTTAATAACGCATTTCTCAGCTACGAGGATTTCTGCGATAGATAATTCTTTCTCCATCAATCTTTCATCTGTTAGAAGACATCGGCAATTTGAGAGAAATCTTCTTATCCAACCAAAAACTCGAATAATTTTTTCGTATTTTGAAATTCGTTCATGATACCAGGAAAAATCTATTTTCGTAGATAAGTTCGAAGATATTGTACGTTTTCCCATTTCAGAATTTATTGATTCTTCATCCCTGATAAAGTTTTGGTTCGGCCAGTTCTTTGGGGATTGTCTCAGCCATTGAGGCCCCTCCCACCATTTTGATTCGATCAGTCTTTTCGGTGAACAGCCACGGGAAGGTAGATCGGCTGGATTCAGGTCTCCAGGAACATGAAACCAAGCATTCTTATTCGTTAAGCTTCGAATTTCTTTCACACGGTTCCAGACAAAAGGTTTCCAATTTTCGTCATCCTTTATCCACGACAAAACTGTTGTCGAATCAGACCACCAATAAACTAGTAGAGCCGGGTCAATAATTTTAGTAATTGTTTGAGATAATCTGGCACCTATTGTAGCTGCCTAACAACTCAAACCGAGAAATAGTTAATCGTTTCACTGGAGAAACTCTGGATTTTGCTTGGACGAGTTGTATATGTACGCCATAACATGTTTCGGATCTCAAAAATATAGCTGTGGCGTAGGCATGTTGACTGGCATCACAGAACACGTGCAGACAGCAATGATTTCTTCCTTCGGATGAATTCAACAACCATCTAGGGATTTTCAGGTTCATGAGGATTGAAATATCAGCCATCCAATTCAAAAAACTTTTCTTGACTTCTTCTGGTACCTGTGTATCCCATCCAATCTTAGACTCCCAAGTCTGTTGCAACAACAATTTGGGGCACAGGGAAACCGGACATGAAAAGCCAATTGGATCGAAGAGTCGATGGACTGTTGATAAAATGAAATTGACTGTCTCGACCCTTACTTCGTGGAATATGCTCATATTAGTGTTTTTAAATGAAACTGAGTTTCATTTAAAAACACTGTTGATAAAATCACTCTTTTCGTAATTATTTCGGTATCAAGTTCTTGGAACCAATCTGAATTCAACTGTAAAGTATCCAAGTTTCTATCCCAATAAAGTCCCAATACTGGAGAAACATTCGAAATTACTGGAGGCTTGTCCAAAACTGTGTGCTCCCACCCTCTCAAATCGAACTGGGCGGAGGCAAATAACTCTGTGGAAACTTCAATGAAATTCTTCAGTTCTTCCTTACTGTTAACACTCGTTACATAGTTATCTACATAAAAACTCTCGAGTAGTTGAATTATTGTTGATTTCGTTTCAGAATTGTCCGTGCTTTCCAAGATATTTCTTAGGTGACATTCAATTACTGCTCCCAACACGAAGGGACTGCAAGTCACTCCAAAAACTACTCTTGCATGGTGGTATGATTTCAATTTTCCTGTGTCATCAAACCACAAAAAACGCAAAAAATCCCTTTCTTGAACACTCAAACTAATTTGCAAGAAAGCTTTTCTTATGTCAGATATAACACCAATTTTTAATAGGCGAAATCCAGTCAATAAAGACGGTATCAACTCAATTAAATTGATGCCTTTCTCCAGACATTGATTGAGAGATGGCTGATTTTTCTCTCTAGCAGAGGCATCGAAAACTGGTCGTATTTTTGTAGTCGCATTGCCTTTTTTCACTACATGTCGGTGGGGTAGATAATGTCCCTCTCTTTCTAAGTCTATTTCTGGAACATATTCAATGATACCCTAATGCAACCATTCTTTCAATACGTCGTTGTATTGGTCACGCAAATCATCTGAATCAAGCTTCTTTACCAACGAAGCAAGTCTTTTAGAAGCTATCCCATAATTACTCGGCAGAGGGGGGTGATCTTCTATTCAAGGCATACATAATTCATATCTGCCATCATCGTTTCTCCGAACATAATTGCGAAAATGATTCATGACGTCTTCCTCGATTTCTTTCTGGGTCCTTTTTTGTACAGGATCAGATATTCCAAGGACATCTAAATTCCACAAATCAGAAATGCATTCATTCCTCGAAAACATAAACAGTGCAATCAATGTTTCAGGTTTTATTTTGCAGCAGTCGTCAACTTTGCCCATTAATGTCCAACCCAGAAGAGTTTCTAGTGCTACAAGGCCACTTTCCAGTTGATAACGGTTTCCAGTGAACAGTTTACCTGCGATATCAGCTCCAATAAGGATATCAATAGGTCCTTCTCGAATGTCAGAGATTGTAATTTGCTCATCCATGGACCTTCTCGAATACATGCTACATTGGTACATATCAGAGGTTGATATAATGCTTCAAAATTACAAGAATATTCATTCTTCAAACTGCTCAACTACGATAGCAGTTGTGTTCCAAAGCGTTCGTTTTAGTGCCACCAAATAAGACGTGAATGATCTCTTCTTGTCTCAAGCATTCGTAACCCATCTCTATAGCTGCAGACTTTGTCACATATGACTTCTGAGAACCAGTGTCAATGATCACACGAGCTGTTCTTGACTTATTTGCCCCATTTAAATTGACAACTAAAGTTTGCAGAAAAACTTCAGAATACGAATTATTCGATAAGTTGTTTTCTATGTTTGTTTTTGCTGTTTCGGGAAGTTTCGAGTCTGTTTCTTCGTTTTTGGGACACATAAGAGCAAAATGTCTACCATTACACTCAGTACACACTACATTAACCCGACATTTTCTAGAAATGTGGCCGTATTTCAGTCAATGATGACAACATCCTTTTTCGATAAGCTTCTTTTTGCGTTCAAACAAAGTCAACTTCTTGGCATCTGCACAAATCTCACTAGAGTGGGCTCCGCTACAAAAATGACATTTCTTTTGCATTTTATTATTCATTAACCCAGAAGTTGTCGGCAAAACAGGAGTTTTAGAAGAATCAAACTTCTTTTTGGTTTGCTATGCATGTCGAATCCTGATACAGCCAAATTAATTCCTCGTTCTCAACTTCTTTTCGGACAAATGACATCAATTTATCCAAGCGATCTTTGAGAGTAGATTGACTATCGTAAAGGCTACTCCTTTGCCATACTCGTATAAGATCTTCAGGAAGGCAGGACTCCATCAACGGATACAACATAGCCGCGCAAGTATCAGAAGTAACATCAAGAGTTTCTAACGATCGCAGTTGGGATTCCATTTTATCATAGAGAAAACTGAGTTTATTATTATTATTCGAAAGATTGTTCAACACCAGCTTCAATAATTCTCGTACATAAAACTCCACCAGAAGATATTTCCTTCCAAATCTGCTCTTGAGGCTTTCAATCGCTTTCGGGTAATTTTCCGCACTCGGTGGGTAACTTTCAACCAGTTGACGAGATCTTGTATTTGAAATGGTCGCTTGAATTAAATATTGAAATTTATCCTCTGGAGCAATGTCCTCATCGTCATCAATTCGTATGAATTGGCTCCAGAAGGGAAGCCAATCTTTAATTTCACCACCAAACTTCTTGAACTCAATGGTTGGTAACTTGAGTTTCCTTTTGGTGTTGCTGGAATACTGAGAAATACTATCTGCTACATAATCTTTATTCGAAATATTGTCAGCCAACAGCTTCACCTTATAATATTTCGTAGAATACTCATCGGCAGTTGAAATCTCAAAACTCGAAGCTTCATCATCGTCTGTGAGGTAATCCAAAACTTGCTTGTGCAAATCCATCAGGATTTCAAATTTCTGTTCCAAAAGGCGTATATTACTATGTATTTCTACCTTATCTAAATCAGTTTTTTCGAACAGTATCATAATTCCATCGAAGACTCGGTCAAAAGAATACCTTTGAACCGCAAGTACTTTTTCCACCTTCTCCATAGTCCGTCCTGCCACGGTCGCCAAATATTCGAGATGCACCTACCCGGTGACTAAATACGTCAAATAAAAGGACAATACTTGGATCAGGATGCAGTAAAAAAATTAAAATAAATACAAGGAATGCAGTTTAATCTTGATGTGAACTTTTATTCAGTAAATTAACATAACTGTTCGCTTTTGACTGACAAGTTAGAAAAATTAAAATTAAAATCAAATCATTTATTTGTAGTCAAGGTAACGACTACCGACTGTCTTTTAGAACAATTAACATATAAAGTACAATTTTACTTTAACACTTTCCCTTGTTAATTGTTGTAATAATAATGAAATAAACAAACAAAACATCTTAGTACCCACTATGTTACTTTAAACCCAATTTATCGCGTAATATTTGTAATCGTATTGCACCCAAAGGCTTCGTCATAATATCTGCCAGTTGATTCTCAGAAGATATTTGTTGAACTGCTAATTCGCCTTCGGTTACCCTCTCTCGAATAAAGAAGTGCTTGATGGCTATATGTTTTGTTCGTCGATGAAACTCTGGATTTTCGCTTAAACGCACTGCTGCTGTATTGTCGACCTCAATTATTGGAACTTGCTTTAAAGTTACAATATTTTTAAACAATCTTGAGAGCCAAATAATTTCTTTAGCTGCTTCACTTGCTGCAATAATTTCAGCTTCGGTAGTGGAAGTGGCTACCGTAGGTTGTCTTTGACTCATCCATGAAATAGCCCCTCCTGCATACTTAACTACGACACCAGAAGTAGAGCGACCAGTTTTCGTGCATCCTCCAAAATCAGCGTCACTGAAAGTCTCAAGAATACCCCTTTTTACCTTACGAGTATAGGTTATTCCTTTCGTCAATGTGCCTGCTACATAGCGGAAAACTCTTTTAACGCGAGCTGCATCTTCCAAAGATGGATTTTCCAGTGATCTTGATAAAAATCCAACGCTGTATGCTAAGTCAGGTCGAGTTCCTAGCATCAAATACATGAGAGCTCCGACCGCCTGTCTGTAAGGGAAATTATGTGCTTTGGAATTTTCTTTCCCTGATTGAGAAATCTCAGAAGCTTTCAACATTGGCGTAGAGACTGGTTTGCAATCTGAAAAATTGAAACGTTCTAGAATCTTTTTAGCAAAAGCTTGTTGATTAATTGTAATGTAATCATCTGTTTGTTCAATTTCTAGCCCTAAAAAGTATGAAGCTTTCTGTGAAGTGATCTTGAATTCTTTGCTTAAATCTTGTAAGAAAATCTTCAAATCTTGAGGATCTGTTGCGGCAACTAATCCATCATCTACGTACAGAGCCATGATAATACTTTTGTCATTTTTTTTTCGCATGAACAAACATGGATCTGCATCACTAACTTTGAAGCCGAGACTGATAAGATACTTGCCAAAACGTTTGAACCAGCATCTTGGAGCCTGTTTCAAACCATACAAACTTTTTTGAAGTTGACATACCTGATCAGTACCGTTTTTGTAGCCTTCTGGTTGCTGCATGTAAATAACCTCTTCAAGTTCGCCGTATAAAAATGCTGTAGATACGTCAAACTGTGCTAGATGCATCTGCTCACTTGCAGCTATGCTTAAAATCGACCGAATAGTTGCCATTCTTGCTACTGGGCTGAAGGTCTGGCTATAGTCAATGCCGTAGCGTTGACTGAAACCTTTTATAACTAGTCTTGCCTTGTATCGATTGACCGAACCATCTGGATTGGTTTTAACTCTGTAGGTCCATTTACATGGGATCGCTTTTGCTCCTTGTGGCAAAGTTGACAGCTTCCATGTGTGATTTTTTATTGAGCGATTTCATCTCATCATCCATGGCTCGTTTCCACTGTAAACTTTCCCTACCTGAAACAGCTTCTTGGAATGATTGAGGAGTTACATACGTGTCAATAAAATCAGTGTTTTCAGCAATGTGTGCATATTCTTGTAGGTAACTTGGCTTTCTCAACTTCGAGCGATCTCTCAAAGTTCTTGCAGGTACTGGCGAGGGCGTCGCTGGCTCTTCCTCGTCATCGGTTGCCGATTCAGGTTCCGTGCTTTCCGACTCGTACTCAAGTGGTTCATCTTGTTGAACTGGTATCTCGGGGTACTCCAAAGGCTCTTCTAGTTCGACTGGAACCTCAGGATTTTCCTCGGTGTTATCTTTCTGTAAATGAGAATCTTTGAGTGGTAACTGAACCTCATGATCGCAATCTCTCGTTAATTCGCGAAATTGAACGTCTCTTGAGACAATAACTTTGTGCTCTTCCTTGACATAAATTCTGTATCTTTCATCGTTATCGTAACCTATCAAATAACCCTTGATTGCTTTCTCGTCCATTTTTCTTCTCTTTTCTTTAGGTATATGAACGTAGCAAGTTGATGCAATGATGCGTAAGTGCTTAATTCTCGGCTTACTTCCAATCCACAGCTCGTAAGGACTCACACCGTCTACTGATGATTTGCCTGTTCTGTTCAATACGTACGTAGCTGTAGTGACTAATTCTGCCCAAATGGCTTCAGGAAATTTCACGTCGGGATTGGAGTACTTGAATGTTCTAGCCATTTCAACGATTGTGCGATTTTCTCGTTCAACGCAACCATTTTGCTGTGGTGTATACGGAGCTGTCAATCTGTGCGTAATTCCATTTTTCTCTAGAATAGCCTTGACCTCCACATTGTCGAACTCGCCGCCGTTGTCACTCAGCAGCGCCTTAATCGAATGACCTTGCTGTTTTGCGTGAGCAATCATTGACTGTAAAGCTGCTGTGACGTCAGACTTCTCTGCAATTATGTAGCAATATCGAAATTTAGTGAACACATCTTTGAATATGGCCATATACCTCTTCTTGCTAAATGATACATCAAAAGGACCACATAAATCTGTAGCAATCAGTTCTCCAGGTTGGCTTGCTTTTCTTCTAGTACCGAAAGCTAAACGATGGGCCTTACCGTAAACGCACGGTTCACAAATTTCTCTGTCTAACTTGACGTTAATACCCAATTCTTTTTGTAACAAGTTTTTCACGTGCTGCTTGTCCTGATGTCCCCACCTCTCGTGATACAGCTGTAATTGAGAACTATCAGTAACAGCAACATTGAAACTTACATTACCAGCGGGAAAAATCGGTTTGATAGCTGCTTTGAATAGTGTTCCGTGAACATTTCGGACTCCACTTAGCAGTATCTTGTTATTCACTTTGAGCGAGCACCACGTAGCTGTTGATTCAAACATACTGTTTAGGTTTCTGTCTTGAGCTGCTAGAACAGAAAACAAATTCTTCGATATGTCGGGAACGTACCAAACATCGTGCAAGGTTAGGATGTATCGCTCGTCGTTCACTGTTGATACAACTTTTACGATGCCTTTCCCTACTGCTTGTAAAAGCTCTTTTCCTGCAGCCTTTATGCCACACGGATTCTTGAATTTTTCAAAATCTACAAAGAAATCGAAATTATTCGTTGCGTGCCTTGTAGCACCGTTGTCGATCCACCAGTCTGTAGTGTTGATCTCAGTATTGAAAATCTCTGAAAATGACAACACAAGACCTTCCTTAACCTCAACAGCATTGCTCTGAAATTTGTTTTGGTTATTTTTGTGGTTAGCTTGGTTTTGAGAGTCATTAACGGACTTATTTTTGGATGGTCGTCCATCTGCGATCCACTTTCTGCATTCACTGACCCAATGGTTTTTCTTACCACAATAATTACAGGTTGTACCTGCTCTCGACTTCTTTTTCGCGTCTTGTTTTTGCGTCTCGCCTTTTGCCACTAGAGCTTCTTGAGAAAATTTGTCGTTGTTGGTGCTTTTCTTGAAATTTCTTTCGAACATACACAACTGTGTAGTCAGCTCGTCAAAGGTTTTCTCTGTGTCTTTGGTGAGCAGCATCCAACTGGACCTAAATGTCTCAAATGCAGCAGGTAAAATATTGAGCGTTTTACACACAAGCATTAAGTCTGGTAACTTGTTTTCATTTCGAGCAGTGAGACCGTTGTTGAGATCACTCCAAAGACTTCTCAACTTAGCTAAATGTGTAGACACGTCCTCACCTAACATCCAACTAAAAGCGAAAAATGAATCACAAATTTGAAAAACTTGATCCTTGGATGTCGCTTCAAACTGCTCTTTAAGGGCCTCGAAAGCATCACGCGCGGTTTCTTTATCGATGATTTTCTCATACACCGCATCTGTAACTGAGCTAGCAATCATAGACTTTGCGTAGCTATTTGCCTTTCGAAAGAAATCATACTTCTCTTTGAATTCTTTTTGTTTAGCCGCACTAGCGCCGTCAGCTAGAGGTTCTGGTTTTTTAATCTTGTTATCGATAACGTCTAATGCACCTTCATGATAATCGAGCAGATCACGAATCTTCCGCTTCCAGATCGGCCAGTCTGCCTCACCGGCCAAGGGTTTGATGTGCTTCGCCAAATCCATCTGTGGCTATTCAACGATACTTCACAGTCCAACCGTTTCTTATACGAATTTATTCTTTCTTGAATAAAAACGATTCTAGTACACAATTAAGCGTTCTGGGCCCATAACCAATTAAAATAAATACAAGGAATGCAGTTTAATCTTGATGTGAACTTTTTATTCAGTAAATTAACATAACTGTTCGCTTTTGACTGACAAGTTAGAAAAATTAAAATTAAAATCAAATCATTTATTTGTAGTCAAGGTAACGACTACCGACTGTCTTTTAGAACAATTAACATATAAAGTACAATTTTACTTTAACAAAAAATACCAGAAAACTTTAATTTTTTAATGAATTATCGTTTACAAAGTGCAACTGGTCACTTCAAATTCAATCATAATTATTTTTTACTAAATGTCAAAAATATGACGTTTCAACAAACTTGATTATAGAAAAAAAACACAAAGTGACAACTTTCCTCGACATTAGCGACAACTTTCCTCGACATTAGCGACAACTTCCCGCAACAAAAGGTGTATCCTGTATTAAGGCCTATTTTAGACAATTGCAGCGACGCACTAGTTGCTTGCACGCGTTCTAGGATTCCATTCCATGTAATTGTCATTATTCCCGTTTTCAACTTATTCATCTTTGAAACAAGTCCATAAGCTTGATTACTACACTCTGCCTTTTGGTCTATATTATTGGAAATGGCATCCAAAACTTGCGTGATAGTGTTAAAACCACATAAAAGCGCCTTTGTAGCATCAGCTTTAGCAGACCACCTAGTATCCGACAACCATTTCAAAATCGGAATTTTCGAAGTAAGAGCTTCCGTAAGAAGACTCCAACGATGTGTAGAAGAGGAAAAAAAACTGTAAAGATTTTCAATAGGGAATCTATTCTGCATACTTATTTATTTCTTTAATTCGAGCTTGCAGGCCGCTCTATTTTCCGCTCATATTGCTGGCACTATCATAGCTTTGTCCACGACAATCTTTGATATCAATTCCATTCTTACTCAAGTAATCTAATAAACTTTGGGCGAGCTGTTCAACAGTATGGTCTTCCATATCAAAGAACTTAACGAATCTCTCAACTGGTCCAGATGGTAAAACATAGCGCACTATCAGAGTCAGTTGGTCTACGTGCGATATATCTGGAGTAGAATCTAATGACACTAAATAGTACTTGGATCTCTTAATTTCGCAAATAATTTGATCTAGCATGCTTAATGCAATTAATTTGATAAATTCTTCGCATGTTGTTTTAGATAAATATGAGGTATGCCCTTTTCCTTTATGAGCATAAGTTTGAATATGTTGGGCCATAAAAACGTCAAATTCAGAAAGTAATTCTAATAACCCTAAGTAATTCCTATTATGAGTTGAACCAACAATTTCATTACTACCCCGAAACGCAAGACCTCGTTCTGCTAAAAACTTTATGACTGCAATAATTCGTTTTAAGAGCATCTGCCAATAATTTTGTTCAGTCTCAATTTGGCTCACAAGTTGAGAATCGACACAAGCATTCTTTTACTTTCTGAATAGCACAACCAATTTCTGATATCAGTTTTATTAGTAGGTTTATGATTATAAGCGAAAAATGACTTTTGGCAGAATTGTGGACTGATTTCTTTTTAATACATTTTCTTTGTACTTAAAAAGTCGCTGTTTATATGTTGCAGTTCGGTGGTTCCTTTCGCAATCCAATAATCTCTGTCAAAGTTGCTCGACCATTCACCAATATCGTTGGAGTATATTTTACTTTCATTTAGTATTTCGCTATAAGAAACGGTAGCAGTTGAATCATCTAATATACTCCGTTTGGCTCAAGTAAGACGACTTTGAGTCACGGGGATTTGCAAGGTTTTCAGATTTTCTTTGGCTAAAACACGATATGGGAGAACTAGAAGGACTTGTTGTCTTTTCGATTTCAGTATCACTTGTCGATAAAGTACCTGAAGAGTTAAAGGTTTCAGTTTCACTTTTATATGTATAATAAGATGTACCTTCTTTATATTCTGCGTCAGTTTTCGTGGATTCAGCAATAATACTCTGAACATTAAAAAACTCGGACAGCTTACGTGTTTTTGATAGAACACCTTCGTTCTTTTTTTCCTTTTTTTGCTTTACGTTTTGCACTTCCAGAAGCATAGTGTCGATACGTATCTCTAAGTCTGCTGCTCATAAATCTGGCATCCTTTGTTATTACTTCGTTCTGTACACAGAAAAAAATAGGAAGTAAAATACAAATATTGATACTATTTGTACTATCAATAATTTATTATTAAATGTCAAAACAAAAATCAATCAAAACAAAACAGTCAAAACAATCCAAAATTACGAAAAAACGATAAACCTATTTCTATTACTGATAATTGGGCAGAATAATCTTTCTATATTTTTCGAAAAATTTTATTACTATTCAATTCTACTTCATATCAATATTTACTGAGTATTAATTCATCGTATTAACATTCATGCTAACATTGACGGAATGAAAATATAAGACGTTTTGCTCGAATTCAAAATTCAAGAATAGTTTAGATAATTATTACCTGAAAGAGTGAGGGTAGGTACTTTGGAATAAACACGAATCTATAACTTGATAAGTATTCAGGTTTGATTATAGTGAAATTAATTTGTTTCTCAGTAAAAAAACTCGAATAAAAATGAATTTCACTATCAAATACGTTCGAATTGGAAAAAAATAAAAAGTAGAAATTCGAATCATAAAAAAACTGAAGCTACTTTATAATAAAATTATGTTAAATCATTTTCGATTCCTGCAGGGAAAGAAGAAAATAGTTCCAATCATAATGTAGAATGGTAATTATTACTATGATACATGGTAACAAGTATTTTTTAGCGATGAGAGTTATGAGTAGTCTAGTCGAGAAGTGAGTTTCCTACGAAAAATCGTTAGAATTGTTGCAAAAATATGGAAAATATAATTTTTATTTAATGGTTAAAATGGGGTTCCAACTCCCAAGTGCAGCACCACAACCAAGCATTTTCTTCCAGCTCCGTACTGAGTCGGGTGCAGAACAGTAACCAGTCGGGTTCTAGCTATCGCTAATATTTTTGCCACAATTCTAACAATTTGTCACAGGAAACTCGCTTCTCGACTAGACTACTCGTGGCTCTCCTCGCTAAAAAATTGGCCAAAAATATTCGAAATATATTTTTTATACATATTTTATATATATTTACATATTTTGTATGCATTTTTAATATTTTTTTATACCAAAAATATATATTTTTTAGTTTTTAACATACATTTTTTGTTATAATATTTTTTCATGAGGGTTATATTCAATGTAACGTAGTAATGATTACCATTCTACAATTAAAACTATTTTTTTATCTCCGCGTGGAAATATATAATAATCTAGTAAAATATATCTTACCTTAAAGTACGTTTACACGCTTGCCAAGCCTTGGCAAACTGCAAACAGTCCCAAGCCTCCACAAATCTCGTTTGACGTTTGAAAGGCGTTTATACGCTTGTGAATGCGTCAGTCCATGCTATGCTCACTCCCACTATAAATTTTGTCATGTTTATTTAGTTATACCACCCGTCGCCGGTAGCGCTACATAATCAATGAACTGTCAGATTTTTAAAATCTCGCCATTTCTATAACCTCCATCTCATTTTGATACTTCGATCGCCATTATCAGCCATTGCTTTCGTTTGTATATTATACGGTTATTATTATATTAATTTGTATAAACAGACATTTTTGTGCTTTTCAAGTGATTGTGTATATCAAACATTAACAATATGGTTCAATACTGTATTGTTCCCACTTGTAAAAATACAAGTAAAGACATTAAAATGCATCTCCTTCCTAAACAAACTTAAAAGCAAATGCAGTTCCAAACTTATATATACCAGCACCAACAAGAAGTATGGAGGAATTACCTGAGAAGAACCAGGACATTGTTGAATCCCAAGGTAATGTACAATACTATTGTGGAAATTGACCCATATCATAAGTAGTCGTAGCAAAAACTGGTTTTAGGAAATGTATTTTTATCTGACAGCGAAAAACACAAAAAAGTAATTAATTGTAGTTTCATCAGCTTGCTTCATAATTATGAGGAGCAGCCCAGTAAATATGAAAATTTAGATTTGCTACACTATAATTGAAGTTCTCACTAGGAATCGTTTTCAGTGTGTGCTATTGAATATGTCAAAAATAGACAAAGCCACAAACTTTGTTGTATATTACAAAAGTTAAAAGCGATTTTGCCTATTTATTTTTGTTTTGCTAAAAAAATTTTCTGATGATGCTTTAAAAAAGTTTCATTTTGACTTAGCAAATATAACTGAAGCTTTTACTATTACAGGTTCAGAGTCATATCCTGCCATCGCCTCCTGCAGCACTCCAACTACCTCGAACACCATTCTTACTACATTAAAGACACCCAGCAAACGTAAAGGTAAATTTTTAGAGTATGTAGAAAGTTTACTGTTTTGACCCTTACTTTGTTGAAACTAACTGTTTCTAAATAATTCCAGACTATATTTTAAAAAGTAATATGTAAAAAGTAAATCGCAATAATAAATGTAAGTAAAAAATAGTACATATAATATTTTTTCAGATATTAAACAAAGATTGAATTTACTAAGCCATGGAGATTCAAGTAGAGCCATTCAGCTAACGCCCAAAGCTAGAAAATTTTATGGAATTGCCAAAAACATGGTTTCACTAGCCAGAAAAATTGACAGACAAAATTCCGGTGTACGAAAACAACTGTTTGAGATTAAAAAAAGAGTTGAATTATAAATAAATCTAAATTTGGAATAAGTAAATTGATTTGTTTCCTGTTTTTTCATGAATAAAAATAATGTGTTCAAGCAGTCTTTTATTTTGGAATATTAATTCCACTTTTCATAAAATTCCTTATTAATAGCGTTGTCGATTGATAAAATTGGTGTAAGCTAATGTATTCTCGAGCCCTTTAAAAAGGTGCATGAAAATACATTAGAGCTCACTATTTCTATCTGTTGAAAATAAATAGCAAAAATAGTTATTTCCATATATTTCAAAAAAGCCCGCTGGTTCTATATGCAGCGCTATAGCGGTGGGTTGAAGACGTAAAATAACATTGAATAATTATTCAGTAGAGTGGCCCATCTATTGTATATAATATTATCTTATCTATGCGTCAGTCTGCAATATACATCCAAGCATGGCGGACACCGAACTTGTGACGGCTATTGCATTTGGTTTAACGTACTTTTATTTGAAATGTAAGCAAAGTGAAATAAAAAAAATGAGAGCTCGACGACAGCGAAGATGGTGGATGAAAAAGATTCATCATAATCGTACCAGGTTACTACTATTTTGATTTAACCATTATCTGTTGCCACAATACTTACGATATATTTTATTTGTTACAGACAATTTATAGAAGAGAAATTTGATGAACTTTTATATGAACCATCTGGAGAGTTTGATAACTTCTGCCGAATGAGCTATTCTGATTTTGAGTTTTTACTGCAAAAAATTTCACCAATGATATCCAAGCATGATACAGACTTCAGAGAAGCTATACCAGCCAAATTTCGTCTTGCCATTACGCTACGATTTTTGGCATCTAGTGATTCTTACAAAAGCCTCCACTACTTGTTTAAAGTATCTGTCTCTATGATATCAATAATCGTTCGTGAAGTTTGCCGTGCTTTTAATGAAATTCTAAAGGATCTAGTTAAGGTAGGAATAAAACAAAACATTATGTTATACATTTATTTAGATTTTAATAGAATCATAGGAAATCTGTTCTATGAATGTATGTTAGCCAACTGCTTTATTGTTTAATTATTTATTAATTTAAATAAGAATTATGTCGACGAATCAAAATCTTCGAAAGCATTCAACATAGCCATGTTTAAAATGTTGGTTTCACGTGGGGCTGGGTTGATGATTTGGTCCGATATGATACGAATAGATGACTAGGGTCCTGTTGATGTAGACGGAACTGGAGCTATTGGAGTTGGTATATGTTTTGCCATGTCTGGCGCTGAATAAGAAGTTTGTGTGCTTGGAGAGGGAAAAAAACTTTGGTTGTTATGAATAGGTTCAGAATAAACACTATTAACTGATGTTCGCCGACTCGGAATGACTTGAGGAGATGGTGTTGAATATGCACCAGCCATTGACGACGGTCGAGAATAATATTGAGGGTATGGTGTATGACGCTCATTTGATTTTTTACTGATTCTGTTTATAAACAACCCATCTATTTGGTACATCATAATTTTTCGTTCATCAGTTGACAGTTCACGTAGCTTTATAGCCAATAATTTTGCGTATAGATCGCAATCATCGTCTTTGTGAGCAAGTATATTTTCATTCTGCCTTTGACCCAAAACATTTGTTAATTGTCCAAAAGCCACGGCCATTTGCTTTTCAGCCGTTTCAGAAGCAGGGCGACGACGTTTATTAGTAACAGCTTGTATGGATGGTGGTCTGGATGGTGATCTAGATGGTGGTGTGGACGGTGTGGTAACCATACTTGTACGGTCTCTTATCAGAGGGTCATCCTCTGTCTGATCTGTATCTTCTTCTATTTGTTGTGATTGCTGCAAAAAAATAATATACTCAAACTTACACTTCATTTACTTTCTTTTTACTGATGCCCACCACAGCAGAAGGATGGCTTAATATAGAAGAAGGATTCAGGACTAAATTTCCACATTGCATAGGTGCATTGGATGGCAAGCATGTAGTCATTGAAAGCCCAACGCATAGTGGAACAGAGTATTTCAATTATAAGAAAACTTTTAGCATTGTCCTTTTGGCCTTAGTGGATAGCAAATACAAATTTGTATTCGCAGACATCGGGAGTCAAGGAAGACTAAGTGACGGCGGCGTCTTTAATAATTGTTTACTATGGAAAAGAATAATTAGAAACGAGATAGATTTTCCACCACCATGTCCACTTCCAGGATCGAATATTAATATTCCATACGTGTTTTTAGCTGACGGTGCTTTTGCATTGAGTCAACACGTAATGAAACCCTACCCTGGAAACCATGAAGTAGGCTCACCAAAAAGGTTATTCAACCAAAATTTATCTAGATCCCGAGTTGTAGTTGAAAATACGTTTGGAATTTTAACCTCAGTTTTCAGAATATTCAGACGCCCTATCAATTTAGAACCACAAACTGTAACGGAATTTACGATGACTTGTGTATTACTACATAACTTTTTGAGAACAAGTAAAAGTTCTTCAAATCGATATACTCCTCAGAGTTCGTTTGACGTATATGACAGTAGTGGAAATATGGTTACCCCTGGTTCATGGCGTAGAGATAACGACGAATATAATGCATTGCAAAATTTACCACAAATAGCACGAAGATCTCCGGTGAACGCCAGAGAAGTCAGGGAAGAATTTACTTCATATTTTAATAGGATTGGATAAGTTGATAAAAATGTATAAATAAATGTACAGATTGTCAAGAGCTCGAAGATACATTGAATGTACATTTGGTATTCTGGCTAATAAGTGGCGAATTTTCCACAGACCGCTTAACGTATCTGTTGATTTCGCCCAAGATATAATCAAAGCGTGCTGCGTACTCCATAATTTGGTCAGATTAAGAGATGCGACACCGTGATGATGACATTAGATCAGCAAATGACTTGGCAAATTTAGCCACTGATTCATTAAGCAGAGGAAATCCAAGAGCTCTTAACTGCAGAGAAAAATTTACTAACTATTTTGTTAATATTAATCCGCTGGAATGGCAAAACGCACAAATATGAAAATTATTATTAAATTAATACATGGCGTTTCAGTTTTTTCGTTCATAACTTCTGTAAACGATAGAGCATATTAAAATAATATGAGTCTTTTCCGTAACATTTTTCTATAAAACGCCTCGTTTTCAAGATACAGGGCATTAAACTTTAAAAAAAGTACTACTATTTATTCGTTATCTCCCAAACAAATAAACATTTTTTATTCAAACTTTGTACACTTAGTCATAATATAATCCAGACAGAACCCCATAACTACGCCACTGCTTTTCCAAGGAAAATTTTCGGAACATCAAAATATTGGTCTTTTATTATGAATAAAGTGTACAAAATTTAAATAAAAAATCTGTACTTATTTGGGAGATAATAAATAAATATTAATATTTTTTTAAAAGTTTAACACCCTGTATCTTGAAAACGAAGCGTTTAGAGAAAAATGTTATAGAAAATACTTTTATTATTTTGATATGTTCTATCGTTTACTGAAGTTATGAACGAACAAACTGAAACACCCTGTATAATTAAATACTGATGATTTTTTATTAATAAATAAATTTAGTTTTCATGTAATTACCCATTTGTCTTTTCTCCTTCACTGCAGCACCCTCATCAACAAAGGCGTTGGTCACCTCTTCCCAAGAACGTTTCTTTTTTATTTTGTTGGAATAATCCTCTGAACGCATATCCCAAATCGCTGGTCGAATATGAATCTCATTGATTAATTTCTCAACGTCCAAAGTTTCCATACTGGTCTGACAACGCCGAGGTCGCTATTAATAACAAAAACCGCCACAACACCGCTTACGTGTGTTTAGTCCCATAAGCAAACATGTACTGATGTTCCGACTACAGTCGTAAACCCGCGCGCGGTGCATGATGGCCAGCAGGGTACGCGCTGCCACCGCCATCACGAACCGCGCGTTTACGCACCGTCTGTTTCATTCAATAGAACTGCCATAAAGGATGCATCGCTTCAGCAGCTGAGTCGGCTGCCGACTCGCCAGAAAACGCTCCGTGTGTTTTAGTTCTTAAACAAGCAACTTTTTGTAGAACTTGTTCGTTTACCGTAGGAAATTCGGTGTTTTATTTACGCCAAGGAAATAGTCGGGTACCGAGTGTCTGACGTGAATTGTCTTAGTAGGAAAAGTTGTAACGTTTCACGTTTTTGTGACATCAAAAAAATTCAACATACCACATCTTAATAAGTTTCACTAAAAAAATTACGCTCAGGCAGAGATGAGTGGGACGAGTGGGTTTGAATATGCGGGGCCCCCTTTCGCGTGGGGCCCGTAGCTATTGCTACTCTTGCTACGTGGTTAATCCGGCACTGTATATACCCAGAATGAAATTAGTTTTCAGACATGACCTCAGAAATGTTTTCACGTATAAATAAACGACATGGCGTCGAGGGGCGTTTGAGTGTGCCAAAACAGTTCCCGGTTCTTGTTTAAACCGGCATAAGTAAGCTCATTTCATTAAAAATTGTACAGAATTTCGGAAAAGGAAGGACGAAAACATAGAAAAGCGTTGCTTACATCTTTTATTGTGGAACTGAATTTGTTTTGTTTTGCTCAACGTAAAATTGTACAAAGTGATTCATTAAACGTACAGTGCCGTACCGATCTTAAAGGATGCAAAAAAACTATATTATTTCAAAAATATACCGTATGTTTGCATGTGTTTTTATTTAATGTACGTAAAACTGGAGAGCCGTTTCCATAATTTTGTTCCGTATAATATTAGCCTGTACTAAACGACATCGTCAACATCAACTGCATCGCTATGCAGATTTAATCAGGACACAGTAAAAATCAATTTCGTAGTCGCGTACGTGGTCTGGAAGATTATCAGGATTATGGGGCTCAAAATTGCTCTTACATTACAGCTTGCTACATTTTTTTTCTATTCAAGTATTTAACTCTATAAGGTTTCAATGTGTTTGACAGTTTGACGTGTTTATTTACTTGTAACATGAGATAATTCAAGTTACTTGCAATATGAAATTTATTTTTGCAATACTGAATCATTTAACCTATGAGTCATTGTACAAGAGTGTTATTGGAATTTCAATCCAACGCCAATAACGACAAAACGTTAACTGAAACCAGACACCATAAATTTGTCGAAAATATCGGCTAATATTTCAGTTTTATGTTGTCTATATTGCATTTTTGAGTCAGTAGATTCCACGTTGATTTCGAAGCGGTTGCTTTCATCATTTTTATTGGCTATTTCATTACGTCAAAAAGAGAATCGAATTATGACACCGGTGTACACTGGTTAATCGTTTCGAGACTTCTATATAATGTCGAACGTATTTGACGTTGACGTATCGCAAAAGATTAAAAAATCATTATTTTGATATTTTTTTATGATATCGTAATAAACATCAAAAATAATATTTTATTGATAATTTGTGAACTGAAAGTGAGTTCGATTTAAGACACTAGGTGTACAATACATATATTTCTCAAGTAGGTACTTCGTTTACGTAATGTTTATATAGGTACAATCGAAGTATCGAATGTATATTTGTAGATGTTAGCATCAGAAATTTTATTATTTTATGAATAATTTGTATTATTGTCTTGTTATTATTTTCCAGTTACCGTGATAAACGTCAAAAGTAATATTATATATCATTCACGAGTCAGAACATATTAGGTTCGGGTCGTTAAGTCAATATCATAGCGAATTAAAAACGTATTTTTTGTCATCATTAAAATGTGATAATTAAACTTGTAAAAGTGCTGTTTTTCTGCAAAATTGGTAAATATTCTTGAAATTTACTTATTTGTGTTGGAAATAAATAGGTCAGTCACTGAGTTACAGACTGTCTTCTGAGTTGAGATTTCTTATATATTTCTTTTTATTTCTATTTCCAACTATTGTTTGTGATTTTGGTATCCAGGATCACATCAATATGTCAAACCTCCCCTCACAACCACTGCTCTCAAATACCACCACTTCTTCAACCCCCATTAAACAATTATCTCGATAAACACAAATACCCCTTCAACACAGTGCCGGATTTAGGGTACTTGCGGCCCTAGGCCAAATTAACCCGAGCGGCCCCCGCCCCGGCCGCCCCTTAGGTGGAAAATTGAAATATGCCTTATTTCAAGCTCACGTCAAAACAAGTGAGTAGTTGAGATATCTTAAAGATAAACACCAATTGGAAAACATTAATGGATGCAGGATGCGGATGCTAGCAATAATATAAAATGGCTTATAATTATTATATCGTATCCTTTAACTTCACGATTATGGAATTAAAGTATAAAGCAGATTTCATATTAATACATAACGTTTATTTTTATAATCTTACTTTTTAAAACTGGTACAACATATTAGTTCTAAAAATAAACATTCACTCACACTGTATGTATTACAGTGAATGTTCACAGTAATGTTTAAATAAATCTAAACGCTCACTTTCCTAGCTTTTTTGGCTGCAAAATCTTTAATCAACTCGTTAAAGTCTAATGCTTGAAAAAGCTCAGAATTTGCGACAAAACTAGCCAAACTAGACAATCGAGAATCTTCGTCAGAAGTCGAGTTCCTCAGGTAGTTTTTTATTCTTTTTAACACGTTGAATGATCTTTCTCCAGATGCATTAGATGTCATTATACATAGTAGAATGCGCAAAGCCGTGTCCATATTCGGAAATAATGTTGTTAATTGTTTATCACGAATGAGTTTCAGATACTCCAAAATGTATTCCTTGGAGGCTTGGTAATCTTGTTATCATGAGGTTCTCTTTCTTCATCAAATATACCTTCAACGAAGCCTTTGAACTGTGCACACTCTTCTCCAAAGTCACCATCTATGTCGGTTCGATACTTTTTAGCCACAATAGAAGCTTTTCCCCTTATTTCTTCATTGGAAATTGATGATAAGTTGTTTAAAAACCCAAATTCTTCATTAAGACTGAAATAAACTTGGGACCTTTTATTCAATTCTGATTAAAGCCTGTCAATTACAACATTGAATGTATTTATCTTTAAGTCTTCTTTTCCATCAAAGTGGGGTTCAGGTTCATCTTCTTGATCTTCGCCAGGGAGAGCTTTTCTTTTCTGGCGTCTTTTCATTTCAAGAATATAGGTTTCATTTTTAGACAACCCTTTTCCTCTTTTTTCGTAGGAATCAAAGTTATCTCTCAGACTTAGTACGTACTCCTTTAGAGATTTGTATATGTTGCAAGTCACATTCAAGTCTGTAGCAGTGTTTTGCGATGTTTTGCTACTCTTGTCAAAACGTTGCAAAATATCGTACCACATGTTCAGTAGAATAGCATTCTCTAACTTAAAAAAATTGTTTACTGATTCCATTAGCTTCAGCTCGGCTCACATTTGTTTCCCCTTTATCGTCTGATATTTTTTTTACTGCATCGTAGTAGCTCCAGTAGTTGAGTAAAATAGCTTTTACAGCATGCCATTTGGAAGCCTATCTTGTAATGTTCACTCTTTTCGGAAGGAGTTTCTTTTCGCTACTGCTATTTTTGACAAGGTTTTCCAACACGGCACATCTTGAAGTAGATGCACTCATGAAAACGTAAAATTCTTGAATAAACATAAATAGTTTTGTTACTGCCAAACAGCAATCAGCCGCATGTGTGACTACTAGATTCAACGAATGAGCGGAGCATGGAACGTACTCAGCTAAATTGTTTTGTTCTTTTATTATCGCTTGTAAACCTTTATATTTGCCTGACATATTCGAGGCATTATCATATGACTGGCCTCTCATATCGCACAATGGGATATCTAGCCCTGACAGGGTATTGAAAATAATTTCCGCCATGTGTGCTCCAGTGTGGTCATGAAATTTAATGAAAGCTATGAATATTTGTACAGGCATACCATCACTTAAAACATACCGTAGGATCACTGTCAACTGGTCTGAATGAATGATGTCTGGTGTAGAATCAACACTGAGAGAATAGTACTTACTTTTCTTTAATTCATCCACAATGACAGAAACTACTTTTTTGTACATTAACTCTATAAACTCGTTACAAATAGTTTTTGACAGATAGCTTACATTTCCGGATCCTGGATTTTCTTTACTTTCAATATGGGTTTTTAAAAAATCATCGTATTCTGCAACAAGCTCTAATGCTCCCATGAAATTACCGTTTCCTAGGGAACCGAATATTTCTTGGCTCCCTCGAAAAGCCAGGCCACGGGTGCCGAGAAACTTGACAACGTCTACTACACGTTTTAGCACTCGATGCCAATATTCAACTTCCTTAAGGTAGTTTTCGTGTAATGCAGAATCAATTTTTCCTAAAACATTGCCTCGTAAGACGAAGGTTTTTGTATTTAACCTATGTTCCGCACTCTGTTCGTGTTCTGTAAGTCGGTTAGAAGTTTTCCAGTCATTGAATCCCTTGCAAAAAGAACTATCGTTGTGATTGTGGAATAATTTGCATGGACCACAATACACGCAGCCGGTAGTATTTGAATACATAAGCCACTCTCTTTTCTTCATCTCGCCGTTTGATAAACGGCTAAAAAACATATGTTCTGTGTACTATTCGATTATATCAAAGCAATAGGTAAAATTGTCTCTCCCAAAAACGTACATTTTGCTTCCAGAATTTCTCATGGCCGCATATGTATCTATTCATCATCTACCACTCAAGTCGACGACCTTCTAAAATCGAATCAAAACATCATAGTTAATTCCAATGTCATTCATATTCGTCGGCTTATTTCCCGCACCAAAAGAATCCTTATTTCCAATGTCAGTCCTACCATTCCACATTCCGTTATTTAAGAAGCCCTGTATGACCAAGGATTAATACTTACCTCCCCTATTTCATACGTCAAATGTGGCTCCCCTGATGACGAATACGCACATGTTCTGAGCTTTCGCCGTGTAACTTACGTTCTGCCCACCAGTAATGATTTTTCACTGCAAACTTCGATTCTCATTACGCATGAAAATACATCACACAGAATATTCATTTCTACTGATAAACTTGAATGCTTTCTTTGCAAAAAGGCTGGACATACCGATGAATTATGTCCCAACACTTTCCACGACCTTCCCCCCCTATTAAATACTTCCGTCAATCTTGAACCCTCCACTTCAGCTGACCCAGCTACTACTGATACCTTCTCAGATAATTCCGAATTACCCTCTCAAGTGCCACTCGCTCCCTCCTCCCCTGTACCTGGCGAAAAGCGACCCCTATCTAATGATAGCACTCTTGACTCTCCGCAGTCTATATCACCTTTCAATACTCCTCTCGTTAATTACAATCCAATGCCTCCTCCAGAATTCCCAAATTCTAATTCAAAAAAAATCTGCAAAAAAAAGAACCAAAAAATACAAATTGGCGGAAGATGATTGTGACAATATAAGCCCCGAATCACGTTCTATCATACATAAGCTTTTTGAGGAGTCTCCTAAATCCTTCTCCCTTAATAGCATCCAACTTATTGCGTTCCTCGAAAATACTTTCCGCGTCAACGACCCTCTACCTGAAGCTATTAAATTTATCTCCGACACTGCCTCACTACTGAAAGATCTATCCTTAATTTATTCTAATACCAACGAAAGATCTTTGAAAAATCGCATTAAACGGCTGACCAATAAAATTAAATTTAAACTTCACCCCGACCAAAACAATTTTACTGACTCTTACTATCCTTTTTCTGATGACGGTACCACCACTGACTCCTCTACACTATTTCAGTAATTCACCTCTTTCCCCCTTTAATTAGTACCATTCTCTCTAATTCAATGGAACTGCGATGGATTTTATCCTCTCTTAGAAAGAATTCAGAAAATCGTATCTTTTCATACCCATGACTTTCTCTGCCTCCAGGAAACCAACTTCAAAATTGACCAACAGTGCAAGCTAAAAAACTTTGAAGGTTATCATTACATCGGTACCAACTGTATGAGAGTAAGTGGTGGTAATTCAATATTTGTCTCTAGCGATGTATACTCATCTCATTTCCCACTAACCTCAAATCTAGAGGCAATTGCTGTAACTGCTTGGTTCCCTAATAAGCTTACCATTTGCAGTATTTACATTCCACTTGTTCACTCCCTTAATGAAGAAGACTTAACCGACCTAGTATTTCAGCTCCCCCACCCATACATCCTTGTTGGTGACTTTAATGCACATCACACCATGTGGGGCTCAACCCGTGATTGCACTAGAGACAAAGTTATAGAAAACGTCATAAACTCCTCCGGAACCTGCTTGTTGAATACTGGACTCAACACTCACTTTAACATTTCCTCCGGCTCCTTTCCTGCCCTTGACCTCAGCTTATGTGACTCTAAAACTGCACTTTCCCTTTTCTGGCAAGTTTTAGATGACCTTCATGATAGCAACAATTTTCCTATCATTATAACCAATCGTTATAATAAGGAAACTATAACTAAAAGCTTCTGGCACTTAAAAAACGCAAATTGGTCTGAGTTTACTTCTCTCTCCCAAAGTTATTTATCTTCTTTAACTATTTCTGCAAACATAAATGACACTCTAAAAATGTTTACTGACAACATACTTGCCGCTGCAGAGGCTTACATTGATAAATCAGTCACTTCCTCTGCACAAAAAACTGTGCCTTGGTGGAATTCAGCTTGCGAAAATGCCATCCGAGAGTTCAAACATGCTCTTAACAGGTTTAGACGGAATAGAACAGAAGAAAACCTCCTCCTACACAAACAGCTCAAAGCTAAAGCTAAATTCTTAGTCAGGCAAAGCAAAAAATCCTCATGGCAAAGCTATACCTCCTCGTTGAATCATAATACAAATCCCAGTCAAATCTGGAAAAAAAATCACAAATTCGAGGTAAGAAAACCAATACTAAAATTCCTTCCTTAATATTGAATGATACAACTCCGGCAACCAAATAATTCCCGATTCACTCGCACAAAATTTTGATGACAAATTTAATAATCGTAACCCTAATTCTGTTTATCACAATTCTCATATTCAGCTTTCCTCCACTTTTCAGTCAAACCCTCATGACGTTGCTTCCGTCAACGCCCCTTTCAGCCTAAATGAACTGAAAACTGCTTTGTTTACTTGTAGAAATTCTGCCGCCGGCCCTGATGATGTTCCTTACATCTCTCTCAAAAAAACTATCCATCTCTCTCTAAGCTTCTCGAAATCTATAACCTTATCTGGGATACTAATGAGTGTCCTGACGCATGGCGCAAATCCATAATTATTCCAATTAAAAAAGCAGAGCAATCCACCTTATCGCCCAATTCCTTCCGACCGATTTCACTCACTTGCACTACCTGCAAACTCCTGTAGAAAATGATCAATAGAATACTACTTTGGTTTCTTGAAAAGTACAAAATCATTCCTAAAGCTCAATTCCGGCTTCCGACGTCATCGATCCACTCGCGACAACCTTGCTCTTCTCCAAACACATATCTCTTCAGCAATAAACAATCACCAGGACGTCGTTGCAACCATCTTTGATATTGAAGGTGCCTTTAACTCGATATCTAGAATGGCAATACTAAATAAACTTTCCCAATATAATCTTCATGGCAACATTCTATCGTTCATTCATAATTTCCTAACTTGTAGATCCTTCAGGGTCTCCGCTAATGGCAAATTCTCCTTGCCTCACCCACAAAATGCTGGTGCCTCTCAAGGATCAGTATTAAGTTCTATTCTATTCATCCTCACAATAAACGAGCTCTGTTGCAAGTTTCCTGCTCCCATAAAATATGTCCAATCTGCTGATGACCTAATTGTTTATTACCATGGTAAATCGATCTCTTCCACTTGCAAACTCCTTCAAACTGCAGTAAACCTTCTACAGGATAGATCTTCTTACCTGGGATTATCCTTATCTCAAAGTAAATCCAAACTAATCAAGTTTTCAAGAAGAACATCTTCTCCTCTACCTCACATTTTCTTTAATAATTTACCTTTAACCCACTGTAAATCAATGTAAAATTCTCGAAATAACCTTCGACTCTCGACTTAACTGGAAACACCATATCCATGATCTCAAAGGCATCTATCTAAAGAGATTAAACATAATTAAAACACTCAGTCACTTTCACTGGGGCTCCGACGAAATCGTATTATTAAGAGTTTACAGAGCTCTCATCCGTTCGAAGCTTGACTATGGTTGCTTTATTTACATGTCAGCCCCCAAATATGTCACATATTTGCTGAACTCTGTCCACAATACCGCTCTCCGCTTCTGCCTTGGTGCCTTCCGCCCTAGCCTTGCTGATAGTCTCCATATTGAAGCTAATGAATCACCCCTCCCCTTAAGACGACACTCCCTACTCCTTACATATGCTGCCTCAGTATCCTCCATTCCTTGCAATCCTGTTCACTCACTTTTCACTTCAACGACTAATCTTCCTACTAACCCCCGAACAATTATTAAATATCTTCCCCAATTGCTCACTCCTTTACTAAAAGATACTGACCTCTCTCTGACATCCCTACTTCCACTACCTTCTTCTCCTCCTTGGACCAAAATTATTCCTATAATCGATACCTCACTCACCATTTTTAATAAACATGAGTCACCCACTGCACTTGTAAAGAAAGCATTCCTTGAATTATTACAAAAAAAATCTCACGATTTAACACTTTACACAGATGCTTCCAAAACTGACTCCGGAGTTGGTTGTGCAGTTACCTCGAAACATGAACTCATAGGCTCCTTTACTTTACCTTCAGTGTGTAGCGTCCATACAGGTGAGCTTCATAGCATTCTTCAGGCTTTTAAATATATCTCCCCCCCCCCACAAAAATATTGCAATATGCACTGATTCCCTTTCCTCCATTTTATCAATTAAATCAATCTTCACTGACCACCCAATTGTCCAGAACATATATGACATATATCAAACTCTCGTTGCTCATGATATAACAGTCTCTCTCATCTGGCTTCCATCTCACATTGGAATTGCTGGTAACGAAACTGCGGATCGCCATGCGAAAGAAGCTGCCTCTAGCAACAATCCAAAACACATAGTCCAACTCGCCAGCGACCGCAAGTTCCATTTCAAAAACTTCACGCAAGAATCTTGGCGACATCTATGGCGCAATAGCACGATATCTATTCATCTACTTCTCCTCTCTCCCTTAGCTTTTTAACAAGGAGAGATGCCGCTATAATCAGAAGAATTCGAATTAGCCACACCAAACTCAAACACGGTTATCTGATTTGACCTAAGACCTAACCTCAAGGAATTGCTCTCCGCACTACCGAGATCAAGAAAGTTTTTTTTTTATTTACATTAACGTGTCTCGACAACTGAGATCATTGACTCATGGTACAGTTATTAACTATAAGAAATAAGCGTTATCAAACTATTTAGTTTACAAACATGGTACAATTACAAAAACTGAACAATAACATTGACGAACTGTTTAGATTACATGAGGCAAGTTAGATTTCATTGACACAACATGGAACCATAATTATAACTACAAGAACCAAACATTAACAAGCTGTTTAGATTTCATGAACAATTTAGATTTCATAATACAAATTAATGTCCTTCAAAAAATTGATTAGGCGAAGTAACTGGTCCGGAATATTTAAAATTTCTTGAAGTGAACTTCGTAACTGGTGGTTACGGCGTTTATCTGAATATTTCAGACAGCTTGTCAGTATGTGTTTAACTGTAAGTGGGATTTTGCAGTGCTGACATTCGGGTGGGTCGGAGCCGGACATTAGATATCCATGAGTCAGTCGAGTATGCCCAATACGTAGCCTGCGTACAACGACTGTATCTCTTCGAGACATAGGAGGAAGGTCTTTGAAGTCGATGAAACGCTGAATTTCGTGTAGGTTTGTATTGCAATTTGTCCAGTGACTTGCCCAGCGGTCACGTATGGAACGTCTTCTCCTAGTTATCAGGTCATTGTTATTTTGCATTGAATCGGTCTGGAGGGGTTAGCTGTCGAAGCTTCTTTTGCAGTTTGGTCCGCAAGTTCATTCCCGAGTATTCCGACATGAGATGGTACCCAGATGAATGTAACGGTAACACCAGAGCTTGCAAGACGGCCAATACAATCATAAATATCTTGGACAATAGGATGAACGGAATATATTTGTCTAATGGAGATTACTGATGCAAGAGAGTCCGTGCATATAGCTGATTGTTTGTCGTCAGGTGATAGAGAATTTAGAGCTTGAAGGATTGCATATAACTCCCCTATGTAGATACTAGAGAAAGATGGTAGACAACGTTGATTAATTATTTGATGGGAGTTGGTAACAGCGCAACCTACGCCGTTCTCAGACTTAGATGCATCAGTAAACAATATTTTATTGTGATGAGTGGAATTTATAATATTGAAAAAGCGATGTTTTAATAGACCACTGTGAGTTTCATGCTTAGGAAATAAGTTCAAAGATGTGTTAAACTTTGGTTGTTGCGTTAACCAAGGAGGACAGGATGAGATAGGAATGGGAACTGTATCAGATAGGTTGATATCAGTTGTGAGTGTTGACAGGATTTGTGGAAGTGGTTGAAATTTAGTGCCAGAATTGCTATTGTTGGATGGACGATTTATTAGAGGGTATACTAGATTTTCAGGGTGTGCTGAAATTAATGCACAGTATGACATGAGAAGTAATTCCCGTCGTAACCATAAAGGAGGTTCCTTGGATTCACAGTAAATACTTTCAGCAGGACTGGATCTGAAAGCTCCTAGACAAATTCTTAGAGCTGTATTGGGAACAGGATTAAGAGTTTTTAAATCGGATTTGCTTGCTGACATGTAAATAAAGCTACAATAATCTAGTTGGGAACGAACAATAGATTTGTACACCTGTAACAGGATTTTTTCATCAGCTCCCCATTGATGGTGAGCTAATGTTTTTATAACGTTTGTTCGTACCACACAGTTCTTTTTTATGTCTTTGATATGCTCTTTCCAATTTAATCTACTATCAAAAGTAAGCCCCAAAATTCTTATTGAGTTACACACCTACAGATATTCGTCATTTAACTGTATTTGTGGGAGTATGTTAGGTCTCGATGTTTTACTGAATATAATAATTTTCGATTTGGCGGCTGAGAAGTGACAGCCAGTTGAAAGGTACCACTGACTTACTTGATTTACTGCTGTCTGAATTATGTTATCTGTAGTTTGGTTATTTTTACCACTACAAAAGATGATTAGATCGTCTGCGTATATAGAGAACTTAATAGGGGGTCTAGTTGATGAGAATATATAATTTATGGCTATTATAAAGAGCGTTGGACTTAAAACTGATCCTTGAGGTACGCCATTATATTGTAAGTGTTTCGAAGAAACTTGTCTATTAGTAGATACTTGGAATGATCTATCGGTTAGGAAATTTTGTACAAAGGCCAATATGTTGCCTAGGAAGTTGTATTTATTGAGTTTATTAAGTATTGCTGACTTTGATACGGTATCAAAGGCACTTTCAATATCAAATGCGGAAGCTACAACATCATGCTTTTTGAGGAAAGCATCGGCAATATATGTCTGTAGATAGGCGAGATTGTCCATAGTACTACGGTGCGGTCTGAATCCCGATTGTGCTGGATTTATTATTTTGTATTTTTCCAAGTACCAAAGTATCCTTTTATTATCATCTTTTCCATTAACTTACACATTGTGCATGTTAAAGAAATGGAACGATATGAGTGTAGATCTGTTGGTGGTTTATATGGTTTTATCACTGGAATTGAAATTGATTCTCGCCATTGTGTTGGGAATAGCTGTTTAGTCCAGATGGTGTTATATAATTCCAGTAATTTTGTTGAGGAGATCGGTGATAAATATTTTAGAAAGATAAATGGTATATTATCGGGACCAGCAGCGGAATTTTTACAAGAAGAAAGAGCGTAAGTTAGTTCTTCGAATGAGAATGGATGGTTCAAAGAGTCAAGGTCAGATATAACGGAGGGAATAATAGGGAGTGGGGACTCGTTCAGTTGATTATTGTTTTGATTATTATTGTTCTTGCATTTCTCTTCAAAATGAGTAGCTGGTAAATTTGCAATTTGCTGGTTATCAGTGACAATGGTATCATCAATTATCACCGCAGAGATTTTAGTCTGAGTTTTATTGCCTTTCATTTGTCGTATTTTTGTCCAGACTTGTCCCGGGGGTGTGTCAGAGGTAAGGGATGAAACATAGTTATTCCAAGAAGCTTTTTTACTACCCATCTTGCTTTGGCTTTAAGTTTTTTGAAATTTATACAATTATCTGTATTTCTAGTCTTCCTGTATTTATTGAATGCAGTTTTACATTCCCGGACAGCAGTTGCCCAAGAGTCATTCCACCAAGGAACGAGTTTTCGGGTTGCTGGTATTAAAGATTTTCCAACGTATATTTCTGCTCCTTGGATTATACAGTTACTGAATGCTGTAACCGATTCCTCGATATTTTCAGGAAATTGTAGCTGAGATATTTGATATTCAGTGAATTCTTTAAATGCATTACAGTCAGCATTAGAAATTTTCCATCTTGTTTTACAGTTTAATGTGGTTTTTGATTTGTCAGAGATGAAGATTGGAAAATGATTGCTATCATAAACTTTTTCCAGGAAAGTGACGGTGTAGTTTTAGGGTCACAAAGACTAAGATCTATAGAAGATAGATTTCCTGTAGCAATATTTAAGTGCGTTTCTGCACCTGAGTTCAGTAAACAAACATTATTGTGATTCAGGAAATTTTCAACTATTTTCCCCCTTCCAAAAGTAAGTTTTGATCCCCAAATGACATTGTGTGCATTAAAGTCACCAACTAGGATGTATGGAGGTTTCAATTCCCTTACTAGATCAGCAAGATCGGATTCACTGAGGTTGTAATTTGGAGGGATGTTAATGCTACAGATTGTAATTTTTGGGGGGCCTAAACTGTGACAGCGACAGCTTCTAATGGAGTAACTAATGGTACATCTACGGAATAAAAATCACAAGAAACAAATATCGAAGTTCCACCGCTAGCTCTAAGAGAATTGAATCTAAGATAGTGGTAACCGATAAAGTTTTTTAATTCCCGTTTGTGACTTTCCTTAAAGTTCGTTTCCTGGAGACAGACAATATCAGCTTGGGTATCGCACACTAATTGATGTATACGTTCAAGACGGGGATAGAACCCGTCGCAGTTCCATTGTATAATATTAAATGTTTAGTATGAAGTTTGTGAGATGAGAGAACTGTCAGACATACTGTCATCGCCCACTGATGTCTGTGATGTCAGACTATCATTATCGGTATTGTCTATATTAAGAGCCTGCTTGATTTTTTTGTGATTATTGTAAATCGATTTTTGAGGGATCTATCGGTAAGGGCAGGATATATAGTATGCATGTCAGCAAGTAACGATTTAATGTATTTGGTAAATTGTTGAGCTTCTGATAGTGGATCCTTAGATTCATATGAGTTTTCCAGAAAAGCTATAAAATATTCTAAGGGCAGTGTGAATGAGTCAGGAAATTTATTATACATGTCGGATATTATTGTCCTGGAGCTTTCAGGTATCTTATTATCAAGTGTTGATTCTTTTTTAGCTTTTTTCTTGACAGGTTTTGGGATATCTATGGATGGAAAATCGAAAGTGGGGGCTGTGTTGATAGTACTGGGAGAAACAGATTCTGTGTCTGTGGAACTTGGCAAGGGTCTTTTTTGTGTAGGTGGAACCTGTATATTTGGATGATCTGTAGTAAACAGAGGAACATTAATGATGTCTGCACTAATAGGTGTGTTGTTTATGGATTCGGGGAGCTGTATATCTGATTTCTGGGAAGCTGGTGGCGGAATATCAGATTGGATATTAAGACTGTTCGTGTTTGATGCTGGTGGCTGGGAAGCAATTATGGCATTAGGGCAGTTGGTTGCAATATGGCCGGTTTGCTTGCATATAAAACACTCCATTTTATCAGTTGAAAGAAAGATTCTATAACCATTATTTTCATAAGAAATTGATAAGGAAGTCTGGAGCTCAAAATTTTCGGAAGATGGTACAATATAAACTTGTCTGCGGAAGGATAATATATTATTCTATTTATCCCCGGGAATGCCAGCTTTCAGGAATGATATTGGTGATGTTAACTGTAGTCCAAGATCTATTAAGGCTGTTTCAATTAGTTCGTGAGGAATGAAAGAACAAGGCGTTTTGCGGGGGTAACTAATCTTCTTACATTCAGTTCCATGTTTCCAACTATAATTGTCGAATGGTTGGTAATCAGATGGTCAACTAGTTCAATTTTGTTTAGATAAATGCAGATTCTGTTATTGGAAATTCTTGATGCGAAGCATATATTTCTTGGGCCTATAATATCACCAACTGCTTTAACGTATTCGAATCATTTCAAATTATCAGCGGAGTGGAAAAGTATGGCTTGTTCTTTCTTGGGAAACGTTGGCGTTGGAGTAGATTTTGCGGCTGCTACATATGAAGTGGAAATTTGAGGAACGTTAGAGTTATTTTCAGTCATTGTAGGTTTGTTTCCGATGTGAGAGTTGTTATTGTTGTTGCCCTCGTAGTCAAAGGCAGCTTCTTGTGTTACGCTAATGGTAGAAATTTTGTGTTTTATTTGTCAGCAAACCAAAATACACCATAGTGTTAAATTTGTTGCCTATCGAAAAACTGAACCAGCGAGTTTATCAGTAATCACACAGAAATTTATTATTATTGTTTACTAATTAAATCAAAATAACACGAATCCCGTTATAATTTGCAGGATAAGTGTACGATAAAGAGATCTATTATTAGTCCAAAAATTCTGAATAATTGACAATTGTTTACCTGATAAACTATGAAAAACTACGCACTAATCTTAATCGAACTTTACTCGTTCAAGCCCAGTGGCGGAGTCATAATCTAATTTAAAAATAGTAATAGTTGTTATTTAATTTCATGTAAATATTTGTAATTATTTTTCCGTTTCTGCAGATGTTGACAGTTAATTTTAGATATCGATATTATTGTTAATTTTTTATCAATAAAAGAATCTTTAGAAAAAGACTATGATGAAAATAATGAAAATGAAAACTTTGTTAAAATATATTTTTGAGAGTTACTTTAAATCGCGCTAAATTTCTACAGGGATCATTGACATGATGACAATTTATGTGATAATAAAAATAAAGTAGCATTGATATACGTGCTCTGGCTGTCAAAGTTTACAAAATTTAAACTTTTTGCGTAATTATGAACAGTATTAAAGTGAGAAAAACAAAAAACGATAATATAATCGGGAAAACGTACTATTACTTCAAGACATCATTAAACATGCATTTTTCAAATGAAAAAAAAACTCTCTTGAAAAATAATCGCGTAAAATATGAAGTCGATTCAAAAAAAGTAGAACAAGAACCAGCAAAGTTTTTATTTATAAAGTGGAAGTTCTAGAGCTGCAGAAATAGGATACAAAGAGTTGGGTGGCGTATGATGAAAAGGGGTTGAGTGGTTGCTGGGTTTACTCGGTTACTTGGTGTCAAGGCCCGCAGCCATGCATACTACGACATTGTACGAATGGTGGCGTGTTATTGCCGCTACATTAGAGATGGGTATAAAGTAATATTTTGGAACGTTTTTAACTTGATAAAATTTATTATTACAAAATTGTGGTGGACATGGCATAGGTATCGAAGGTAAATTCAACATCACTTAACTGAGAAATTACGATCAGTAAACAGCTAATAATAAAAGAAAGTTAATTATTTGTTGAAATGTATGTTACAATATAACGTCACCAATATGGTATTCATCCTTAAAACCCCAACAAACCAAACGCCATCGGAAAACATACGGCCGCCAGTCGGCACGCACGGTACTCTGGTGGCTGAAGTAGCCATGATCTGGACCTACGTTGGCCCAGTTCGGATATACCGTTCCTAATGTACAAAGAATCGGCTTTTACTCGGCAACTTAACGGCAAACCGAGAGCGGCTGTTATGTTTTCGGGCCGGAAGTGGCTACTCCTCGGACACTCGCTACCGGGAGACCATATTTCGTGCCAAAATTGATCCGCAGGATGTTTTGCTGGCTATATCCGACTCCGGGCCGCGTTCGGTTAGCAAGCCGTAAAGTGGTACCAAATCATTCGCGCTTAAATTTCGCGCCGCATCATTTGACGGCCATTTTGCTTATATTTTGAATTTTTGTGAGGTTATTGTTTATTGTTGTGTTGTGTTACTCAACTCTTACTCTTAAACTAGGAAAAAAGAGTCTTGTTTTATGTTGTTTTTATATTTGGTGTTGATTTGGATATAGTATCGTGAATCGTGCTGCAGTGATAATACTCGTAGATTGTCAATTATATTATTTGATCATTTTTGTGTTTCTCCGCTGCCAGTTAATTTATTGTTATTTCAAGAAAGTGTAGGCAGAAGACAAGTGTAAAAATAAATAATGTCTCAGTCGCATTTACATGATAGGCAAAATAAGTGTGAAGTATCTTATGGTACAAGTGATTAATGTAACAATCTCAAGCAAATGTTACTTAGCTTAAATTTTAAAAGATGTTAGTTTGCTGAATTCTATTTTAACCTATATAATTATGGCGTCTGTACATAAAATAAGTAAGATACAAGAGCGTCGTTTGATTGCCACTCAAATGCAATCAATATTAAATGATTTTATTTCTATAAACGAGGTTTTGAGATCTGAATATTCAGAGCCCAAGACAGAATCTTCAATCTGTGCATCTCATTTCGAACAAGATGTCTATAATTCCCCAAGTAATTCCCAATATGATCCTAATGTGGAGACACAACCTAAAACTTGCAGCATCACTTCTAACATTTCTAACTCCAGTTTCATTGATAGTCACCGATTAGCGAAATCCAGTGACTGTATTGAAGCACAGGCAGGGCCTTCAACAGAAAGTGTGTTATCAGAGACAGAGTTTGATTACATATTTAGCTCAGATTCTGACTCTGATATCGAGAAATCTAACAATGAGCATGGCAAAACAGATAGAGCAGGAGGAAGAGCCTATCGAAAAAGTAAAAAATAAGAGATTTATTGTATTTATAGATTTTTATTTCAGGCGATTAGTCTATTTTAATTTGTTACTTTACTTTATTATAAATTAGGGTATTTTGTTTTAGTTGTTCAAAACTGCGCCGTTTAATTCCTACTATTAAAATCTTGTTTATTTGTTTTATATATCTACATTCTGTCATATGATATGGGAACTATGAAAAATATGTATAAATATTTTTTGTTGTTATTTTAATGTATATAATTTCCTAGCCGATTATTCTATGATAATTTGTTGCTGATTTTAATATAAATAAGATGGTTTTTTCGTTAAGTTTCTTGTAACTGCGTATTTTATGTATAATATGTACACATTTTCCGTTCCTTATTACTTATATATTGGGAAAACTTATTTTTTGCATTTGTTGTAAAACAATCTTGATATATTGTTGTGTAACTGATGAATGGTCTAATGTTTTTTTAAAAAGTGTTTTATTATACAAAGTACAAGTTTAGATTTTATTATGAAAAAATTTTAGACATCTTTTTTTATCAATACCATAGCAGGGGATGTTTCCCTGAATCTCTGTCATGCATTTTTAAATGTTTTTTTTCACAATTCCTAAAATAATTTCTCTGTTAATTTAAAATTCCAATTTTTATTTGATGCATCTATATACAAAAACCATTATTATAACCTTTCACATGTTGTTTTTTAGATGAGATATTTTGCTGATTTCCAATATTAACATATTTAAGCTAGAAATATCAATTTTATACATAATAAAGTATAATTATAATTTCTTTCGCTTAATAAAGGGTAATCAATAGTTATCACATGGTCACAGTCGCCTGTGGATTCCAAGCCTTATTTTATTGAACAGCCGATAGAAAGTTTATCATAAGAAAAAACATTTCTCAATCAAATACAAATATTTTGGGCGTCTGCGCATATTCGTCTGGCTTACAAGAGGATTGCCCCTTTGCGAGCCACCGATGGACTGCCGTGCACTTACCGGCTATCTACCATCGGCCCGTCGTCGGTTATTCAAAGGCGTTGCCGAGGTTGAATGGGTGGCTAGCCTACTCTTAGCCACTTCACGGCCTGGCGGACATGCCCTTCCTACACGCCGAGCCGGGAGATGTAAGCGGGCCGAATGCGGCAGTTCGGCAAACCACTTTCGTCCCATTGTCGGACCAGCCAGTCTGTGTTTGTTAGGAGGACTTGAATTAAATAATAAACAGTAGATAACTAATGGAATTTGATATAAAATATAAGCAATACTATATAAGATTATAGAGACAAACAAATCTTTGAAATCAATTTAGTTTGTTGTCACATTTCGAATTGTTGAATGAAGAATACTAATACGTCCGATCTCAATAAATTACTAGTTTAAATGCTGGAAAATGCTAAAGTCTGAGACTGAAGTAGCAATATTAGTATTCATAACCTCAAATTCAACAGATAATTTGATCCCTAATAATTAATTTATAGAATGTTATAAAAACGCACCTGATGTATAGGCAACCATCATTACACGAATTCAAAAGTTCATAATATTTATTTCATATTAGACGTCTACATTTTAGGTGATTTCTTGGTCTAGCCAAAAATAATTATTAAACATCAGGTAGGCATCAAATGAAATGTAACTTCTGTCATTCTGACGATGATATTTGGTATAGAAATAATCGTCAAATTTCTTAGAATTTCTAACATTTTATCAATATCTTGTGGAATTATCTAGAAACAGTTAGTTTCATTTAATACAGTAATATAAGTAGATTCCACAAAGTGAGGGTCGAGACAATAAATTTCATATTAATTGCTGTGTCTCCGGTTGTATTAATTATTGTTGTTGGATTATATTTGAATAAAATTTACTTATTAGATTTACATCTTTTTTGTCACTTATAGCATTTTTATTATTCTTTATTTCAGTAGCTTCATAAATTTCTCTATTTCTTGTGTGAATTGTTGCTATTAGGATTTTGGTTTGTTCGTAGTCAAATGTATATTTTTTTTTGGTTTCATATTTGGTTAATGCCTTTTGGTTTTTTCATGATATTTATGTGATTTTATCCTATTTTGTAATTATTAACTGGTTTGGCCAATTTAAACCCCATCGCAATTGCTACACGGAGGATTGGGCAAAATCTGATTTTTATTAAAAAAAATCAAAAACCATGAATTTTTTGAAAAAAATCACGATTTATTTGATTTTTTAAATTTGAATAAAAAATTTGAACATTTTGATTGTTTGAAATTATTTTAATGTATCTAAAAATTATAATACAATTTGCGGCTCATAAATTTGTGACAACGCATTTGTCGCGCTTCTTGCAAAAAAATTCTTGTCCTGATTTATTTTCCTTCTGTCCTATACACTCACTATACAGTGCCGAGTACTGCCGAGTGACGCACGAACGCGTTTGTTGTGCTTTTTGCAAGAATATTCCTATCGAGGCTTGTTTTCCTTCTCAATCTATAAATTGACGTTGCCCAACAATTTCACGCATTTCGCTAGTTAGGTTAGTTAAGTGAAGTGAAAACATATAAATGAGTGGAAGACAAGAGGACCCAATATGGCAGTCCTATGTTAAGACAACAAATCCAAATAAATTGGGGTGTAGGGCTATTTGTAGAAAGTGCAAGAAATATATTCAAGGGTTAGTACAAAGACTTAAAGCACACCACGATGTTTGTAATTATCAAGAGAGGAATACAGGTAATTCAATTATTAATTTAATCTTATTAATATTTAATAAAGCTTTTCATTATTAACCCGGAAGTGATCGCGTGGTTAGATTTTACCTAACATTTTTTGTTTTTTGTTGATTCTCCAAGCACTTGATATTTTATTTTTGTGATAATTTAGTGACAGTTTTGAGACATAAATATTAATTATAAGTAACATAGTGTAATTTTTCATCATATATTCTGAGATAGTTTGAAATATGTTTTAAATATATACGTATTATATTATAAGTAGATACATTTTTGATAAATAACAGAATACAACAGGGTAACAAATGTTTCTATGCGTTGAAGGACACATTTAAATCAAAGATATTGTCTAGGAACACAAAAATTAAAATATACAAGACAGTAATTAGACCAGTCATACTTTACGCCGCAGTAACCTGGAATTTAACAAAAAAAGAGGAAAACACATTAGAAATCCGGGAAAGGAAAATACTACGGAGAATATACGGCCTAGTAAAAGAAAATGGAGTATGGAGAATATTAAGAAACTACGAAGTTAATCAAAAATTCAATACCCCAATAATTACAAATGAAATAAGATGTACAACGTCTAGGTAATGAAAGGTGTGTCAAGAAAATACAGGAAACTAAAACACAAGGACGAAGAGCAAGGGGACGACCGAAAACTAGATGGTTGGATGGTGTAGAAGAAGATCTTGAAGAAATTGGAATAAATGACTGGAAGAACTAAGCAAAAGACCGGAAAGAATGGAAAAGAATAGTAGAAGAAGCAAAGGACAGACTTCAGAGCAGAAACTGAATCACCAATTCACAAACTCCCTACTGATTTGAAGCAGTAGGGTTGGCCAAGTGGCTGGCCACCGCTGCCGGAAAAATGAGGCTAGGAATCCCAATAGGGAGACTATGGACCTTAAGGTCTGAAAGTCAATGAGAAGAAGAAAATACATTTTTGAGATAATTTTAAAATTTTTTTCATAAATATTTTTCTAAGAAAGATAATATAGTTTTTAAGTATTAATTTATAGATATTTTAGGATATAGAGTTTAGGCATATAGGATAGTTTTTCAATGTTAGGTGAAACCTAACACGTGGCCTTTAATGTAACTTTTTTATCGCGACCTTTCCCAGGTTAATTAAAGATTATCTTTACTCTTCTATACTTACTTAATTTTCAATTTTTCTCAACTTAAAAAAATAAATTTGCTTTTACATCTCTATTGAACATTTTCACTTTATTTTAAAATCAATAATTCAATACTATATCAATATATCATCAATTAATCAATTTCAATTTTCAATTATGTTTTTTCTCTTTCCAGAGAGTCGAATGTCGCTTGACAGTTTTGCTAGCACATCATCTCCCTCAAGTTGTAGTTCACTCATGACGGATAGTTCATATGTTAGAAAAACTCTACCGAAAGTACTAACAAGTCCAACAACTTTTGAGCCAGTCCAAAAAAAGAAAGCAATCGAAACTCAGCCTACCATAAGTGGTTTTGTAATGCGGACTTCAACTGCTGAAAAACATAAAATTGACAAACAAATAGCAAAGGCTATTTTTGCTACTAAATCGAGCTCCAGATGTATTGAGAATTTAGAGGTGAAAAAAGCCATTCAGTTATTAAGGCCTGGTTATACACCGCCCTCGAGAAAAACGGTAGCAACAAGTCTTTTGGACGAAATCTATGAAGAGGAAAAAGAAAAATGTTTCTCCTCCCTGTCAGGACAGTCCGTAAATATGTCAATTGATGGGTAGTCAAACGTGCACAACGAACCAGTGATATGTGCAACGATAACCACTGAAGATGGACAAGCCCTCCTATACGAAACCATAGACACATCAGGAAATCCACATACTTCAGAATATTTAACTCAAATAGTTTGTGACCTGATTTCTTCATGTGAATTAAAATACAAGTGTACCGTAAAATGTTTTGTGACAGACAATGCCGTAAATCTGACACTTATGAGAAAAACATTAAAAGAAAAAACGAACGCAAAAATTATAACTTATGGCTGCTCTGCACATATTTTTAATTTACTGTGCAAGGATTTTTAAGTTAAAGACGCTAAAGAACATGTGATCCAAATTGTTAAGTATTTTCGAAATAACCATTTGGCTAGAGCTAAATTCAGTCAAACAGGAGGCAGCGCTTTAGTCCTTCCAAGCGATGTGCGATAGAATAGGCTTGGCGACTGCTTAGAGATGTTTGTCACTTAGTGGGACAATATAAATATTAAAAATCTGCGAAGAAAATAAAAAGGAGATTGATTCCACTATTCACCAAAAAGTTTCAAATATTGCGATTAAACATGCAGCGCAAGATTATTTAAACATTTTAAAACCTATATCAGTTGCTCTTGATACTGTGCAGAGGACAAATGCTACTATCGCAGATGCTGTAGAGCAGTGGAAACATTTACAATATATCTTTGATGAATCTGTGTAATTACCATTACAAAAAACACAACAATTTAATAATCAATATAAGCAAGCACTAACGCCATATCATTTTATAGCGTATATGTGGAATCCACAAAAAACAAAATACCAGTTAACACCAGAAGAAAAGAATATAGCTTTAGAAATAATTAACGAGTTATATGAAAACACTGGACTGTTACCTTTAGTAATAAAGTTAAATGCCCGCAGTGCTCCATTTAAGCAAGTTATGTTTTCGGACGAAGTAATAAAAAATGTAAACGGACTACAATGGTGGTTATCACAAAATGATGAGCCGGAAATCTTGAAACAGTTGCCAATAATAAAATAGTTCCTGTGTGCAACTGCTTCTTCAGCTTCAGTAGAACGCGTATTCAGCTCTTTTGGTCTTGTACACTCGGATATTAGAAACAGATTAGGCATAGAAAAAGGAGGAAAAGTCGTGTTTTTGTTTAAATTGTATAACGAAAATGAATAGAATGAAAATATACAGTAATAAAATTTAAGTGTTACGTTTAGTTTAAGAAAAGCAGATACCTCTTTCGATTGTTGAGAAAACTTTTATATTATGTTGTTATCTGGTTCTGAATAAAAAAGAAAAAAATTGATTTTAAATCATGATTTTAATTTTAAAAATCAATCTATTTTAATCGTGATTTTAATCACTTGATTTTAACCAGCCCAACCCTGCTATACGGTATTTCATTGACAATATGAGTTGTTTTTAGTTTTGCTGTTTTTGATTTTAGTTGAGTAAAACTGCTATTTAAGGTGTTATAGCTTGCTTGCTAATGGCAGATTGAAGTGCTTGAGCAATTTATTAATTTGTCCAGATAATCCTCTGATATAGGGTAACACGATTTAATTCTTTACGTTGTTTTTATTTTTGTTTACTTTATGTTGGTTTATATAAAAATATATATTTATATCAAGGTTCAAGAAAAATATTCCAATATATATATATATATATATATATATATATATATATACATATTATTGGAGAATCTATTAGTGTTTGTGTATCTGCAGTGGTTATTTTCTTGTATCACAATCCCACCTCTACTTTCGACTGACCGACTGGTCGATAGACGCCTGTCATTTCAAGTAACTGCGCAGCGAAAATCAAAGCAGAAGCAGACATTCATACTTTATGCTTCTAACGCACCGAGTAGCAGCTTCCAAATGGAAATATATGCAAATAATTTTTTGGGATGTTATCATTTGTTTTATGAAAATAAATCATATCAATCGAATTATGGATCTGAATTTATTCATCTATTAACACAATTTAGGTGTTTTTGAGAAAGGGATAATGTCCGGAATATAACTGTTATTTATTCAGCACGCAGATAAGTTTCGGTGCATTTACACCGTCTTCAGTAAGAGGAGGTTTCGTGTAACTAATAAATGGAAATTGAAATATCTTTTACGGTTGCTTTTTACGTACTGTGATTAGTAATGTAATCACATAGGTACTAATGAATATTAACAAAGCATTGTTTCTATTCGAAATTCCTCGAGAAAATAGAAACAAAATTAAATCTAAAGAGGATGAGATGGGATGTAGATTTGAGGTTATTGTTTTATAAATATTTTCATTAGAGCTAAGATTGTCAACTCTTTTCACTATATAATAATATTTAATATCCCACTAGTACTAGTCATTTTCAGCGATCGTAAGCGGTTCGAGTACAAAATTTGCATAGAACAAACCCCGCATAAAACATACATACTCTAGGTGCTTTCGCCTATCGATTTATTGTGACCTGTAGTGAGGCTGAACAACCCATCCGCATCCTGTTCTATCCCAGTCTAGTCCAGTCACCCCTGCGACGAGAGCTGTGTCTACCCTGCTCTGTACTGGCGTGGCTCGACAACGGACGGGTTTTGAATTCTAATGGTTATTGCCCTCTTCATTCGATTTTACCGACTGCAGAGTCGGAGAAATGGGAAAATGTTTCCGTACAGCTTGAAGTTACCACCGAATTGAATGATAAAACTTTAATATGGGAAGTTCTTGTGTTTCCAACGGATTTAAATAATTCTATTGGAATCGAGAATGATGTACTACAGTGCGTTCGTAAAGAAAGTATATGAATGATATAACTGCTTATCTCTTTATTTTGGCTAAGAAAATTTAATGATCAAGAAACAGAGCCATTAATAAATCTAAGAGATTATTTACAAAAATGTAGTTATATCTATAGCAAACCAGTAGATTAGGCAATCTCGTTCGTTTAGTACTGCCACAAATTATATCTTCATCATGTGTCTCAAGTAGGTACTGAAGATTTGTACCTATCAAGTAGTGAAAGCAATACATTTCCAACAATTTAAATTGTTGGACAATGCGTTAGGCCGATACCTACAACCATTAAAGTCCGGAAATGCGCCTTTACTACGAAGAGTACATACTATTTTTTTCTGAAATCGCAATCAATATTATTATAAACTAAGGTATCTTTATAAATGTCTAACAATTTCTTATCACCATCTTATTGCCTGTGAAATTGTTTACTTTTTTTTTAGGAAGGACATAGTTGGCGTCTAAGCTAACCAAACAAGTGGCCCTTCTGATCATATAGTAGAGCCCTTGGAACCACTATATGCATTACATCAAGGGGCGAAGATGTATTTGATGGTATGTAAAAATTTAGGTACATCCACCCATTCCCTTCAGGGAGGGTATAGGTGGTTCCCTCTCCATTTCTTTGCTCTTTTTCCTTTTGACTCAATATATTTCTGACAAGACGTGCAACTATATCCCAATTCTCTTTTGTTTCCAGCATTACGTCTATGATATTTCCTGTGCAGGGGTGCTCAGAAATTGCGTTAGATAGAAATCGACCTCTCCGTGTTTTCTATTTAGCCATTTTTTAAAATCTTTAATGAGGTGTTTAGTCCATGCTGCTTTTCCATTTTGGATATTCCATTTATTTACCCACTTTTGTTGGGTGTCATATTCTATAATATTCCTATTTTCTGGTTCAAAAAATATTTTTATCCTCTCATCTATCATAAGATCTATCGGCATAATGCCTGCTATTACCAGGACAGCATCAGTTCAAATAGTACGATATGCTCCGCAGAATCTCATTGATATATGTCTTTGCAAACTTTCCAAACCCTTGATGTGTGACTTTCTTACTGGATTTACCCATATTGTAGGCATTTGAATGGGATAAGTATTCCTTCCCTCATTTTACTTTCTATAAAATTCTACTTTCTTGTACATCTCTTCTATATCGTTTCTTAAACTTCTTTCCATCCTCAAATTTTCTTCTGCTGCAGTAATTAAGTTTTCTTTAATTTCTTTGGAAAATTTTTCCTCCATTACATTTATATTTTTGTTTGTTTTAATGATCTCTCGTTCAATTTTCTTTGTGTTTTCTCTAATTACCTTTTTCATCTCGTTCTCATGTCTTTCAATTTTCCAATTTCTACAGATTGTAAATTCTCCATTTCTATTAATCTTCCAATAATTTCTTCCCTTATTTCTTGTTTAGTTTCTTTTAATCAGTTTTCGTTTTGTATCCTTGCTTCTTCTATCTGTTTACTTACAATTTCCATCATGTTCCTTTCCTGTAATTTAATTTCAGACTGTATGGTTTCTTTCACATTGTCTTCAAATTTTCTCATATTTTCTTCCATTCTCGTCATATCATTCTGTCTATTTTCTTCCATTTCTTTGAAATCTTCTTTACTAACCATGTTCCTCATCAAGTTTTCTAATAATTTCATTAACATCTTCATCAAATCGTTTCTTTCTTCTATTTTGGATGTGTCTTCGGGTTTTGCACCTGAGACTTCCATTCCCCTTGTATTTTGTGTTGACTCCATATTAATTTCTTCTCCTTGTCCAGTTTCTTTTTCTTTGGCTTCTTTAGTTTCTTTTCTCTGTATTACTTTCCCGTCTCTCAAGTTCATTTGTTTCATTGTGATTAATATGAATTATTTAATAATACTTTTATAATAAAATAAACCTAAACGAATTAAATCTAGCTAAAATCGAGCAAAATCGAGCCCCACGTTGGGCGCCAAATTATATAATTTTTTTTTAATATTATTATTTTTATTAATCTATTTTATTTATTTCAGAAGAATATTACCATATAATTTTATACAATTCTATTCTGTTATTATGATAGTTTATATTTTACTCTTTTTATTCATATCTGTCCCGCTAGCTGATATTTTTTTGAAAATAAATTTTTGAATGTGATTAAATGTAGTTTTATATTTTATTTGACTCACCCAGTATCTTACCTTATGATGAGTAACTCTTATCTCATACAATGGGCTACAATACAGACAAAGTTACATTGAATGAAATAAAACAAAACTAAAAGCTTAAACGAACATGAATATGGGATTACATGATACATAACATGATAAAAGCGAAGTTATTTAAATAGTTGTTTTTTTCTTAATTAAATGTTATTAAATGTTAATAAGTTGTTTTTCTTCTAGGAACTTAATCACTTTGCGAACTTTATTTTCATTATATAGAATCTCCTTGTAGTTTGTATGTATTCCTAGTTGTAGGCGTCTTGTGGTAAAGTATGAACATTCAACGAGGATATGCTTGATGCAGAGCTTTACGTGGCAATACTGACAGTTCGGCTGAGGTGATGATGTCATTAGGTAACCATGCGTAAGTCTAGTATGACCTATACGTAATCTTCGTATGACAGCCATATTTCTTATAGATAGATCGGGACAGATAAATTGATTGATTGATTGTTGGTTGAATTTCACGCAGTGAACACATAATTTGTCTCCAGTGAATTTGCCAGTTGGAACAGTTGATTTTTTTCAGGCTAGCTTTTAAGTCATTAAGGTAGATGTAGGGAATATGCCAATGCTAAGAAAAAAAATTAATAAAAAAATAAATAAAAAAGATGCTAATTCCGGTTTGTGTGGAAGTTATTCTGTTATACCAATGTGTTCATCCTAAATATTAAAAAAATATATATATATATATATATATATATGACTTATGTATATATTGTATAATTATTTGTATAAATTGACGTCTCTGGGCATATTACCAGCACACCCATGGGTATGTTGGTAATTGGTAATATGCGCAGTCCTGTAAAATAAGAGAAACATTTATTTTGCTTTAATATTCTTGAAATAAAAATTGAAACCATGTTATATATTTTATTGATAATAAACAAACAAAAAAGTTTTCCTGAGAAATATAAAAAATCTAAACGTTATCTTACTTAAAAAAATTTAAAAGAACTTTGATAAAACATAAATTCAAATATTAATAAATGGCAATAAAATGTTTATTGACAGTCCGGGCAGATAAAAACTAATTTGTCATTTTTGTAAGTCCAACACATTCTTCATGCACATAAGTGGCACACACTGAGCATAGCTTCATGCCTTCTTTTACATCTTCTTGACAAAGTTTACAGTACCAAGACTCCTTACTTTGTCTTGGTTTTACTGCCGTATTTTTTGAAGTAGTTTTTTTTGCATCCCTTTTTTCTTTAAAAACTGCTTTTTTAACTACCAATGTTTTACTGTTAATAGCCTTTCTTCTGTTTTTTTACGTCATCTTTGTATGGTGTCTCTAGCATTTCAGTGAAACTTATCTCTTCATCTTCTGATTCTTTATCTTTAATATTTCCGTTCTTTATATTTTCTTGTTTCTTGGTAATCTCGGCATTCTGGGTAATGTCCAAATTTAGTTTAGTTGTTTCCACTTTGGCTGATTTAATGTTTTTATCTTCCGCTCTTTTCTCTTCTTCTGAAGAAAACGTTTCTGATAATGTGTCGCAAAAAATTTTCTCCAAATCTTTGTTTTGTTATGCAACGATTCTTGTGTCGAGTCCAGTACAAAAGGACCTGCTCGTCCCAATAATACTCAAATGACTTAAACACTGCTTTATCCATCGGTTGAAGTTCATGTGTCGTATTACTGGGAAGACAGAAAAGCGTAATGTCATGAGCTTCGGCAGTGTCTACGATGGATGTATCCAAATGGCAAGATGCGCCATCAAAAATTAATGAACATTTGCCAGGAGGTTTATATCTTGCCAGATGATTTATCCAGGTATTAAATGTCCCGATCGTCATACTGGCCTTTGGTGTCATAAGAGTTAAAGTCACTGCGGGTAGATTATCACACCATTCTGGTTTTAGTCTCTGACCTTTAAAAAGAAGGGCAGGTGGAATTCGCCCCCAATCGCAGACCCACAACTAACAATCGTCACATTTTCGGCGTGCTCTGGTGCCACTAGGTGCACCCTTTTTGCTCCCTTTTTAGCCAAGACAGATTGTTGACCCCTTTTCATCTACATTAAATATACTTTCAGGTTTGTCCATGAGATCTAATTCCAATAGAGCAGCCTTAAGTTTATTAAAATAATCACTTACAATACTTTTATTAAGTTTTTGGGCCCGCGCCGGATTCATATTCTGGGATCGCCTAGGAGAAATGCCCGGGTGTCTTTTTAAAAATGCCTTTAACCAATATCGTCCAGCTACTCGTTTTTCTCGTGAGAATAAATGAGGAATATGATTTTTTTCGCAATAATTGTGAACGCACCTTTTGTCATAGGGTAGCCTACCTCAGCCAGTCTGATAATACGTCTTACCAGTTCATTCTCTTGGTCATCTGTGAGTATAGTTTTCCTACCTAGTCGCTGCTTTCGATTGGCACCTTTTTTTATGTAACGATTAAGGGTTCTCCTTGATATACGAAATTCTTTCGCTGCTGAGTTCTTTGACTGTCCATTTGCAACAGCATTTAGTGCTCGCTGAAGATTTTCTTCTGTCCATTGAGATCTTTGGCCTTTAGATTTATAAGGTGACATCTGAAACCCAGAAAAAATAAATTAGATACCCAGCTGTATGTAATTCGCTGGGCTGTAGGCAATACGCCCAGTGGGCATATTAACTTCACCTGTATGTGGGCATATTACCTACAAGTCACTTAAGCAATATTTCTAATTTTTTTTTCATAATATCAACATATTTATCAAAAAAATACATGGCAATATTAAGCGCAAAAAACATCTGTCTTCTCATATATTTACCTTATTTTAAATGTAAATCCTTAGTACAATTACAAGCGATTTAAATACACAATTTTTTGTAACTGACAGCGGGTTGGTTTAATATTAACTTTAAGCATGAACATAAGTGACTCTTCAGCCATCTGTTAATCGAAAGTCAAACTAATAAAAATGGAGCCGGTGGGCATATTCCCTTCACCTACCTTACAAAGCTGAAGATTCACCGTGGCAGTAGCAGTTGAGGCAGCTTCTTTGGTAAGGCAATCGACTTTTTCGTTTCCAATAATCCCAACATGGGAAGGGACCCATGTTATTGTGACTGTTGTATTTTGTATTTGTAGTTGTTGATATATGTCATGTATATCTTGGACAAGGGGGTGGTTAGTAAACGTATTCTTAATTGAATGGATGGAGGATAATAAGTCTGTGCATATGCGTATGTGTGTATTGGCAAGTTGTTGGACATCTTTGAAGGCTTGTAAGATAGCGAATAGCTCACCCGTGTGGACGATACAAATAGAGGATATTTTATGCGATCCGATCGATTCTTGTACCGTGGTTATGGAACACCCAACTCCTACTTCTGTCTTAGATGCATCCGTATTTATGACCATGTTATATTCTTCATTATTCAACAACTCATGGAAAGCTGATTGAATAACATCTCTATTAGTTTCTTCGAGATCGTATTATGGGAGAAATTTTGTCCATGGAGGAGTGTAGGAGAGCGAGCGAGTTCGAGTATGTGATAGGTTTACGTTTTGAATTAGTGGTTGTATAAGTTGAGGGATAGAATGTATAATAAAGGTATATGGAGGGTTGTCATGAAGTTGGTATGATATTAATTTCGGATATACTGGATTGGAGGAAATTGCCGCCATATAGTTGTTGGTGTTGTCATCTGAGTCAGAGAGGGGTTTCATTCGCTTCACAATAGAGACTTTCAGCCGGGCTAGATCGAAACGCTCCCAGACATAAGCGGATGGCAGTATTTTGTACTGTGTTGAGGGAACGTAAAATAGTTTTAGTTGCAGAAATGTAAATGAAACTTCCAAAATCAATTTTGGAACGAATAAGGGTTATATATACTTTTAGCAAGGTAGATTCATCTGCGCCCCAATGATAATGTGAGGGCGTTTTAATAATATTCAGTCGCTTAAGACATATTCCTTTAATTTCCTGTATATGTTGTCTCCAGGATAATATGGAGTCAAATAACATGCATAACATTCCCAGGATTTTACTCTCATCTACGACAGGTAATTTATTATTGTTGACTGTAATTCCAGGGATATAAGTTTGCGTTCTCCTACTGAATTTGTACTTGGACTGTCGGACGATCCGATTTGCCGTCTTTGTTTGGAAGCTGATGAAACAGCAGAGCATATAATTTGTGCCTGCCCCGCTGCGGCGCAAATCAGGTATCTGATGTTTGGCAGGGCCACTCTCTTGCCCTCGGACCTGAAATATCATCCACTGAACAAATTAATCGGCTTCGTCAATAAGCTGAATTTGTTTGGTGAAATTTGAATAGGTATGAGCCACAATAGACTCTCGCGAGTCGCAGTGGAGGGCCTCATTTACCCACTCATTATAAACCTAACCTAACCTACTGAATTTAATAACTTTCGATATAGCATGTGAGAGGGTAAGTCCTAGAGTGGCAATGTTGGTTTGTAGGTCATTTACTGCTTGCTGGACCCCTATTCTGTAACTCAAGCGAGAGCTCGTGCACGACTATTCATTGGTATGAGTACTCTCTCACTCCTTACTCACATAAGTCTTAAAACCGTATTCACGATGAATCGGCGACTCCACTACATTTGGCTCAGCGTTACCAAATGGAACGGCCTGTTTTGACCTACGATTTAGTCGTTTAAATGTACTTTAGGTTATATGAGGATAAGAAACAAAGAAATATTTTTAGATTATGTTGTTATTCACATATTATATATGTTGTTATTTTGGGTGATTTGAGACTGTGTGTATATTTCAGTTTTGTGTGTATTAGTTATTTACTATATTTAAAAAGACAATAATAATGTTGTGTAAAGCACAAAAAACATTGTTAATAGAGTTTATGAACAATCATCCAGAATTGCGTAATGGAAAATTTACGCCAAATTTTACAATTAAAGCAGCACAGCACAGACATTATGCGGAAGTCCGTTCTCTTACTCTCCTGCTTTCACCCAGTAGAGTAATCGCATAGGAGTATGTGAGCACTCTCCTACCTTAGAGAATACGGATTTACAATTTTTAAGAGAGTGGCATGCGCAGTAACGCTAAATTGCGAGAGAGAACTCGTGCACGAGCTCTCGCTTGAGTTACAGAATAGGGGTCCTGAAGTATTTTGCAAGTAGTGGCATTGGTTTTGCCATGGCAGTACACTATTAGATCATCTGCGTACAGAGAGCGTTTGACCGGGGAAGGAAGATTGTCGTATAACTTGTTAATGGTGAGGATCAACAAGGATGTACTTAAAACTAAGCCTTGAGGAACTCCATCTTGATGGGTATATGAAGTAGTACAGTAAATGGGGAAAACAAAAGCAATTTGTGTTTATTTTACAAAATAGATTTATAAATGGTACATAATGTATACGATTATTCATCGCCACTATCAGCTTCTTCTTCGTCTGTGATTGGCGGACGCATTTTTTATCCCAGTAATGTAAAAGAATCAAAGAGTTGTTACTCGTTTTGAGGTTATCGCAATAATAACTGTTAATATTAAATAATTTACTGTATTATTACGAAATTTTAAAGCTATTATAATTACCCAAGTCTCATTTTAAAGAAAATTTTAAAATCTATAAGCTCTGTAAATTTAAATATTTTCTAACGGCTAGTTTTCTAGATTTTTGAGGTTAAGAGGCTTCATACACGTGACTATTTCCCTCAAGAGAGAACTTCTACTAGCCATAACTCTGTCAATTTTTATTGTACAGAAATAAAAAAAAAACCAAAATATTCTGTAAAAAATAAGCTACATTTTCCTTCTCAGAATATTTTTCGTATCTCCAAGTTATTTTCAAAAATATCAAATTTTTCCTAACCTCTTAAATTTTTTTTTTCATTTTAACATTTCTATTTTCAAAAATATGTACTCTAAATTGCTTAAACTTGCAGAACACATAGTTAACACATAAATAAAGTAAATTGGAGAAGGATTTTTATTTTATTTTATTTTTATCAAAAAATTCAGAAGCTTAAGTGCTGATTTTTTTTCAGATGAAGTGAAAATTCGATCAGAACTTTTATGCTAATGACTTCAAACTGTATTCATTTTAAATATTTTTTTAAGTACTTTGAAGAATAAACGGTATACTTTCTTTGAAAATTTCAACTTTTTTATTTGTGACTAAAAAAGTATTTTTTTTCTAGCCGCCGTATCTCTGTAATAATTGCACATATGTCATTGATAAACCTCTCAATCTTTTCCGTTTTTTGTAAGCTTTATTTTGGTTCCCGACATGTTTTTTCGTATCATGTCAAATTGTTGACTTATAAAAGAAAAACTGTTAAAAAACGTGATTTTTTTCATAAGAAACGAGCATTTTCAACCAAGAAGAACTCAGTAAATATTGACTTTACGAAAAATGTTTATATGAAACTTTTTGCTTAAAATTAACCCTTCTATCGATTTCCGAAGCTATTTCCAACATTTTATTTTCCACCCCCGAGAGGGGGTGGTTTCCACTCCCTGGGCAAAAGCGCACTACGGCACTATATCAAATTTGCTTTTTATGGTATTTTATACTTACCCTCCAAATTTCAGATCAATCGGACCGGATGTTTATTTTTATTAGCAAAAACCCCCCATCTACTGTACTAAAGAGGAAATGGAGTTATTAACAGAAACCCTAAATCTTCTAGATGTTAAACTTTTTATGAATGCATATATGTTACCAATGAGTTGTATTGTGTGAGTTTTTCGAAAAATGCTCCGTCAATGTCGAAGATAGTGGTAATTACATCTTGTCTGTTATTAATTGCGCTGGAAATGTGGGCTTGTAGTAGTACAAGATTATCTCAGATTGAGCGCTGTCGTTGGAAGCCAGATTGTTCCTTTGGGATGATACTATGTTTTCCAAAAAATCATAAAAGACGCCTATTGATCATGTTTTCCATTAATTTGCACACAGTAGGTACATGTAAGTGAAATCGGTGTGTAAGAGATTACGGCAAGATAGGTGACTGATTCGGTTTAAGTACCGGAATAACTACCCAGATAGCACTAGATATTCATTGGACATACTAAAAATATTCGTTTTCGGATATTGTATTATTCTATAGACCCACTTTAAATATTTATATCCTTTCTCGAATATTCTATGAACCATGAAATGGGAAAATTTTTTAATATTCTATGAATATTCTATAAATATTTCCAAGGAATATTCAAGAATATTCTGAGGATATCTGTTGAATGTATATAGCAAGATTATCCAGAATATTCATAGAACATTCCATTTGGCATATTCTACAAACACCCAAGTAATATTAGGAATATTATATGGATATCTGTGGAACGTATATACCCAAATTTCAAATATTTGTAGAATATCCCAATATGCATGATACCTGTTGAGCGGGTGACACTGAATCATAGTACTCCTCCCTTTTCATATTTAGTTTCAAAGATAATTGATTGAAATTTGGAAGATCCTGTATACTTAATGAACGACAGTATTTCACATATCAATTCTTTTCCAACTTGTTGTTTCACCGGGAGTGATATCAACTTTCGTTCAATATCGCCAATTATTTTATCCATAAGCTCCATTAGTGTGACAGAGAATAGAATTAACCGCCAGGGAAAGCTTCTCTCTCGCACTTATCGAGATTATGGGAAAGTTAATTGGCGATATCTCTCCGTAGTGTTTGGAGATATCACCATCAAACCTGGTATCCTTGGATTCCTTAGAATCATCACTAACCGACCATGTAATAATATACAGAGTGTTCCATTTGAAAATCGGAAGTTGGTATTAGTCCCTGTGGAAGCGAAAAATAATAATTGATATGGACATAAGTGTCCTTCAGTAATCAAACGGGATGTCCCAAATTTAAATAAATATTCTCTGAAACTAAAGGAGAAAAGGGGGAATACCATGATACAGTGTTCCCTGGTATATATCTTACGAATACCTAAGGAATCTTACAAAATTTCGAATTGTATATATAGGAAAACATATTTTTAATTGAAAAAATTAAAGCACGGGAAACATTGAGTTCAACTTAATTTATTCATACATAAATATAAGATGTACCTCATAACATAACTGAAACTAACATAATTTTCAAATCCGAGATTACAAAATTCACTGACTTCCTCCATACTCAACTTTTTGAAACCGATTTCAGCCGTTCCTTACATTTGGCTAAGAAAATTCCAGTTTTCAATTCAACTTCTTCGTTTGTTATGTTCTTGTCCAACTTTTGGATGGCATCTAAAACAATAAAATAATTACATTTTTTGTTAATAAGCAATTTCTATTCTACCGTGATTTTTGTGTATGTATGTATAACAATCAAAATATAATCCCAAAAACTGAAGCTTAAAAGATGAAGTTAAACATCAAACATGTAATTTAATAAATACGTCTTGTAGGAGACAAATAAAAATCAAAATATTCCAAACAAAATAGTGATTGGAAGTTATTTGTTTCTTATACATGATATATTAAATTAATTTACATGTACATTTCAAAATAAAATAACATGATTATACCTACTACTGGTTCAAAGAACTTTGTTTTTCCAAAGCATTTTTCCCTTTTTATCCATGCATACTGTAGCCCTCCATTAAATTTTTGCAAGAATCTTTTGATATATTGTTGCAAATAAGAACCTTCCAATCTTGCCAGAGGTACAACCTAAAATTGTATTAATTTGGAAGTTAATCTCATAAGTTTTAAAAATTGAACAATTAAAGTTTATAAGCAAAGTTATAACAAACGAACAAAAATATAAGACCACTTTCATCTGTGTGAACAGTATACATATGCCCGAAACTAGACAATTGACCAGCAATAACTCTTATTTACAAATGTCAGAACTAATTTGACTTTGAATGATCAGATTACTAGTTTTGTAGAGCTTTCTAGTCAATCCCAATTAATAAAAGGAATAGATGTAACTATAGGCAATTTGATTAAGGAACTCATAGCATACATCTCGGTAACATAATTACATGAAACTACCTGAGAAAATAAAATTTATGAAATCAACAATTATTTTAATATTTTCATGCACTAAAATTTAAAAAGTAATACATAAATATTCCAATTTTTAGAGGCAGCTTCATTTTGATTTGAATATAATATTGAATGTTCAACTTACAAAAATTTCATAGGATTCTTTGTTCAGCAAAGCTGACTCAACTTCTTCAAACTTTGCCTAATCATTTATTGGAAGTTTTAGCAGCAAATCAATAATTTTCTAAAAAATGCAATGATAAATCAAAAGATTTTAAAAAAATACAATAAAACGTACCTGTTTTGATGCGTGAGATCATATTGTTACGAAACAGCACACTGGTATAGTCTCTAAAACCGACCCTGTCTAAGCCAGGTATAATAATTACAATATGTATTAATTCCACTCGTAGTATAGAATATACCGTAGAAACATATTTAAACAACTTCACAGTGGCAAAAAATTGACTAATTAATTAACGATCAAAAATAATTAATCATACTACTACTATTTCAATAATAACAATAACCTGTGTGTTGTCTCTGATTACCTATATAAGATAGTCGAACCGCTATTTTTCACTGGTCGTTACCGTCAACTGCCAACTGCAACTGTGACTGCAACTACTGATGCTTGCCCATGGAACAGAGAGAGCGTCTGAACAAAAATCAAATAATCATAGAATATTCTTAGACCTATTTGATTCGAATATTCTAAAAAGAATAATCTGAGGATATTCCAACTGGATTTACATTGAATATTCGATTTAGGTGTACCTACAGATATTCTAGATATTCCCAGAATAACCCTATAATATATGGATATATATCTTCCAAATCTAAGACTGTCAGAACATCCCATGGTTATCTGGTGCTATATGGGTATAGACTTGCGCCATTGAGACGTCCATATGTAATTGTATACATTCAGAAGCTTAGTAAGGCTATAGATGGATAAGTATTTTAGGAAACTATAGGGAATATCATCAGGACCAACAGCAGAGTTTTTGCATTTGGCTAAGGCAGTTGCTAATGCGCTTATGGTGAAAAGAGAATTAATGTGCTTGACATCTTCGGATAGTAGAATGTTACTAAAATGTGTTTCATGAGAAGGTGAAATATTGATAGTTGTTCGATTCCTGGACTTCGCTTCGAAATGACTTGCAAGAATATTGGAAATATGTTCATGTGATCCAAAATCCGAGCCGTTTGAAATGAGATGGATAATTTTGTTGTTAGTTTTGTGACCTTGAATTTGTCGAATTTTCTTCCATAGTTGACTGGGGTTGGAATTTTCGTTTAAAATTGATACATAATTCTTCCAAGATGACTTCTTACTCTGCTTTACTACGTATTTAGCTTTAGCCTTGAGTCTTTTGTAGCTAATAAGATTATCGGTACTTTTGTTTTTAAAATATTGATTCAGTGGTCTTTTGGATTGGCGTATTGCATCATCACAAGAGGAGTTCCACAAAGGAACTGTCCTATGATAGGGTGAAAAAGACATTTTACCAATGTGGGTCTTGGCAGCCAAGAGAATTGAATCTGTCGAAAGCATAGATAATCTTTGTCGAAAGATAAACTTTTCCTGTAGTCCTTGAATCCTCCGCGGTAAATAAAAATTCTGAATCAGTTCCTAATCAAGCATGCGTATTACAGCGATTCTGAATTGGTTATCAATTGATTCGATATCCATTCTATTTGTGACCCGCGAACAAACCTTTTATTCTGAGAAAAGTTTTCTATACGTAAACTATAATAAAATATCTATATTTGTAACCTAGGCCTTTCTTCTCAATTGCAATGGATCACTTCCAAATAAACACGCTGTATATATTTTGATATTTATCACTCATAAATAAAAGTATAATTCTGTACTCACATAAAATATCAAAAGCGTTTAGAAATACGATTCTGTCTGGTATTCGGTCATGAAATAACAATATAAAGATAAATGGCAATTTAATGGAATCAATGCACTCACATTACTCATATCCAGTGACGAAAATCTCTTCGTACTTTTTCTTTATCCCCTATTCAATTGTCAGAACGACGTGGAATATTTTTCGAGGGGCTGTATAAAAAGATTCTCTATACATATCCACTTTTGTTTAAAAAAAATTAGGATAAATTTGATTTTAGTAATAATAAAAGTAATAATAATAGTATATTAAGTACCAAGTGTCAAAAAGTTTACTTTATTCATGAGTTTTACTAGTTACTTGGAAAACGAGTGACCTAAGGCGTTTTTAACACGAGGTGCTTACTATACTTTTTCTTATATGGACTGGATATGGACTGTATAGTTTTAAGTGAAACTAGAGAAATTCAGCATGCAAGTTTATTTGATATTGAAAACTACAATCTAATTTATAATCAAAGCAAATTCAATCAGTGCGATGGGGTTGTAGTCTACATAAAATCAGATTACAACTTTTCATATGATATCGTAGATCTTTTTAATAATATTAAGTTATTACAAATAAAAATTAATTTCCAGTCAAATACAAATATTATCATCATGAGTATGTACAGATCTCCAGCATCTGGTGCACGTGATTTTACATTTGGAAAATTATTTGAAACAGTTTAGACACAACAGTAATGACATGTAAATTTTGATTGGAGACTTGAATATTGATATTTTAAAATCAAATGATAATATAACTGATAGCTATCTAAACGCCAAAGCAATAATAGTGCCTTTTAATTGATTATTTTAACAACCAAACAATTATCTGGGACACAGATGCAACAGAGAGAGCTATAGGCAAAAGAATATTATCCAAATTACTCACTTTTATAATAGAACTCCGCATGTAATCGACACCAAAAGACGCCCGTGTTAGCCTTATGGACAAACTGGCGTTTACGTCAGGCGACAGCCGTGGCGATTTTATGAAGCAACATTTTGGCGTTTGAGCAAATTAAAAATCAGAATTTCTCAACAGAGATAATGTTTGTGACAATGTAAATTGTTCCAAAGCATCGAGGAAAGAGAGGCGCTTACGCCAGTATCCATATCTCAATTTCGGAATTTTTGGCGCTTACGTTGTTTTGCCTTGAAGGCGTCGATATATTAATGAAATTTAGTGTGTATTTATCCTATTTAATTACTGAACTTTTATTTCAAAATTAATTTTTGTATTTTGTGTTTTTTGCAATTTTTTTCGGACCCTGTACTTTGGCGCCCCTAATGGATGGCGTCCGTGTGCATTGCACATATGGTAGCGGGAGCCCTGGTTCTCGCAGATTTTCCCTTAGTTTCTGCAGATATTGTTGACGAATTCTTAGACCTATGGCATCCACTTGATTCAAGTTTGCCACTGGAAGACTTTATAAGAAACTTGCCGACGTCAAAGGGCGTAGCGTATCGTCTTTGGTGATGTATGTGAGGGACCATGCACTAATAATGCTTTCGATGTCACATATCAGCGTTTTGAATTCCCAAAACCTTAGTACAGCGTTGCAGAAATTACTGCGCAAGAGTTGCTTCACGGTTAGATTTGAAGAATATAATCACGCATTGATCATTAATATAGTCACAATATCTCATCAGTCATGTTGAGACCTGTGAAGGTTTGATAGTAGTATAGAGATTCGAGAAATGTTGAGTATTGAGGTTATATCGATATTATTTATTATCATAAAAATATTTATTGTTGAATCTAGTTTTAGTGAATGAATACAGAGTAATTTAACGAAAACTATCCACTAGATATGATTCTGAAGTTGGCACTTGAAAATAAAATGAGAAATGCTGGAAAAAGCATATACAAGGGGAACACTTCATAGTACATTACTATTTCAACAAAATGAAGCGTTAAGTTCCTTCTGCAGTCGATAATAATAATAAACTGAAGGTAGATAATAAATAATATTAGATCTATTTATAATAATGAAGGTTTAAATTTATTTTAAACATAAAACAAAAAACGTGGTGGGTATCTAGGTCTAGACTATGGCGAATGCACATACTAGATTATGGTGGATGCGTTTACAAAATTTGGGGGTCGCTATTTACCGACTAAATACAGTTTTCAGTTTTGGTACATAACTTTTTTCCGAATTAGAAAACTGTCAATACAATTAAAAATAAAGGGTTCCTCATACCTTTTAAGTAGTTTATGGAATTATATGGCCCCGGAGCAATAATTGAAGTTATCTAACCAAAACACTGTAAGTAAACCCATATTTCCCTTTCAGAAAATAGTTTCGCAGGAATTTCGCTAGTGCAAATATGTTCCATTCCATCTCTCGTACGATACGCTTATGAAGAAGTAGTCTCTCTCTAATCTACGCCTGAAATATTCTATACATCCCTCTAAACTTTCGCAAACAGAAAGCTCTTTTGAACCTACCCAACACTAACTAACATAAACAACAGCCAGACTTTTAAAAAGCGCAAAAAGTCTTGTTAAGTCAACGCTGTTGGCTGGGAAAGGTATTTGGAAATGTAGAAATTCATATAAAGGGTGTTTCTTTGTTGCTGGTGTTTTTCACTAGTAATACCACGAATATTTTGAAAATTTTTTTTTTTAAAATATTCGAAAGCTAAAAACAATTCTACGTATAATTTCATTTCAAATGGTATTTGCTAAGAGAATTTGACAACAAAATGGGTTTACAATTAGAGTGGTCAGATGGGATGAGTGACATTTTCACTAATGTCAAAACCGATCAAAACAATAAATATAGAAGGCTTTGAACTAAATTAAATGTCAATCTTTGGGAAAAAATAATATTGTAAGGTTTTTCTTATTTATTTAAACATTTTTATTACGACGGATAGGATAAATTTATACACACGATATGTCTACTCACTTAATTTATTTATTCACTAAACTATTCACTAATTTATATTATATATACAGTATATTTATAAAAACACTTCACTACTGTTTATTGACAGACTATTCACTTGGTCACTGTTTATCTCACGAAATCAAATTATAAACTGTGTTCTCCCGCTGGTCGGAAGTCTTTATATATTAAGTGCCCTTTTTTGGATAATTCTAGATTGCGACTTACACAAAAACAATCGCCTCCCTGGTTTTGTTTAGATAAGACTGGTCACAAAAAATAATGGTAAACAGTTCGAAAAAATCCTTCCGCGTTCGCCATAATTTTACCCTCATACGTAGCTTAGACAGAGTCAGATTCAGGGAATAGGGGAGGGTGGGTCACAATGGAACACAAAAGTTGGTTTTGCCCATATCTCCCCAGATGGATTTTTTTTCAGAATTTTAATGATTTCCTTTGACCTAAGGATCTAACCTATGAAAGAAATGCATGAACCGTTATTATAGAAATCATATGTGCCCGTGAGCGGCCATTTTCCAAAAAATGAATTTTGTGTCATTGTGCCCCATTCCTGGGGTACAATGACACTGGGCATGGGGTACCTTGGAACAATTGAAAAAAAAACGATAATTCATAAAAAACTTTATTTTTTGAATTGAGAATGTCAAGAGGAGGCATTTAAAAAAAGAGGTAAGGATCTGGGATTGAAAACACAAAATACTTTTGTTTAGCCAATGTTCAAATTGCCAAAATCAACGTTAAATGAGATGAAGCCCTTTTGTCTTTTAGTGCCCTAGACCACAGAAGAATTTTTCAGTAGCATCTTTATGTCTTTGTCATCAATAGCGGCTATGTCATCTACAAGAGGTTCGACAAAGGTGTTGCATTTTCGGTATCGTAGGAATTTGACCTCATAGCCCCCCTCATCATTCTTCATCTTGGTGATTTGACTAACATAGAATTTAGATTGGTTTTTAAGCTTGAACTCGATCAAAACATAATCTCCCAAAACAGGAAGTCGATTCAATTCTGCAAAATGGTCGGGCTCAACAGCAAAAATCTCATTTGTGTCCATGTCGTCGTCTGTGTCTGCATATTCAATGTCATCATCGTCTTCGTCGTCGTCCTCTGATGAATGAATTGGAGCGTGTTGACCAGATTTTTCCTTCTTCGTTTTTGGATGATTTACGAACACCTGCCTTTTACCAAACAGTATTCTGGAAGTTGAAATCGGCTGCTTCTTCTCTACAATGGCTTTCATTTCTGGAGTACTCGTGGCTATCATACTCTTTCCTTTCCTCCGCTGCTTCCGATTAGTTTTTCGTTCTCCTGCTTTTGGATAACCACGAAAATCTTCGGAAGATAGGTAAGCATGACTTGGACCAGCTCCTGGATCAAGGATACCGATGTCTGTATGGTTTGCTTCTTCCAAGGAACCTGCTCTTTCTTCTAGGGTAGCTGCTCCTTCTTCTTCTTGAGGGAGGGAACCGTTGAGCAAATCACTTGGCACAGTATAAACGTTTCTTCCAGGTGGTTAATCGTCCAGAACGGTAGAAGGCGGTCGGTCAGTCACATAATTGCATAAGAAGTCTGCTTCTGTAAAAATATTTCGATCAAACGGATATATCCCACTTTTTTAAAACCTGCAATTATGTTGCTATGTGTCATGCTTTTCTGATGAGCTGTGTTCACAAAGGATGCTGTATTATAAATTGAAGCAGTTTTGCCAGGGTTTTGCAGCATCCAATAGTCAAGTGCTGCATTCTAATAAGTTTTAAAAGGCCCGAAAACCGCAACATCTAGTGGTTGCATTTTGTTGGATGAATGGGGAGGTAAAGTCAAAACTGAGACACCGTTCTCCTTACACAGGATAAGAGCTTCCAGGGACAAGTGTCTTTCTACATTGTCATAGATTATTAGAGTGGGGTTCTCTCCAGAACCGCAAGTGTGGTGAATGAAATGCTTAATAACTTCCACAAAAAGTTCTGATGTCATCCTACCGCTAGGGGTGGCTAAGGCCAGTGTGCCTGGGGGTGCTCCTTGAGTCATGTGGTCCTTGACATGAACACGTGGAAAAATCATAACTGGCGGAACTGTGCTGCCAGACGCAGAAATTATGGACACTGTAGTGACGTTAGTGCCTTTTTCTTCACTTGTAGCTTTGCACAATTGCTTGACGCCTTTTTCAGCCACAATTCTCTGGGGTTTCCACACAGTTGATGTGGCTGTTGCATCCAAATTGAACACCCTTGTCCCATCTCCAAACTCTGGGTATTGTCGATACAGTATTTCCAAGTTATTGAAGAACACACAAACATTTGATTTGGTGAATGAAGTAGCACGAGACAAGCTGCAAGCCTCAGGAGTTCGTTGGCTGCGTTTGGGGTGCCTTTTCAGAAAACCGTAAAACCAGTCAATTCCTGCAATTTTCTTCTCACCGCATGATATAGGGCATGGTATTTTGTTCATAACTGCCATTTCGTATGCAACTTGTCTGCAATCTTCAACTGGTAGGCCATAAAACATTTTAGAGCACATAATGAGGTAGTTTTTCAGTTTCTCCTCCTGCTGCAGTGTGAAGACCATCCTAACTGTGTATTTAGGTGCATATTTCATATTCTCTTCTCCACCATCACCATATTCTTTTCTTTTCTTCACATATCTTGATAAAGTGACATAACTAAACTAACGTTCTTCAATGTAGCAGCACGTCTTAAACTGTTTCCATTCATAACCATTTCCACTGCTGCCTTCATGTCATCTTCCGAGAAGAGCCCCTTGGTACTCTTGCGCTGTCGATTTCGCACCATTTCTGAAACAAGAAGAAAAAACCATACTTACTGCACAATGAAAGACACATGGGGCACAATGAAACGTTTCATTGTGCTCCAAATTCATCTGTTTCAAGGAACCCCAAACACGTCATTTTGCTTACCCATACTCTGTACCACAAACGTGAAGCAGTAGAAATGCGAAAGTCGAGCAAAATCTTCAGGGATAGATGTACAATGAAATGTCATGAAAGGCGATTGAATTAAAAAATGACTCTTACCTGGAGGTAAAAATCCGTTGGCGCAAAATTTTTACTTTCACAGCGAAAAACAACACATTACCTCGTCAAGTTTGGTACGCGACTGATGAGCAGGGGACGATTAGCTGACTTTGTTGGGTGTGACCCACAGCGCTTACTACCGGAATCCAGTTGCACTGGACTCTTCTGTAAATCCGGTACACGAACTGTTCCACTGTGCCCCGTGTTCCATTGTGCCCCACCCTCCCCTACACCAGTGTTCGATTTCGTAACATTATCCCCTCCTTAGAAGGAAGTTTCTTCTGGAACTTCTGTGTAGCTGGAACTGGATATTTAAATAGGCAACTGGACCCATGTCTACACTTTCCGGTCGTATAGAAATTACAGGGCACCGTCTTCAACGGGTAACGATAACGAGGGGTATAGCTGCAAATTTATATGTGGACACCGGTATTTTGGAAGATCACCTCTATCATGTTCCTGATGACTCGCCAATTCAATTGGTTGCTCTCTATCCTGGGTATTGCTAGTTTCTCCACGTGGGATTCCAGCATATGATCTCGAAGGATTCGTATGGCTTCCCACACATCCCCGTAGGTGGATCGATCTGGAAATTCGTTTCTAGTTAGGTAGAAGACGTACCGCGAATTGTGTTTGACTCTCAGTGTTTTGCCAGGGGCTGGCATCTGATCTTCAAGTTTATCTAATTGTCCAAACTTCTTTCGAAAGACGGTTTGTTTGTTACTAGCGGAGATGTTATGTGCCAGTGACTCTTCCGGAAGCGTGAACAGATCTTGTCTTTATTCTGTAGTGACTCCGTACCTAGCTTTCCCGGTACCTCCGTATGCGCCCATAAATTATTCACGGCTAGGTCAGGCTCTTTTTGTTCCATTCCTCTTTGTCATGGTATGCTTCGAATGGTGCTAGTCGGTTTTGGTGGACTACTTTCGGTTTTCCATTGGGGATCTTGCTTATACGATAGATGATGTCGTTGATCCTCTTCTTGATTAACTATGGATCTTCCGATAATCTCTGTAATTTTGGAGAAAATCGTTTTCTCCTTATCGGGCTGTGTAATCATACTTTGTCCCCTTCTTTGAAACTGCTTTCTGTGGCCTGCGTATCATACCGTCGCGGATGTATTGGTGAAGGAATTTATCAGCCGATATGGAGTGCCCTTGGAAGTCCACAGTGACCAGGGAAGAAATTTTGAAAACCATCTATTCCAGGAGATTTGCGGGAAGCTGAGAATGAAGAATACTAGGACAACAGCATTACATCCACAGTCAGATGGAATGGTCGAGAGAATGAACAGGACTATTGGAAAATACCTGTCCAAAGTAGTTTCCTGCCATCAGAGAGATTGTGACCAGTATCTTTCCCTATTCGCATTGGCTTATCGATCTGCCGTCAATGAGTCCACGGGTTAAACACCGGCGAAAATCTTGTTTGGACGTGAAATGAGACTTCCTTGTGACCTGGAATTTGGCAGTCGGCCTGGAGAAGATTTAACAGGAGAAGACTAAGTGATCCAATTGAGGAGAAGGCTGGACGATATTCATGAACAAAATTAAAATTGGACAATGTCATTAAAATTAAAATTGATGTATAATTAAAAGAAAGAAAATATGGACTTTGTCGTACGATAGAATCCGTCTGAATCAAGAAGTGCCATGGAGAGGACCGAATGCGGAGTAACGAAAAACAACTTTTATTTTCTTTTAGTCCGCATGATAATAATAATATACTCAGAATTCATATTTACTCATAATTCACACAATTTGTATATTCATGGTCGTAGGAAAAATAGAGTACATAACTCGTTAGAAATTGTATTTCCTTCGTACGGAATATGTCACTTTCCACATTTCTTATACAATGCTATTCAAATTCGAGTCTATGCGTTGGAATCATGGTAATGGTAAGAGATATAGGGATGGTTAAATGGGGGCAATGTTGTGTATTTCAGAGGTCATTTATTTGATTCAAGACAATCTAGCTTCTCTGGTTCTGGAGTTATACCGGAAAAATTAAAAATTTTGAAATTCTTCTTTTGCCTACGTCTTTTTAATTGCGAGTATTTTCCAAAACTTTGCCATAGCAACTTTTTGTAGACTATCCACACATGGGAATAAAAATTATATAGAAAGTAGGGTACAAATTGGGACACCCTCAACATTTTATTATCGAATACGGACCTGTATTTTTGATAGCAATTTTTTGAATGCCAAGAGGTATGTTTCATATTGGCGTAGTATTTTCATCTGAACTACAGAGTGTTTTGAAAATATTGAACTATTACCAGAACAATTTTAACCTCTTTTAATATTTAACAGCTGTAATTGAAAAATATCAGTGAGTAAGAAGTGAATCAATGCCAAGTTGATCATACAACAAGAACTTGTTTCATTATTGAAGGTTTGAAATTCTGCCGGTATTGTGCAATATTTCCAAAACACTCTGTAGTTCAGATGTAAATACTACCCCGATATAATAATATGATAATAATATAAGCTTTATTCACTTAAGTGTGTTACATATTTATGTCATTAATAAGGTGGCGAGTAAAGCGGTACCCACTTGTTTCGGGACACGAAAATAAAAAAAAATATATAAAAAACATTACGTACATACATTAAACTTAAACTATTATAAAACATAAAATATAACAATAAAAATACAAACATATAACATGAATGGATCAGTATAAACACATTGAATTCCCAAACCTCAAAATAAGGAGTCATTTTTCGAACAGATCTATTATCATTTGCCTATGAATCTCAAATATGTGTCTTTTTAGCAGTTTTTTGTATTTATTGGGATTTGTGATATTTTTTAATTGCTGTGGAATACTATTGTACAGTCTGGGTGCTAAAAATAGAAAAGTATGTTGTGTTAGAGTCTTTAACATTAAAGGGATTGTAAAAAGATGTTGATGACGGGTGTTATAGTTGTGGGACGGAAGTTCTGCTGCTTGTTTATTTATGTGATACCTAATGTTCGAATTGTAAAAATAAAGTTGTCTTAAATCCATCACTTGTGTCTCAGAATAGAGATCATCTGTGTGATAAAGAGCTTTTTTAGAGTAAATAAGTTTTGAAAATCGCCGTTGTACAACTTCCAGTGGAAATAAGTGACTTTTAAATACACTGCTCCAACATAGGATTCCGTATAGAAGATGACTTTCAACCAAAGCATGATAAAATGTTCTCAAAATATGCACAGGTAGTAACTCTGAGTATTTTGAATTAATATAGCATACTCCTAAGTTTTATAACCAGAAACGCAATATGAGATTTTCATTTCATATGCTGGTCTATACTCACCCCCAGATACTTTATACTCTTTACAGGTGAAATTATAAATGGTTCATTAGTACTTATCCAGAGTTCGTTGAAAGTTGGGGAGCTGAAGGAGCTACATGAAAAAGGTAAGTTATTTGTTTTCAAAATATTTATTGTTAATAACTTATATTCTAACCATTTTTTTATTTGCCAAAGTTAGTTTCAACCTTTGCTTTCAAATTATCCCATGTATCAGAATCATAAAATATTGCGGTATCATCAGCAAATCCCAAAATATGTCCTGAGCATCGCAACGAAAACAAGCCATTTACATATATATTGAATAGTACAGGGCCAAGTACAGTTCCTTGAGGGACACCAAATTCGACAATTTTGCTATCACTGTATATATCATCTATTTTTACAGCTTGCTGCCTGTTTGATAGATAGCTTTCAAAGAATTTTAAGGAGTTGTGGCGTATTCCTATGTCTTCTAGTGATTTCAAAAGTAGAGGACTAACAGTATTAAAAGCCTTAGAAAGGTCTACCAATACGCATAAGCATAGCTTACTATCGTTGAGAGACTCAGTAATTTTTGATGTTAATGCTAGGATGGCGTCTTGCGTTGACACTTTCTCACTAAAACCGTACTGATTATTGGAAATGATTTTATATTTATCAAGATAAGACATTAAACGGTTTTTGATCATTTTCTCCAATATTTTTGAAACATGAGTTATTAAAGAGATGGGCCTGTAGTTATTTATATCCAAGGCGTCCCCTTTCCTGTATAAGGGAATGACTATTGACTTTTTAAAACTATCCGGGTATATTCCTTCTTCTATACATTTGTTAAATATATATTTTAAAGGTTTAGAAATAAACTCTGATATTGATTTAAGTTTTTCTGTTTTAACATTGTCTATTCCTGTAGCTTTTCTATTCTTCAACTCTCGTATTATAGTTTCAATTTCGGGCTCAAGTACAGGTGCAAAGACAAAGGTATTTGAAATGAGATTATGAACTGGTTTATAGTGTTTATCTTTTTTTATTTTTTCTGCTAATTTTTTACATGTTTCTTTGAATTTTATATTAAATTCGTTAGCAATATCAATTTTGCTTGTTAAAATTTTATTTTGCTCGTCTTTGATTCTATCTATAGATGTTCTTCCTTTCTTGGTGTGGTTAATTTCCTTAACAATGTTCCATAAACTCTGCGAATCAACTTTATTATCTTTGAGAAATAATTGTATTTAGTTTTTTTAATTAATGGAATTAATTTATTTCGTTAATTTCTATATTCCGTTTGCAGTAGTTTATCATTTGAATATTTTAGTGTATTTTGAAATAACTTATGTTTTTGGTTATTGGAGTTTAAGAGACCATTTGTCAACCAAGGCGCTATTTTTGTGTTTTTTCTTTTTCTTTTACGAATATAAGTACATTTTTTTATAGCTTCTAAGACAATTTGTGAAAATTTTGATGTTGCAATATTTGGATCTTGGCCGAGTATACGTGGTGCCAGTTTAATGTACGAAATTCATTTTTAGTTTTTTGTTTATCAATAAAAACTACTCTTCTTCCATTTCCGTTTCTTTTTATACTGTTTTCCAAAATAATTTGTAAAATGGTTGTATAGTGATCTGTAATATTTGTTTTTAGAACTATTGGAATAATATTTTCATACATACTCTGTTCTGCTCGTAGAAATATATGATCCAAACAAGTTTTGCTTTCACCTTGCACTCTTGTGGGATTATTAATAGTTGATACAAATCCAGATTCACCCAGAACGTTTAGATAGCTATCAGTTATATTATCATTTGATTTTAAAATATCAATATTCAAGTCTTCAATCAAAATGTACATGTCCTTACTGTTGTGTCTAAATTGTTTCAAATAATTTTCGAAATGTTCGGTAAAATCACGTGCATCAGACGCTGGAGATCTGTACATACTCATGATGATATTATTTGTATTTGACTGGAAATTAATTTTTATTTGTAATAACTTAATATTATTAAAAAGATCTACGATATCATATGATAAGTTGTAATCTGATTTTATGTAGACTACAACCCCATCGCACTGATTGAATTTGCTTTGATTAAAAATTAGATTGTAGTTTCCAATATCAAACAAACTTGCATGCTGAATTTCTCTAGTTTCACTTAAAACTATACAGTCCATATCACAATCCATACTCTGTAGGAGTATCTTAAATTCATCTAGGTCTTTAGATAGACTGCGTATATTTAACCCTAATATTTGAAATCTAGTATTCTCCTTTTTACATTTAAAATGTAAGAGCATTCAATATCCGTATTAATAGAATATGTTTTGATATAGTCCGTTTCAAATTCTCTAATATACTGATCCATCATAACAGTTTTTTAATAAATAAAACAATCCAAATTCAGTTAAAAACAAGCGCAAAAGGTACAATAATGGTTGAATCAATATTAAAATCAAAACAATCCAGTTAAAGATTCAGCCTTAAGCAAGCATCAAACAGTTGAAAGAAGTCAAAATAGCTACATTATAGAAATGACGATACTAGCAGTAATAATATTGACCAATTGGAAAGTCTATAAATCGAGAACTGATGAAGTTATTTTTGGGAATTTGATCTAGATCTTGTAACTTTTCCTAAAGCAGAGTTGGCTGTCTCCAGTGGCTTTTTCGAAGCTCCAATAGATTTAGGAAGGTTCTCAGCTTGTCTTCTTGGTTGATTCAAGTCTATGTTTTCCGGGTGGAAAGTATGTAAAATTTCCGATTTTCCACTTATATAACGATCATGAATGATGGAACATGACTCTTGGCATTAGAAACAATGCAATTAAAATTATAGATTCGTATTTGAAAATAAAAACTTGAGGTTGAACCAATTTTAACGATACTTTGTATACATTTTTTTCACACAGAACATGCCATTAAAATGTTTAGTTCGAATAGACAAGCATTTTAATTTGTAACCTACAGAATAATCCTCGTTATACATCCAAAGAAATTATTTTTTACTTTCTAGCGCGTTTGAATAAAAGATAGTCTTTAAAAAGTTTTTTTATGATTTTATTTTATGCTTTTTAGTCTACTTCTTAATCTATGCATTTCTGATACGGCATCATTATTATAAGGTGATTTTTCCGTGAGATTTGAGCTATTATTATGATTAACTGCCATCGTGGAGCCGCGATATTGAATTTCGACAATCTCCTGCTGAATTCGTAACCTCAACCCACAATTCGACAATAATCACAAATCTCGTCCGCCATTTTTGAGCCGCTATGTTGAATTTATGAATTTTGACATAAAGATTAATATTTCAGGTATTTAAACATCTGACTATAATTAACGGTTCAAAAATGGAAATTCAATTGAGATCGTTTTATTTTTCAAATAGAATAACCTAAATATTTTTCAATATTTCGTTTCTTGAAAACTTGAAGCATGCATCATACTCTATCTTTAGCTATGACGGTTCCAAGAAATGTCAAATGAGTCGCACATTTTATCAGCTTTAAATAAAATAAACTAATATACCAGAAATCCTAAATATATTGCATTGTTATTTCGGTGGCCTTGTCTGTTCCAGTACATTCCTTTCGATTCTAACGGAAATGCCGTAAAGTTTTATATTCAGCCGCTGATTATGAAAATAACTCATGTCCCATATTCAGAAACTTACGTTATAAATGATTCTCATGCAGACATTAATTCCCATTATCATATTAATCAAAATCCCTACATTGAAAATGTCATCATGATACCTCTGAAAATAGCAACAGTAGACCCAGTACACTTTGGATGATTTTGAATATGGGGTTTAATATATGGCTTCCACTTGAAATAAATATTTGACATCATCAACATCTGACTGTCAGATTTAACAGCACCTTTTGTAGAACCGGAAGGAATGTTATTAGTACTTATCATACCTACATACGTATCAAATCCTCGAAATGACGTAGAAAAATAAAATCGTATTTCTCGCACATACTTTCACTTTTTGTTAAAAAGGATAAAATGTGCGGCTCAAGAATCGTCAAAGATAAGTCCAGGATATGATAAATGTTTAACATTGTTTTTCTTAGAATTCAAATTCGAAAACCGTGACGTTCGATCGACCATTTTAGCGGATCAGCAGATATAGTTTTCCTGGTTTTCTATATCATTGCACAGTTATACTGATCTTAATTGGGGAAAGATATCCAGGCTAATAATATATAAGCTTTAATATTTGTATTATCATATCTTCTTCTTTTTTTTATTGACATATATTAAGTCAATCACAAGGTAGGTCACTTCTTTGTCTAGCCAAAAATAATTATTACACATTAGGTAGGCATGATATTTAATATCGAAATAGTTGTCAAATTTCTTAGAATTTTTAACATTTTTTCAATATATTGTCGAATTACTGAGAATCAGAAATTTTCGTTTAAAATTAAGATTCCACGATATAAGGGTCGAGACAGTTAATTTTTGTTAGAATAAAATTTAATTTTTTCTCTGTAGAGCGAGAATGTTTACATTCTATAGTTGAAATTATTAGTTTCACGAATGGTTGTGGAGGAATATGATTCTATATTAAAAGGAAAATATTAACCTGGCACTGGCTCCAAACACTTCAGAAGTTCAAGGAACGATGTAGGGAGCGTGGAGCAGCTGAATGGAATGTTGTATCTAGATTTCTGTTATCCTGTTCATTCCAGGATGCTCTCTCATCTGCGTCCTCGAAATGGAAATGTCCTACGCATCACTCAATGTCTTCCACAAAAAAAATGTACAGATAACGGTGATTAATTGGAGCAATTCCAATAGAGTGATAAAGCGTTATCAGCCCGAAATTTTGGAAGGAATAATCTAGGATCAAAGAATTAGATTCGCAGATATTGTAAAAGTGAATTGAATAAAGAATATTTGAACAAATAGCCCAGTTTACAAGCTCAAATTTATTGAAACTGTTTATTAGCACATACAAAATTGCGAAAGTTATAAACAAATAAATGTGAAAAAGAAATAGTATTCCGTTTTCTACGAATTTTCCAGAAATTATAATTAATTGAGATATTAAAAAAAGGATTCTTAATGAGGAGGAAATTTCCAATAAAAAAGTCTTACCTCCCAAAACTGTATCTCCATTATTTATAATTTTAATTTAAAATATTTACATAAAATAATTAGTATTACATTTTAAAATATGGTGTACTATGAATACTTAAAAGAATTTTTTATAATTCACATTGTTTACAGTGTCACAATCAAGTCTCTTTGAACACTTTTTAGTAATTTTTAGGGTCATACAATTAGTTATTGTATGTAGTATGTATTTTTATTTGACTATAACCTTAACTTAAAACAAATTATAAAATGGTCTAGCCTGATTATAGCTAGCTAGCAAATTAATAGATTAACTGGTCTTAAAGGGAAATTGGAACAAATTATATATTAGAAATGTCAATTAATTAAAGTACGCAAACGTTTCTTCATCAACGATTTGTCAATTGTTTATTTTTTTATTTTATAGGATCATAACGTTCGAGTTTTGGTATAAATTATAAGATACCAATGAGAAGATATAGCACAGTTCTCTTCCTGATATAATATAAATAGAACGCAAAGCTCTTTTTTAAACAAATAATCATCTTCTATTTGCTTGAATGAAAGTTTTTTTACAATTTACACAATTGTTCGGTTAAAATATATGTCAAAAGTGCAGAGTTTGACTGTGATCTGACCAATCAGGAATCTACAGAATTGCCAACTTAAATTAAAATCATTCCTCCTAGTTTAAAAACAGGGAGAATTTAATTCTATTTTATTTGAAAAATTCAATAAATGCGAATATAAACAGTATATAAACAGTATATAAACACTTGTTTTGCAAATAACTATATTGCCATTGGAAATGAATCTTTCATTTCATGTAAAAACTGTTGGAAGAAAACCAGCTAGGCCTTTGTTTGGAGAATAGTTTCAAATGATACAGTGATATGTTATTCACGGTACTTTATTATTCATAACTTTGTTATTAACAATTTTATGCTAAACACCGCTTTTTTTTAATTTTTTTAATTTCACAAATCGTTTATTTTTTTTACTCCGGCCAGTATTAGTTCTTAATATAAACTTCATATGTGCAAAAAGCAGGCACTCCCCGATGCATAGTTTTCGATCTGTGGCCTAAATTCGACAGATATGGTCCGATTTCAATTTACAAAAACGATTTCGAAAATAGAATTGTCTTACTTCTAAACGTTCATCTTGGGTAAGCGATATTTTTATTTGTTGCTGAGATATTCAAATGAAAAGATCATGAAATACTCCCTGACGACAGAACAATAAGAATCGTACGGGAAGCAAATCTAACTGGGAAAAAACCCCTTGGACGACCTCGACTTCGGTGTCTAGATAATATAGCAAAATATCTCGAAGCTATGGGCATTACTTTATTTAGAAAATTGATTTTAAATAATAGTATATTGTATAATTAGTGGGAAACGCATAATATTCCCAAACAACTGTGATAATTACCAGACGAGGAGCGTAGCGACGAGTCTGATAACACAGGAGTTTGGGAATATTGTAATAGATCTGACCTATTTTTTAATAAATTTCTCTGCTCCTTTGGGGTGTACCTCGTTACCGCTGTCCCCACACAAATAGGTCGTTGGTATATTCCAATTGGTATAGGAAACGGTATTATTCCTTTGGCTTCTTTTCTTCTGATTGTATTGACCGAAGGGGCCCTATTGTATGCTCCTATCCTAGAAATATTTGCAGCGTGCTGTCACCAGTGCCTTACGGCACAAAATTTAGAACCAGGAATCTCCCTGCGGGTTACCTCGAGGGAGGGGTTTTCCTGGCACGAGCGGTCGTCTCCGTGGGGCCTCTTGGGCTTATACAATGTGCCAAGCCTGAGTTCGAATGCAGGTCGTGTCAGCCCGTTCTGTTTGCTGGTACGGGGGTAAGGGTTGTTGTTAAAGGAAACAGACTGGATGGATAAGTATGTACAAGTATATATATATATATATATATATATATATATATATATATATATATTACAAATAACAGTGAATCATACAGCCCTGATATGGATAAATTGACAGTTACTCGGGGAGACGCCCCGGTAAAAAATTCAGATAAGGAAAAACGTCTTTCCAAAATCTGGAAGTAGTTACCCGTTCTCGAGACACCCGTAAGGATGTCTTATATAGGACTATCCCTGTATAAGAATTAAAACCAACGAAAACAAAAACCTGACTCGGGCACAACGTCTTCCAAACTCTTGAAAAGTGGTCTTTCCTGACTATGAAAGATAAAAGGACGATATTACGTATAGTTAAATATTTGGTATAATATATATAGAAAAAATGATTAACGTACAACCCTTCGTAAACTTAATGGTATGAATGTGAAATCTCGTACTGTTGAATACCCCGTACCATATAGTGAATAATATATTAAGAAACTTTTATCTATATAGGGTGTTCTTAAAATTTCCTATGTTATATCTCGTGTTTATTACAATATGCTTTTCCCACGAATTATACATACTATTTTTTCTTCGATTTACATTTAAAAAATTAATTAAAAAATATTTAATTGAAGATGTAATCAAGTAATTTTAGATAGGCTTCGCTATGTAAATTTTGAAATATAGAAGTGGTAACCATGGAAATTACTTTGTTATGACAAAAGTAATAATTTGTGTTCAAGAATATCGTTATAAATTAGATGTTTCTTTTAATTCATTTATAACAACTTTATCAATACCTATAAAAATTAAAACCATACTTTGTTTCATTTTATTGTAATAATCCATTTGTAACATTACCGCGCGCTACAGCAGTGCGGTATTCTGGAATGTTGAGCTTTGCGCATAGAAAATAAGTCAAAATAGTGTCACTTAATTAACGTAACGCGTATAACTGATCATACTAAAAGTTGAATTTGACATTAACCATATTTGAGGTTATGCGAGTTTAGTTTATTGTTTTGTTTTTAGCGAATTTTTGGATTGAAAGTGTATTTATTGTTAAAATCAGTTCTTGTGAGAACTAATTTGACTTTTTATTCCATTTGACATTGGTAAGTACTGTTATGATTCACTATTTAAAATAAAACTTTTAATATCAGGATGACGTATAATGTGACAGTTCCATAACCAAAAATATACATTGGTGACATGAAGTTAAAAAATTCGAGAGAGAAATGTCAGAAGGTTGGGAACTGTCACGTAGGAGATAAAAAAATGTTGGAAAATGTGTTTTAAGTTTGATAAAGATTGTAAAATTGAGGATTAGGAATGTAAATATTTTATGATAAGAAGTGTTGGTAAGAAGAAGTAATAAACATTTAAAAAGTAAAACAAACTTATAAGTGAGGGTACCGAGAAGGACGAAAATTAGGTAGTGAACATGTTTGAAGGGACTGGAGGAGTTAAGAGACAATTTTGGAACAATGTGAATGGACTTTGTGTGTAAACTGGAGAACTTAGAAACGGACTATAGAACGATTTGTTAGAAAAGGACAATTTTGAGGACTGAAGGTATTTAATATTAGAAATAGTTGATTAGTAGTTTATAGATAATATGTAAGAATTTAGTATATAATATAATTTTGAACCCACAAATAGTCTGAAGAGATTGGGATATTGTTTTTCTATATTTTTCTAAAAAAAACTATATTATAAAATGAAAATAAAAATCTGTGCTAGCCGAAAATAAAATAATAATAATAAAAAATTATAACAATAAACTTTAATAACTATAACAAATGGCGACCAACGTTTAGGGCATTTCTGGAAAACCTGAAAAGCAGATAAACAAAATTTAATAAAAATAAAGTAGACAAAATAACAATTTAAATTGATTTAAATAATGAAAATGGATTCAAAAAGAAACTACAGAAGGGGCAGCAAACAAAGAAAACCAGGCACAAATATAGAAGAAGGAGATGGAAAGGAAGAACACCTTGAAGAAAATCTACTACAAAGAGGAGATGCAAATATAGAAGAGGCAGGAAGACCACAGGAAATCAATGTGCAAGATTTAATGGTGTTCTTGAATAAGAAAGAAGAAGAAAGAAGAGAAGAAATGGAACTTCTAGATAAGAAAACAGGAGAAGAAAGAAGAGCAGAGATGGAACTTCTAGAGAAAAAAAAGAGAAGAAAGAAGAGAAGAGATGGAACTTCTAGAAAGAAAAAGACAAGAAGAGATGGAACTTCTAGAAAGAAAAAGACAAGAAGACATGGAATTTCTAGAAAGAAAAAGACAAGAAGACATGGAAAAACTAGAAAAGGTTATACAAGAAATAAGAAAAGAAGATATGGAACAATTAGAAAGGCAAAGAAGTGAAGACATAGAAAAATTAAAAATTTTAATCCAACAAGGAAGAAAAGAAGAAGAGAAAAACCTTAAAAAGATAATTCAGGAAGGATTGAAAGCCCAAGAAGAAAAAATAAATCAAGAATTCCAAGAGATCAAGAAACAAATGAACAACACACTGGAGAATTATGTCCTTGAAATGGCTAGCAACAGGAAGGAAACAAACGAGAAGATAGAAGAAGTCCAAGAAAAAATTAAAAATATAGAAATCGATGTCATGAAGAACAGGGAAGAAAGCATAAAGGAAAAAGAAAAAATGGAGAGAAAGATGGAACAAGAAAATAAAAGAATAAATGATAGAATCAGTTATCAAGAACAAAATTTAAATGGGCAGGTAACAGCAATAAATCAAAGAATCACACAAACAGAAAACAAACTAGTTGTGAAGAAATTATTCTAAGAACAATGTCAACAAATATAAATGATAATAAATTAATATTTACAGGTAATATAAAACGACAACACCCAGTACCTTTTATAAAATTTCTTAAAAATAAATATTCTGATAATGTAACCTTTACTAATTTCAAAGAAGTAATAAGAAGCCAATTACAAAATGAAGCATTATTATGGTTCAATAACAAAGAAACAGAGCTAAATACATTTGAAAAGTTCTCCTGAATAATGTTTAACATATTTTTGGGGTCCTTCACAACAGAAAGTCATTAAAGATGAACTTTTAGCTAGAAAATATAATCCAAATCGTGGAACTCCATTCCATAAATATGCTATGCAATTGTACAGTACATCTTAATATTTAGATTGTAAATTTTCAGAAGAATATATTGTCAATTTAATTATCCAACATTTTGATAACAACCTAGAAGAGATAATGATGCTATACAATTTCAAAGATATGGATAGTCTATGTCAATTTTTAATCATACAAGAGAGAAGAAGAAATAGTTATCATAATCTGAGTAATAGGGTGAATAATAATATGAATAATACCGGCTATAGAAGAGAATATAATAATTTTAATGGTAATAATAATTATAATGCTCAGAGGAATAATAACAATGGGAGGTATAATCAAAATTATCGACAAAGAGACAACAATATCCAATTTAATTACCAAAATCGATATAGAAATGAAGATCGGAGGTATTCAAACGCAGATAGAAATAATAAAGGTAATATGAATTATAATAATAATAATAATCGATATAACAATAATGATCAGAACTATAGGAATTACAATAATAATGGGCCAAATAATAATGAAAGGTACAACAGATATCAAAATAATAATTATAATAATAATCGATCATTTTTTTTAATTTTATTTATGACATGGAATACAAACGGGACGAACCCAAATACAGTATTCACAAGTATATAATAAATAAAATGTAGACTGATAATTGTAAAGATTAAATCATGATCACTATGAAATTGAAACGCAGCTTCATCACTCAAATACAGCTTTTTTAGCTTACTACAAAAAGTGAAAAATTTATCATGAAATATATCAATGTCAGCGTTGTTACAAACTGAGTTAAATGATTTACAATACCTATGGAGAGGAGAGTTTAGATAATTATTGTTAGCACTGAAATTAATATAAAAGAGTTTAAAATCTCTTGTATCATAGGCCGGAACATTGAATCTAATGAGGCTGGTAATCTGGTTTGAGTCAATAAGATTATTAACAATTTTATATACAAATTTAACATCGTTAATTTGACGTCTATCTTCCAGGGGAATTAAACTCAAGTTCCGCCTAACTGAAACAATATTATCCTTAGGAAACAACTTCTTCTTGCAGTACTTTATAAATTTATTCTGGATATGGTCAAGTCTATCGATGTAAACAATATACTGTGGATTCCAAATTATTGATCCGAAGATCAAGACACTATTTACATAGGCCATAAATAGAGTTCGTAATGAATGTGAGGTCTTAAAGTCATGACAAGTCCTGATAATAAACCCCAACGCCCGATTAGTTTATTTTGATATATAATTGATATGCTGGTCCAAAATAAGTTTTCAATCAAAATAAATTCCCAGATCTTTTATCTGTGATACCTTTTCTATCTGATGGTTTTCAAAAAAATATTGATAATCAAGTATGCATCGTTTTCTAGAGAAAGTGATCGAGAAGCATTTTTTTAAATTCAAGAAAAGAAAGTTTAAGTCACTTTGTATCAATTGAGAATCCCCAACATTACCAACTTTGAGATACATTTTTAAATCATCCGCATATTTTTTGTACTTAGAAAATTTGAAACATTGAGATATGTCGTTGGTGTAGATATTAAATAATAACGGTCCCAAGTGGGATCCTTGAGGTACCCCTGAAGTTATATCACTGAAGGGTGATACATATTTACCTATGACTACTGCCCGTGACCTTTTACTTCTGTAAGATTTGAACCATCTGAGTAGATTACCATGTATACCGACTGCACTAAGTTTATCCAACAAAGTAGAATGATCAATTTTATCAAAGACCCTGCTGAAGTCGGTATACACAGCATCCACCTGAAATCCTTCATGCATGTATTCTAATAAATATTCACTATAACTAAAGAGGTTCGTTTCAACAGAACGTTTTTTCATAAAACCATGTTGCTCCTCATCAATAATGTATTTAACATCTCTAAACAAATAATCAAAAATAATTGATTCGAATAATTTGGCAATAATAGAAAGTTTAGATATAGGACGATAATTTTCGACTAAATATCTACTACCGGATTTAAAAATAGGAATTATTAAGGCTGTTTTCCATATACTAGGGAAATAGCCCCCTGTTATAGATTTATTAAATAATATACACAATGGAGGGGCTATTTCGTTAACGCATTTTTTAATGAATAGGGTTGGTATTTAACCGCACCAGCGGGTTTATCCGGGAGGTTGCCAATTTTATCGACAATTTTGTGTAAGGGGATGTGATACGAAGATATGTAATTAATATTTATATCATTATTTGAAATTGTTTTGCTGGAGTTAGGGTTAGGAGGATTAAAGATTGAACTAAAGTAATTTGAGAAGGTATTGGAGATTCATTGGCCATCAGTAATCAGACTCTTATTACTATCCCTAATGGCATCGATAGTACCAGAATTGCCTTTTTTGGACTTTTTAAACTGCCAAATATGCTTTGGGTTTGTAGTTATTTGAGATTCAATATTATTTACATAATTATCAAAATCTAGGTTAATTAAATACTTTGCCGTACCTCTTAAAAGCTTGAATGTTAAATAATCCAAGTTATTAAAGCACTTTTTCCATTTCACATGAAATTTTTTCTTTTCTTTAACAACTTTGATGGTGCTTAGACTGAACCAATGCAGGAATTTTGACTTATATTTAGGATATTTTGGAACATGTTTGTTAATAATATTCTCCAAATGGCAGTAAAACTTATTAGTGATATCACATGTATTTAAATTATGAAACTCACTGTTCCAGTCAATAGAAGATAAATTACTTCATATGGAAATAATAATTTACAGTATAAACCTAGAGTGCATAACGAAGAGCGACAAAATGAAACACGAAGAAATGACAATGACTATAGACTGAACAGAAGTCAAAGCCTGGAGAACAGAAGACAAGTAAACGAAATACATCGAATAACTAGGGAAGAACAAGACATAGCAGGACCTTCACACAGTAACACAAGCCAAAACGAACAAAATTTTCAATAAAAGACCTACCAAGATTCAATAATAAAATTAGAAAACATTGCTCAGGAATTTATCAACATCCTAGAGAATTTATAGATATAGAAAAAAAATTTAAATTAGAAATAAATAATGGTTTAATAAAAATTCCAGGAATATTTTACAATAAAAATATTAATTGACACAGGTTCTGAAATATCATTAATAAACTATAAAATTATAAGAGATTTAAAATTAGAAGAATATTTACTAGTTTTAGTAGGTGCTAATAATAAAAAATTATATGAGGTCAATAAAAGAATAAGTGGTACGATCACATTTAACAATAAAGAATATACAATACAATTTTTATTAATAGAAAATTTGCTACACGATGCTATAATAGGGACAGACGAGCTAGACAGACATGGTGTAATAATAGACTATGAACAAGGACAAATACAGATTGGTGACGAAACAGTAAAATTTATAAGACTCACAGAACAAATCGAGAAAACAGTACAAACAGTTAATAAATTGAAAATTGAACAAAAACCAAGGAAGGTAACAGACTATGAAATAAATTGTGGTAACAATATGACAGAAAAAGTACAAAATTTACTTATCAGACACTTAGAACTAATTAAGGAGGAAAATATAGTCACTGACAAATACGTTCATAAAATTGAAGTAAAAGGAATTCAAAATTTTGAATCCAAAACATATCCGATTCCGTATAAATACAGAAAAGAAGTCAGTAAAGAAATACAAAATATGTTAGAGCAAAATATTATCGAAAAATGCAACACTAAATTTATAAATCCAATAGTAGTTGTTCAGAAAAATAATGGTGACCTAAGGCTATGTTTAGACGCTCGGAACCTAAACAAATACACAACACCACAGTACGAAGCACCACTAAACATCGAAGCAATATTTGGTAGCATCACAGGATCCAAAATATTCACAAAAATTGATTTAAAGCACAGTTTTTGGTTAATCCCATTGCATTCAAGTAATAGAGATTATACAGCTTTCTCAATCGATGGAGTCCTGTATCGATTCAAAGTAGTACCTTATGGTTTGCAAAGCTCTTGTTCAGCTCTAGTAAGAACTATTCATTTAATTCTTGACAAGTATAATGACTTCATTCTTCGTTATATAGATGATATCCTTATTTATTCCAAGGACATCAATAGCCATCTACAACATATACAAATTTTTTTAGAGGAATTAGACAGAGCAGGTATAAAAATAAGTTTGGAAAAATCAATTTTTTTTCAAAACGAGGTAACATTTTTAGGTACTAATATAATATATAATCAAATTGTAAACTTTTGACATTTCATAACACCTAAAATGGCGTGAGGCGGGAATATTACAATGCTTATTTTACTTCTTATTGATGGTAAATAGTATTTATAATTCTCCACAATTTGTAAATCTCTGTAGAATTTTCAAAGTTGCATGAATCAAGTGTCTGATTGTACTTATAACGGTATATTAACCAACTGTTATTTTCAGAAAATGCCTGGAGAATCAGCTAATTTTTCCTTCTCTCCCATTTCCAAGAGAATCAAGATGGAACTCCAACAGGGAGATTTGAGTACAATTGAATGTTTTCAAGTGGGCACAAGTTGGGCAGACAGCAAATGGATAACAAAAAATAAAATTAATGAAGGTATTTGTCCCGTCGGATTGTTAAATTGTTATATATTGTTATAAAAGAGAAATTAAAACACATCTTAATGACTTTTTTTAACTCCAAATCCCTTTTGGAAAAGTACAAATTCTAAAAAGGTTGGTACAAAATTGTTCCACTGGGTATTAATACGATTTCTACTTGGACCCAAAATTCTGCAATTAAAATTGGACTAGACATCACAAATAATAAAATTACCAATCGTTCAAACCGCGCTAGTACAGTTTTCCACTTAGGCAAAGCAGGAAGAAGCTAGCAACAACTTATAAAGATAACAGGACACTCATCTACAACTTACTTCTGTAATAACTCTACCTCCAAATTGAACCTAAACATTACTAAATCTTATTAGTTCCTTGCCTAGAATAAGAAAAATTAAAATGAATATTCCACACATGTGAATACATGAAGCTACGCCACTGTCTTCGAATACAACCGAACTTGTTCTTGCAACCCCAGTAGGAATCCATAGCAACCTTAACTTAACGAGATAACGACGTAGAATCAAACACCGGTGCTGAAAATGCCCTTATAAACGAGAGCCTATTCCTTTTTTTCTTTCTTCTCGAAAAATAACGTTAGTTTCTCTTACTTCTATCCCCATTTTACAGAATTGTTTCTTTTGTTCGCTTTTTAGAAATATGATTGTAACAAAGCAAAAACATTTTGTTAAAAATATATATGATTACGAGTAATGGGACCGTTCCAACTGATACAATTTGCGTGTTATCTGGAAACATTTGGAAATGTGGTGGATTTTTATTGCCACATTATTTAACCCAGCAGATAATACATATTATCATATAAAAAATAGAAGAAATTAAAATCTTGATTAGAAAACTTCTATAATGTCCAAAGAAGAACTTTATACAAATATTCTATTAATTTAGGAACTTCTGTTCTATCGATTTCCAAATTTTCCTCATATCTCCCCCACAGTCAAATATAAATTATTATACAAAAAACATATCAATTTAGAAATGTTCACTTCATATTTTGACAAAATTTCATATGCCAGTTATCATTAATTTCAAATATATAAGGTCTTAGACTTTGATTCATAAAAATGATCCTAAAAATACGCTGCCATTTTTTGCTTATATTTTCCGAACCCTTCATCTTAGAGCTTTATAAGAAACTTGATGTATTAAGAAATAAATTATTCATGAGATGTCAAAATTTTATAGAAATGGGTTTCTGAGATACAGGACAATATTTTTTTAATTTTTACCGCATCAACCTCGAGGGTTATAAGCGGGGTTCAAAAAACATACAATAGGTACTTATATATTATGATAGAAATTGGAGTCTTTCAGAAATTTTAGCACTTTTTCACAGTTTTCACTTAATGCGCGGTTCATGTTAGGCGGAATGTTGTTAACTGTTCTTCTAACACTTAAATTTGTACAATACAATAGTATATGTTTTATGGTTAGAGGCACATGACACGTAAAACATTGCTATGGTGGTTCTTGATTTAACAAATGCTGGTGTGTCCTATTCTTAACCTGTTTAAAACAACCTGGTCTGTTCTGTTCTGTGGAAGAGGAAGTCTAGATTTTACTGATGGCATGATTTCTTTAAGATGCGTATTGGTTCCTTCCCATCTTGTTTGCCAGATATCCCATACAAAATCTTTTATAGCTGATTTGAAATCGGCAGCTGGAACTTTTTCAAAATATGGTGTCTGGTTGCCTGTAGAGTGTCGTGCAATTTCGTCAACTTTTTCATTGGATGGTATGCCTACATGAGAAGGGACCCACAGGAACTCTATTTTAACGTGTGTCAGCTGAAGTCTGTAAAGTTCTTCTTTAATATCCATAAGTATTTGGTGAGAAGGAGTCTGATATTATTAATATGTTTTTATCTGGCTGTTTGTAGCTTCTCAAGGCTTCAAGTATGGTGACTAACTCTCCTGTGTATATTGAACAGTGAGGATTTAGCCTGATTGCATGATTATTTACATCTTGTAAAAATGCCGATGCGATTCCATTTTTTGATTTAGATGCATCAGTAAAAATATGATCATAACCGGTGAATTTAGAAATGAGATCATAGTATTTTAATTTGAATATGTGGTCGCTGGTAGAGTGTTTGGGCTGATTTGCTAATGAGAAGTTGACTGCTGGTATTTGAATGACATAATGGTTGTTCGAATTTGATTTAATTACCAAATTCTCCTGTGATTTTTTTAAATTTCAACTTCCCCTGTATAACACAATTCAAACTTCATTCCATATAAAAAACCACAGATAACTATATAACAATTTCTTTCTCCACAAAACTACATGCATCGGCTGAGTTTTCAACAGTCGTATGACGGTTTCATTTAAATCCCTATTCCCATTGGTTACATTCTCACATAACTTTCCTTGTTATCACCCACTTAAAACGGCATATAAAAATATCCATAAAAACACATATTCAAATCATTCATTTTTCATATATATACAAAAAACCGTTGTTAGTCAAGTGACAAAAAAAAAGCATTAAAAGATCTAACGACACATCTTGTCATGAATTAATCATAAAAAAGTAAAAAGATGTCGATTGAATTATATAATAAGCAGTTGTGATATTCTTATTTGTGAAGCAATATGAACAAAATGTAAGATAATACAAATATATAGTAAAAGTGCATGTGATCATCGATTATCATTAATTATAACAACTAATTCATATACATGTAAAAGCATTCATTATCGTCATATTAAGACGATTGGTCCTTCAGAGCACAATACCTTAAAAGTGAATACGACATTCCTCATTTTGCTTTTCCAACATAAAAGAGGAAAACGCAGAACAATGGTAAAGACAGTGGAAATTGTTCAATATTAAAATCTGATCTCTTTAACCTTTCATGAAATGGTAAGTATTTTTTTGGGAGTCTGGAATGGTTTGTATCATGAACTATTGTTAAAAAAGAAGGATTGTTGTTTTTTTGAGCTGAAACTCTAGATGCGTAGCATAAAGATAAATATAGACGTCTTAGATATAAAGGTGTTTGTGATGTGATAACTTGGAGACTACTAACGGGACTTGTTCTAAAGGCTCCTAAAACTATTCTTAGGGAACTGGTCTGAATAACATCCAATTTGTGTAGAAGAGTGCTGCTGGCTGAGTTGTAGCAAATGCTGCCATAGTCAAGTTTACTTCTAATTATTGACTGATATAGGTTAATCAGTATTTTGGTGTCGGCTCCCCAGAACTGGTTTGAAAAGATTTTAAGTATGTTTATTCTCGACTGGCAAGTTTTAAGGAGGTTATTGATGAGCAGTGTCCATTTCAGCTGATAATCAAATGTAACTCCCAAGAATTTTACGCCTTCCAACTGTTCTAATTGTTTTCCATTGAGATGTAAATTAATGTTGGCCTGGCCTTTTTTCCTAAAAACTATAAAGTGAGTTTTTGTTGAGGAAAAGGTTAACCCCGTTGTGATGGACCATCTTTCTAATTTGTTGAGGTAGTTTTGCAAAATATTTTTGGATGAATCTAAGTCTTTACTTTTTGTGTAAATTTGTAGATCATCTGCGTAAAGACACGCTTTTACTGGTAAATTGAATTGTTTCTCTAGACTGTTTATTGCAATTGAAAATAAAGTTGGGCTTATTATTGCGCCTTGTGGAAGGCCGTTTTGGATTATCTTTTTACTTGATAGTTTGCCATTTATTATGACTTGTATAGTTCTGATAGTAACAAATTTTTTTATAAAAGCTAACATTTTGCCCTTAATACCTAGATCCCCTAGAGTGTTTACTATATAGTATCTCCAAGTAGTGTCAAAGGCTTTGTTAATGTCAAAAAATATTGCAACGAGGTGTGGATTATGCATAAAAGCTTCATGGATTTCAGATTCTAAGAGAACGATGTTGTATGTTGTTGATCTACCTTTTCTATAACCACTTTGTATTGGGCGTTGAAATTTTTGTTCTCTTCTATAGGGGGCGGTGGTCCAGAAAAGGTTGGGAACCTCTGATCTAGAGTATCCCATGTTAGAGATGATATTGATGGACTACAGAGAGATAAATCTAAGGCTGACATGGTACCATTATAGGCGTTAAACCTCGTAGGTTTGCCGGAATTTAACAGGATTAAGTTGTTGTTATTAATAAAATTTAATAGAGAGTCCCCATTGCTGTCGGTGGATTGCGAACCCCAGGCAATATTGTGACAATTGAAATTCCCGAGTATAATCTTTGGAGCTGGAATTGATTCGATTATGTTTTGAAGTTTGTTGAGTGACTGTTTATCTGGATGCAGCAGATAAAAATTACAAATGTTTAACTTAACATGATGAATTACAGATACGGCTATTACCTCCAAATTGGTGTTGAGAGGAATGTGTGCAGCTTCAATAGAATTGTTGATTAGCATGGCAACTCCTCCACTAGCAATTGTTTGAACTGGTCTATTTTTACAAAGAATGGTCCTTTGAGGTGAGTTTCTTGCAGGCTTAGTATTAACGGTGACAGTTCATTGATTAAGAGTTGTATGTTCGGTAGGTGGTTGTAAAAACCATTTAGGTTCCACTGAAGGATAAAATTTTAGTGAGCCATTATTTTATCTTAAAAAACAAGAGTGAGAAGAGATATCGCTATCTTCGTCCGTGATGTTAGGTCAGCATCTACCGTCAATTTTTTCATAAACCTTGTTATATTATTTTTTACAGATGTGTTATCGATGTTCTTATGAACGAATGTTAGTAGATTTTTCAAATTGTGTAAGTCGTTGGTGTAGTTTTTTGCTATGCTTGCAGCATGCTTAGACCCAGATGCATTAACTGTAAAATCACATAATTCGGTAAAGTTCATAAAATTTGGTGGTTTGAAAGTAACTAGGAGATCTTTTATAGGTTCTAAAAGGTGAGTTAATTCTTATGCGTTTTTCTTAGTTTTACATTTATTTGAAGCTTTCGGACGTCTTAAAGATTCTTCATCAGGTTTTTGGTTTTCTAAATCAGGTGAAGTAGAGATTTGACGTTTACAAGCCGCAGAAATCGTATTAGTTTGTTCAGATTCGTTTGGAATGTCAAGTGATAAATTTGATTGCCTTTGCGATTGCTCTGGTGATTTGGTAATTTCAAGTGATGTGTTTGACGGTTTATCTAATGGATTGAAATCTGACGCCATATCTAAATTTGTTATATTTATATGGTTGTTAGAGCATTCCATTACATTAGAAACCATAAGGTTATCTTGATTGTGAATGTGCAATAGTGGGGATATTTGTTGGTTTATATTTATTTGTGGATACTGGAGATTTGGGAGTTGGGTACAGTAATACCATATTTGGAAGTACTTTAGAGTGAGAACAATTATTTGCTGTGTGACCAGGTTGTTTACAAGTGAAACAGATATTGTCTAAAGATAGGAATATTCGGTAAGATGTATTATCATAATTGAAGTCCAGAAATTCAGGTATTATGATTTGACCAGGAGGAGAGATGTAAATATGTCTACGAAAAATATAAATGTGTTCATATTCCGGATTTTGTGTGCCAATCTTAAGGAAGTTCAATCGAGTTTCCAAATTCAGTCCAATATTAACAAGCTCAGCTTCAATGATGTTATGTGGTACGGAGGGACACACATTTGAAATAATCAATCGTATGTTTGGGTTTAATAATCTTCGTGCTTGAATACGTTGATAGTTGACTGTGATAATTCCATTATTAGTAGATACGAAGTCGTTAACAATTTTTTCATTGGTGAGGTAAATACATATTCTATTGTTAGAAATCGGAGAAGCGAACAAAATATATAAATATATTTTGGCGTAATTACATCACCCACCGCATATATATATATATATATATATATATATATATATATATATATGTATATATATATATATATATATATATATATATATATATATATATATATATATATATATTCTTCCAATTTTTGTGTTGTCCAGTGCATTAAAGACAATTGCTTGCTGTTTTTGGTGAATGTTGAATTGCTTTGGCTGGCTATATATGGATAAGGCAGTGATGATGTGCTTGCTGTGTTCTGAACTCCCCCATTTGAAGTTCCTAAAGGCGGAAATTCATCCATTTTTAAGTAATGACATGGACCTGCCTGTTAAGTGCGGCCCTGTCTTCCATGGGAGTTTACAGATAACCGATGGTAATTAGGTATGGAATGTATATATTTATGACTATGTGACGATTCAAAAGCTTTTGTTTTACCTTGTAAATGTTCCTAAAAAGCACTTATTTTCAAATTACTGATGCACTGGTGACTACTGTATATGTTTATTACACTTTATAAATCACTGTTTTATAAAGAGCAAACTTTCGTACACGTTGTCGAGAACGTTGCCAGGATAGGCCGCCGACAATATTTTTGTGGTTTCAATTTATCAAAATTACCTGACAGCATATCTTAATTTTGCTAATATTTTCCTCACTATTAAACGTAGATTTTTATATAAAAGAATATATGAATTGAGAATTGTTTTGTATATATTTTAACGAAATTTCACATTGCAATATCACTGGTAACAAATATACTGGCTCCTAAAGTAGTCTTTTTGATTTATAAAATGTTTCCTAAATAACACGTCGCCATTTTCTTTCTCATATTTTATGAACAATTGATTTAAGAGCTTTATACAAAATATTTATATACCGAGGAATAATTGGTCCATGAATTATCAAATTTTCAAAATTTTATAGTTATTGGTTTCCGATATACAGGACTCTAAACTAAATATATATTTTTACTTCTTATTAAAAATTACCTGACAGAATATCTCCATTTTGTTCATATCTACGCCACAGTTTAGCATAGATTATTATATACAGGGTGGTCCTTAAGTAATTGTACATAGAAATATGGTAGATTCCTGACTTTAAAATATTACGATTTAAACCAACTTACTTTAATAAAATCTTGCTAATAAGGAATATACAGGATGTTAAAGGTTAAATTTTAAAATTTCTTTTTTGCAATAACTTCAACGTTTTTGGATATGTATACATGAAAATTTGGAAATAGAGGTTTTTGGGCACGAAAAATCATAATCTGGTACCTACTTCGATGTAGTTTATAGAGGGCGCTACATAGGCCACCTTTGTGGCATCAATGTGCCCTAAATTTTTTTGCTGTTTAAGTTAGCGGTATTTTTGTAAAAGAATATTAAAGCCACGTTATTTTAATAGAAAAAAGGTATACTTGTTATTAACCTTAAAACATAACGGTTTTCGATATAATCGCATTTTATGGATCAGCTGCTTGATTATTATTAAAAACATTTAAAAAACAAATTAAAAAAAACTAAACTAAATAACATTATAACTTCAGTTGTGTCACATTAAATGATCGATATTTCCTCCATTCTCGTCGATGCATTTATCTACACGTTCCATAAAAGATCGTCTCATATTAAACAACATCATTGGATCAAAAACACCCGCAGCTCTATTTATTTCTTCCCAAAGTAATAATTATTCATTTCGGAAACTATTAACATAGTAGGCTGACGTCACGAATGATTTTGACAGCGAAGCATTCGATTTGTTTCAATATTATGTCAGTCTTGTAATATTTAGTTTGCATTTTATTAGTTAATTTAAAAAAAGCAGAAAATGCCGAGGCATAATAATGATTCTAATACAGATATGAGAGATATGGTTGCTATTTACTGTCAGCAAAATTTTAATGGGCGAGCTGCGAAACGAGAATATTTGAGAAGATATCCAAACAGGCAGCAACCTAATCATCAATCATTCCAGAATCTATTTAGGAATTTAGGCGATAGTGGTTCGTTCCGTCGTAAGCGTGATAACTTAGGCCGACCAAGAATAATTACGCCTGATAAAGATGACGAAATAATGGTTCGCATTGAAGATGATCCTCAAGTTAGTACACGACGTTTATCTGCTGCTTTACAAATCAGTAGAACTTCTATTTTAAAAAGACTACACCTCGAGAAGTATCACCCATACCATTTTACTCCGGTACAAAATTTATTGCCAGCAGATCTACCGTTAAGATACCAATTTGCAAGTGCTATCCGAAACAGGCAAAATCTTAATCACACCTTCGTCGACAGAATATTATTTACCGACGAAGCTACATTCAACCGCCGTGGTATTTTTAATTTAAGTAACAATCATCTTTGGGCTATTGAAAATCCCCATGATAAACGAGTAAGCCATTTCCAATATGAATTCAAAATAAACGTATGGTGTGGTATCATTGGTAACAATTTCTTAGGACCATACGAGTTACCTCGTAATTTGAATGGTGAGAACTACTTACATTTTTTGCAAAATGATTTCATTAATCTATTGGAAGAATTGCCACTGAATATAAGAAAAAATATGTGGTTCATGCAAGATGGTGCACCGCAGCATTATACGAGAGCAGTCGAAACATATTTGAATAACAAATTTCCTGAACGCTGGATTGGTCGTGGTAGCCAGTACAAGCGACCAACTTTGGGAAGAAATAAATAGAGCAGCGGTATTTTTTGATCCAATGATCTTGTTTAATATGAGACGATCTTTTATGGAACGTGTAGATAAATGCATCGACGAGAATGGAGGACATATCGAACATTTAATGTGACACAATTGAAGTTATAATGTTATTTAGCTTAGTTTTTCTTAAATTTGTTTTCTAAATGTTTTCAATAATAATCATGCAGCTGATCCCTAAAATGCGATTATATCATAAACCGTTAAGTTTTAAGGTTAATCACAAGTATACCTTTTTTCTATTAAAATAACGTGGCTTCAATATTCTTTTACAAAAATACCGCTAACTTAAACAGCAAAAAAATTCAGGGCACATTGATGCCACAAATGTAGCCTATGTGGCGCCCTCTGCAAATTACATCGAAGTAGGTACCAGATTATAATTTTTCGTGCCCAAAAACCTCTATTTCCAAATTTTTATGTATACATATCCAAAAACGTTAAAGTTATTGCAAAAAAGAAATTTTAAAATTTTACCTTAAACATCCTGTATATTTCTTATTAGCAAGATTTTATTAAAGCAAGTTGGTTTAAATCGTAATATTTTAAAGTCAGGAATCTACCATATTTCTATGTACAATTACTTAAGGACCACGCTGTATATATATATATATATATATATATATATATATATATAGGGTGTTAAAGTAGACTTCATTTATGAATTTATAAAAAATATCCTAAATAACACATCACCATTTTGTTTCCTAAATTTTCCGAAACGTTGAACTAAGACATTGGTTCAAAAACATTTTCATTCAAATATGTTTACTCTATACTTTGATAAAATTTTACATTCCATATATCATTAGTTACAAATATATAGGGTCTTAAAGTAGACTTAAATTTTTTGTTCATACATTTTTTTAAATAACACGTTGTCATTAAATAACACGTTGTCATTTTTTTGCTAATGTTAGAGCTCAATACAAAAACTCGGTACGATGAGAAATAAATGATCTATGAATTGGAAAATGTTAATGATTTTATGGTTTCCGAAATACAGGACTCTAAACAGAATTTTTATTTTTTCACCGAAGTTTATACTAAAACTATTTTAATTGCTTCTGATACAAATTAACAAAATAAAAAATGAAACTCTCAGCGGAAGAAACGAACCCATCATAATAATAATATTTGTTATATCTCTATTATATTAACTTCAATTTGCTGAATTTCTAAAATGGAAACCCTCCCACAGTTATTTTCCATTTCCGTCAACCCGCATTTTTTCTTTCATATCGACACCTCGAAAAATCTTACTGACAAAGATTTTTTCACAAGTAGTGAGATAAGGGGTAGCTCTATGACATTGTTCAAAGGAGAAAAGTGTGTAGTGTCTACTCAAACGCATTTGTTCCAATGCACCAGATGTTTATGAACTGTAACTCACACCCTCTGCACCCTTTAATTACAATGCACATTTTTCAAATTGAGCAATTAACATGGTACAATGGCCGTGGAATCTCGCTAGGATGTAATACTAGATATTTCATATCGAACAGAACCGTATCCAGGTCTCTAGAACGAAAAGATGATGCAAGGTTCTAATATGTTCTTTATGGCAGCATGTGAATAATGTCTCTCAGTCTTTGGTAATATTGTTTGAATATGTACCTTATTGTCAAAAGTGAAATAATTTTAATTAATATATACCGGGCGTCCCAATAAGAATGGCTCTCGGCCATATCTCGGGAACCGTTTATAGTACAGCTTCGGGAAAAAAATTTATAACAAAAGTGACCTCGAGAAAAACCTGGAAATTATTTACAGAGTTGTAGGTCCACCGCCAGAGGGCGTAATTAAATACCAAAAATTATAAAATGAATAATTTACAAATTTTGCCTAATTAAGATGCATTAAAACTATGATTATCGTATTCTTCAAGAAATTCAGCGTATATTTGACTTTACAAGTTTTAGTCTATCTCTTCAAATAAGAGGTAGGGGGAAGCGGGAACTTATGAAAAACGCCTATAATTCCAGTTCTACTTAACCTATCTATGCAAACTTAGTCTTTTTGAAGATAGCTCCTTTCTACCAATGTAAGAGTTATAATTTCGAAAGAACCTAATGAGTAACGTATACGCTAGAGAGCGCTATTTATTTATTGTTTTAAATCTAGCTATCCTTGAAAAATGTTGAATGAAAACATGCAGTTTTAATCAAGGAATATAAAAGTAGACCAAATTAGCAACAGAATAGCGAAAACCGCATGTCGATATCTTTTTCGTATTACGAGATATCCTAAGAAATGTGTAAATGTTAAGCATTTTCCTTTAAAATAAATTACTCCAGTTTGACTGAACGGAGTTTAACATTTTTTGACTCCTCAAATTGTCTTTCCTTGTTCTATTAATAATTATATATGTATATATATATATATATATATATATATATATATATATATATATCTATTATAAACATATGCTGACTTATTTACTTACTTTTATTGTAAAATTTATATAACTATTATTTATATTTAGAATTTTTTTGTTTAGTTTGGCTAGCTCAGTTATTGTTTTTTATATATTTGTTATATTTATTATATATTAATTATTTCGGGAGCATGAAATCCTTTTTCTCTTTGAGTCCTGGCATTTTATATTGTTGTAATTGTTTAAATAAAAAGAAAACACATTATTTTGAAATCAATTTAATTTTAAATTTAATTTTTATATATTTGATAAAAATAATATGAGACGCCACTGGTTGTATTGTATCTACTTATTTATTTTAATCATTTTATCAATGCGCATGCGTGAAAAACTAGTCATGCGCTTTAGCATAAAAAGAACAATTCTTACACTAAAGAAGCATCTATATTTATACAAACATAGTTTGTTTGACGATGCAGACAAGTAAATGATTCAAACACATAAAAGAATTTATATATATATCATAGTTATATATGATACAAATTGCTGTGGAAAGAAAATAGTTATATACATAGATAGAAATATAGGAATTATATACAGATGGGCATAGTTATTACATTATGAAATTTCAATCACCAGATTTATGCAATTACAAGATGGCGTAAGTACATATTTTAATTTATTTAAAATTCGGCCTTTTATTAATTTTAACGATTTATGCAATGAATTCACTATATAAAGTCTGTTTCTTTCTTTTTTAGATCGATCATATTTGCAAAAGTTTATCAATTTATGAAATTAAGTACTTATTTGAGTATTTGAGTTTTTACTCTGATTATTGGCCAATAATGATTTAAAAAACACTGATCTGTTGCTCTTGAATTGGGATGGAAGTCTCTGGATCCCAGGAACACTCCGCTGAAGCTCCAAAAAACCAAAATTAATGAAAATTTCGTAGATTCTTGCCGAAAAACTTGATACAATTGACTGTGAGTATTACTAAGATTGTATTTAACAGTACTTTATAGGTTTAAATGTGTTAAACCGGGAATTTCTTGAAATTTCAGGAACACCATCACACACACTCCTCGCTTCTTGACACCAGCTTCCCTTATTCTTTTAAGCGTCCCCTCGATTCTCTACTTTTTTCAACAAACAGTCTTTTGTTCTTTTTCAGGTCACTATTTCAAAGTTTATTTGTTGATTCACAATTTGTTCTGTCATATTTTATAACCAATAAAATATTGTCTTCTGCAATCAGATTAATTGAAACTATTTTCACTTATTAAAAAAATTTCATACATACACTCTTTTACATTATTAGTTCATTTATAGAGTTCCTATGAGTTTTTTCATCATACAAATAAATTAAAATTGGTTGTACATAGATACATTTACATGGTACATCATTCAATATTGTTATTGATAGTATATCATTGTTACACTCTTATTATTCATAAATATAAATTCTCTTATGTTATTTGTCTAAACTCTTTGCATTATATTATTTATAATAAACTTTAACAAATCACTATTTATTAATTCAATGTTTATTTTATTTACCATATATCATTTGTCTATATGTCATTATTTGTTTATCTATGAAAATCTATTGAATTCTATTCTATTCAATATTTGTATTTGTTTTTATTCTTAAATTAATGATTATAATGAATTATCTATAATAATATTTGTATTCTAATGTAACTACTTATATCTAATATTCTCTTGACTTGACTATATAATTGTTTCTTTTCAGGTGAACAGCTGGTTATGGTATGGAAATTATTCTTCGTCTTAGGCAACTTTATTTACATCATTACATTGGTTAGGCAATCTCTATATTTTGTATTATTATTGAGGTAATTCCTCATTTATTATATTGTTATAGGCTATTATTTAATATATCTTTATTTGATATGTTGTTTAAATTAAGAAAAGTGTTTCCTTTTTACTTATTTTCTTAAATTATATTATTTTCATATATTTTAATACTAGCAACATATTTTAATAGTACTAATTCTCTTATTATTTATGATATCTGGTTCAATATATATATATATATATATATATATATATATATATCTGTATATATATATATATATATAACATAAATTTCGATTTTCTACTACACCTGCCTTCAGTCGAAATTTCAATAATTTCGACGTATTGGCCTGACCGTTCTTCCCAGGAAAAAACAACTACATTCCTGGCAAATACCACGTAGAATATTGAATTACATCCCCTTCGAAAACCGTGACGTCGATCAGCCATTTTGCCGATACGGACATCTGTGGTGATTCGCAGCTGATAGCGGAATGGCATAGTACACTGACGCGTTTTGACCTTCTTCAAGAGTGCCGTAATGCCTTCCAGTTCAGAATCTCTAATACGAACTGAAGATACCGCCCTCCGACAACTTCACTTGGCTCGTGTAGTTACACACAAGCGAGAAGCAGTCAGCTGGTGCTATCTTCACTTTCAGTTGCCAACCAACACCTCAGATAAATGCGACCGTATTAGTCGTATGAAATAAAATGAATATAATTTCATAAAATACGAGGTGTCTATATGAAATATAAATTTCGATTTTCTACTACACCTGCCTTCAGTCGAAATTTCAATAATTTCGACGTATTGGCCTGACCGTTCTTCGAATGAAAAAACAACTACATTCCTGGCAAATACCACGCAGAATATATATATATATATATATATATATATATATATATATATGTATATATATATATATATGTATATATATATATATATATATATATATATATATATATATATATATATATATATATATATTCATTCATCCCATAATCTGGTAATTCATAAATTTATTTATTTATTTTTTCAATCATACCTTCTTCTATTTATTGATCTAATAATTTTTATGTTCATTTCTTTTATTTATTTATTCATTGTACTATGTATTTGTTTATTTATTTAACGATCTTTTCATCCTTCTATTTATTTAATTGTTTACCTAACTATCATTCTATTTACCTGATAATAATTTTATTTATATATCTAATTTTTAATTTACTTCACCACTTACTTAGTTATTTTTTATCTATTTATTTATCTATCTAATCATCTTTTTACCTATTGATGCACCTATTTTTTTCATCTATTCATTTATCCATATATGTATAGATCATATTGTCTATTTACCTCTTCATCTGAACAATTTTTTTATCCATTAATATGTTTTTCCTATTTATTCACCTATTTTAATCTATTTGTTCACCTCATCATCCATCTATTTATTTATTTATTTTCAGTCATTCCTATTAGTCTATTTATGTATCAATCTCTTCATCATTCTATTTATTCAATTGTTTACATAATTATCAATTTATCTGTCCAAAAATTTATTTATTTTATTATTTATTCATTCATCTAATTATCAGTCATATCACTGTCAATTTATTTTTTTATCTGGACAATATTTACTCAATCGTTTTGCTAATTATTCATATATTTATTCATCTATTTATTCATTGATCTATCCATTTGTTTATCTATTAATCTCTTTGTTCACCTAATCATCCATCTATGTATCTTCATATCCACTCATCTATTCATTTCTCTACATATTTATTTATTTATTTATAATCTGATAAGTATTTATATAATGGGGTTATTCCTCTTAATGGAGTGAAAGAAACACCACTCGTGAATACTTTATATTATATATTTTATGAAAATACGTTTGACAAAATTACAGTAAAAAAATTAGTAATGTCAAATTAGACAGCAGCCATACATACTTGACAGTAACTCTATAAATCTAATAATGAATCTTAACATATTCAGCCTCCTTGAAAGGCCAGGCCTAGAATTTCAACATCAACTAATTAAATTTTAGAAATATTTCGTGAAAACGATATGTTAACACGGAAACCAAGATTCTTCTCACTCTAGTTAATTGGCAGCACATCACAATATCTGTATTTATTTATCTATCTTTGTGTTTATTCGATTCATTCAATGCTTTATCTATATCTATTTATTTATTCATCCTTTAATTGATCTATCTTTTAACATATCTATTTATCTAACAGTCACATCGCTATCTTTTTATATATCGATCCTTACACTATTTATTTATTGATATATTTATTTATTCATATCGGAAAAGTACGTTCTGGGTATTATGTAACATCCCCATAAACATTTTTATCCCCAATTTTACGTCGATATTGGCAGATCTTACAAGGAATTTTATTATAACTTTTTATTATTATAGACATTGGTTATGGAAGGAACGCGATTACCCATGGGTGTTATTGACCGAACGGAAGGGCGGCACTGGATTATGTACAGAGTAAATCCTATTTATGAATGAAAGTTTATTTTGAGAATATTTTTATGATTGGAGAGAATCAAGTTGATTAATATTATTTTATATATACATCAGCATTATAGGTATTTAAAGCGCATGACTTTTAGGTTTTACATATCCTCTAACGCTTTCAGTATCTTCCTCCAAAGGTTTCGATCTATTTTTTCCCTTTTTTATATTCTGTCAACGTTACTTATTTCGTTGTCCCCTATCATAGCGTCCTTTTCCTTATTGTTTTCCTGACAATCATTCTCTCCGAACTTACTAGTTAGTTTAATCGTGCCCCATTTATTCCCTATCATTCCATCTCCATACCTTCCCAAATATCATTAGCTTCTAGTTTCCAATTGTAGCCACTTTTCCTTTTTCTCTATCGGATTTTGCTGGTTCTTATTCCTTTTGTATTTCTGGTTCTTTTTTTGTTAAGTCTGGATCTATAAATATTATCTCCATTTGCCATCATATCCCTAGTAGCACATAAAATTGGCTAGAGATCGAAACTATATCCGCTCTATATAGATATATTGGAAATTGAGAAGTCAGGATTGGCCGAATGTTAATAAATGTCTATATAACACTATATATGTAACAATATTCGGCCAATATAACTTTTAAAAGATTTAATCGATATACCAAACAAACGATATTGGATAAATATGTGTGCACATTGGTAATGATACATTCTATGTTTTATGTATATCCAACATTGATACAATATTGGTATTTTGTTATTGATATTTTTTTTTTAAGTTTTATAATTTGATAAAAAATGTATTATAATATAGTATATACATAAATACAACAACCTATATTAACGATAATCTAAGTAGACCAATTACAATTTTCAATTCTTCTGGCCTTCATTTGACAAAAAGTTTTAACTATATCATTTATATTAAGTTTTCTAGATTTATTAATGTATGCCAAAGCTAGCCCATTGAGTCTCTCCTGTCCCATCCTTGATCTCAAATAGGATTTTAGTAGTTTTAGCGATGAAAAACTTCTCATCAGCACTTCCCTAATCCCTTCTTTATGCAGTGTGCATACTGGAGAATTGTACAGTATTCTACAAGCTTTTAAGCACATCAACCGTTCCAATAAAAAAGTTGCCATTTGTTCAGACTCTCTAGCGTCTATCCTATCTATCCAAGAATTATTCACTGAACATCCCATTGTCCAAGATATCCATCACTCCTATCACCACCTTTATTCTCTAAACACCACAGTCACCATTATATGGTTACCATCACATATTGGTATACCTGGAAATGAACTGGCCGATCAGCATGCCAAAACAGCGTCAACTACAGCCACAATAACTTCTCATACCCAAATTTGCAAGGATGTTAAGGCAGAAGCAAAAAGAATCGTCAGATATATATGGCAAACTCACTGGAGCTCCACCAAGACTTCCCTACTATCTATCCAGCCTGTTCTCAACACACCTCTGAATACTGACCCCACTGGACTCTCTAGACAAGAATTATCAATACTACGTAGACTTCGAATAGGTCACAACAAACTTACACACAGCTACTTAATGACCTCAAGCATCAGACCTTCCTGCCAAAGCTGCCAGTGCCCACTTACTGTTAAACACATTTTGGTTGATTGTCACCAATTTAGCACAAGAAGACGACAAGATAATCTTAAATCCCAGCTGAAAGACATCCTAGGGGACCCAAACCAAATCGAGTCTACACTGAAATTTTTAAAAGATATATCACTATATCATAAACTTTAAACTATGTTTTTTAACTATCTGTAATAACTACTGTTTTTTGTAATCGCACCTGTGCACGTGGCCATAGTTGCCGAGCACGTTAATTGAATAAAAAAAATCTCCAGAATCTATACGAAAAGTTAATAAGTTCCTAAAAATGCCATCATTACTTTCTGAAAGATTTTGGTTTGAGCTATCTTTAATATCTATATTACCTTCATCCCTATGCGCTCTAAGTGGTAATTTGTTATGGGCACAAAATAGAATTGTTTTAATAATCGGCACTAACCGCTGTCGATTAGCTTCAATTATTTCTGCTTTTTGTTTATCTAATTGCACAGAAATACTGACAGACTTTTCAGACATTTGTATGTTTAAAAAATCATTTGCTTTTTTAACTGAAAATTTATGGTAGTTGGTGTTTTCATGCTGCGTAAGCATTATCAGGGCTTTTTTAAACATAGTTAGCGGTTCCCTTACAAGCATTTTAAGAATCTGAAAAATAATAAGCTTAGGTTACGATATAGTTTAGTTAGTTTCAGTTAGTTTTTTAAAACTTTAGTTCATTAAAACAATAGGCTCACTTACCAATTTTTTTTATTGTAAATTCTGAAATAACATAATAAATTTAGTAAGCATGCAACATATCAAATTTTTTTAATGATTTTTAACAACATAAAAAAATTATTATAGTTTATAAAATTAATTAAAACTATGACGCCAGACCATCTTTTTTCACCAGGTACTTCGTTGCCACAACGCTTTACCTTTGCTTTGCGTCTGTCAGCCTGACGGAAAAATATTAACACTTTTTGTGACAAATGTCAGAAAAAGGTAACGACAATGTTTTTCGAAGCAGGTAGCGCAGGTGTCCAAGATCGCAATTTGTATGTAAAAAAGATTGTATAACGTCACATTTTAAACCCTTAGGTTATTCTAGCTCTAAAATTTTTGGTAATTTTCGTCCAATTGGGCTAATTCTTTTTTTAAAGCTTAAAATAAAAGGTAAACTACAATAATCGTATAAAAAGAGTAACTTTGGAAATATGACTAAGTGAGCCTAGTATATAACTTTTTATTCTTACTTGGCTACCCATTCCTCCGCCATCTGGTACAAATAGCACACAAAATTTACAAAATCCCCCAGTTTTACTTTCGCTATACGCAAGTCAGTTATACTGTTGTAGCCAATGAACACCGAATTTACGCATTTGCTGTTTCCCTTCTTGTTGCAATGGAAAAACATATTTTGAGTCAGGGATCCAAGTATTGCTTACAAAATTTATTTTCTCATGTACACTTAAAGATTGTCGAACTGCACTCCCAATATCATATAGCTGGCTGCTATTCTTAAAAAAAATGAACAAATTTAATTTCATAGTTGTATTGTAAGGTTTTTTTATTTTTATACGATATTCATGACGTATGGTATTGACGTTAATAGTATATTAAAGTATAAGTGGATAAAGAGGTCTTTCAAACACGCGCGATTTTTCGAGCACGACGGCTCTATCAAAATTACATTTGTTCATACAATTAGACAAATAGCAACATCTAACGGTTATCCATTAGATATGATAAATAAGCTAATTAGTAAAAAAGAGGAAAAAGTGGCATTACAACTAATATATCCTAAACAAGCTGATGAAATTTAAACTTATAAAACCATCACATATGCAGGAAATATTTCTAATAATATTTCAAAGATAATATCTTCAGCAACGAATACAACAATTTCTTTTAAAACAGAAAGTAACGTTAGTACAAAATTGTTAAATGTAAAAACAAAAAAACCACTATTAAAGAAGTCAGGTATATATAAACTCAAATGTCCAGAATGTAATGCTGTCTATTTGGGTCAGACCCCAAGGAATTTTGAAATACGATACAGTGAGCACTTACGAGCATACAGATTAAAACAACCAGATAAATCCCACTACGCAAAACATCTACTTGACACCAATCATTCATTGACACCTAACACAAAACTAGAAGTACTACATATTTGTGAAAAGAAACAAGAACTGGATTTCCTTGAAGAACTGGAAATTAGAAGACATTTAAGAAACCCACAATATGAAGTTGTCAATGAACAGTTAAATCTAGGGAATTCTCCACTAATAAACTGTCTTCTTAAGTGATAATTGTAAAGATCAGCAGATATAGTTTTCCTGGTTTTCTATATCATTGCACAGTTATACTGATCTTAATTGGAAAAATTATATCCAGGATATCACCATAGGGCTAATAATATCTAAGCTTCAATATTTGTAATATCACAACTTCTTCTTTTTTCTATAAACATATATTAAGCCAATCACAAGTTAGGTTACTTCTTGGTCTAGCCAAATATAACTACTAAACATCAGGTAGGCATAAAATGAAATGTAACTTCTGTCATTCTGACGATGATATTGATTTATCGAAACAATTGTCAATTTTTTAGAATTTTCAATAACTTGTATTATATTGTGGAATTAACTAGAGACCTTGAGTTTCATTTAAAAACACTAATATGAGCATATTCCACGAAGTAAGGGTCGAGACAGTCAATTTCATGGTATATTTGTTATTATATTAAAAATGTTGAATATCTTACTTGTGTATTTTTGTAGATTTGTACTAATTTTAGTGGGAACCTGATAATGTTTTAAAGTGAATAAACTGAAATGTTTTGTTCCCAGGTTGGATTTTTATTGTTTATTTTATAACTAAGGATTCAATATTTATTATAATATATTGTTGTGGAATTACTAAATTTATCTATTGGTCTAAACAAATGTAAATTTTGAACACTATTGCTTTGTATTTAATACTTGTTTATGGTTACTGAATATGTCCAGTTTCTTTAATTGTTGTTACTTGTACTTTATACTTGTTATACCTTAAAAACCAATATGTTTGATGTATCTTGTTAAAAAGTATATAGAAGATATGTATTTATTTACTGTTGGTGTTCAAGAATTAAGGAGTAAATGTATGTCTATTAAAATTGACAACTATACTTTTGTATCAGAATTAACTCATAATTGTTGAGATGGAAGGTTCTTACTTGTTCAGGAAATTCGCAATATATGAATTTTTTTTTAAATATTTAAATATACTTAGATCAAAATGGAATTCTTTTGGGACATTGTTATCTGGAATAGAGGAAACAAGTGTGATATTATACCAAGTACTTGGCGTGTCAATGGTAGCAAAAATATAAATACTACATATTCAGAATATCCAGCGACTTGTAAGGCTTCTGTAACAGATTCAGAATTAGCTGAGTAAATGACTTCAAAATTAGAGTATGCATAATCATTTTCCTCGGATTCTGGTAACAGTGAAGAAACAAATAATCTCCCCATAACGACTGATGAATCTTTAAATTTAACTAATATTGCTGGGGATATGACACTTCTGCAATGTCACAGTGAGTAATTCACATTATATATTTTTAACAAAATTAATTATTTTATTTTAAAATGTTTATTCAAATTCATAGTTATTCAAAAAGCATGCAGAATTTTATGACTTTTTTAGATTGTGCAAGATTAATGGAGAATGTAGAAAAACTTTGGAGCTTTGGACCTTTACAATATGATATAAAACAAACTAAAACAGATATAATGCAAGTAAATGAACATTTAACTTTGTTAGCTCAAAAATATCTTACAAACGTGATGAAGTAACCTGAGTGTAAGCTTCCATTTGATAACGAGGAAGATCTGAATACCTTTGAAAATAATTTGGAAGATGGTCACTTCTATTAAAATATGGTATGTAGTTAATCCAAATGTTCATACATTTTATTTCAATTTTTTTATAATTTTCAGGTAACTATTTTGATTCATGTATCTGGGACAACAGATGTTAATAAAGTAGTAGAACTCTATTAGTTTTTTTTTTAATTTTTTTGAATTACATTGAAACGCCAGAAGTCATTAGAATTAGAAGTGTCAATATTATTAGTATACCCAATTTGAATTTTGAAAATAAGTTTTTTTTGAAATAGATGTTTAATTCAAATTTCTACATTTATTATACCTATTTAAATAACTTTCAAAAATGGTGCCTAGCAGGTTCTACAACTTTTCTTGTAATATTTCTGAGTAAATATTAAGAATACATGTATTTTTCACAGTAATTAGTAGGATTGTTTCAAAATAGGTATACGAGTACATATATATATATATATATATATATATATATATATATATTGAACTAGTAATAGTAGTAATATTTTGCTTATATGAAAATGGATTGAAATGATGTAATTTAAGAAAAAATTATAAAAAGAAAACACCACTCATAATAAAAAGCATATAAATTAAAGATATATTAAATAATTAGTGTACAACAAAAATAGATAAAGAAATTACCTTAATAACTGTACAAAATTTGAAATTGCCTAACAAATGTAGTGGAGAAAATTAAAGCTGCCCAAGATGATGAATGATTACTTGCTATAACGTAATCAGCTGTTCATCTGAAATAAAACAAATCTTAGTATAGTCAATTCATAATTATTATCAGTTTAAGTAGTTAAGTTATAAAGCATATACATACTTAAGAGAATAGGGAGAATAAGTTTCATAGATAAGTTGATAATGACATAGTGAAATTTCATATATCGCAAAGTAGAATAAATTTAGAGTCAATAAATAATAATTTGTTGATGAATTTAAAGAAACATTTGATAAGACAATATAGAATTAGTGTGAATAATTCAAAGCAAAGAAAGTAGAGAGGTTACATAAAAGAATCTATGTTCATAAATAAGTATAATCGTCACAGTAATAAATTGTCAAAAACAAAACTAGATATTGGACTATTAAAAGGTAATTATGTATATCACCAACTATAAAGTATTTGTTTGATAAAAATTCAAGGAACTTTAAATAAAATACTTATAATGCCAAGTGGAATTTACATTAGTACATGTATAAAACTTTTTTGTAAGTGAAATAAATGTAAACATAATCCGACTGCTCAAGACAATATGTGATTGGTTTAAAAAAAAGTGGCAGAACGAATTTCAATCAACGAAGAAAAAACAATTTTTTTTAAATAGTGACCTGACAAACAAATTATTTGTTCGTTGAAAAAAATTGAGAATCGGCAGGGAAGCGTTAGTAGTTGGGAATTGGCGTCAAGATAACAAGAGGCTGATGTAAAAGTGTTCCCGAAGTTTCATGAAAATTCCCAATTAACATGCCTAAACTTATGAATGACTGTTAAATACAATACTACTAATACTTACAAACTATATCCAGTTTTCATGCGAGAATAATCTATATTTCTCCTAATTATCTGTGTTGGAACTTCGAATTAGTATTCCTGGGTCCAAAGGTGTTCATCCTGATTCCAGAACTTCAGGTCAGTGCTTATTTGGAATATGATTGGCCAATAATAAGAGTTAAAACATCACAAACTCAAATCTGTGCATAATTTCATGAAATTAATAAACTTTGCGGCAATGATCGATCTAAAAAAGAAAGAAAACGGACTTTATGTAGTTAATTAATTAAATAAATCTTTAGTACTAATTAAAAAGGCCTAATTCAAAATAAAGTTCATACTTACGCCATTTTCTAATCTCATAAGAAATATGCATCATAAATTATTCATGTAATATTTCCATGTGTATATAAATCTTATAATCTATTTCTTCCACAGCAATTTGTATTTTGTGTATGTATATATTCTCAACATAAATTCTTTTATATGTAAAACCATTTAATAATATTCGTAAACAACAAACGAAGCTTCTCTAAAGAGCACACAGATGCTACGTATTATAAAAGTTTAGTTCGCTTCGCTTTGAATCACATGACTAGAGTTAAGCATGCGCACAGGAGGGTGTATAAAAATCAATAATTTCATTTAGTTATCCATAGGCGTCGCAATTTATAAATATCAAATTAAAAATTTTCCTTAAAAAATTAAATTCTTTAAAAAGTAAAGTGTTTCTTTTTATTTTATATAAGTGAAATATATCTACGTAAGCCAGGACTCAAAGAGTAGACAGGGTTTCATGCTCCCGAACAATATAATATATAATATAATATGATAATATAAGAATAAACTACTGAGCTAGCCACATCACACAATAAATAAATAAATAATAAAATAATTAAAACATAATAAAACTATTGTTTAATTGTCACCCAAAACGTGGGGCTTTATAAAAATTTTGGATATATTTGTAAAATTTAATACTTAATTAAAATGGCAAAACGAATGACGTTGAGAGATAGAAGGCAGGTAGGAGCAGACAGTGGTTCGGAAGAGGAAAGGGAGGAACGAAGTCATGGTATGGGAGATTACCAAGCGGTATATTTGGAACAGGGACAACAAGCGGAATGTGATGCACATGAAGATGGTATGACAGGAGATGGGGAAGCTGTAGAACAAGAAGATAAGAGGCAGGAGAGCAGGGAAACACAATGAGGAATGAATAACAATGATACAATGATGCACATTTTGATTAGCATAAAAAAATGGAAGAGAATAGAAAGGCAGACAAGAACGAGATGAAAAAAACTTTTGAATGGTAAGATAGACACCATAAATGGAAATATGAACAAAATGGAGGAAAATTTGAATAAAAAAATGGACACAATGAGGGGAGATATAAATGGAAATATGAATAGATTAGAAAAGAAAATAGATTATGTCAAAATAGAAAGTTTGAAGGAAATAAAGGAACTTAAGGAGACCAATGAAGAATTTGGAAAGAAAATTGACAAGGTGAGAGAAGATATGGAGGATCAAAGCAAACATCTACGGAATGAAATTCAAGAAAATGGAATTAAAATTAGAGAGCAGATAGAAAATCAAATGGTAGAACAAATTCAAGAATTGGAGAGAGGTGTAGTAGAAAAATTACCGGGGACAATTCAAACTGAAGTTATAAAACAAACAGCAGATATAACGAAAGAAATGGAGTATATTAAATTCAGGGAACAAACAATCGAAGAAATTATGCAGAATTATCAGCAAAGCGCGGAACATAAATTTAAGGACTAAGATGCAAAGGTACAAAAACAAACAGGAACATGTGAGGAGAGGAACGAGCACATTGGACAAATATTTCACAAAGAACTAGAAGAAATGAACAGAAAATTGCAGGAAAGCATGGAAGAAATGGAATTTAATGTTAGGAGAAATGGAGGTGGAATAATCTACACTGGGAACATGGATATCGGAGTAAAGTTTGATGGGAATATAAATACCATTCATCCGAAGGTGTTTATCAAAATAATTAAAAGCAAACTTAAAGGAATGAGAGACATAATGGAGAAGAAGATTATCATTAGAGGGATGTTATCTGGACATGCCCTATTATGGTTCTGTAATAAGGAGGAAAGCATAAACAATCTAGAAGAATTTGAGAACCAATTCATGAACTATTTCTGGGGTAAGATTCATCAGGCTAATTTTAGGGAAAGATTGTATTTCGGTAAATTTGATTACAATAGAAATAAAAATTTAAATGCATATGCTATGCAACTATACAACATGGCACAATACTTGGAACCTGTTATGAAGGAGGAGGAATTAGTTTTATATGTCGGGAGACATTTCAATTCCGAAGTTTCAGAAACAATAACACTGCATAATATAAAAACGATGGACAACTTATCTAGGTATTTACAGAGAGTTGAAAGAAGTGTTCAAAATGGAAGTGGTTTTCTCAGATATCAACAAGGAAATGGAAACATGAGAAATGATATACGAAGAGAGAATGGAAATGGAAATATAAAAAACGATACACGAAGGGAAAATGGAAATGGTAATTTCAGGAGAGATTATTATGAAGGAAATGGAAATAGAAGTTATGGAAACAGGAACTTTGAAGACAGACGATACCAAGGAAATGGGGAACAAAATAGAAATAGAGAGAGGAATAATGGGAACAGATATCCGGAGAACCATAGGAACCAGAACAATTTCGAGAGAAGAAATCACTATGGTAATTATAATAATAATAGAGGAAGAAATTGGCAAAATGGCAGAGAAAACCAAAATAATAAAGAGCAAAGCAGAAACAGGAATAACGATAATAGGAGACAAGTAAACATGGTCAGACAGGAGATACAGGTAGAAGAATGTATTCCTGGACAGGACAATATAGCGAATTTTGCTTAGATCGTCCTTACGTGCATAATATCATCTATTCATCGCGATATGAACATCCATATTATGATTATAAATACAAAGAAACTCATTAGTAGGGGCGAATGATAAAAATTTATAGTATACAAATAGTACCATAATTACAGATTTTTATTTGGGAAGTATAGCTTATAAAATACAATTAACAGTAGTTAAGAATTTAAAATATGACGTAATTTTGGGAAATGATGAATTGAGCAATCACAAGATGATTATTGATTATAAACAAGGGTACATGGTATGCGGAGGTAATGTAATAACTTTTGATAAAAAGGAAGAACAAGAGGTAGAGAAAATACAACGTCAAATAAACGAAATAGGAATTTTGGAAGATCTACAAGAACGTTAAAAGCATATAATCATCGACATCGACTGTGAATTCCACATTTAGTGTCGCTTGGAACTTTATGAGAGCATAAGTTTCTCCTATGCGCCGACGCAATAGTTTTCATGCTCCATAGTATTCAGTGCGCATGACTGTATATAATGCGGGAGTGGCATAAGGAAATTTGGTGTAAAAATAATTCTAAATTTTGATCTTAACAATTTATTAAAATATTTTCTTTAAAGTGTTGGTATTTTTATTCAATATCTATAATAAATTTATTAAAATTTGCTTACTTCATTGATTCTGTGTAATAATATTCTGAATCATTAAACTCAGAGGTGTATATTCATGAAAGATTTAATTTCTGAATATAGCGAACCATAAAATTTAGTAATTAGATATTCAATATGATTAAAATACATTTATTTATGTGCGTCCTGAACCCAAAGGGAGGAGTCTACATGCCACCGACTCTATATTGAAATAAAAGCAACATTAACATATCATAATTCAGAGCTAGCCGAAGGTAAGTCAAGTCAAAACAAGACAACGACTCTTTTAATAATTATAACTAAATAAAATAACTGATAATAATAAATAATTATAATATAGAAATATATATATATATATATATATATATATTAATTAACTCATTTCAACTTCCCTCGTATAGTATCGTTACATTGAAATTCTAAGGTAAGTACGTCAATTTTAATTCTGTGTTTTTATTAATGTTTTTTAAAAAAACCTACTAATGTTATGTTTTTATCTATTTACAAATATTTTAATCGTACCTTATTCTTATAATGATATTGTTTTGAAAATGCTTCCAAGGAGGAGGCGAAACGTTAAAATTTTTATCCATTTTCAATAGAAAAATGTGAAATACAATCGTATTTTAATTATTTTAAAACAACCTATGAACCCAAGAATATAAACATTTCCAATATTATATACAAATGGTTGAAGAAACTAAATGAATTTATATATATATATATATATATGTATATATATATATATATATATATGTATCGATATTAGTATAACATGAAAGTATCATATAAGGCCTATCTATGTATTGCAATATTACTTCGATATAGCAATACAATAATTCAGCCGATTCGTACACAAATTGGTGTAACATTTACTAACTAATGTAGGACCTATATGTGTATTCCTATATTGCGCCAATATAATATTACCAAAATTTAGTCAATTTTGGACTACTTGGTACCACATATAATACCGATGTCGGACAACTTGGGAAAATAGTAAATAAACAATATCACGACTACATTGGCGAATTACCTGATTTTTCATGTGGGGCCAATATAACTTCACATTTTAAATTGGGTCAATGCAATAAAATCTATATTGTCCCATTCTATTGACTATATTTAACCAATATTCGGCCAATATGTATGTGCTACCTAGGATTTGTCTTATCTAACAATATTGAAATAAAAAACTATTTAATAAAATAATTTCTCATATATATTTCAACCCACAGAAATTTCCAACAGTTTTTACTCTCTCTACCGTTAATTCAGAACCTCAATTCGCCGAGAAAATTTTGTGAAATGTGAGTAAAGTTTGGTGTGTATGAATAGAGTATTGCCTTTCAGAAATACGCTCAGGTGAACATATCGTTGCTTCAACTAATTTCAACTCCCTTGACGTTTGCAATGCTTGGAAAATCGAACTGTTAATAGAGTTCTCGTGTTAAAGCTCACTTTATGTGATTTTCTACTATATTATATACATATCCTAAACGAAAATTAAAGTAATAGTAATTCAAGTAGCAAGTTCTGAAAGTGATATTTTACGGGATGTGTGTTGTGATCGTTAGGCTGTCCTCTGTTGTTGGTCTAGTACAAGTATATCTGGCTAAGTGTTAGCTATATCCTTATCTGTAATTATCGTTTTGTCCCATTTTACTTTTGCATTACATTTTCTAGATAATCTTTAGTAGTGCACTTGTAATAGGGCACTTTTGACCTTCCTAATTAAACTAAGACATGGTATTTCAGATGATTTTTTGAAAATACTTTTCAACTACGATTTCAGGCAAACGACTAGCAGAATAATTTCTATTGTAAGAACTTTCTTGGAACATAAATTTGTACCAAACCACATAGGGTTCGATTCAATTACAAGGGAGGATTATATCAACAACCATGTATCTCCATATATTAATCAATTGTACAATCCTACTCCTGATATTCCTAAAGCTATAGCATATATAGATTGCACCTATAATGAAATAGAAAAAAGCAGCAATTTCCGGACACTGCGACAGTCTTATTGCTTTCACAAAAATAAACATTTACTGAAACCTGAAATTATATGTGCTGCTGACGGATATATTTTAGCTATTAATGGACCATATTTTTTTTATTCAAAGAACAATGATGCATCTATTTTGGATTATGAATTCGCAAACGTCGTCAACGGAATACGAACTTGGTTTTCTGAAGGTGACGTGGTGATATTAGATAGGGGATACAGAGAATCTATTCCGTTGTTAGAAGAACTAGGTCTACACTATCATATGCCACCATTTTCACCTAGAAATAGACCACAGTTAACAACGTTCCAAGCGAATACGGCCCGTTTATTAACAAGTACGCGCTGGATAGTAGAGGCCAGAAATGGACATTTAAAATCCATTTTTAATTTTTTTTCTGAACGAATTAGCGTAACTCACGCTGCAAAACTGCGAGAGTTTTATTCTATTGCTGGCGCCTTACTTAATAGCAATACCTGGAACAGTGGAGTTAGCAAATCAAATGTTAACTCATTCTGAAGATGTGAATATTGTTCAGGCGCGAGAAGAACAAGAAAATCTTGAAGGACGACGTGGTCAATGGTTTCGTTTAGATCACAGGCATGTACCAATATTTCCACATCTATCACAAGAATATTTAAAAAATTTAACAGGTCTATAGCATGTTGATCTTGCCAGTTCTTATATCCAGGATAAATTACAAAGAGAGGAAGATTATATTTCACAGATCGTTGAACACGTGGAAGAACCGAACTTTTTAAGATTCCGGCTATATTCTAGATTTAGAAATAATACTAAACATATGCTGTGGGTAGTTTATAGAGATCTTGATGATGACGATGAAGAGCAATTAATCTTGGGATATTTCTGTACTTGCAGGCCAGGAACTAGAACCCTAGAAATATGTGCTCATGTAGCAAGTGTTATATGGTTCCTTGGTTTTGCCAGGCATCAAGAACATGATAAGTTTCCATCAATCAAACTATTAAATTATATTCAGTGATGTGAATAAAAACTAGTATAAGCAAATACTAGGGATTTCCTAAGTAAATGCTACGTTTTGTGTGAATAAACACACTAGCACTTGCTAGGGGTAGTAAGTTGTAGAGTTTTCCCGGACGAGTAGTAACTGCTTAAAAAATGGTGTGAATAAACACACTAGCACTTGCTAGGGGTAGTAAGTTGTAGAGTTTTCCCGGACGAGTAGTAACTGCTTAAAAAATGGTGTGAATAAAACTTACGAAGTAGATTGTTCTGTAGCATATGCTTCGATATTTTCAAGCCTGGTCTGGGGCATGCTAGACTTTTTCCTAGCATTTACTACCTGTCAGATCAGTCAACAGTTTGTTGTTGATCATGGCTGAGTTTATGCCTATTCATCAACGTAAAATTTATTCTGTTCGCTCTGGAATAAACGAACGTAATTGTGAAGAACTGTTAGGGTTTAACAGTGAGAGTGTTGATTTCCTTGCGCTACAGTTTCTTGAAAAAAATGATACTCGTGGCGGTGGTATTTCCAGAAGGCAGCAAATGGAAATATTTCTGAGGTTTGTGGGTGATCCTGGCTTTCAGTCTGGTGTAGCTCAAGATGTGGGTGTACATCGTACTACTGCTAACAAGACTATAAGGTACGTGATGAGTAGAGTAGTAGAACAACCACATAATTGGATACGGTTTCTAACTACAGCTGATGATATGACCGAGGCTAAAGTTTTGTGGCAGAGACATTTTCGTTTGCCGTCAGTAATTGGTGCCCTTGATTGTACTCAAATTGAGATACAAAAGCCTGGGCTGCACGGTGATGAGTATATTTGTAGAAAAGGATATCCTAGTATAAATGTCCAGGCAACATGCAATGCATTGGAACAGTTTACAAGTATTAGTGCAAAGTGGCCCGGCAGTGTATGGAGGAATAGTCATGACAGAGACATCGTGTCACAGTATGATGGAGCAGTTTGTCTTTTAGGAGATTCAGGATACGGTTTATCGCCGTGGTTGATTACACCGTTCAAGCCTGCACGAACGCGTCAAGAACGAGAGTTTAATCTAATCCATGCTAGAGAAAAGTTTATAATAGAAAGGTGTTTTGGCCAGTTAAAAAAGAGATTCGCAATCATGGGAAACTGTGTTAGAGTTGCATTAAATAACATTCCACAAGTGGTAGTCAGTTGTGCTGTGCTACACAACATTGCCAAGCATCTAAAGGATGACTTTGAGTATGGGGATCTTGATAGCGTCCCAAATGAAGATGACCAACCTGGGGTGGTTCGTTATGAAAATCCCGACACAACATTAAGAGGCAAAGACAAGCGTGCCAATATAATGGCGTATTTGAATATTCAGTGAGGAAATTTTTGCGAAATTGAACTTAGTAACGTTTTCATGTTTTTCTCACGCAAGCACCTTCTTGCACACAATTTTGTATCTTTATTTTTTATTTTATTTTTGGTATATGGGTTTTGTTTATTTACTGAATAAAATCATCTTATTTTATATACTGGTTTTTATTCACACCATTACTGAATTATTTCAAATTACAAGTTTGATTACAATGGTAACAATTATAATCCTTAGAATCCTACATTATTACAATCCAAAGGAAAATACAACTTATGTAGCTTACAATTAATTACAATGTGAATAAAGTATGGCAATCATCAACAGTTACATCAGTTTGAGTAGACTTTTCAACGGTTTGCTTCTTCATGGTTTCCAACAATATAGTTTCCTTCTTCAGTTTGATCTTATTCAGTTTGTATTGTTGCAACAAAACAAACCTTTGCAACTGCGGTGTGGACAGGTCTTTAGTTTAATCTGCTTCATGATTCGACACAATTTTTTCACTTTTTCTGATCTTCTTTTTGTGGTGGTCGGCAGCAGATTTAGTTGTTTTGTTTGGTTTCCCTTCAGTTTCTGTATTCGGCAATCTTTCTTGGATGTCATCACTGGTTGGTTGCTGAGCTGGGGGCCCGACACTTGTGCCAACTACCCGGGATTTTATGGAATACTGGGTTATCATCTTCTATCAACTCCAAGAATGTTTTTCCCACGGTTGTAGTTTTATTTTCCTGTTTCCCGTCACTTTTACATCAGCTTCTTCTTGACGGTAGACTTCACATTGTTCAATGCTTTTATTAGTTGGCCTACAGTAACTTGTTTCCCGAATGCACCACAGTAATCAGAACGTAAGGTTTCCCAAGCTTCTTTCTTAGCATTCATCACAGCAGGGGTTTTTGATTTGCTAAGTAAGACAATGTGATCCGAAAGGAGACGTACAAACAGAGTGCGATAAATTTTTTCTATTTTATTAAAATCATTGTCAGATTCTTGTGATGATGAATACATCTTCTAGCACGTGGTTGAACAGATTGAGAGAGGGATATGCCACCGATGTGGAGTAGACTGAAAGGTAGTGGAGGGGAGAACGTGTCGTGATAGGGACTTTAAAACCTAGCATTTACTTGGTCTAGCATGTACTACCACGCGAGTATGTGCTTGGGTTTTCCGGATTCTACTAAACTTGCCCTAGTATTTTCTAAAAATCTTTATTCACACTGATTTGACCAAATACTTACTAGACCTAGCATATGCTAGTTAGAAAGTGCTAGTTGTTATTCACTTGACTTATTGATGATGCATATGACAGAATTCTACCTGAAAATATTGAAATGGGTCCAGATATTTTATAAAAAAATATTTACCATTTACTAAAATAATGCTTTTAGATGATACCAAATCCATAACAAACTACTGTACACATTAAAAGTATTAAATACATATTTTTTTCTACGCCCTATCTATAAAGTACCTTGTATTTCATCGGTTTGTAGCGCTTAAAGTGGTTGTTTATGGTGAGAGTGAAAGAAAGTAAAAAAGCGTTAAAAAAGTGCCATAACGTTAACTTTATTTCACGCTTCCCATAAGCTAACACAATGAATCTTGGCTGGGCATCGAGGATGGACTTTCATGAAACTTGACTGGTCATCGAGGATGGACTTCTAAGATACTTGGCTGGGCATCGAGGATGAACTTTCATGAAACTTGGAGTACGTATAATTGTAATTTACCGAAGGTGCTTAATTAAAATATCCCAAATTTCTATTTGCATTTTATTTTTTTGTATAGGGCTGTAGAAAAAATAATGTATGCAACATGTGCATAAAGTGTCTTTTTTTCACTCATGGAATTGCCGCACTCGCCTGTTTTTCCATTCGTGAAAAAAAGTACCACTTTATGCACTTGTTGCATAAATTACTATTATCCACTTGCATTTCTGTTTCTTCCTATTTAACCGATAGATACTAGCTCCATGGCCGATAGTAAACTACGATTTTTGTACTCACAAATGGAAATTATTATACATGAATGGATATGTCTGATATTTGATATGGTTCACTATATACATATACGGGAATCTCAAAAACGCATCATACTAAAATTATGAAATTATATGAAGTTATGAATTGCTTAAAGCTAATCACAAAAATTAATAGATCGTACATTTTGACGGATCGAATTGAAAACTATAGGGTGATTCTGAAAAGGGAATATTTTTTTAATTATTGCTGCATCAAAAACGAATTAGATGTCTCAATCACCCTGTATTCCATAAAAACTATTATTCTTCAGTTATTAAATGCATAATCAATATTAATAACAAATTCCCTAATATACAGAGTGTATTTTTTTTAAGAAACGCCTTTCTGTGGATGAATTAACAATCACCCGGTATACATATAATGTAAAATGGGTTTATATAATGTCAGAACAGTAAACATTATGTAAGTTTTTATTTTTGACCATGTTTTCATTCCATATCACATTCTCCCAGATTTCCAAAAACTCCCCCTGATGTAACTGAGAACCACCCTGTATATGTTTACATTTTAAACCATTTATGTGTACGTTTGCGTTAGACTAGGACAAATAATATGGATGTCTCGACTTTAATACCCTGACTTTTAAAAACTAGTCATAGGATTGAATTGGTACCGTGGACACTTTTGGTCAACAAGTCGAGTACAACATCATATCCAAAATTTATTACATTTGACAGAACGCCACTTTGCCATTAGAAAAAGGTGGGGTCTTTTACTGATGGATTACTTTGGCGCTTCATCATCGTGTCTTTGTGGTCCCGAGATACCAAGTAGGAACATTCTGCCAAGAGTTGTTCAATTGTCTCTGGTTTTTCGTGACATAACTTGCATCTGATGGGATTTCCTGTAGGATAATGAATGGTCTGTAGTTTCGTGTGCACATTACCTTATATATGACGTTTAATATATGTATTGTAACGAACTCGTTAATGACAGTGACAGTGTTAGGTTAGTTAGATATTCTTCTTTCCCTGTTAATTAGTTTTAGGTTAGGTATTCTTCTTTCCCTTTTGATTTGTCCTATGTCAGTTGCACAGCAATAGAATGTTCTGGATTGTTTGATCGATGATTCAGGAGGGTTCGAAATGTCATTCAGGAACATTCTAGAAGGTTTAAAATGATTATATAAGGGGGTGTGACAGCGAGAAGAGTGAGTTGACAACTGTGACGGGAGTGAAGTTTAATGCGACGTCGCCCTACAGGAGTCCAACCGTTTTAGCTTTTCTGCTGTTGAGGATTGTTTGTTACGCGGGCAAGCACTTCTTGTGTGATCAATTTTCAATCTTCTAGAATGCTCCAGAATAAGATTTCGAACCCTCCCAAATCATCGATCGAACAATTCAGAACATTCTATTGCTGTGCAAACTAACTGACATAGGACAACTCAAAAGAGAAAGAAGAATACCTAACCTAAAACTAATTAACAGGGAAAGGAGAATATCTAACCAACCTTACACGTCCCTGTCATTATAATGTCACTGTCATTAACGGGTTCGTTCCACTTTGTATCAGGTGTGGGGTCTATGCTCGATTTTAAAGTGGTATTCTTGTAGTTTTTTGTCAATCTATAAGCTGCCCGTTTGTTGTTTGATCCTCTTCTCGCCGTCACACCCCCTCGGTCCATCTATTTTAAGCTTCATATGACGAATGGTAAGCGCTAGAGCCTACGCATAAACGGATTCGGAATCAGTATGATCAGAAACCTCTTCTAATTAAGAGAAAATCTTCAATTTTTAGAAGTTTATGTACATAGATTTATTAACATCTTAATAATACTAAAAAATATGTCGGCGTCTGTACCACGTCATTGAACTAGAGAAGTTTTTGTAGTAGAGTCAAAATCCTCTAGCGAGAAACATTTACCTGGAACTGCAGAAAATCGGACACATACGTTCCAGTGCACGTAAGGTTACTAACCCTTACCTTGTCCGGGCCGCCGTAGCCCGTTTCAAGGGAAATAACCGCTACGTTCGTTCCATTCGACCCAGAACCCCTCCTGTCGTCGCGGTGCATTACCCGGAAATACGCCACGGCCGCTTCAGTTTGCAGAATAACGAGGATGTGCATGATCCTGAGTGATTTGCGGGAAGAGATCTTTTGGTTTAAGGGCACGACGTGTGAATGAGATTCATTTACAAACAAATATTTAAAAAATTAGATTGTTTATTTATATTTGATATAAAGTCGGAAAATATGTATTCTTTGCCAAATAATGGGGCTCTTCAATTCTTTGGTCAAGACCGTAAAACTTTTGAATTTTTTTTAGTATGGTTCCATAAAAATTCCGAAATTTTGTTATAGATTGATTCCTTTCCTACGCCATTTTATTGAAGAAAAACGCATCTTAAGTACTGACTATATTTGAACTCTTTCATTTTTAATTTATAGAAAATATATAGGGTTAATTTTGGAGTAACTCTTTTTGTAAAAAATTACCTTAAACAATTGTAGTATCTACGTCTATGCAATGGATAGATTGAAATTGGTGAATATCGAAAGAGGAGAGTGTTTATACTATTATGAAAAAATACAGCAACAAAAAACAACCAATAAGATATAATTGAGAGGAAAAAAAAATAAAAGTGGGAGGAAAAGGAAAGGAACATGAAGTATGAAAAGACCATGTAACGAGGAAAATTTGGCGAATACCAACAAATGTAATTATGATATGATAATAAGATGAGAGATGTCAATAACGAAAATACGGAGAAGATTTAAGAAAAATAAGAAAACACGAAATAATTAAGATTGGTATCGGGAACATAAGAAGATTATTCTTGCAAAAGATGGAAATTCCTTACTTATAAAACTTGACTTCTCGTATGTTTAAAAAGCTTGGGAACAAATGACATCAGACACCATAAAGAAACGGTTTTAGAAACGCCGGATTTGTGAAAGTGGATACAGAAACTGAAGACGCCGATGTTACTGTAACTGAACAAAAGGTGGGAAGATGCTATTTCAGATCTTGCAATCACTTTTGAGAGTTTTGTAAAAAGGGATGAAAATTTGGCAATTTGTACAAATTTAAACTTTCATTGTTATTTATATTGTAATCGTTTTGCTCGAGCGTCAATTGTAATTACCGTGGGTTATCAGGGGGTAGAACATAAAAAGAGATTGATGGTTAGATGTGTTTATTTAATAGTAACACGTATGTTACCTGTTATACTAAAAACTCAATAAAATCTTTACAGCTTAAAACCATAGTCCAAAAAGACTTGACAACTACGGTATCCGCCAAAATGAACAGTACCGAAACAGAGAGTGCTGTGGAGTTGTTTATGTAATATGGATTTGTCATATTTGACTTAATTGTCATTAGTTGATATATTAATAGTACGCTGCAGTTAAATTTGATTTCAAAATGGTTCTAACAACGGAAGAAAAATTTTTTTTGGTAGAGCATTATTTTAGTTCATACGGAAAAGGTCGTAATGATGGTCCAAGCTTAGGTGTCAGTAAAATATCAACAAAAATTTAATAAAGCAGTCCTAGTAAAAGTGTGATGTTAGCTGTTGTTGAAAAATTTCGTCGCACTGGTAGTGTATTGTGTCAACGTAAAGGTTCTTCAGGTCGTCGAAAAACAGTATGCACTAACGAAAATGAAGGACGTGTTTTTAACCAAGTTGTGCAATCACCTCAAAGAAGTCTTGTAAGAACTGCATGTAAACTCAACATTAGTGAAACGTCTTTACGTCGCATGTTCAAATCAATTGGTGGTTATCCATACCGTATTGGACAACGACTAAATGCTGCGGACAAACGTGCAAGAGAAATTTACTGTGGTCGCATGTTGAGTTTAATTTACGAAGATCCCGAATTTTTGAAAAACATATGGTTTTCAGACGAGAGTCACGTTCATCTTAGCGGCTATATTAATCGACAAACAACCAGATTCCTTGGATTTGAACGTCCTGATGTCATTGTAGAGAAACCACTCCACAGTCTTCGAGTTACCGTTTGGTGCGCGGTATCAGGTCATGGAATGATTGGTCCTTATTTCGTTGAAGATGATAATCAGAATCCACTTACTGTCAACCAAGAGCGTTATAGAGAGAAAATTATTATACCTTTTGTGAGAGATCTAAATAACTTTTGCCGTGCACGAAATCTACAGTTTCGCACACAATGGTTCCAACAAGATGGTGCAACGAGCCATACAGCTGTGCGCACCTTAGACTTACTCCGTCAGCATTTCGATAATAGAATAATTTCTCGGGGAACAGACTTCGAATATCCTTCTCATTCACCTGATCTGACGCCACCTGACGCATACATTTGGGGCATAATGAAGGACAAAATATTTCACTCGGAAAATCCGCCGGCGAATATTGCCGAACTACGGGAAAGAATACAAAATATTTTTCGGCAGTTACATCAACCACTTTTTATAAATATGTTTATTGACTTACAAAATCGATATGAAGCTTGTTTGCGTCGAAATGGTGAACATTTTGAACACTTACATTACAGAAATTAAAAATTAATTTTTATTTTTATTTTCGGTACTGTTTATTTTGGCGGATACTGTATACTGCTGTAATTTGAGTACAAATATGTAATTTTGTGATTAATAATAATATGTAACTGTATGGTAAATTAATGATATAGATAATAATAGTTTTTTTATGTTTTGTGTTACCAATTTAAAACATTATTTAATATTCAAGCTAGTGTGACATTTTTAGTTTTCGCTAAGTATATGTTTATGTTGTATATTTATGCAACAGTAGGTTTCCTCTGATTTACATGTTTTGTCTTTTTAATTAATTTAAAGAAAGTAAATGTGAAGCTAAAAAGTTAAAAAAAGGTGAGAGCTGGGCAGCTATGGGGATGGCGGAGGCTGCAATAGAATTTTTTTGAAAATAAAATTGTGTGGAAACACTGTTAAGTGATATTAGAATAATTATTTTAATAATAGGAGATATTATTGAACATTTAAATTTTTTGATTATTGTAACTGATAATTTAATCAGATGTTTTTGTACTTTAATATTATCTTTAACTATTAGAATAAGAATTTTAAATGTATCAATGTAATAACATGTATAAATAACAGACCTATGTATAGTAAACCAATATTTTATTAATTTGTTTTTATATGATGTGCAGGTTAATAAAAATTTTAAATGTGTGCTGTTTTATTATTTATTACCTAAATTATTTGTCTCAAAATTGTTTATTATTATTATTTCATTACAAAAATGAAATATAATATTTTGGAATGAAATAATTATATACAGACAAAATGTAAAATTTACCTACCCATAATCCAAACTACCAAATTTAAATATCCCGCCTGTAAGAATTAGTTCTGTTCCCCGCAAGGGGTGCGCTGAGATCGCCGCGATGCCAGCTGTTTATATGGGAACGAACACTCTCTTAATATGTTTATTTCTCTATGGAATGTATCGAATTTCGGTGTTTGCTATGCACATCGGCGTTCCTCGGGTCGAAGGTAGCCGAGGTAACGGCGGTTCTATAATATTGCATTTAAATCTATTTAAAAAATTTGGCGGGGTCGACGCAAATGTTAAAATGATTTTAACAACACTTGTTACAGAATATAAATACATGCAAAACATATAAGAAGCAAATGTTTCAGAATTTTTACATTATATTGTTCTTATTAACAGGTATGTCAGACTTGGAGGAAAAATGTTGTATTTAACAAAAAATTCATTTTACAAAATAATAAAGTTGTGTATTTGATACAGTTCAAGTATTCATAACACAAATAGCTGTTTTTTGAAATTTAAAATTATAAAATTTATTATATCAAATATGAAAGGATATCAAAGGATCCTCGGACATAGATATCAGTGACAATTACAACATTTGTCAAATAAAAATGCATCGTTAAGAAGTTATCACCATAACCAAAAATTTTACTAAAACAATGTTAATATATTTTCTGTATGCCGTGTAACGATTTTTGTTTCAATACATATTGATACGTTAGACACGAATACTTTGGTACTCTAATTCTGAGTGGATCATCGAAATTTACTGCGTTCAAACCATATTTTACACTGAAAAACAAAATTTGTCATTTAACATGTTTAAAAAACAAAAATACCATCAATTATTCTTATCGTTGATTAGAATTTTGAGGAATTGTTACAAATATTAGAATGAACTGTTTTCCAGAAATATTTTTCTTTAATAAAGCAGCTTGAAACAGTTATTAAAATTGATAGAATATCAGTAAACAAAATAGGTATTTTGAGTTGAAGAAGTCAATATGTTGTGCTAAACATTACAAAATATTTGAATACCGAGTTAAAACAACTTTTTTATATACTGTTAATCCTACAGACGTCAATAGAAGCAAGCAAAAGCTTATACTTACGTATATCCTTTATTCCATTCAAAATTGTCCAAAAAACTCCAAAATGTATAACCTGTAACGTTCACTTCATCTTTAGTTACACTATTCAACACTTGGCTGAGACTCTCCTAAAATCGTCACAACAAAATATGTTATTTGATATAATTATGATTAGGTTAGATAAATTATGAAAACAACTTATATTGTTGATACCACATACCTAAGAACATGAGCATCAATTTAAAAATCCGCGCAGTGAGAAAACCTTATATGAGCGTGTAGAGAATTTGGAGAAAAAAACTCGAATAAACGAATCCTACCACTACGCCCCCCTCGCCTTTAGAGACTGTTTAATAGATCAGTTTCTCATATCAGAAATAAAAACCTACGTCATCTCTGTTTTACGAAAAAAAATATGATCCCTTCTCCCCCTCCCTTAACGGTAGAGGGATTCGCGGAAGGAGTGCTCCTTTAGTATAGTACTTTTCATCACATGAGAAGCGCAAGCGCAGCCGCCATCTTGGTAGAGCGGGAATTTAAAAGTTTCGTACTGTTTTGTACAATAATGGCTAGAGATGCAATAATTATCTTCACAAACAAATCCATCAATAACACAAAATATTGATGATGCTGTACATGTTGACAACTCAGTTGAAGCGTATAACTGTGAACGATTAAAATGTGGTTAAAGTGTTATGGGCGTTCTCAAAAAGGCAAAATAGGTCTGATATTTGAGAGGTTAGCTGTCAATACAATGTATTATATTAAATAAAATTAGTTAAACAGTTATTATATGAATAAAAAGATAATACGTTCATCATAATTAACCATAATTTATTGTTAGCACATGTAGAAACTCTAAAATTAACATATCGGTTGATAATGAATATTGTTTATATTGAAATTTAAAAAATTTCTGATACTGATATAAACATATTATTTTTTTAATCATAGGATTACGCGTAGGTATATGTTAAGTAGATACATCTATGTATTACAAGCAAGGTTTAAGACAATTTAGAAAATAATATATATTATGTATTGGTTTTAAATAATTTATATCATGTATCACTCTAACACACTTCATAACGACACTTTTTTGTTTTTCCTTTTCGTACAGATAATATAGTCGACTTGAAAAATAAATTTTTTAATTAAAGCACTTATTTTATTTGTATTTTATCTTAATTTATTTTTAATAAGTACCTATTATTTGTTTAATGTGTTTTATTTTAGCTATTTGTACACAGGTATTTTAACATGCTTATTTACAAAACAGTACGAAAAAGATGGCTGAACTGCACGCATGCGCACAAAAAATAATTGTGATGAATAGGTCTATTGTTGAAAAATCCGACCCGTACGTAGGTCTTATGAACCGATTTTTTTATTTGGAGAAGTATGCAGGGAAAAATTAATAAGTACTTTTTCAATTTTTTTCGAATTTCCAGAAACGAATATGCCCCTTCAAAAACATATAACAAAACTTTCCAGTCCCCTTTTTGGGGAGTCTGGAGATCGTCAAAAACCGACTTTTTTTGACTTTGGTACTTATCGCTTGGGGCTCTTTTTACTATAAACGGTAGCGGAAAACTACTAAATACGTTTCAAAGAGAATAACTCGACACATGAAAAAGGGGGTTTATAGGGGAAACATACTAGTCGACTGAAAAACGCTTACTTCTCGATTTTTTTTAAAGGTACAACCACATTTGGTCTTTACAAAGTGATAGACTAGGTGCCTGGCCATCTGAAATCGGCAATTACAACATTTTTTAAAAGAGGCAATATTTTTTATTGCGAAATTTGTCAAAATTACATTTTATTACTTTTTCACACATACCTTGCAAGTTTTCCAGAACTAAACAAGATATTTTCAACTTTTTTTTAATCGACAGAAGAAACGTAAGCGATGATTACTGCGATAGTTTCATTAGTATAGAAAACCTAGTTTTTTTTGTAAAATTAGAGAAAACTTTAATCTTCACTTTTTTTGCAGCACTATTTTCAGTAATCGAGAACCTTTTTTATTTTTCAAAATTTCACTAAACTAAATAAGCTAAAGCTTCAAGAAAGTTTTTAAAACAAGATTCACTATTATAAGTATCACAGTTTTTGAGCAATAAATACGCAAACTTGAAACTACCGAAAACTATTCCACCTCAATTTTTTTATGCGCTGCTCTTTGAATTGCCCTACTGATGATATAAATGCATGTTGCCATGGGGCAACCTAGTGCCATATTGTTTAAACCGGAATTGTTTAAACAATTGGAAGGAATTGTTATTTTTCAACCGGACAAATTTTTTTTATATTATTTATTGAAATACAAATAAAAAAGGTCCTATGACTTTTCACGATAAAGTCAATATTTTTAGAGATATGAATTTTTAAAGGTTCGAAAAATCTCAAATTTGAGTACTTTTGACCCATGAAAAAAATATTAAAAAAATAAAATAAAATATAAATAATAATTTTTTTAAATTCTTTATACAATAGTTAATAATATTCTTAATAGAGATTTAAGAAAATTTCATTGTTTATACCTGTTTTTTAATTGTTACTTTCGCGCGCTCACAAGTATGCGTCGCTACCTTTAAGTATCGCCGTCTCTCTCTGACTCATGCGCTGCATACGGTCTCTCTGTGTCCTGAATCATTATTAATTATTTATCTGAAAAACGATTAACTTCATCAATATTGGTAAAGAGAGCAATGTTATTAATAATTAAATTGTCTACAATTTGTTTTTAACAAAAGTAATTTAAGTATGAATCGGAACATGTAATTAAAATTACTTTTTGTTATTATCATAGTGATTTATGCATTTTTATCAACAATAATAAGATATAATAGTTATTGAAAAATTTTTGGAATCACAATTATATATAAATAATAAGCTTTTGCTTAAACATACATTTGGAAGAATGCATTGAATCCGGAATATAAAACATTAGATTTTGATCAGTTGGAAATGGGCTTTTGTTTATAAATAAAGGTATTAGCAAAGTATCATTCTCTAGTTTGTATCCGAAATTCGTAAAATCTAATGTTTTATATTCCGGCTTCAATGCATTTATCCAAATGTATGTTTTGAGCAAAAGCTTATTATTTATATATAATTGTGATTCCAAAGATTTTTCAAATACCATTTTATCTTATTATTGTTGATAAAAATGCATAAATTACTATGATAATAACAAAAAAGTAATTTTAATTACATGTTCCGATTCATATTTAAATTACTTTTGTTAAAAACAAATTGTAGACAATTTAATTATTAATAACATTGTTCTCTTTACCAATCTTGATGTAGTTAATGGTTTTTTAGATAAATAATTAATAATGATTCAGGACACAGAGAGACCGTAGGCAGCGCATGAGTCAGAGAGTGACGGCGATACTTAAAGGTAGCGACGCATACTTGTGAGCGCGCGAAATTAATAATTAATAAACAGGTATAAACAATGAAATTTTCTTAAATCTCTATTAAGAATATTATTAACTATTGTATAAAGAATTTAAAAAAATTATTATTTATATTTTATTTTATTTTTTTAATATATTTTTCATGGGTCAAAAGTACTCAAATTTGAGATTTTTCTAACCTTTAAAAATTCACATCTCTAAAAATATAAACTTTATCGTGAAAAGTCATGGGACCTTTTTTATTTGTATTTCAATAAAGAATATAAAAAAAATTGTCCGGTTGAAAAATAACAATTCCTTCCAATTGTTTAAACAATTTCGGTTTAAACAATATGGCACTAGGTTGCCCCATGGCAACATGCATTTATATCATCAGTAGGGCAATTCAAAGAGGATCTCATAAAAAAATTGAGGTGGAATAGTTTTCGGTACTCATGCGCCGATTCCTCCTGGACTAACTGCAGCCGCGTTTAATTGTCGATTAGCGATTAAAAAGATCTTTATTTACAATATTTTGTTATTTATATTTACAAAAGTAGTGAGAAATATGTGAGGGCCGATGTTCTGGCATTTTCCCCCACTTTACCGTTCCTCTGGAGCGGTACATGATTCCCCGCTTAGCGCATTACCCATTTGTTGTGGTTGATTTAAATAGCTTTGTCCCGCATATACAATTATGACTACCTAGATTTTTCTACTGTTGTGTCCCTGAAAACCGGCTGAAAAACAGGGTTTCAAAATCGAAATGAGTATCAATTTATGAGGGGCAGCAACATGGGAGTTGTTGTTTAAGTTGGGGTGTTGGCTTTGTCTGTTGACAGTGAATGATTTAAATAGGGGTTATTAGTCCCTATTTCGATGGTTTTAGTTGTTAGGAGGCAAACAACTTGTTATGTGAATAGTGTACCATGCAGAAGCCTACACCCGCTATCGAGGGTGTCTTCTGCGCGACCAGCGGTTCTGATTTTTAGGGAGACAGTGGTTATAAAAGTTTGTAGATATTTTGGTGATAAAGTCCTTGATGTTGGACAGGTCGGCTTGTTCATGTAACTATGTGTTTTTGGGAAGTCTTGGGTAGCTTGTTGTGTGTTTGATTGCCATGCGAAGACACTTGTTCTGTACAATTGCAGTGTATTAAAGTTATGTTTTGTCGCTGTGTAATATACCGGAGCAGCGTAAGTTAGAATGGGTCGGATGATGTGTTTGTATATTGTGAGTTTGTTTGCAGTTTAGAGACTACTATTATTATTACAGATTAACGGGTACAATTTGCTCCTTGCAATTTTGGCTTTTAGTACCTGTTGTGCAATGTGCGCGTTAGCGTTGGTGTTACCATGCACAGTGTATCCCAGGTACTTTAGCGTATTACTGGGTGTAATGTTTTGCCCATCTATACACAGCTGTATTTGCTCTTCTCCTGAGTAACAAGTACTCTGTTTTGGAGGCGTTAATCGTAAGTTTGTTGTCTCTCATGAATGGTAGTATATGTGTGTTTGAACGTTGTGTATTGCAGTTGCTGATGTTGGCGCTGTTGATACGAAACATGTGTCGTCCGCATACATGGCTGTAAGGATTTGCGGGGAGGAGGGAAGATCATGGGTGAAGAGCGAATAAAGCGAAGGTGATAAGACAGATCCTTGGGGAACCCCGACTTTTATCGGGAAAGGACCCGTAACCAGTAAAATTGTCTATTTGTAATATACGGGTTAATGATTTGTATTAAGTAATCAGGTAATTTTAGATTTATGAGTTTATACAGTAACCCCTCGTACCATACAGAGTCAAAGGCTTTCTGTATGTCTACTGTGACCATAACTGCTTTGTTTGTGGCAAAAAAGCCTTATAGCCTCTTATATAGTTGAACACACGAATGATTTGCGCAACCGTACCAATTTTTCTTCTCAAGAACTAGTAGATGATGTGAGAACAATTTTGTCTATACGATGTTCAGACACAAATTGCAACAATAATAAGTGTACCTGCATTTCACAAGGGTTAAAATGCTGCAGTGACTGCAAATATGCAAACTGCTGTAACAGCCTAACCTATGAAATATGTTTTTTGTTATTTAGTTTAATTAGTTTTATCATTTTTTGTTTAATGATTTTGCGATTTTTTTAGAGACTAATGACATTTTTTTGTTTTATCAGATGTACCTATTAAATAATGTCAAATAATGGTCAACATGAATATCTTTAATTTAAGATGCTATAAAAAAAGTTTATTCTTGCGATGAAGATAATTTGAGTAATAAAATTTTATATTGCTAATTTCAACTAAAGCAATAACAAAATTATAACTTTTTTAAAATGTTTGGGAACTTTTATTAATTTACCAGAATAACACTAACAATATTTTTAGCTAGCTGCACGGCCGGCGCGGTGGCCCATGGAGGTGCGGAACCTTTTAACTTCTAGTAACTATAATAATAATAATAATAAACGACTTTATTGCTTCCATATATTAATACAAGAAAAATAAACGGTTTTACGGATTAAAACTAACTTTTCCGCATCTGTGGCCCTCAACAATGTTCTATCATAAAATTGTTACTTGTATACACTTCGAGGGATGTATCGTGCTAACAAACCGAAATTTCTCCAAAAATAACCAAAAATTTTGTATATCTGGATTTAGAGGACCCGCTGTACTCGCTCTAGTCAACTAAAAATCAATAAGGTGCATCTGTGAGACACCTTGAACAATATTCAATACTAAAATTGATCAATCGTATACTCTCTGGAGACTGTATCGTGCTAACAAACTGAAAATTCTCCAAAAATGACGAAAATTTGGTACTTCAAGTACCATAGCACCCGTTGTACTGGCTTTACTGAGTTGAATATCAATAGAGTTCATCTTTGAGACGCTCTGAATAATATCCAATCATAAAATTAGTCGCTTGTATATACTCCGGAGGCTGTATCGTGCTAACAAACTGAAACTTCTTCAAAAATGACAAAAATATCGTACTTAAAGTACTGTATCACTAGTTGTATTGGCTCTGGTGAGCTGAAAATCAATAGAGTCAATCAGTGAGAAGCCCTGATTAATATTCAATCATAAAATTGGTGACTTGTTGAACTGCGCAGGCTGTATCGTGCTAACAAACTGAAATTTCTCAAAAAATTACAAAATGTCGTACTTCAAGTACCATAACAACCGTTGTACTGACTCTGGTGAACTGAAAATCAATAGGGATCATCTGTGACATGTCCTTAAAAATATTCAATCTAAAATTGCTGACTTATCGCACTCCGGAGACTGTATCGTGCTAACAAAACATGTAAGGAAAAGTGGCCGACGACGACGACATACACACAGGATTTTTTTTCTTAAAACCGTTTTTTCGTGTTGTAGTTGATGGAAAACGTAAAAGTTACTCAAAAAAAAATTTCAAAATTTCAATTTTTTTGGGGTAAACCAATACTTTTCTCGCATATAGAAAGGTTGGGCGGAAAAGTAAAAATAAAATACACATAAGGTTGAAAGCAAAAGGCGAAGCTCAGCTTACAAGCTGATATAACATCAGCTTATAAACTGTTCCTCCACTTAACCTTGAATACATCGCTAGGTTGGTGTGACAACAAAATAAATTACAGTTAAATCTAAACTCAATCGTATGGATATCAGTGTTGTATTGAAAATGAATGTTTCTTGTAGGTCTTCTTAAATATTTGCAATCTGTAAGTTTTAAACATGGCAGGTACCTGATTATAAATCGAACATATTTGATAGGAATAACTGCGCCTGAAAATTTCTAGTCTGAAGATTGGGGGTGAAAGGGTTCCTTTGTATCGGATATTTAAATTATGTAGATCAGATCGATTGGTAATTTTTCTGTGCAAGTATGAGGGTGTTTTATCATAAATTATTTTTTGAAAAAGAACAGCTGCATGTAGAATCCTTCTATTAGCCAACCATTATCTTTCGTTTTGTGTGAAATATATTCTCTTCTGCGTATACCGAATATGAGTCGTAAACATGAATTTTGCACTTTTTGTATTTTTCTTTGATATTGGTTGGATAAAAACGGTCCATATAGTACATCAGCATAATTAAATATAGACAGTATCAGTGACACACAGAGATTTGATTTCACATGTTGTGGGAGAAAATGCCGGTTGCCATATATATTTTTAAGAGTGAGGTATGCGCGTTGTATAAGTTGATTTATGTGTTTTTAAAATTTTAGATCGGAGTCCAACATAATACGTAAACTTTTAGCTTCGCTTACATTCTGAAGAGTTTCATTTTTTATTACAATACGTACACTATCAGAAATCTCATCTCTTTTATTTTTGTTGCCAAAAAGTATAACATTAGACTTACTACAATTAATGCTTAGGCAGTGATCCTCTGCAGCTTTAATAAAACTGTTAAGTTCCTTATTTATATACCCACATGACTCCACTACAGTACTGGGGTGGAAACTATGATAAAGTTGAGTATCATCCGCATACAGGTGTACATTACACAACTTAAAATTTTTCACTAGACAGGAAGTATATAAAGCAAAAAGCAATGGCCCCAGAATGGAACCCTGAGGGACTCCGCACCGTAAATCCATATACCCAGAAGAGTGTCCGTCAATCACAACCATCTGTTTACGTCCTCGAAGGTAAGATGCTATAAGGTTTCTGGCATTATTGGAAAGTCCTATATAATATAGAATTTCCAGCATTAAATTGTGGTTAATGGTATCGAAGGCTCTGCTAAAGTCTAGCAAGACCAGAACAGTGCATTCACCCTTGTCCAAAGCTCTAACAACATCGTCAATAATATGGAGAAGAGCCGTTGTACAACTATAATTTTTTCGAAATCCAGATTGTGTTATAGGTAATAATGAATACTGATCAGTGTTTTTAAATGAAACTCACGGTCTCTAGTTAATTCCACAATATAATAAAAGTTATTGAAAATTCTAAAAAATTGACAATTGTTTCGATCAACATATTTCTTCAGTTGTACTTCTATAGCTCTTTCGAGTACCTTAGATAAAGTTGGCAGTATACTAATTGGGCGCAAATACTTAATTTCAAGTGGATTAGTCTTTTTAGGCAATACTTTTACAATGGCTCTTTTCCACAGTTCAGGAAAAATATTATGACTCAGGCAAAAGTTAATAATGTGTGTGATGTAAGGAATTATATATGGACAACACAACTTCAATAGTCTCAAATTTAATTTGTCTTCACCGGCAGCATTTGTCTTCATACCATTTATTGTTTTGTGAATAAATATATCATTAACCTCCTGAAATTCAAAATCCGAATCTATTATTTTTCTTAGTTTGTACGACGAAAGTAATTCTTCAGGAGGTTCTCTCATATAACATGAGTTGATAAAGAATTCATTTATTTCAGCAGGACTTTTCAAATTGTCCGGTATTGTGCTTGATTTGATAGGTATGATACTATACGTTTTTAGAGTTTTCCAAAGAGTTTTAGAACTCTTGTTACTAAGTTCGTATGTAAAAAATGCTTTCTTTTCTCTTTTAATCGCAGAATTTGTGTAGTTCCTCATGTCTTTATAAAACTGAAAATGATGGTCATGTTTAGTTTTATTATACTTGTGCAGCGCTTTATCTCGTATTTTCATCATTTCTTTTATAGCGCCAGTTAACCAAGGTGCTCGAGGCTTAGATACACGCGATATTATTAACGGCACATCCTGTCGAAGAGGTTCATCAGACAGTTGATCAAAAACGTTATTTTTTCATCAGCCTCTTCCATATCATATATTCCAAAAAATGGAGTATTATATAAATCTATTCTAAAATCATCTTCATTAAAATATTTAAAAGACCTATACGTAATCATTCTGGGGCCATGTTTTTCAACACTCAGTTTTACTTTACATGTAGCTATATCATAATCAGAAATGACACCTGTTGCGTGAATAACTCCCCTGTCAATAACCCAGTCAGATGATGTTACAATACTATTCAGTAAGGTAGCAGTAGTAGCTGTAATTCTTGTAGAAGTGTCTATGATTTGTTCAATACCAAAGCATTCTAAAACAGATGACATTTTATCCACATAAATATCATCGGCATTTGAAAAATCTATGTTAAAATCTCCAGCGCATATAATCTCATCTACAGTGGGATGAATCAGACTCAGGATATCTTCCATTTCAGCAATAAAAGAATTCTTATTTATTTTAGGAGGCTTGTATATTGCACCAAGAGCAATAATTTTACTTTTAATTCTTATATTCACCCAATGTTGTTCCGATACCGTTCCATGATAATTCAGTTCTTCACTATATATCTTATTATTTACGTAAATACACAAACCTCCTCCTAAGCCACCTCTGTCCTTTCTTTATAAAATATACCCATCAAAATAATTAAGTCATTATTTACATTTTCATTTAACCATGTTTCACATATAAAAAATATATCAAATTGATGTTCATTTACAATTAACTTAACATACTGCAAAGAAGACAGAAGAGACCTTGCATTAAGACAACCTATAAATAAATTACCGAGCATTTATCTCTTACGACAATTCAAAAGTATTCCAAAATAAAATAAAATGGATATAAAAAAAACCCTGAAATAAGTAGTAATTAACTACGGTTGAATAGAGAATTGAACACAAACGAATCCCATCTGCACTCATGTGCCACTTTTTAGTCTTTTAAAATTTCTGTATTTGAATAGTTATTTAATAAGTGATTTCATAAAAATAACACAGACTATTAATCTGACATATATCAAATAAATCGAGAACAAATTCTATATTTTAGCATAATCAAAGTTTAGCAATGTCATCAAAGGAGGTAATCTTGATAATGTTGTTATCAGCTAATTTCAAGAAGACGATACCTGAATGTGTCCAGACTTTACCTTCTTTTCCAGCTTTTTGAATTGCCATCTTATACAATGTTGATTGATATTTCGTTGATTCTTCTTTGATTTTGATCATATATTTAGTACCTTTAAGATACTTTTTGTTAAAAAAAATATTTTGCCTGGTATATCCATTAAAGAAATTTACCAGCAATGGTCGCGATTTCCTTGCATTAGGTTTTCCTAGTCTATAACAGCTTCCAATATAAGATTGTTTGATATTTAAGTTCAGATTCGTATTGAAAATGAGTAGCACTTGATCTAGTATACTCTCATCATGTATCTCTTCCAATCCATAGACTATAATATTGTTTTTACGGATCCATTTCTCATATTTGACATTATTTTTAACCATCAACTTAATGGCGTCATTTTGTTTTTGGACTAATTTTTCCAACTCACTAGTTCTCTTCTTCAATGACTTCAATATTTTCACTAATTTTCTTGAAAATAGAGTTAGTTAGCTCGGTAATGAACGACTTTGACATACACATTTTATTGGCTGCAGATTTAATCGCTTGGTGTAGTTGATCTCCGTCCTCGCCCTTTTTCTGTTGCCTTGTTGTCATGATGAACAGTTATTATAAATATTGTACTTACAACTCAATGTGGTTGTTCAAATCAGACAGAATCTTGATAGCTTACACAAAATACAGTAACAACTCCAAAAATCAAATTTGTAAACACACTATTCTCTCCAGTTTCAGCGAATTTAGTAGCACACGATGTGGGACGTCTGTTCACGACAAAACTATCACGATGAATTGCTTGCAAACTATGATACTTAGAATAGTGATTTTTGTTTTAAAAACTTTCTTGAAGCTTTAGCTTTATTTGGTACGCAGATAGTTTATTGAAATTTTGAAAAATAAAAAAATTTCTCGATTACTGAAAATAGTGTTGCAAAAAAAGTCTCCCCCTTCTTTTGGGGGTCCAGTATTCGCTAACTATTGATGCTGGAATCGTGATTTTCGGGGAATATTCCGGATTTGGAGTGTCTATAGGCGTCATGGGTTTGAAATATTTTTAGGGCCCCCCAAATAAGCCCTCCAACAGTGTAACGGAATTGGACGTGGAAGTTCGAGATGATGTTTTTAGGCATATGCCCATCCGGTATATAGCTACGATGGTCGAAAAAAATGTAACCTCAAAATTTAGCGCGTCCAGTGGCGCCCTCTTTTTCGATATTTAGAAAAAATTAGAATTTTTCTGAGTATAGGTATACTGGGTTGTAAAAAAATTATTTCGAAATTTTGGAACATCAAATTATCGGATTTTTTAGGCAAATTATACTTCTTTCATGGGGGCTAAAAAATTTCTATGTACGGGTATAAGTGCCCTCTATATTTATAATTTATAGCATTTTTTATTCGACCATGAATGAAAATTGTTTAAATTTCATTTCAAAAACAATTTTCATTTTAAGTAAAATCAGTTACCTACCATTCCAAAAATACACATTCCACATCCCCTACGTGCGCCATTGGTGCAGATATATATTCTCGTTCTTAGATTTTGATATACTTCAAACTGCTTTTATGAGATGGCTTTGTAGACTTATACTCTTTAGGATCAATTATAACATGCAAGACCAAGACTGGACTATGCAAGACCAAGACCAAGACCAAGACCACATATGAGGCTGCAAGACCAAGACCACGCATGCAAGACCAAGACTAAGCCGGTCTTGCTCTTGGTCTTGCATTTGCTCATCACTAAAACCCCTGAGATCACTCCAGTCGACTTTAATCCTATGCAAACTTAAAATTCCCTCCTCCACAATATGGAAACAATATTACATTATGTAATGGAGTAGATTACTGAAAATTCATAATTAGTTAAACTAAATTCAAACTTACCACCAAATAATTATGTCTATCGTAGTCTAACAGAGTACCAGTAGTATCAGGTATTCCTTGTTCTGTAATTCGTATTTCCGGTTTATTATAGGTTTGTTTTATCCATCTCAAAATCACACCTAAACCTTTTGCTTTCATCTAGAAATTAATTCATAAATATATAAGGTAAGTACTAATACTTGAAACATTAGTTTACAAGGTTGTACTATCCTCATAACGTTTGTTTTGTAAATCGATGTGATTAGACGTGTGTTTTATCGCTCCGACTTACTTGTTTAGTTCTGTTGTAATTTTTGGACGAAAAATTTCGTTTTTTCACGTGCAATCAGCTACAAACTGATTGTTGTGTTTTCACGTGCAATCAGCTACAAACTGATTGTTGTGTTTCATCTACTTTGTGATAAAATCAATGCAAGTATTTATGTGTAAATTGACTAACTCTGTTTTCAATCGGTTCAAACGTATCAAAATAGTTAATTGTTTCCAGTGAAAAAACTCGTTATCTATACTATACCATTAGTCCGTGAGTCACAATGGTTATTTGTAGCAAATGTACTTCCTCGATTATCAAGCTTAATAATCACTATTATTAAGTATTAAACATATTTTAGTATAATTTGACTATATTTTTGGCTCATACACTAGGTATAGCTTATTATTATATAGGTAGGCCTACATAGATTTATTTAATTTTAGGTTTTGAAATGGTCTACAAATACAAGAGGAAAAGCGAGCAGCAATCATGGGATGCGGGTGCGATGCAGAGAGCTATAGAAGCGGTCAGAAATGATGGAATGGCCTATTCAACTGCGGCCAAATCGAACTCCGTTCCAAGAATGACTCTGAACCTTGGTAAGAATATTATTGCCAAGGCAACAGAAAGGTGCTAGAAAAGTACCGTGCTGTTTTCACAAAAGAACAAGAAGCAGAATTGGTACGACACATATTGGATTTGGAGGTTCGTTTCTTTGGCGTCACTATTTTAGATATTCGCTATTTAACACACGGCCAAGCTGAAAAAAATGACATTCGGAACCATTTTAACAGAGAAACAAAAATGGCTGGCTTAGACTTAGTTGCTGGATTCAGACATCGGCACCCCGAAATTAGTTTAAGGAAACCAGAGCAGACTTCTGCAGCTAGGGCTCAGGCATTCAATAAACATAATGTTGAGGATATTCAATAGAAACATTTCCACCCTGCCCACAGGATTTTTAATATAGATGAAACAGGGCTCGTAACAGTTCAATCAAAGAGCTCGAAGATTCTCGCTCTCAAGGGTAGGAGACAAGTTGGTGCTCTGACATCAGCAGGAAGAGGCCAGCTGCCGACCTTTGTTGTGTGCATGTCAGCTGGCGGAAACTTCATCCCATCATTTGTCATTTTTCCAAGACTTCAAATGAAAGCGGAGCCCCAAGATGGAGCTCCACCAGGAAACAATAATTGTATGCTACCCATCTGGTTGGATGCAGAGCGACATTTTTCTTCGGTGGTTTGACCATTTCCTTGCTCATGCCAAACCATCAGCTGGCGACCCAGTGTTGTTAATATTAGATGGTCATTCTACCCATTCAAAAAACCTGGCATTTATTGAATAAGCAAGGGAGAACCACACTACAGTGGTTTGTTTACAGCATCACTGTAGCCATAAAATACAACCTGTGGATGTCTCGTTCAACACATTCTATGTTCAAGCTATTGAAAAATATCTAGAAAACAATCCTGGAAGGGCTGTAACCGACTTCTTGGGGAAGCTTAAAGCAGCAGTATCTCCAACCGTAGCAATAAATGGATTTCGCAATTGCGGCATTGTGCCACTAAACCAAGATGTCTTCACAGAAGCTGATTACGTTGCTGCCGAATGCACTGATGTGCCTCTTCAGCACCCTAGACTAAATCAAGAAGTGCGTGAAGCACGGTAGACTGAAGACCCCATACTTAAGGCAGCTGAAGAAGACGTGGAAGAAGAAGGCCTACGTCTCGAAGACCCACAAGATCAAACTGAGGCTGGGCAAGAATATCTACAACCTGAACCATCGTCCAGACCCCAACCAGATCCACCCTCCAGTCCACAACCTGGGACCCCTTTCAGCTCACAAACATGATTTTCCTCCGCTGTAAGCACAAAAGATATCATCCCATTACCAAAAACAAAGGTTGTTAAAAAGGAAACAAAAAGGAAATAAGGAACTGCTGTTGTGCTGTTCTCAAGCCCATATAAATTGGAATTAGAACAAGCAAAAATGGAAAAAGAAGACAAAGAAAAGGAAAAAGAAATTAGGCGAGTTGCGAGGGCTCCAAAGTTGAAAGAGAAAGAAGAAAAAGGAAAGACGATTACAAGCAAAAAAAACTACAAACACAGTAAGCAAAGCAGGAAAGAAATATAAAAAGGAAAGTGTGGAGTTAAGGTGAGACGTCAACTACAATTTGATGATCATCTAACAGCGATGAAAGTGACACTGATTGTCTCTACTGCAATGAATTGTATTCATGTTCAAAGGATCGTGAAGGATGGATAAAATGCTCTGGTTGTAGCCGCTGGGACCACGGAGCTTGCGCCGGATGTGAGGACGAGGACGATCGTTTCGTGTGTGAATATTGTCTGTAGGAACCACGAGTTATTTTGTCAAATTTATTTTTCGTCATTCTTTTATTTAATAATGTAGTGTCTTTTATGCCATTTCCATATTATATGGCCAAGTATGTAGTCAAATTTAATTTTTTCATTCAATAACGTATTGCCTTTTTGTGCCATTTCCATATTATTTGCGTAATCACATTGTAATACATTTCTGATATTGATATAAATTTATTACAACAATCCCGGGCAAAGTGACCAGAAGTAGCCCCTTTGCCCTACCCGTGTGGGCAAAGTGGCCATTTGGTAGAGTTTAAAAAAAATACAAGAGGTTACTTATAGTACTACACCTTTATACCAATAGATAGGTAACTTAATATGCTAGATATACATGTAATATTGTTTCTACAAATTAACATTTGAGAAAGATATAAATAAATTCCCATAGAGTGGCACTCTACCCTACTACTCTACCAGATCCAGATTTAACGTCAGTACCTGTTGGAAGAATATCCCGTTACCAGTTGCTTCAGCAACTCAACCAAATCTTCTGGAAGGGTTGGTCCACTCAATACTTGACCAATCTCCAACAAAAACAAAAATGGAAGACACAATGTAAGAATTTGACTGTTGGCTTGTTGGTTTTGGTCAAACACGACACGGTTCCACCAAGTAGCTGGTTGCTAGGCAGAGTAGCCGAAGTGCATTCAGGCAGAGACAGTATAGTACGTGTGGCTACTGTAATGATAGACCAAGGTATTTTCAAAAGAGCAGCTAAGTTATGTCAACTTCCCATTCAACAACCGACAACTACGGAACATCCAGAGAATACTACACAAGCCTTGTCCATTTTTCGACAGTAACTAACCACGTCTCTATGAACATTTATCCTTCAAATCAAAGTGCAGTGAAGTGATTTATGACATGTGTAGTGTCTTAAAACTCACAAGTATAATTATAAAAAATTTCTTAATTCTTTACTACCAAAATTGTTTATAAAATGTATAAAATATACAAAATGTATAAAATGTATAAAATGTATAAAATGCATAAAATGCATAAAATGCATAAAATGTATAAAATGTATAAAATGTATAAAATGTATAAAATGTATAAAATGTATAAAATGTATAAAATGTATAAAATGTATAAAATGTATAAAATGTATAAAATGTATAAAATGTATAAAATGTATAAAATGTATAAAATGTATAAAATGTATAAAATGTATAAAATGTATAAAATGTATAAAATGTATAAAATGTATAAAATGTATAAAATGTATAAAATGTATAAAATGTATAAAATGTATAAAATGTATAAAATGTATAAAATGTATAAAATGTATAAAATGTATAAAATGTATAAAATGTATAAAATGTATAAAATGTATAAAATGTATAAAATGTATAAAATGTATAAAATGTATAAAATGTATAAAATGTATAAAATGTATAAAATGTATAAAATGTATAAAATGTATAAAATGTATAAAATGTATAAAATGTATAAAATGTATAAAATGTATAAAATGTATAAAATGTATAAAATGTATAAAATGTATAAAATGTATAAAATGTATAAAATGTATAAAATGTATAAAATGTATAAAATGTATAAAATGTATAAAATGTATAAAATGTATAAAATGTATAAAATGTATAAAATGTATAAAATGTATAAAATGTATAAAATGTATAAAATGTATAAAATGTATAAAATGTATAAAATGTATAAAATGTATAAAATGTATAAAATGTATAAAATGTATAAAATGTATAAAATGTATAAAATGTATAAAATGTATAAAATGTATAAAATGTATAAAATGTATAAAATGTATAAAATGTATAAAATGTATAAAATGTATAAAATGTATAAAATGTATAAAATGTAATTAATACAAGGCACATTTATTGTTTTCTACGAGTAACTATACTTATGTATTTTACTTTTACGTTTTTTCGTTATGGCTAGATATAATTTGATTGGATCGTCAATTGATTCTGGCAGTCAAAAGAGTAGAGATGACAGGATGGCGATTTGAAGTTTCACTTAATGTACTGTCAAAAGACGCCATTGCAAGAAACAGTTAAATTATAATAAACGTTATTAAAAGCATTAGACCAGGGTCGATAATTTTAAAAATGGTAAAACGTGAAAAAAAATTATACTAGGATGATACCCATTGGAAAAGGTAGAGATTATAACAAAATTGAAAGTAAAAATAAATTACGGGCGATCTGAGGTCGGGAAGGGGGAGGGGGTGAGTTTTTAAGGGTAAAAAATGGTTAATCTCGATTTTTGGTAAATCTGCAAGTCCTATGAAAAAAAGTTGAATAGCAAAGTTGTAGGTAATAAGAAGATCTACAACTTTTGTATCGACACTTTTTTCACATAACCTCAAAATTTATGTGAAAAATTCGATTAACCGAGTTTTTGGTTTATTATTTTTATCTTTTGCAAAAACAATTATTTTTCCACGAAATTTGGTGAAATCTTACCTTTGTATGTCCCAAACATACAGTAATTTTTTTGATTTAGATATTCATTTTTTCACCTCATTTTGACTTAATATCGAAAAAGCACCCTAATTTTCAATTGAAAATTCTCACGTCAAAATATCTGCTTTTTAAAAAAAGTTGGTGTATTTTTTGTTGGTTCAAATCTCTACTTTCTGATGGTATAAAAAAATGTACATTACTATGGTAAATGTTCTGAGAAAATGCAAATAAAGAAAAAAACTCGAATCCGAAAAGTTTTTTTTGAATCATTATGTATAATTTTGAGCTATTTATTAAAATTTACACTTTAGTTACTAGAAAAACGTGTTATTTCATGTTATATTGATAAACAAAAAAATTACAAATCCATAAAACATCAAAATTGCAAAAAAACATGCGAAAATAGTTGTTCTAAATATTAAAAATAGTATTTAAAAAGGATTTCATCTAAAAAATGTGACTGCTGCAATTTTTTTTCAGTAATAAAGTTGATTTATTAAATTCTCATTACATTTATGTCATAGAAAATCTGATAATAGATACATATACATGCAAATCGTTCTATTGAATTTAAATACTTTTTACTGATGACGTTATTTATTATAATATTTTCAAATACAATAATCTTCTTATTTATAAATACCTTATCTCGCATTCTAATTACTTCTTCATTAGTTTTTGTCTCTTTCATGGCATTTCTTTATCGTTAGATTCGACAAACCTTCCCGATTCTAGTAGATCTTCGAAATCTTCAAGACCATCACCGCCTTCGTCTCCAAGATTATTTCCGGTCTGCATTGGATCTTCATCCACAATTTCATCCGAATCATCAACTTCTGCGTAGGGTTTTCCTTCCACACTGGAGCATGCTTCAGAACCATGACAATTTGAGCATAAATTTGTGCATTTCAAACCATGTTTTCGGCAGCCATATTTTAAACTGTTACATCCAGTTTCACAGCTGCAGCAAATAGTTTTAAGCAATATTTCCGAAATTAATTCCTTGCCTGTAAATTTGGGCATAATGCCGCGTTGATGTTGCTTCCAACCCCAATCTGTTCCTGTTAGTTCGTTACCCAGCCAAGTCTGAAGCTGATAATATGCCCTGTAACAATGTTCTTCTGCTGCACTTTCTGTGGGTGGGAGATTGGCCAATATAAAAGAAGATTTAATTCTTGCCAATTGATATTTTTGAAATCTTAATTGGTTCAGTGTTATATCATTTTTACATTTATGAATAGATTTGATCAACTGTAATCCATTTTTTTATATCTTCTTTGTTCGCACCTTTTTTATAAAAAATATTGGCCAAATTTGACACATTTTTATCGGTTAATAAAGAATTGACGATACTTTTTATTAACGTTTTTTATTATTTTGTCTTTGTTTTTCTCGTTAGATAAAATTTTTTCTTGCAAAAATGGTATTTTTGTATGGTTTTGGTAATCGAACTCTGGAATATTGTCAGAGGTTTTTCTACGAATACGTTCTCCTTTTTTAGTTGAATTCGCTGCTGGTACTGTTGTCACAGTAACTAATTTTTCAATTTCGGGGTACCCATCAAAAACGATATAGCTGCTTGCTGCGTAATGTTTTTCTACATAGCGCAAATATTTATTCACCGTTTCATTTTTCTGCCAAGTTACTTTGTGCAGTGAATTTTTTTTTGTTTATCAATATACCATGAAATCTTACGTTTTTTGAGTAATTAAAGTGTAAATTTTAATAAATATCTCAAAATTATACATAATGATTAAAAGAAATTTTCGGATTCGAGTTTCTTTCATTATTTGCATTTTCTAAGAACATTTACCATAGTTATGTATATTTTTTTTATCATCAGAAAGTAGAGATTTCAGCAAACAAAAAACACACCAACTTTTTTAAAAAATCAGATATTTTGACGTGAGAATTTTCGATTGAGTGAAAATAAGGAGAAAAATGAATTGTGGTGGTTAACTAGTAAGTGTCCCTCGTATACTGGACGTTTACCATAAAGGCATATTATATTTGAGGAAACCACTTACCTAGCAACCTGTATTCGGGAATAGAATAAACAACATCACTTCTATAAAAATCACTGGGATCGTTTTTAATACATTAAAAATACACAGATATAATATCAATTGACTTATTCAAATTATTAATAACAATTGATTAATCCTGGTTCGTTAACTTTCATTTTATAGGAAGTGTAGGTATGATTTACTACATTACTAACCTCCGTCTATAAATTGTACGTGTTTGTTTATATATTAACAAGAACGTGCTTCCACTAATAACTGACATTGACCGTCCCAGATCAATGATCGCTAAATATTGTGATAACCTAATTTTTCAATCTTATTTCTATACTAATGTCCTTTTGCCGTTACTGTCCTTTAAGGATCACTACAGAATATTTTAAATCAAAAAAATTACTGTATGTTTGGGCCATACAAAGGTAAGTTTTCACCAAATTTCGTGAAAAAATAATTTTTTTTGCAAACGATAAAAATAAAAAACCAAAAAATCGGTTATTCGAATTATTCACATAAATTTTGAGGTTATGTGAAAGAAGTGTTGATACAAAAGTTGTAGATATTTTTATTTTTTTACCCTCAAAATCTCATCCCCTCCCCCTTCCCGTTCTCAGATCGCCCGTAATTTATGTTTCTTTTCATTTTTGTTATATTCTCTACCTTTTCCAATGGGTTTCATCCTACTATAATCTTTTGGGTCTCAAAAATTATCGACCCTGGTCTACATACTATTTACAAAACCCAATCAAAATAACGTGTACTTAGATTTTTCCATAAAATGTTGCAAAACACCATAAAAAAAGATGCAAACATGACATTACACAACTTCTGATAGCATAGTCGCTTTTCTGAATTGATTTTATAACAAATTTCCCCTGCTTAGGAGGCAGAACTTAGATTAGGGTTTGAGCAGAAATGGGAAACGAAAAAAAACTTTAAATTCATAAAACACATTGTAAAACTAGTCAAATAATCACTAGCACAAGGTGAAGTGATGACCAAAAAGCATAAAGAGGTTCAAATAATCATAAATTTACCTGTATCGAATAAGTTGAGTTCCAATCAGAATTGTCTAATATTTTCACACCTATGTCATTAAAATAACTAGGTTCAGTATCAATACTGTCGTTATTAGCTGATACAAGATAAGTATCGTAATTATTTAGTCCTATATAATCATAAGCTCCCGTCATAGATATCAAATCTTCCACTTCGAATTGCGGCAAGCGAGATTTCGTAAAACCTTGCGCCTGACTGTAACGGTCGATAATATCTATCATTATCTGAGGATAGTTTCCATGAACCAAAGGATGCACGAACCAACCAAACTGGAAGAAAAAAGAAATTTATCGACTGGAAGATCCCATACACACATAAACAGAAGTTAAACCTTCTTCCTTACAAAACTTCTTTTTACTAATGAGAGTTACATAGAACTTACTGAAAATTGGTTGATTCTTTCAGCAGCCTCCTGATCCTCAATCGAGTCGCTTGCTGGTAAATATGCTGGTAAGCTAAACGCCATACTCAACTTTCCTATAAATAAAAAATAATTGCATTATAAAATCCCGTAAACCCTTCATTTCACAAAAAATATATAAAGATATATAAGGCAGATGAACAGAGCAGAACTAACATCTGTTCCTGAGACTCCGAGCGAAAACGTCGACCTGTAAGAAGAAGCAAAACTGGAAATTCGGTCCCTGTTACAAACCGGATCACTCCAGTAGCTACTTACCGGCGCTTTCGCCAATTTCCGAGAATTTTATTCGACAGTCCTTATAGGACTTACTATTTATGAGAATCTGCTCATTATAGAGCAACATTTATGAAATTTGCTATTTGTTCTACAACAACATTGTGAAGAAGTCGCAAATAAGAAAACCACCGCCATCCAGACGAAGGAGGAAGGATTTTCCAGGTAAATATAAAAACTAACCGGCAGATTATAGGGTCAGGAAACCTTTAACCGGGGAGGAAACTCCCTCCGGCAGTGAGTCCGCTGCCGGCTTTTATCTGCTTCCCCTGCATTAACAACAACCCCCCATAAAACGAATCAATTTTTTGTTTCGACCCCTTCCGCCCCAAAATCAACAGCAATGGCTTCCGGGCAACGATCCATTCCCCTACAAAATTCCGTCCCTTTCATCACTCGATGAATTCCCACCCATGGGCCAACGCCCAAATAATTCCAACAGTTCAACCCCGGTCGAAGACCTATTACAGATCCCATATGCCAAGGTAGACGAGATGGAAAACACAATCAAGGTTCTCTCCTTAGAAAACCAACAACTTAAAAAAGCCATCGTACAAAACAACTCACCACAAATCCTCTCCCACACATCCCCTTACCAATTCACTCTCCAAAATCCCATACCTCTCGTCGGAACTCCCACACCTCCTTAATTGAAACCCCCAATACTATCCGTAAATACCCAGAGGACAACTTCACTCTCTTGGGAGCCATACCTAAGAGACCCCTAATACCCCGAACCCTACCCTCTCAACAAACTCTACCAACCCAACCTCCAACAAATGTAGCAACTCAAACTCCAACCCCACAAACAACCTGGCCCACTCAACAAACCCTACCTCCTCGACAAACCTTACCTACTCAACAAACCTTACCTCCCCAACAAACCCTACCGTCCCAACCGACACCTTCACTTCAAACCTCAATATCCGAAACCTTCCCTCTAAATACACCTCCCAAAGGGAGTTATATAATCTCCTCAATACCTACGAGCTCCTGAGGGGGAAAATAACCCACCATAAAGCGAATTTAAATCGTACAGCCTTCCTCAAAATTCCGTCTAACATTCCACACGAAGCCCTCACCCAGAAGCTTCGAAACGCCATCGGTGACCCCCAGGTCACCATGATCCGACTCAATCCAACCCCCCGAACCCGCTCGCAATCAAGAGCCCGAACACCCACCTTCTCCTTCGTCTGCAGAAATGTAGACACGTCCCTATCCGACAAAGATTTCGAGGACATCCTCCGTGTTGAAGTTAACTTCAACTTCACGAGATCCTGCCGCATCTCCTCCCGCCGAATCAACAAGGCCATCTCCATGTTTCGAATCCTCACGGATTCCGAAATAGCCTACCACCAAGCCCTCTCTCACGGCATCCAATTTCACGGGCTCATACATCAATGTGAGGCTTCAAACTCCTCCAATCCACTTCCTGCAGTATCCAAATACTGCAATAGGTGCTCAACTACAGGCCACCTTGCTGAAACATGCAAGGCCAAACCAGTTTGCCCCTCCTGTGGGGCATCGGACCATAAATCAAACAATTGCCCTAAGGCAAACGCCCCCTCCTGCAAAAACTGCGGCGGCCCCCATCCGGCCTCCCATCCTCGGTGTCCAAAGCGGATGGAAACTCCACAGAACCTTCAGGAGATCGCTCCCATCACCCTAGAGAAACCCCAGACCCCTTACGACCTCTCGACAGACACCAAAATCTTGATAGAGATTTTGGCAACAACGATAATGAACGCTGTCCCGACAGCCCGTGGCCTCGTGGCCGACACCCTAACACACCTCATCCCCTCTTTTTACGGGTACAACCGTACCGTAACCAGCGGCGTGGGCAACCGTGTCCACTTCGCCTTCACCCAGAAACGCCACAATTATGTCATGGACTTCGTAATCTGGACCGTGAATTGCCAAGGTCTAGCCAGGAAGCGACATCTTCTTAAACACCTCCTACACTCCCAACATATACAAATACTATCTGTCACCGACACTCTCTTAAAAAATTACCCTCGCTTTTCTGGCTACACCACATTCCACTTAGACAGGAACTTCTACTGTCACGGCAACGGACTCCCCGCTTCCCCACACCCTCTCCCACCCTGTCTCAACAGAACCTGGATTGCATAGCCATCGACATATCGTGGAATAATACCGCGACCACCTTCTTTTCTTACTATAACACCCCAACCAGTATTATCAATCGACCTCCTCGAATATGCATCCTCTCTACCACGAGCCATAATAATGGGTGACTTAAACTCACGAAACATTCTCTTTGGTGATATACACACCAACCCAAGCGGCAGATCACTCGCCGCCCAATTAGTCTCCCTCCCAATCTCTCGGATTAAAAACAATAATCCAACCCTAATAAGTCACCTCGGCTCCTCCATTGTCGACCATATAATCTGCACCGACAGATTAATCACCCGCATAGACGACGAATGCTTTATAGGCGATCCAATCACATCTGACCACCTTCCACTTCTGGTCAACACCTCTACACGAACCGATACCACCACTTCCAACAACTTTCACATACCGCAACTTCAAAAAAGCCGACTGTTATACAGGTTATACGTCCGCACTCGAGATCCCGCAGTTGAAACACAATGGAACCGTCTAAACGCCCAGGTCCGGTACGAAATCAATGCTGAAAAGCAGAGGAAATGGAAGGCCGACACAGCCGGACTGGACTTTAGACAAGGGCGAGTGTTTTGGCAAAAATTCAACCGCCTCGTCGGCCTCAAGAGGAGGGAGGAATCACATCTCGAAGTGCAAGGACAGAAGATCTACACCCACGAAAATAAAGCCACTGCCTTTAAAAACAACCTGCAAACTGTCTTTACACCACCTGACAATCCAATATTTCTCAGGGACTTTGCCATCGAAACAGACCTCCTCACCCGTAATATAACTCGAAGCCCACACGTCCACATTACACTGAATGAGAACTCTCCTCTTCTCACACCCTTTACAATCGAAGGAGTTCAGCAGGCGAGATTATTGTTATTATTGCTTTTTCAAGGTACAAAACAACGAGAATGCTTTTCCTCTGGAACATCTTCTAGCGACAAGCCCACTCCGAAACCTCGATTCCACCCCCTAACCTTCTAAGTCACCAACTCAACCTCCCAAACATTTTAACCAATTCACCAGACTCAGTACAAACGCGCACAAACCTCCCCCAATACACCCCCAACCCAGCCCTGCAGAGGAAATTAATCCTATATCAGGGTTCACATCTAAACCAAACACCCCAACTAAAAACAATTACCATCCACCACAAACTTTCTTTCTAACTTCTCTCTCTCTCTCTCTCTCTCTCTCTCTCTCTCCCTCTCAGCAGAACTAAGCTGTATTCACAACGAGTGTCATAGTAGAAGTGTGCCTGTCGGTTTCTAAAGGGATAAAAAAAGAAAATAGCGGAATGAATCCCAAGAAGAACCTAAAATCATTCTTACCATTTTGTACATCTTTGTACTTTTGGTATCGTTTCCAGACAGCTGCATGTGCTCTAAGTACGTTATACCCACATAGATATTCCGCAGTACCATTTGGTATCATCGGTCCGCTTAAAGCCATACCATTAACGCAAATAGAATAAGGTTCGTTAATGGTTATCCACGTTTTAACTCGATTTCCGTATCTCTCGAACAAGAAATCCGCATAATCTGCTAAATAATCTACCATGAATTCTTGGAACCAGCCTCCGAGAAGTTCCAATGAATACGGATGGTCGAAATGATAAATTGTGACCTAAAACGAGGTGTGCACGAATAATATGTTATACAGATTTAAAAGTTGCGAGTCGAAAGCTTGACACACTCGAGCTCGTTGTTGTGAAAATGAGTCAAGATTGTATCGCGACTAATAGAAGAGCGTTTCAATATGTGTACTTGTCTTTTAAGGCTAGATTTCAGTACTTACAAAATATATTTTCGGGAATAGGGAACCAATGCTGCAAGTCCTGTCACTTTATATGAGCAAATTTTCAGGTAGAAAGGTCACAGAGGGGGATACCATAAAACATTGGAAGGATTTCTAACTTATTTGGAGAATAGAGCAACTGCTTTCGAAGTTGTTTCATTACTAGACTTAACAAAGAATGTCAAAGAAAAATCACACGTTGGAAAAAATTATTTCAAATTTGCACTTAGCTATAATTTCAATCATGAAGTTTATAATTATAAAAAATTCTAGTCTGTCAATATCAATGAAAGAAATAATTTTATAAACAAAAATAGCCACTACAAAATATGATTAAACAAACATATTGGCAAGAAATGTAACTTAAAAGTAACTTGCACAATTTGTAACAAAAATTCACATAACACGTTTCTACATTATGGAAAATCTTAACAAGAAAATAAATCAAACTCTAAAATACAAGCAGTTGCATTTACTTCTGCCTCAATAAATACCACCAATGTGTCAAACAATAAATTTGTTTTGTTGCCAACAATTAAAGTTAATGTCAAAGCAAAAAACAATACATTCATTGAAGCTATTGCACTTGTTGACAGTGGCTCACAGTCATGTTTTATTACTGAAAATTCAGTTCAAAAACTAGGGTTAAAAATTTCAAAATACGCCTTAAAAGTTTCCTAAAAATTTTTGCATTTTACGCCCATTTTCATAGTACTAAACTCTAGCCTTAAGGAACGAACAGAAACCATCGAACTCGAAATGACATGACTATATTTCATAAAAATAGTTTATTACGCATGATAATGGAAACATATTCTTTCTTAAATAACTTACCCATGGCTCAATTTGATTTTCAATTAATTTAGTTATCAAATCATCATAAAATTTCACACCATCCCAATTTATTTGATTCGGGAATCCATTAGGGAAGATTCTGGTCCAGGCTATCGAGAACCTGTAGTGTTGGACACCCAGGGCTTTCAATAACGCAATATCTGCATCTACCATATGGTATGAGTTACAAGCAACGTCTCCAGTTGAATTATCAATTATTATATTCGAATTATGTGAAATATAATCCCAATTGCTGATTCCCTTACCATCTTCGTTCCAAGCACCTTCTGTTTGATAAGCTGATGTCGCAACGCCGAAGCTGAAATGCTCTGGGAATATATAAAGTTGACTTGGTAATGACACCACTCTACAAAAAAATTAATGAAAATTTGTGTTTTTAATTAATTTTTTACTGTAATCAAAAGACTATGTATGTGAAAATATACTATACAGGATGAATTACTACCAACGGGATGGAGTTTAAAAGCAAAACGGTAAAATTTTGAAATTTTAATTAAAACTGAAGCCGTGCAGTATAGCAGGAATATTTCTTGTTGTAATTAAATCCATTCAAGTTAATTCCCTCACCACCGTTATCGCCAAAAATTTTAGGTAGGAATTAAAGTATACATTCGAAAACCGAGCGTTTTAAAAGGGGTTAGAGTTAGAGTTTTATATTCAATTTCCATAAACGATTTAGTAGTTCGGCTATTTAAGAATATAATTCCGTATTTTGATAGAGCCGGTGGTAAGCTGGTATTTTTTTTGAAACGATAAAAACAAAACTTATTTACAGGTTTTATGACCGCGTTCTGTATATTGTTTCTTTGGAATTAAGGTCTGAGCCTTCAATAGATTGAAGTAACATTTTGATTTTAATTTTGCGATTTAGATTGTTATATCTATTGTCCTGTTTCAAATTACCCAAATACATATTAGATTTTTATTTGCTTTTCTCCTCAAAAATTGGATTCTATTTCGACTGTGATCTTTTGTTTTTTTATTCAGGAACTAACCTCTCTGTTATACAGTTTTAACTGACCGGAAATTTGAAAAACTAAAGACCGACTGTGAAACGGATCAGAGGCTGGTGCCAACAGCCGTTTCCCTTTCGGAACGCGCATAATTTTCTCTAGATTACTCAGATTCATTTTAGTTCAGAATATATATATATATATATATATATATATATATATAGTTTTAACTGACCGTAAATTTGAAAAACTAAACACCGACTGTGAAACGGATCAAAGGCTGTTGCCACCAGCCGTTTCCCTTTCGGAACGCGCATACTTTTCTCTAGATTACTCAGATTCATTTTAGTTCAGAATTATATATATATATATATATATATATATATATATATATATATATATATATATATATATAGTTTTAACTGACCGTAAATTTGAAAAACTAAACACCGACTGTGAAACGGATCAAAGGCTGTTGCCACCAGCCGTTTCCCTTTCGGAACGCGCATACTTTTCTCTAAATTACTTAGATTTATTTGAGTTCCAAATTATATATAGTTATACCTGACCGGAAGTTTGAAAAATTGAAAACCGACTGTGAAACGGATCAGAGGCTGCTGCCACCAGCCGTTTCCCTTTCGGAACGCGCATACTTTTCTCTAAATTACTTAGATTTATTTGAGTTCCAAATTATATATAGTTATACCTGACCGGAAGTTTGAAAAATTGAAAACCGACTGTGAAACGGATCAGAGGCTGCTGCCACCAGCCGTTTCCCTTTCGGAACGCGCATAATTTTCTCTAAATTACTTACATTTATTTGAGTTCCAAATTATATATAGTTATACCTGACCGTAAGTTTGAAAAATTGAAAACCGACTGTGAAACGGATCAGAGGATGTTGCCACCAGCCGTTTCCCTTTCGGAACGCGCATAATTTTCTCTAAATTACTTAGGTTTATTTTAGTTCCAAATTATATATAGTTTTAACTGACCGGAAGTTTGAAAAATTGAAAACCGACTGTGAAACGGATCAGGCAATTTGGAAAAGTTAAAACTGAGTGTCAGGCGGATCAGAGGCTGTTGCCACCAGCTGTTCCACTCTCAGCCGGTAATAATTTCGTTTCATATTTATCTATTCTAAGACACAGTTTTATGTTGCTTGTATTTGGGTAACCGCTGTCCTATCCTCCGACCAATATTTTAGAATACTTTTAACCGATAATTTGAAAATTTAAAGTGTAAATTCTCCTATAAAAATTAGATTCTCAACCAAGTATGAGGCTGTTGCCACTGATTGATTGATAATCTAATTTAAATAAATTCTTTAGTTTTTTTTGTTATAAACTGGTCTGGTCACATTTTCCACCTATCCCGATTGACCATCCCTACCGCGAAGATAGTTTTATCCCGTTGACTACCGTGATAGCTAATTATAGTTTTACTGCTGCTTACCGCATAATTACAAAACTGCTTATACCGCGTCCGCTGTTATTAACAATTGCATTTGCTTGCTTACACCTGGTTTATTGTGTCATTGCTCACATTCCTTAATACCGGCAAATTTCGCATGGTGCATAATCACATAAGGCGTGAACACATTTGCTTACTCTTACTGTATATATTTAACTGATTCGGTACCGCTTGAAAATAATCAGAAATTGTTGAATTTTATATTGTATATATATTTTTTAAATAGGACTTGTAATATACAAATAAATAAGATCAGTGTTTTCTTAATATCCCGTAGCATCACCGTCTAAGGTTTATAGGTTTTGTAGATGTGTTAAATTCAACGAGACCCCTGGAATTTTCCGTAACCTTCATCTGAGGCTACCTGGAACTCTTGACGCCGAGGGTCAAGGGGCCGTGGAGTAAACCACGTAAAATAATCTGGCGTCCGAGCATTTGTTTCACAAATCTTTGCATGGAGGGTGTCCAAAGTGACGTGTCAGTTGCTAAGAACCTGCGAGAGGTCAAGGAAGATGAAGCAAGCAAAGAAATCGCGTCACAACCCTGTAAAGTATATTTACACGTTTTATAGAGACGGGAGCTTAGACGCCACGTCCTGCAACCGGTCACCAGAGAAAAACTACTCATCGGAATGAACGTTTTATTGTATCTCAAGCACTAGGAAATCGTCCCTTAACTGCTATAGAGATTAGAAATGACCTTGAACATGTCAGGAATGCAGATGTTAGTGAACGAACAATTAGAAGACGGTCGGGTGAAGTTAATCTGAGATCTCGAAGACTCACAAGATTACCAGTACTATACAAGGAACATCGAGTAGCCAGATTTTAATTCGCTGGGATCATCAAAACTAGAATGCAGTCAACTGGATATGTGTGTTGTTTACTGATGAATCCAGATTCTGTCTACGATCCCCGGATGGCTGCGAAAGAGTCTGAAGAAGAGAAGGTGAACGATATATATCGAGTGCATTTTTAGCTATAGATAAAATTTTAAAGCGGGTTCAGTTATGGTTTGGGCTGGAATATCTTCGAAGGCGCGTAACGAATTGTACATGGTCGCTAGGGGATCTGTGACTGCGGATAGATACATAAATGAAATTGTTCGAATTTGATTTTATTACCAAATTCTCCTGTGATTTTATTTTCAACTTCCCCTGTATAATACAATTCGAATATTCTGCTCAAAACATATAACTAAATATATCCTTCTTCTCAACATTTGATATTTCCTTACTTCAACAAAAAATTCATTTTAACTTTACTACCACATAAGAAATACAGATAAATATCGGTCTCTGAAATTCCAATGAATATTTCAAAGTACCAGACACCTTATCGCTTCATAAAAACTCTGTTCCAAACTCTGTTATCTGTATTTACGAAACCTTTTCAGGCCATAAAAAATTACCCCAACTGCAAATTTGCACTCGCTGCATCTCACCGTTACGTTTCAAATTCTTTTATCCCATTGGCCAGATCCTAATATTTTGCTCCTACCTCGCAACTCCGTTAACCGACATATAAATACGAATACAACCTCTATTTTAGTCACTTCCCAGTCGTCACTCGTGAACTTCTCTATCACCGTTCATACAAACTTCCCAGTCGTCAATCGTAAACTTCTCTGTCAGAGTTCATACAAACTTCCCAGCCGGCATTCATACACTTCTAATTCATCCTTCATTCTCTCTCTTCATCATTTAACCGTCGTACATAATGGTACTCAAGTTATAAGAGCACCCGGCGTTTTGTCCCGGTAAAAAACATGTGTATTTAATCTTTAATCATTCATCACTCCCTCAGATTATGTGCTAAATAATCACAGTGTAACTCGTATGATCAAGTGAGTTTCTTAATTGTCTACGCAAAATGAAAAGTTATAAATTCCTGCAATGTATCAAAAAGAACGTGAAATAAGTGTTTAATTTCTTCATCCATTTCATCATACATCCTACACCATAGTGAATACAATAAATTGGTCCTTCGAGATCATCAGCTAACAATAGAGAACTTTCCATTCCATCTATTAGCCCAAGTAAAAAAAGGGTTAAATAGAACAAAAATACTGCAAGATTATGTTGTCCCATATGCACCATTTATTGCATGAAAATAGACGCCCTCAAGCCGGCCTTTTTGTCACAGAATACTTGAGCGATTCCGGAATTTCTCAAATGGCATGGCCAGCCCACAGTCCTGACTTAAATTCCATCGAGCATGTTTGGGACATGCATGGTAGAAGGATTTAATGCCGGGTACCTGCTTCTCTTACCTTGGATCAGCTAAGATATTGTTACGAAACAGCACACTGGTATAGTCCCTAAAACCGACTCTGTCTAAGCCAGGTATAAAAGTTAAAATTATGGCGGATACGCACTGTTTTTTATAACTGTTTACGACTTTCCGACTATCTTATGTAAACATTGTTTTTGTGACCAGAGTTATCTAGAAAAGGCCAGAACCAATTGTTTTTGTGTAAGCCGCAGCCCAGAATTCTCTAGTAAGAAAGGCATTAATATAAATAAGGACCGATCAGCGGAGGAGTCAGTTGATAAAGTGATCTCGTGAAATAAATACACCGAAATAGCAAACAGTAAATATAAATTAGTTAAGTGTTCATATAAATTAGTTTAAGTGAATATACTGAGTGTTAGTGATTAGTTTAGTGTTTAAATAAATTAGTAAGTAGCCATACCGTGTGCTTAAAATTTATCCCACCAGTTTATTGTTTAAATAAATTAGAAAAACATCACAATATGCTCGTTTAGAAGAATGGTAATCAATTTCACAAAATGAAGTTTTCGACTTGATTTAAAGTATGCCTAGAAGAATGAATACCATTATACAGGCTTGAGGATATAATACGAGATATTAATTAGATAAATGGGTGATTATTACTGGTGTTTTCTTTGTATTTTGTTATGGTCTGAATTTAGAATAAAATTCTTACTTACGTTATTTCTTAAATACATTCATTAATTTAAGAATAAATAAACAAATTTTGAATTGTTATTTTAATAAATCCCAGTGGATAATAAAAATAACATTGCACATTCATTTCCTGTAGGTAATTATAGTTCGTCTTTATTTTTTTCTTAATATGCATTCTTTTATTGACTGTTGTGGACTATTTAATATTTTGGGACACTCTGTATAGTTAATAAATCTAAAAATGCTTCGGTGATCGGTAAAACTCGTATCCCTTCTACACGGCTGGTATTAACCCATTAACGCCGAAAAAAAAATTTTTTTGAATTTATTATTATTTTTTCAAAATTTTGATGAAGTAAGCTATGAAATTAACCACCGTTAAGAAAAAAATAAATGTTTATTTTGGAATATACAAAAAACAGTCTGTCACCATATGGGCCCCGTAGGCGTTTCACTGTATAACAAAAACAATAAACAAAATATTGCATTCTAATTTTTGGTGTGAAATTTCATGAAACATTCTATACACAAACCAACATCGCACTTAAAACACATTGTACGGCCTTTGCTTGTACAGTTGAACCCTGCACATCTTCTCCTTTTTCCTTCTGGCACCTGGGCTACATAATGGTTCAGGCCATCAAATCTAACATCATCCCCAACACGGCTACTACTTCCAGCAGCTTTAGGCATTCGACCTGGTCCTTTAGCTATCGTCTTATAATTTGTTAAATATGTCTAAAAATCATAACAATCTGTAAGACAATGTAAAAGAAGTAATGAACATTACTGAATTATTGACAACATTACCTGGGCAATATTTCTCCTAAATTCCAACTGACTGATATTTCGGCCACTATTGCGGTAGAGAATCCAAGCATTTTGTATAGATACGTCAATAAGGTATGTAAATATCGACCAGTACCACTTTTTTGATCGTACACCAATTCTATAACTGAAACAGTATTTGTTATTATATTTTTATGATCATTATACTTTACCGTACCAAGACACATTTGAATCCATCAAATCGGTACCTCCCATGTTCTTATTGTATTTTGAAATTATATCTGGGCGTGGTATAGGTATCATTCTTCTATCTTTTCTGGAAAATCTATCTACAGATTTCACTGGAGCAACTCCATAGCACGTGCTGGCTACTGTAACAACATTATTGTCCATCCATCTCACGTAAAGAATGCCGTCGTTCTTCTCAAGAGTAGAAATGTAAGTGCCTCGAGTTTCTTTGGCCATGATCTTTTTTGGTGGTACAGGGACATTTTTTGGAATTCTATCGTCTCTAATTGTGCCGGTTGCTCCATATCCATTAGCTTTCAAGGTACAAAGTAGGTTAGCGCCAGTAAATAGGTTATCTATGAAGAAATTATAGCGGAAATCCTTTTTGTCTCCTAAATCTTCAATCATGTGTATAAGTGGAGCAGCAGGTTTTCCGAATATTGCGTCATAACCTTGTCTTTTTATAATACTTTTTCCTTGATAAATTTCGAAATTTATCAGGTATCCACTATTGGTGTTCAAACACCAAACTTTATACCCGAACCTAATAGGTTTTCCGCGAATAAACTGTTTACACCCATGCCTCCCGTAGTATTTTATCATGGACTCGTCATACGAAAGGTTTTGTTCGGGTATAAAATGTTCTAAAAACTTTTTTTTCAAGTGATTTACTATGGGGCGTAATTTATACATTTTGTCATTGTAGTCAATATTTTCATTACTAGCAAAATGCAAACATCGACAAATTTGTAAAAATCGGTCGCGTCTCATAGATTCTGCAACCAAAACGTTTTTCATATCCTGTGAGTTTTCCCAATAGCTTCGTTTTGTTGGCAATACATTGTAGCCACTTACAATTAGTATACCAATGAAAACTTTCATCTCTTCTATAGACAACTTTGAATCCGGTAGATTCTTGAGGAGTGAATAACTTCTTGTCTCCTGTATAATTTCTTGAAGTAATTCTTTTGTAAAAAACAACTCAAATAATTGAACTGGACTCAAATTTTGATATGACGAGTAATTCGGCGTTGGAAATTGATAATCGGGATGAACGAGATCGGCCTCAATGAATTCACTTTTTTCTGATTTAGCGACTATAGTCAGTCCTAAATCTTTTGTGGCGTCATTTGGTACCACTGTGGGTAATTGCGCATTGTCTAAATCTTCAGAAGTGTCCTGTATTCTCCTACCATTTGAAAATACAACTTCAGCCGGAGCTAACAGTTGACGACCACTCAAATTTTCAACTAATCCACCTTCATCTTCATCCCCTGAATCCTCGTCTGTCAGATCCTGACAATCCGGTGGCTGTATGTATATGTCAGTCACTTCGTTATCAGATTCGTAAGCGATATCTAATGCTTCTTGAAGAGTTATTCCGCTGAAACTAACATTCCTGTATGAAAATGTAAGTCAATAACAATAGTCCGTAGTACGCCTACCGGTCCCATATGGGGACGGTGACGTTTACGACTAAATTATGAAAAACTAAAATCGTATATCAAGAGAATAACTTTATAATATTGCACAAATAATGTCCTTATATAGAATCCATCGATCAGAAATACAATAAAATAATTCAGATTGACATAATTCAACTTACCGACATGGGATGTCCATATTTTCTTTGCTGAAAAAAATCTCTCCAGTAACCAACAGTATAACTTCTCACTCGCGACAATGACAAGCTACTGAACGCTGTCACGCACATTCGATGACTATTTAGAACGATTACTTCCGAACCGGCTTCGTGAAAATTGAATTAGACAGTTAAGACACGCACATAAACAATGGTAGGTTTTGTGTCCCCATATGGAACCCGTAGGCGTTAATGGGTTAATCTACGACTCGTCGAAATTACTTCGCTACAAGAACGGTTTTGCTTTTCACAACATGTATAATTATTTATTGAAGCGACAATAAGGAAGGAGAATGTAGGAAATTTGGACGTACTTCGTTTTTTTCTCCATTGTGCTCGAGAAATACATGTTTACCAACTGGAATAATTTAAAGCCTAGATTTTAATAGTTTTTATTAACAGACTTTTGGATATTTCGAATTTTAAAAACTTTAGATATGGTTTGTATCATTGGTTTTGAACCAATCTTTTCTTTGGAAACGACGAGAAGGAAGGTGTGTATTGTATGGTTTGAGGAACGAAAAGGGTTCGGTGCTTTGTGCGAGTTATTTTCTTGGTTTCATTCTCATTTACCCTAATTGGGGGATAGAATTTGCACAAATTGTTTGGAAATCCGACTATTTTGAGTGAGCAATTAGTTTGGAAGTCGATTTTCTGCCGTTATAAGGGATATTATGCACTGGAACCACGATTCACTAAGATCGAATCAAGTTTCTTTCAACACCTGCAAGAATTCGTCATTTTGTAAGCCTATTAGTGGAGGCTTTTGATTGATTAATTCCACGTGGCTGGATATTGGAATTTTGAGAACCCTCACTGATAAATTGAGGTGAGTTATTCTTAGTTTTCACAAATTACAACTTTGTAGATGGTGAGATTGATTATTTTCTCTCCTTGTTGTAGGGTTTTTATTTTTGATTTCCTACTTCTACGTTATATATTCCCGTCTATTTTGGGATTCATTTTGGAGTCTCTTAATTATCGAGATTGGATTTTGTACTCGATTTCACACCTGGTTCAACCTGCTATATACTAGCAAAAATTATTGCCGGCCGAGACCATCCCTGAAGATTTACCAGATATCTACTCCCGATTGTGACCTTGTGGACGTTTGGTTGGAACCCAAAACGTGCCATCCAGCTAAGTATAACAGAGAATTTCGTTTTGCTGAATCACCTCTCAATAAAGACTTATATTATCGTTTTATGATTCTCAGTATCACTCGTGATTATTAAGTGATTTTATATTAGTTATATCTACTAATATTAATTTATATATTAGTACAATTGAACATTTGCGGCTTGATTTGGGTTGGAATCCCACATCAAAGCATTGATAATTGTGGTATTTACAATGTTTTAGATAATTATTCGGCTTGTGATACTTATAGATACAGGGTACATACATGTAAAGCTCGTGTGAACACGCTATAACTCCTACTAAATCGATTACTCTTTTGTTTTATACCTACAATGTTTTTGTATTGGTAATTGATATTTGACTTATTTTCTTTTGTGTTTACTTGTAACAGGAGCTTCGTATTGCCGATTTCCTTATTCGCAATAATCGATTGGCCTGTACTAGTTGGACTATTTACTTATACGTTGACTGTCTCGACCCTTACTTCGTGGAATATGCTCATATTAGTGTTTTTAAATGAAACTCACGGTCTCTAGTTAATTCCACAATATAATAAAAGTTATTGAAAATTCTAAAAAATTGACAATTGTTTCGATAAATCAATTCTGACGATGATATTGATTTATGGAAACAATTGTCAATTTTTTAGAATTTTCAATAACTTTTATTATATTGTGGAATTAACTAGAGACCGTGAGTTTCATTTAAAAACACTAATACTTATACGTTAGTTGTGTACATATATTTATCCGCGTTTTGGCTACTTCTATAACGTTTTTTCTACGATCGCCTTCAGCATTATAGTTTCTAAAATTCGGTGGCGCCTATTCACGGATTTGACTTAAATATTTGACCAAGGAGACAATAATACAAAGAACCCCATATTATTCCCTGAGGTATAGTTCTTAATTATTTTTCTCCAGATATAGTTTAATCACTGTAATTCTTTTATTTAGCACGGGTAATCATCGGCGATAACGCCTTATATAAGTAGCGGTTATTTATTTATTTTTGTACTCCAGTATTTCTCAAAAGAATCTAGTTTGGTATTTTTTTTGGCACTATGAATAACGAGTAGACCTACGATATTATTCGGATAGTTTTTTTTGTATATTGTGAAAATTATATTTTAGTAATAACTTGTTGTAGTCTTTGATAATTTTGTCACCTTATATTTTCTCTCAAGAACATTAGTAACAATCGTCTTTTTGGGTAAAGGTTCATTACATAATGGTTAATATATCCACTGGTAACCTTAGCTAACCTTAATAATTCTTTAGTTAAGATTAGGGCAACCCTAATGACAGCTTAAGACTATAATAATTTCTGATGATAATTATAGAATTCTCTGTTTTGTGATAACTGTTACAAACATGATTCTTTTTAAATAAAGGCTTCCCAAAATAATTTCTGAACAAAGTATACATTAAAAACCTATACCAAGTCGTGCCAATTTTTGACAAAAGTTACAATAAAAAACGATGAGTGTAGAAGGTTAACAGTAATGGAAATAAATTTTACAAAATATGATCAAAGTTGATGAAATATAAAAAAAATAGTTAAAGTTGAAATATAAAAAAATTATTGATACTTGAAATAAATAATACACGTTTTGAAACTATAAATATAAAATTGAATTTTCAACGGCGATGATATAACATATCAAGAAACAGGAAAAGCAATTTATAATTGACAACTTTACTTCCCTTGTTTTTTTATGTTCCCTGCTGCTTGGGAAGTCAACCAGTACTAATAATAATAACTTTATTCAACAATATGGTTTTACAAGAACATTACATGGAGTGAATAAAGTAGGTTGGCGATAAGTGTTATTACACTTGTTTCGCAAAAAATACAATTTAATCATATATGGTCACATACAACAATACTAGTTATAAACTATTTAAATTCAATATAAATAAAAACACTATAAATTATATGTATAAAACTGAATCAACGACACAAGGAATTTTAAATTATCATCAAGCCTAAATATAGTAGAACTATGCATATAATCCATTGGAGTGAAGTCAATACAATAATGTTATAAACTACAAACAACATGAACGAACTACAGTAGTAATTAAGTATCACAAATAAAATGTCAGAAAAATAATATGTATTTACCATTTTAGGACATATAATACTACAGATAAATTGGAATGTTAGTCAGTTACAACAACAATTTTGATATGGGTAAAAGTGTGAAACATAAAATATATATAAAATGTGACAATGTAATAAAATAACAATATTTCTTGAGGCGTATTCATATTTAACACACAAAGAAATATAATACTACAGATAAATTGGAATGTTAGTCGGTTACAAGAACAATTTTGATATGGGTAAAAGTGTGAATGATAAAATATATATAAAATGTAATAAAATAACAATATTTCTTGAGGCGTATTTATATTTAACACACACGGAAATGGGATAGAGATAAAAAATGTATACGAAATATAACGAGGAAGCTTCTTGGTCAATATTGATTGGTTAAAATAATCATTCTAAAAAGACTCGAACTTTAGATCTCTTCATGAACATTTTCAGCTGTTTTTTGAATTGGAATGAGTTGGGTATAGCGCGAATTGTTTCAGGTAAAGAATTGAACATTTTTGGAGCGTTGTAAGAAAAACTAGTTCTCAGCAGTGATTTTGTTATTTGTGGTGTTACATAGTTATTTCTTTGTCTAGTGTTATAGGTATGTTTTGGAAAGTTTGACGAGTGTTTTGTTGTATAGCACTTCATGTTGACATTGTAGTAATAGAGTTGTTTAAGGTCGAATACCTCTGATTCTTGAAATAGTAGATCACTTGGATATCTTGAGTTAATTTTCAGGAATCGTCGTTGTAGAACTTCAAGGGGTTGGATGTGGGATTTTAGTGCACCTACCCATGCTAATAAACCGTATCGAAAGTGACTTTCAACGAGTGCATGATATAGTGTGAGCAAATGATGAACAGGAAGGATTTTTTTCATGTTTCTTAACTTATGAAGGATACATTGTAGTTTTTTGGCTACGTAGTTTGATGTGTATGTCCCATTTCATGTGCCAGTCTATTATGACTCCTAAGTACTTTATGTTACTTTTGGGCTGTAATTGTAAGATTGTTTTTACCTTCGAGGATGTTGAGCTGAGTGAAGTGAGGAAGATTTGTTTTATTACAACTGAAAGGTAGGAAGTTGGTTTTTTGAAAGTTTATAGTTAGCAACCTACTTGCAAGCCATTTTTTAATGATAATAAAGTCTGTTTCTACTATTTCTTTTAGTTCTGTCCAGGTGTCCGCCTCGTAGAAAATCGCGGTATCGTCTGCGAAACCGATAATGTTACCTCTGCTTTTCACATAAAACAATCCATTCATGTAAATGTTGAAAAGTAAGGGTCCGAGGACCGTACCTTGAGGCACTCCACATTGTACGACTAACGATTTACTGTCGACACTGTTTATTCGGACTGTCTGATACCTATTCGTAACATAACTTTTGAATAAATCTAAGCAAGTATTTCTGATACCGATGTCCTCCAGAGACTGAAAGAGCAACTCATGGCTAACAGTATCAAATACCTTCGATAAATCCATGAAAACACATAGACAGTGTTTGTTGTTGTTTAACGAGTTATATACTTTTTCAGTAAGGGTCAGAATAGCATCTTGAGTGGACGCTTTTTCTCGAAAACCATATTGTCTTTCGGAAAGTATGTTATATTTATTTATAAAATTTTGTAGTCTGTTTTTTAGAAGTTTCTCAAATATTTTTGATAAGTGGGTGAATAATGAAATGGGTCTATAATTTTCTGTCAGTTTTTTGTTACCTTTTTTATATATTGGAATGATAACTGAATGTTTGAATGCTCTAGGCCAGATACCAGTTTCTATGCATTTGTTGAAGATGTAAGTTAATGGTTCAGTTATTAATGACGCGATAACTTTGAGCGTTTCCGTTTTGATTTCGTCTGATCCCACGGCTTTGTGGTTTTTCAATTCTTGAATAATGCTGTTTACTTCAAGTGTGTTTGTGGATAGGAGTGTAATTGAGTTTGGAAGGGAGGATCTATTGATTTTGTAGTTAGGATCTGGGTTTATATTTTGAGTAAGTCTTTTCCCAGTGCCATTGAATGAGGTATTGAATTCGTTTGCGATGTCCTTAGGATTTGTTAATAACTCTCCTAGTTCATTTTCGATATTATCAATAGAGATCTTCGATTTTTTGGTCTTACTTACTTCTTGAACCACATTCCATAAAGCTTTTATGTTTGATTTTTTTAAGTTCGATTTTGTTTTTATATTATTTGAACTTAGTTTTTTCAATTAGAGTCGACAATTTGTTTCTATATTTTTTGTATCGTAGTTTTAGTTCGTTATCATTTGGGTTTCTTCTCAAAAGTTGAGCCATTTTATCTTTTGTGGTAGTTGAGGTAAGTAAAGCATTTGTCATCCAAGGGGCGATCTTCGTGTTTTTCCTTTTACATTTATTTGTATATGTACAGTCGTCTATATATTTTTGAAGTGTTTCAATGAAAGTATTTGCCGCATTGTTAGGATCTGGATTCAAGTATAAGAAATCCCATGATTTTTGTCTGATTGTATTTTTAAGTTTTGTTTCATCTATGTATTTCACCATTTCTCGTTTCTTGAGGCATTTGGTCTTTTCCAGTACTATCTGTAGTATTGTTGAGAAATGATCTGTAATGTCTGTTTGCAATACTAGGGGCAGTATTTGATCGAGTACGTTGAATTTGGATTTTAAAAATATGTGGTCAATGCATGAACTACCTCCACCCTGTATTCTTGTTGGATTATTAATCGTGGAAATGTAACCGAATTCGTTAAGTGTGTTGTTATAGTCTGTATTATATTCATTATCCTCTAGTAGGTCGATATTCAAATCACCAATGAAAATGTTATAACTTTCTGGTTGGAATGCTGAACTCTCAAAGTAATGTTGAAGACTGATAACGAATTGATTGAGATTGCTTTTTGGGGATATATATATATATAGCACTGATAAGAAAGTTGTTATTGTCATTGAGAATGATTTTAATTTGCAACATGTTGTTTTCATTCGAAGGTATGATTGAGTATGTATAATTATACTCTGATTTTATGCATTCAACAACTCCATCGTTTTGATTGAAATCCCCCAGGTTATATAAGTTGTTGTAACCCTCTAAATTATATAGGTCCGAATTTCCTATCGCCCATGTTTCTGATAAGTCAATACAATCGAATCCGATATGTAAGTTTTCTAAGAGAATTTTAAAGTTTTTATTAATGCTTCGTATATTATTATCGATAATTTTAAAATTTTCACAATCTTTCTTAATTTCTAAAATATCTCTGCATACTTGTATGTGTTCCAAAGAGTAAGTTTCTATTATATCAATATCGAAGTCTCTAATATATTGATCCATTTGTTATTGTTTTACTCCTGACATTTTAATGTATTACTTTGAGGTTGTCTTTTTTTTATAGTTTGTTATGAATTTAATGATATACAGAAACAAAGATAAATAAATTCAAGCTTACATGAGTATGAACATATCCCAATCTCCATAAACTTGACCTTATTCTAAATGAAACACCATTAAGTTTCCATTCCTACTGATATTAAGATCGAATTCCTGATCTTAAACTCTTAATTCTGTCTTTTTGTTGAGGAGGACCAGATGTCTTCGTTGCCTTCTTATCACTTTCAGATTTCGACGGAGTAATTTTCTCTTCTTTTTCTTTCGGTGTTAAATCTTGTCCGATATTTTCTTCAGTTGGATTATTGGCTGTTTCTGATTGAAATACAGGATGGAGGCTTCGTGAATTTGGGGTCGACGGTGCACTATTTGGTCTTCTTTCTGTAGTATCGGTATTCTCGTTTTCTTCAAGTTCCTCGACGGTGTAAGCTCTGTTGTTGATATACGAATTATCAGAGTTATGTTGTCTCGCTCTATTCAAGTGGTACCTCAGTATTCTATTCTCGCAGAGTTGCTTATATGTTAGATCGTTTGAGATTCCAACACTGGTACCTTTTAACTTTTTGCAGTTCTTAATAACTTCAAGCATCTTCAAGTATGATATAACTCAACTTTGACAGAGTTTTTATTCTTATTTCCTAATCTGTACAAATTATTTAAATCGGATACCTGGACATGAACGTCCAATAATTTTTTGAGTTCTCTGCAGACGGCAGGTACAGATACTTCCTGAGAGTCTCCTAGTCCAAATATAACAATATTATTTTTCTTACAAGTTACCTCCAATGCTTCGATTTTATTATGTAGAATTTTATTTTCAATTTCTACGTTATTTATTCGATAGTTGAGTTCTTCTATTTTCAATAATAGTTTGGCTTCAGACGCCTCAATAGCAGATTTAAGTTCCTTTCAATACGTTTATTACTTTTTCCCATTCACTTGCCATTCTTTGAAATTCTAGATCGAATTCTAGCGTATACGGTCGCTTTTACTTTTACTTTTACGCTTGAAATTTTCAGTGATTTATTTTCCACAATAATATAGTAAAGACAATTGGATATATGGTAGTAAACAGTTCATTTGCCGTTCATTGATGTTGGCACAAATTTGTTACAGTATTTTAACTCGCATACGATTCACATGTATAAGGTATCAATCAACCGAAATAAGTCCAATGTACTGACATCCAAAACGACAAATTGGAAAAAAACTTAAAAGATAATAATGTCAATAGCAAACAATCGCGTTCGGTAAGACTGTTTATTCACGTAAATTAGGAATTCAGAGACGTACCTCGATTTTTATAAGCTCCAGTGAGTGTTATGAGTCCACTAAGTGGAATTCCAACAATTATTTCACTTTGTAACTTAATGAAATTGACTGTCTCGACCCTTACTTCGTGGAATATGCTCATATTAGTGTTTTTAAATGAAAATCAAGGTCTCTAGTTAATTCCACAATATAATACAAGTTATTGAAAATTGTCAATTTTTTAGAGTTTTCAATAACTTGTATTATATTGTGAAATTAACTAGAGACCTTGAGTTTCATTTAAAAACACTTTGTAACTTGGTGATTTCACTAATTAACACAGAGACCAGAGAAAAGTAACTGGCACTCGCAAATTCGTCTCATTATATATACAGCAACAGTATAGCTAGCTCGTCTGGTAATTAATTTTTAGTCATCATATAAAGTTGGACAACAAATTTGAGTAAGATAATCGTAATTCAATGATGAGAGACCCTTTTTAGCTCCCGTGCGAGATTAAATACATTTCATATCCAAAACAGATGTATTAAAATTGGAAATACGTCTCATATTTTCTGAATATTTGGAAATAATATTGTCTCTGGGGAGTGAAAGTGTACACAAAACTCACCGTGAACTCTCAATTCATAAAATCCAAATCAACTCCGTTTTGCAAATGTATCGAAGTGAATATAAGATGTGTCTACCTTACCGTCGCTAGGTTATTTCAATAGAAACGCAGTTTATAGCATTTCACCCCCTCACAACCAGAGAAAAAAAGTTTTTAAAGGAAAAAAAATTAAACGAGAGGTGGCTAAATTTCCTTCAAAGTGATCATTCATATGAAGGTGAGAGGAAATAAAAAAACCAAGGGACGTTGATTATTTCAAGATAGTAAAGACCAGAAGAAATAATTACTTTAATGAGAAATTTTTTTTAAAAATAATCCCACCCGATACATTGATTATCAATGGATGAGTAATCAATGGAAAAAAATAGAGGAGTACGAGGAAGGAAAAAGAGGAAAAAACCAGCTCATAATATGAACGAGAAAAAAATGTATAAACCTTCCAGTATATTCGATTCAAATATGCCTTTCCTCAAAGTATTTTGAATCGAAAGATCAACTTCAGTTTGGTAAGAGGGAGTTCGCGAGAGATTTTAAGTCGCCCCGTGGTTTACCATCAGATCTTCTGTAGATCTTCCGTCCAGCATCCAACGATTCCAGGCATAAAAAAACGATAATATAAATCGATAATCAAGAACGATAAAACAAATTTTGAATTCCGGAGCGAGTCCGAGGAAGCTCGATTAAACTTCCTAACAAAATGTAGCTTCTGTCAGGCTAAAATTTTAAGGGAAGATATAATGACCTCGGTATTCCACAGCAGTACTATCCGAAAATCCCCGGAGCAATATATGAGCCATGTTGGCCCAATCGCAGTAATCAACACCCAGGTAGTGAAAACTAACAACAGCCGACCGTAGCCATGTCTGTCTCCCAAGTAATTGACATCCGAACGTTGAACCCTGGAACATATTCCAGACCGTTCCGAGCTCTCCTAATACCCACTACTGAGGAACCCAACAAAAAAATACAAAAGGGAAACGGATGCAATAAAATATAGACAACAATGACTAGTGTGTCTATAAGTGAAATATCTATATCAGTCTTTCGGATAGATAATAAAGTTAACAAAAGAGGTAGCCAGAAGATATGAATTAATTAAGAGATTTAAATTAAGGGAAGATACTAAATCAAATTGAGCTAAAAACAATTCATAATACAAGTTAGCATCTCAAATATTCAGTTTAATGACTGAGATATAAAGGTAAGAAATTTAGATAATAACTTTCGACCTCCTAAGAAATAAATAGGTATTAAAAATATATGCAATATTCTCCACACATATATAAAAACAATAACCTTTAGGTATGAAGTTCAGACAACAAATTATTTGTCTGTAAAGATAAGACACGTTGTAGACAAGTTATGACATTTTTTATGACAATTTTTTTTCTACAAAGATACGATAAGTTAAAGATAATATAAGATAAGATAATAGAGATACAATACATTCTAATGTACTTAAGGGAGAAATGAATAGATATAAGTTAGATAAGAGGAATATTCATTTCAAAAATGATGATAGGTTCAGAATCACAACACTAAATTCCTCAAATTTCCTATTACCGAGATTTCTTTATTATGAACACCAGATTAAGTTATACAAAGAAACATATGTAGTGTTTGAAATAAAACTCAATGTTTCTAGCTAATTCCTCAATATAATGAAGAATGTTGAAAATTCTAAAAAATTGACAATTGTTTCGAGAACTCCCTAGATTTATCTGTTCATTGACGACTTCATATTGTGGGTTTCTTAAGTGTCTTCTAATTTCCAACTCTTCAAGGAAATCCAGTTCTTGTTTCTTATCACAAATATGTAGTACTTCTAGTTCTGTGTTAGGTGTCAATGAATGGTTGGTGTCAAGTAGATGTTTTGCGTAATGGGATTTATCTGGTTGTTTTAATCTGTATGCTCGTAAGTGTTCACTGTATCGGATTTCAAAATTTCTAAGGCCTGACCCAAATAGACAGCATTACATTCTGGACATTTGGACATCATTAATCCAGGAATAATATCAGATATACTCAATTTGTTTGATGAATGTATTGATCAGAATTATTTCACTTTTGACAATAACATATATATTCAAAATTAAGGTTTACCAATGGAAAGCCCTATATCACCTATTTTGGCAAACATTTTTATGGACAGTTTAGAAAGAAAAATCTTTGAAAGTAATATTTCAAAAAATGTTTTATTATGGTATAGATATGTAGATGACATATTACCTTGTTTTATAGGTAGTGAACGACAAGTATATATATTTTTCAACTACATTAATAATTTACACCCAAAAATTAAATTTACATTAGAAGTTGTTGAAAATACCTTAATCAATTTTCTTGATTTGAAAATTCTAAGAGTTAATAATGTACTTGATTATGCAATTTACCGAAAACCAACACACACTCTGATGTGACAATTCCATATAGTTCCAATCACCCAATGTCACATGAGCTAGCGGCATACAATTCAATGATACATAGAGCATTTTCTGTTCCTATGAACAAATGTAATTTTGATAGAGAGATTAATACAATTAGACAAATAGCAGCATCCATTGGTTATCCATTACATATGATAAATAAGCTAATTAATAAAAAAAAGAAAAAGTGGCATTACAACTAATATTTCCTAAACAAACTGAAGAAATAAAAACTTATAAAACCATCACATATACAGGAAATATTTCTAATAATATTTCAAAGATAATATTTTTAGCAACGAATACAATAATTTTTTTTAAAAGAGAAAGTAACGTAAGTACAAAATTGTTAAATGTTAAAACAAAAATAGCAACATTAAAGAAATCAGATATATATAAACTCAAATGTCCAGAATGTAATGCTGTCTATTTGGGTCAGGCCCTTAGAAATTTTGAAATCCGATACAGTGAACACTTACGAGCATATAGATTAAAACAACCAGATAAATCCCATTACGTAAAACATCTACTTGACACCAACCATTCATTGACACCTAACACAGAACTAGAAGTACTACATATTTGTGATAAGAAACAAGAACTGGATTTCCTTGAAGAGTTGGAAATTAGAAGACACATTAAGAAACCCACAATATGAAGTCGTCAATGAACAGATAAATCTAGGGAGTTTTCCACTTTTAAACTGTATTCTTAAGTGATAATTGTAAAGATCAGCAGATATAGTTTTCCTGGTTTTCTATATCATTGCACAGTTATACTGATCTAAATTGGAAAAATGATATCCAGGATATCACCATGCAGTTGAGCCATCAACTAACTATCACCTGTTATTATATTACGTTATTAAAATCAGGAATACACTAGTTAAACAACAAAGTTAAAAAGTGAAAGTGGACCAGCAGATTCATTGTAACAATTACTGCACTGGTAAGTGTTAGTAACTTATAATTTATTGCAACAGTTCCGCAATACAAATTAGTTCTTAGACTGTTCGTAAGAACAAAATCGATAATTAAACGAAATCCCGTTTTTATCAATTTTAATGATGGGAGTGGACCAACTGCACAAGCCAAGAAAAAGATAATCCAACGTAGCTAAAATGTTTATAATTGCCTTATAATGTGAAACAAAATATATATTTAAAAGCCATCAACATGGACTTTAACATTTCGTCAACAAATCAAATACCGCAGCCACAATCGGGTATGTACTACACTACGGGTCCAGCAATACCGATGTTTCAACCAGGTCAGTTTTCATCGCTTCCAGTGGCGTATCCTTCACAACTGCAAATGGCAAATGAGCAACAGCCGCAAGGTAATATTCAACCCAATTTTTATTATCCAATGCAAAACCTGCAATACACTAATCCTACTCCCCTTCCTCAATCACAAACTAACGAATCCCAAGAATGGAAAATAGTAGAAAATAAAAAGAGAAATAGAACTAGTCCAGACAAACGCTCAGTTAAACAAACCAAAATCAATGATTATTGGTTAAATACGCCAACCACTTCAAACCGGTTTGAGCAACTAGGAAATGATGTAGATGCAGAACAGCAAATGGATAACGAAGAACAGAAAGAACCTAAGCCTCCTCCAATATTTATTAAAGGAGTCAAAAATATAACTCCGCTGACAACGCTTTTAAATCATATAACTAAAAATGGATATGAAATAAAGGTATTAGGCTACGATCAAATAAAAGTACAGCCAAAGACTGTAGAATATTATAAAACAATAACCCAAGCACTTATAGACAAAAAAACAGAATTTCATACGTACAGACCCAAAGAAGAACGTAGCTTTAGAGTTGTGTTAAAAAACATGCACAATTCAGTTAACCTAACAGAATTAAAAGAAGCGATTGAAGCGCAAGGTCACGTAGTCGAAAATATCTGGAACATCAAACATTTTAAGACCAAGCAACCGTTACCTATGTTCTTTATAGACCTACAACCAGATGTAAACAACAAAAAAATATACGATATTGAGAATCTTTTATTTTACAAAGTGAAATTTGAACCACCTCGACAAAAGAGAGACATTCCACAATGTGCAAGGTGCCAACGGTATGGTCACACAAAAAAATACTGTCAACACAGACCAAGATGCGTAAAATGTACTGAAGATCACGCAACAGTTGATTGCCCAAGAAAAGAGAAATCCACAAATGTAAAATGTATATTATGTGAAGGGAACCACCCGGCAAATTATAAAGGTTGCTCTATCTATAAGGAGCTGCAAAAGAAAAAGTACCCTCCCCTAAGACAAAAACCGAACACAACGATGCAAAGAAGAGAACAAACTGACCAACCAGGAACAAGCTATGCACAAATTTGTAAGGGACAACAACAAGAATTCGCTGGAAATAACACACAACCAGTTAATATACAACAATACCTTCCAGCGACAAATGATATGGCTGAACTTAAACACATGATGAAAGGTCTCATGGAGCAAATGGGCACAATGCTAAATCTGTTGACAACCGTGATTAGTAAATTAAAATAATGACTAAGTACTTAAAAATATCAATATGGAATGCCAATGGGCTTACCCAACATTCACAAGAACTCAAAACTTTTATATATAACCACGACATCGACATTATGCTGGTGTCAGAAACCCACTTTACAAAAAAAAGTTACCTTAAAATTCCAAATTATGTAATATATGACACCCAGCACCCGGATGGTACGGCGCATGGCGGAAGTGCTCTAATAATTAAATCTAAAATAAAACATCACGAAACAGTTAGCTTTAAAAAAGACTTCTTACAAGCAACAAGCGTAATAATAGAAGACTGGCACGGTCCATTAACAGTTTCTGCCGTCTACTTCCCACCAAAACATGCTGTCAAAAAAGAAGAATTTGAACAATACTTTAAGCAACTTGGTAATAGATTTCTCGCAGGTGGTGATTACAACGCCAAGCACACCCACTGGGGTTCGAGGCTAATCAACCCGAAAGGCAGACAACTCCTGATGGCCATAAATGATAATAATTACAAACACCTATCTACTGGCGAACCTACGTACTGGCCAACGGATAGAAGTAAAATCCCAGATATAGTTGATTTTTGCGTAACCAAAGGTATCCCAAAAGAATCGCAAAAAGCAGAATCCTGTTTTGATTTGTCTTCTGATCACTCTCCCGTACTAATAGAGCTGAGTACAACAATACTAATACGAGAAACACCCCCAAAACTCGGCAGCAAGAACACAAATTGGGATATATTTCGAGAAATAATAGACGAGGAATTAAAATTAAACATACCATTGAAGTCACGCATAGATATAGAAAATGCAGTGCAAAATCTTAACAAAATTATTCAAGCAGCAGTGTGGAACAGCACACCTACAAACACAACTACTTATTCTCGTCAGGTGTTGCCAACTATAATAAAACAAAAAATAGTAGAGAAACGACGGCTACGGAAAATATGGCAGAACACGAGATGCCCTCAAGACAAAACAAAACTTAATCAAATCACTCGTCAACTTAAAGATTTACTAAATAATCACAAAAATGACAGTATCCAAAAGTATTTGAAAGGGCTCACCGCAACCGAAGCTACCGAATATGCACTTTGGAAAGCCACTCAAAAAATCAACCGGCCACAACTGCTTAATCCACCTATACGCAAAGAAAACAATCAGTGGGCAAAGAGCGACGAAGAAAAAGCAGAAACATTCGCTTGTCACCTTGAAAAGGTCTTTCAACCGAATCCACCAAATAACGACAACGACATCGAAGCACAGCTCTTAACTGATCTAGAATCTCCATACCAGTTAGAATTACCAGCAGAAAAATTTACAATCGCGCAAGTCAATAGTATAATTAAAACAAATTTAAATCCTAGAAAAGCCCCTGGCTATGACCTTATTACAGGAAAAGTACTTCAAGAACTACCAAGAAAAGGTGTAGTATATTTAACACAAATATATAACGCAATTCTGAGGATAGGTCACTTTCCCATGGTTTGGAAAGTAGCCCAAATAATTTTAATACTTAAACCTGGTAAACCGGCTGAAGAAGTAAAATCATACAGACCGATCAGCTTACTGCCAGCAATGTCCAAAGTCCTGGAAAAGTTAATACTCTCAAGAATTGAACCAGTCCTAACAGCCCGTAAAATTATACCAACTCACCAATTTGGATTTAGACCAAAACATGCGACTATTGAACAAATTCATCGTGTCTGTACAAACATAAGCCAAACACTAGAAGACAAAAAATACTGCTCTGCAGCCTTTTTGGATATTTCTCAGGCTTTTGATAAAGTTTGGCATACCGGCCTCCTCTACAAACTAAAAAAAATCCTTCCACTTAGTTACTTCCTAACCCTAAAATCCTACCTAGAAGATCGCCATTTCCTCGTCAAATATCAAGACGCGCATACGTCAATATTTCCTGTTAAATCTGGAGTTCCTCAGGGCAGTGTTCTGGGACCTGTGTTGTATCTCTTGTACACAGCCGATTTACCTACCACCAATGGCGTTGTAACAGCCACATATGTTGATGATACCGCCCTACTATCAATGCATGAAGATCCCAATCAAGCATCACAAATACTCCAAATGAACCTGAACAATATACAAACCTGGTTAAAAAAGTGGAGAATACAAGCAAATGCAACGAAATCGGTGCATGTTACTTTTACGAACCGAAAAGGAAACTGCCCACCAGTGACCCTAAACAGTCAACAGCTTAACCAGCAACAGGATGTAAAATATTTAGGCATGCATATAGATAGAAAACTGACCTGGAAAAAACACATTTTCATGAAGAGGAAGCAACTTGGACTGAAACTTAATGGTTTATATTGGCTTATAGGTCGAAAATCACAACTATGTCTACAAAATAAAATACTTATTTATAAAACAATCTTGAAACCCATTTGGAGTTATGGAATACAACTATGGGGAACTGCTTCTAATTCTAACCTCGAAATCTTAGAAAGGTTCCAATCCAAAACTCTTCGAGTCATGACCAATGCACCTTGGTATGTCCCAAACCACTATATACGAAATGACCTCCAAATACCCACTGTAAAAGAAGAAATATCAAACTTCGCCCAAAAATACCAACAGAGACTGCAGCAACACCCCAATAATTTAGCAAAGTCCCTCAGGAGAATACCGGCAAGAAGAAGATTAAAACGTTATATTGTTAGTGATTTACCAACAAGATTTTAAATGTATATTTAAATTAATGTGCACAATACCCTAGAGACAAATAATTTTATATTTTATATAAAATATTTAAGAATAGAGTATGGTTATAGGACCATTGCTCTGCATGTTAATGTGATTAGTGACAAACTATTTACCTATTGTAATTTTAATTTACAGATTGTAAATAAATTGGGAAGTTTAAAAAAAAAAATAAATTGGGAAGTTTAAAAAAAAAAAAAAAAGGATATCACCATAGGGCAAATAATATCTAAGCTTCAATATTTGTAATATCACATCTTCTTTTTTCTATTAACATATATTAAGTCAATCACAAGGTAGGTCACTTCTTGGTCTAGCCAAAAATAACTACTAAACATCAGGTAGGCATCAAATGAAATGTAACTTCTGTCATTCTGACGATGATTTTCAGTTATCGAAATAATTGTCAATTTTTTAGAATTTTCAACATTTTTCATTATATTGTGGAATTAGCTAGAAATTGTTTTATTAAAAACTACAATATCAACATGTGGTCTATTATCATCCTTTTTGTTATATGAAACTGATCCTACACTTTCCAAAGGTTTCGGTTCAGTTTGAGATAAGTTTTCTTTGTACAATCTTTCGCTGATTTTTCTTAAAATGTGAAGTTTAAAAAAAAGTAATTATCTAATTAATCTAACAAATTCTAACAAATTCACTCAGTACGTCTAAATAGTTGTACATTCCTTGAATGTATTGCACGATTGAGTACTAAATATATCTTTACAGGGTGTTCTGAATTTACAGTTTCATTATTAAATCATTCATGGGACTTATTTTAAACGAAACACCCAGTATTTTAATAATTTACCGTATACTAAGTAACGATATAAGGAAGCTCGATAGAAATTGAATACTAGCAGCACAAGATCGAAAAATATGGTATAAAATGAGAGAATCTTTTGACCAGTAGTGGATAAGCTAATGATGATAATGATTGTTTATACATACCGTTCCCAATAAAATAAAAACAAAAACAATATTTTTAACACAAAACTCATAATGCGAAACAATAGATTATAATTGTGAAATTTAAAAAATAAAACTGTTGATCTATTGATTTCAAATGAATGTTGACAAACATAAATTGAGTGTCTTTAATCATTCGAGAGTTTATATAGGAACTTGACTGAAGGATTAAAAAGATTCTTGTAAGATAAGATAAGAATACCGGACAATTAGTATTGCGTGGAAACTAAAGTTTATTTTTTGTGAGGCGCTATTTGATGGTGCGTCAACTGAATCCACTAACAAATCAGCGCTATAGAATTACAATTTTTTTTAATAGGCCAGGCGGCAGGGCGATAAAATCGTTCAAAACCGTAAAAAAATGTTGGCAAAGCTTTTATTGTTTTAAATGGTTTATTAGGGTGTGATTATCAAGAATCTAGGTTTTCCCACACCCTTAAGGCCCGCGTCGATCTCCGTGAGGCTACAAAGGTACACATTTTTTGTTACGGCCAAATGATCCTATATGAAATTAAAGGTGACAAAATTCTGTACAAAATAGTTCTGTATTATTTTTTCATGGGAGTTTTGACAAATACAGTAAATATTGTTCTTGGTTACCAAATTCCATTCTTCTCTCGTTCTGGTGACTGTTGACAATTTGTTCTATTTCTTTTATGACTATGTATAAGTAATTAAAATTCATCATTGATAATAAGTATGTGTTGTGTCGTCTGCAATATATTATAAGCTTCTGTTTAAACATTTATTCCGTAATTCAAACGGCTGTTTGGTTCTAAGAATACGGGAAGGGTACCTCAGGTATAAATCCGGTCTCGTTTAGGGACCGTGCGTCGCGAGCGCCAACATTGGGATTCTCGAAAATGTGCCTGCTAGTGCAGGCAGATGCGGAACAGGCCCTGCTCTTAGGTGGGGAGAGTACACTGTAATATAACGATTTCTGTATAACGATGTCAGAACAAAATGATTGCTTTGTATGCGATAAGACTTTGAGAGAAGGTGAAACTCTTGAAGTGAAGGCGAGAGGTTTGAACTCTCTCAAAGAAGCAAGTGTTCGCAGAAAAGACAATAAAGTGGATCAGCTTCGAGAGCTGAATTCAGTAATCATTCATGTGAAATGTCATAGAACATATACGAGAGAAAGGAGTATAATTGCTGCCATAAGAGCGAATACAGGTGAGAATTATATAACTTTTGTAGAATAGAATATATTCCCAGGCTCTTTAGCGAAAAATTTCGCATGAAAATGATTGACGTTCGAAGTAATATGGTTTCAAAGCATTATGGTGTATTTGTTCTTGAGGTAGTCCTTTCGCATTAGCTACTCAAATGAGAGTTGTATCATGAAAACATTTAAATACGGTTAGCCTCAAGATTATGTCTATCAGCACAGGAGTACAGGGAGATGTGAAAATCGACTGCTACAAAGCATACGAAGTCGGCATGTCATCAATGGCAGCTATCGTTAGCGGTGACTTTGGAGATGTGAAATTCCAGCGAAAGAAGAGAGTAATTCCTTTAAGAGCAGTAAACTCTTCAATAAACATCCAAAATGAAGTGATTCCTGTTGACCCTTCATTTTTATTTCAAATAATTACAATTTCCAAGAAAACGGAACAGGATTTGCAGCAATATTTTCACTTTGAACTAGCTCCTTATCCACTCTCACTTTTTGATGAAATAGGAACGCGCCAGACAAATAAATCATCATTGTATTATGTTTTCTCATGTGGCTCATTCCATCAACGATGCAGATAACGTGGTACATGTTATAGACGGTGGATTCCTTCTCCATCGTCTGGTCTGGTACCAACAAGAGACGTTCTGCAATATTCTTGTGAAGTATGTACAGTACGTACAGAAGTACTACAAGGCCAACACCGTAGTTATTTTTGGCGGCTATCCGAATGACGCTAGCAACAAAAGTACTAAAGCTGCTGAACGACTCCGTAGATCGCAGAGGCATGTCGCTGCTAATGTGATGTTTGATGAGACGATGACAGCAACCATGTCACAGGAGAAATTCCTTGGCAACGACCAGAATGCTGGAGGGCAAACTTCGAGCTGCAGGATTTCTCCTAAAGCAAGCCGCTGAAGACGCTGATACTCTTATAATTAACACCGCGATTGAATTATCGCCAGACTATGATTCCGTAGTGGTAGTGGGTGAAGATGTCGACCTCCTCGTACTACTAATAGGCCTCGCATCATCGTTGTCGAATGTTTATCTCATGAAAGCAGGGAAAGGCAAAATTGAGAGCAGAATTTGTCGATAGCTGGTTCTGGATTTTTAATTTTATGGAAATAAGTGATAAATTGGAATATAACTTTATTCTTACAAAAAAAACGTGAACATGACATTCGATAACAATCAACGTGAATCGTCTTCTATTTTTACGTCCTTCAATTTTTCTTAACAAGCATGCGTCAGTGAGCGGACTGTGAACTCTCTTACAATGTGGCCGTTGTGATAATTTTAATACAACAATATTCATGTTTTTAAAGCACAGCGACTGTTTTAAAGCGCAGCGACATGCCGGCCACCTTGAAAGTTTATGCTTTCAAACAATTAAATTAACAATAAAAAACAGCTTATAGAACAAATACATAAAAAATTAAAATAAGCTGCTTTCAAACATCCAGAAGAAGTTGCGGAGCGCATAATCTTCCTTCGCGCATTCAGTGGGTGCGACTCAACCTCAGCATTCTTCAGGCATAGAAAACAGAAATTCGTCAGGCTATTTCAAAAAAATATGAATGTACGAAGAACCGTTGGAATATTTAAAGACCCAAATGCTTCTCCAGACCTGACTGAGGCAGCCGGAAAATCTGTCATTAGAGCACTCTATGGAGCAAGCGGTGACACATCGTTGAATGATTGCAGGTTTCAGTGCTTCACGAAACCAATTTCTAAGAGTGCTTGCAATCTTGCATCTTTACCACCAACCGAAGCAGCAGCACGAGAGCATTCCTTCAGAACCTACCATCAGGTTCAAAAGTGGTACGGAAACAAGAAGAGTGCGCAAGATTGGGGCTGGAAAAGCACGATGAATGGACTGACACCTATTCCTACGTTAATAAACGCTGCCCCGCAGAAGCTTCCCAGCACGATATCCTGCAAGTGCAAGCAAAGGTGTCAAGCAGCTTGTAGCTGCAGGAAGACTGGGCTGCGTTGCTCGATAATGTGTGGAAGTTGCCGGGGACAGTCTTGCGCAAATATCTATATGGAAGAAGATAATTTCGACGTTGATGACGAGATCGACGTGCACTTCGAGCATTCAGCTGCACAAGACATTTACATGACTGATTCTGAGAGTGAGTCATCTTTGATCGACAACGAGAGCAGGATTGAAGTGAAGGAAATCACTGCTGAACCATCGACTTCGGGTAAAATACCAGCTCAGGACGAACCTTTTACGCGAGAGCGTGGTACTTTGTCGAAAAGAAAACGATTAGATTGACTTCACTGACCCGCTGCAGAAATATATTTAATGAAAACCACAATAAATCAAACTATTTGCAATTTTAACAAAAGGTCAATACCTTTTTATGAAAACTTATGCAATTTTTGCTTATTTATATTGTCAACAGTCACCAGTCCGAAAGAAGAGTGAAATTCGGTAAGCATGAATCGATATTCACTGTATTTGTCAAAACTCGCACAACTGCGCGCGGCTACTACTCCGAGATTCCCATGTAAAAATGATTGGGAACTATTTTGTACAGAAGTTTGTCACCTTTAATTTCATATAGGACTATTTTGCCCGTACGATAAAGAGAAAACGAAATATTACCGAAAAACCAAAAATATGTACCTTTGTAGCCTCACTGAGATCGACGCGGGCTTTAAGGGTGTGGGGGAAACCTAGATTCTTGATAATCACACCCTAATAATAATAATAATATTTATTCACATCAGCATAATACAAATACAAAGTAAAAAATATAAAGTTCAGCTGTGAATAAAAAAATACTCGATAAGCGTAAAACACTTGTTTCGAGAACTAATTAAATTAAACAATGTATCACAATGAATATTAAAAAGTTTCAATCAATGATAGACCTATCTCAATGTAAAATATAAAACACAGTCTTATACAAATAGACGAGCAAAAATACACATTTACATTCATAGATACACATGCACACACACGGAAAGCTAAAAAGTAAAAGTTACTAGTTACACGAGAAAACAACAATAAATACAGATTCACTTCGTTATCAAACAGATAAACATTAAAATAGGAAAACCAGCACAATTCGACATAAGAAATCTCAAAACTCCAGGCCGACGATTTAGCAAAGGTACGTAATTTTTGTATTATCTTGAGTTTCTATATTATCTAATGGAATATTCGCTGAAGTTCAATTCTCTTACTTTGAAGTATGTGTTTTTTCAGTTCTTTTTTAAAGTGGTTATTGTTTTCTATTGATTTTATTGTTTCAGGAATAATATTATACCGTTTTGGAGCAAAGAAAGAGTATGATCTCTGAGCAGCGACCTTAACCATCATGGGAGTAACGTAATGATGTTTTTGGCAAGTATTGATGGAAGGGAAGTAAAGCTGTATGCTTATTTGAATGATATTTGATACTTGTGCATAGAAAATACAACTGTCTTATATCCAGAATTTGAGTTTCAGTGTACAGAATATCAGAAGAACATCTGCTGCTTTTAGAAAATATTAATTTAAGGAAGCGCCTTTGCATAACTTCGATAGAATGTATGTGAGTATTCAAAGTTCCCCCCCCCCCACACCGCTATTCCGTAACGAATATGACTTTCTACTAGTGAATCATATAAAGTTTTCAAGTGCTTCAGTGGCAGGATTTCTTTGAGTTTCCTGAATTTATATAAAATAGTTCTCAATTTGTTAACAGTATACTTTCTATGTAAATCCCATTTCATATGCATATCAATTATTATTCCTAAATATTTAATTTTTTTTAGGGGAGGATGTGGAAGGGTGTTTCATTCCTGACTACCAAGTGATCAAATGGAGGCATTCCAGCTGAGTTACAATAAAATGGTATATAATGTGTTTTATCTATATTAACCGTTAATAATCTTATATCTAACCAACATTTTATCGAAGAAAACTCCCTTTCAACAGTGTCCTTCAATGAGTCCCAGTCATCTGCTTTATAGAAGATGGCTGTATCATCTGCAAATCCAATTATATTTCCGTTGTTACTCAATGAGAAAAGTCCGTTTACATAACTATTAAACAATGTTGGTCCCAGTACGGAACCTTGAGGTACTCCACAGTCCATCACCCTCTCACTGCCGAGTACATCACCGATTCTCACCGCCTGGCATCTTCCTGTTAAATAACTTTCGAATAGCTTCAATATGTTACCTCGCATTCCAATATCTTACAGCGACTGAAGAAAAAGGTGATGACTGACAGTGTCGAAGGCTTTGGATAGGTCTATGAACACACATAAGGACGGTCTACCCTCATTCAAAGCTTGGGCAACTTTTGAATTCAATGACAGAACAGCATCCTGAGTTGAAATTTTCTCTCTGAATCCAAATTGATAATCTGAAATTAGTTTGTACTTATTGAGAAAACTAACAACCCTCCTTTAATGATCTTTTCGAATACTTTCGATAGATGGGTAACTAGAGAGATCGGACGATAATTGGTGATGATGGATGTATCCCCTTTTTTAAACAGTGGTGTAATAATTGATTTTTTAAACTTAGCAGGAAAACACCTTCCTCCACACATTTATTCAATAAATAGGTCAATGGTTCTAGAATATAGACTGATATTTGTTTTATGGTTTCTGCCTTCAAGTCATCATAACCTACTGCCTTTTTATTTTTTAATTCTAAAATCATGTTTTTCGTCTCCATAGTGTTAATTGGTTCGAACACAAATGAATTAAGAATAGGTGATCTTTTTATTTTGTAATTTCTGTTGTTTTTTATCCGACCAGCAAGAGTTCTACCCACTTCAACAAAGGTTCCATTAAATGCATTCGCAATCTCTGTTTTGTCAGTCAAAATTTTGTTTTCTGTAGGATGTTTAATTTTATCTATGACGTATTTTTGTTTTTTTGTCCTTGATATTTGTTGAATAACATCCCACAGAGTTTTTGAATTGTTTTGATTTTTTTCTATTAATTGGTTATAGAAGTTGGATTTAGTTTTGTGGATCAGTGAAGTTAACTTGTTTCGATAGCTTTTGTATTCTTTTTTCAGATCATCATCGTGTGGCTGCTTTTGCATAAGACGAAACATCTTATTTTTTTTATTAATTGAATTTAGTAATCCATTCGTAACCCAGGGAGCTATTTTGTTGTTTTTCCTACGAATCTGACGTACCTCTGTGCATGCTTCCAACGTATTTGTGGTTATATTGATAAATTTTTCGGTTGCAGAGTCTGGAGTGGGTGCAGTATAGACGTCGCTCCAGGAAATATTGCTGAACATATTGTGCATTTTGTTGATATTTTGCCACGCACTATTTATTGATAAGTTTTCTTTTCTGAAATTTCTACAGGTGGTATGAAGACCAACTGTTCTTTTATATATATATATATATTTTTTTTAACAAAATTTAGAAACGAAAGTGAATTTAGACTAAAGGCAAATTAGCAGAAACAATAGGCTATGGTATAGTACTGGCCAGTGGTTTAAAAAGGTGCGAGCAACACCGGCTAGGGAGTATACTGTAAGTAGGTTCGGCGCCACCGGTTTACCGACTAAACCGGAAGTCTCTAGGTGATCACGAACTGGCCGATACTCTACCAGCCAAATCAAAGTAACTTATGCCTCCTGGACAGTCTGCCAAGTAAAACACAGTCTCTTAAAAGGTCACCAATTTAATAATAATAAAAAAAAATGGTAAGAAACATAGAAATAAAGAAATATATAGGTGTTAAAGTTTTTTTTGTTTTTATTATAATAATATCTTTGAAGCTATAAACCGCAACGTGATCACGTGTTCAACAAGTTAACTTAACTTTAATAATTAGCTTAAAGTAAAATGACGAGTGCGCAATAATAACTATGGCCTCGACTGGCCCACTAGAAAATTAAAAAAAAAAGGAACATAAACAGTACGCAACAAACAAAGACTCACAATAAGGTAGACTTCGCTGATTTCCGGTTGTGTCTGAGAATCGCTGAATTGTGGGAAACTTGAGGGCGTGTAGCACTGGGTTTGCAGTCAATGTCCAGGCAATTTTCCGCCAAAAAAAAACCCTAGAGAGGAAAACATAGAAAATCTCTAATGTCTCAACACAAGATACAGGGAAACGGAGGATACTTACATAATAATTGTATAAAATGAATTATCGAATTACTTAATTATACTCAAAAAGTTAAATGGAATAATCACGGAAAATAAGAAAATTGGAGCATTGTGATTATAAACACATAAGTTAAAAGAAGTCCAAAACCCATAGGTCATTACATTACACAAATTACTTGAACCCCATTTGTGAAAAAAAAAAAGGAAATAAAAGGTTTACGAAAACATTGACCCCCCGCCCATGAAGTCGTTGAAAAATATGGAACAACAATAAAACTATTTCATATTGTCAACTGAGAAACAAACATTAATCAAGAAATCAAATATCACGTCAATTTAAACTCAAATCAATTAGCAAAATTGAAAGAGTGGTAAACAATAATCATTAAAAAAAAACTTAACTCACCTCTGGCCAGCAGGGTTTTTTTTATATAGTATGCTTGCGCTTGTCCAAACAATTCAACAACGAAACAACTAAATACGGTATCCAAGTCAAAGACGGGGTGTAACCACTGAGTGTCTGGAATAAAATCGACAAGTCCAGAAAACGTGATTCGATTATCCACCATAGAATTCTAATAGGAAAAAAGCAAAATAAATAAAACGCTAAATTTAGCATAACAAGCAGAATCGAGAAAATTACTCTTCAGTTATAAAATTTGAATAGCTTACCTGAAGAACGGCAAAAAAAATCCTACGTAGTAGTATCAATAAAATCTCCTCAAAAAATTCAGAAAATAGCCAAGATAAATGAAAGATAAGCTAACTGAATTGATAGATGGAGATTAATTATATAGAGTTTCAATCAAATCCCATACAAACTGGATAATAAAATTTTAGATTGAAATCTCTAACCACTCTTCAATATTGCTTTCTGTGGTAAAAGATGGCCGGAAAAAGAAAAAGAGTTTCCCAAATTTCGCACTAGGATCGTTGCCAAAATACCACATGCGTAAAACTAAACTCCGATGCCAAACTTAATTTTCGGCTAACAACCAGAATAAATCAGATGGACATTCAACTGAATTAGATTAAGGAATGAACCATAAAATGCATGGATTTTCGATAAATTCAATAACAATCGGCAACTGTGTTCCTAATAGTACTAAGCCAGTGTATGAGCAGAAGGAAGAACATGTGTTCATAGCGCACACCATCACGACAAGTAGAACCGATATAAACAATATATTTTGTTATGAATAAACATACTTAGGATTGTTTACTCGAATATTGTGCACTCCTGGACAAAACAAGTGCTCAATAACCGGAGTTGTTAACCAGGGAGAAAAGTGATATAAAAGTTTCCTCCACCAAGTGTTTATTCCAATGTTGTCCCAGAAATTAAAACGAAGTGTTCGTCATGGGTCTGAATTTAATTAAGAAATTAGAATTATCAAATATCAACTTAAGTACTGGAAAAGGAAGTGAAACAGAACAAAACCCACCGGAATTATCAGGTCAGTAACCTAAAAACCAGAAGTGAAGACAATCAAAAGTCGATACACTCAAACTATCAACCAAAACAACTATCATTTTTGTCAATATCATTTGTATCTTCCCAATTTCAGACTAAATAGCCTAATATACATATCAATAGAGAATGTTAGTGCCGATTACCACATAGAGAAGTTTACAAATAACACATCCCAGCTATTCACAAGAGATTTTTCGAATTACCACCTGGAAACAACCATGGATGTGCTAACAAGGACAAATAACAATATAATATACAAAATATACATTAGATATGGATTAGTTCATCGGTGAGTTTGCTAAATAATATGAAAGAGGTTAATAAAGTCAACAATTGATAATCTTTAGTTACCAACAATATTCTATTGACAAAAATAATATTAAAAGAAAAGTAGTTACAGAAAAATAAAAATCGAAACTCAAATATAAACAATGCGTTAACGGAACTCTAAAATTAATGTAATTGTGAGGTATTTTAATTAAATAAAATAGAATAACAATTGGAGTTAACCTTTTGATAAAAAAAACGTCAACACTGAAACAACCTTGCTAATATGGTGAAGGTGACGATAATTACCATAATAAACACAGTAGTAACTTAATTTTGATAGAGGAAATATTTAAATATTATGATTGCGACGTAGTCGATATAGAGAAGTTATTCGAAGGAGCGTCTAGCCAAAACTTAATGATCAATTTAGACCGTGACAATTTATACACTTTATTATTTTGTTATTGTGTTCTTGTACCTTATTTTTTTCCGGAATAACAACTTGGAGGAGAGTAGTGTAGTGGTCAGTAACTGTGCTTTTCAATATAATGGGTAGGATATTTTCGTTCAAATTAGGATCTTTGGATTTAATAAAAATATGGCCTAGGCAGGTTTCACTCCTGCCTTGTACTCTTGTAGGTGCGTTTATTGTCGATACGTACTCAAACTCATTTAGCGTGTTCAGATATTCAATTGTATCCCTGTCATCCGAATTACACAGGTTAATATTGATATCTCCCAAAAACAGAGATATATCAGTGTTATCATGAAGGTTCTCAAAAAATTTAAAAAGGTTTTTATTAAACTCTTAAAGGCTGGAGGTTGGTGATCAGTATAAGGCTGTAATGAGAAGTGTGTTCCCCATGTTTACATCAAGGTTGATTTGAAGCGCCTTCAGCTCATCAAAGATCTGTTTTGTTTCGTAACTAAAATTAAAACACGATTTAATATATGCAACTATCCCATCATTCTGGTTATAACAGCTTTCGTTATATATCATATTGTATCCATTCATGCAAAAAATGCTCTGATCGATTACCTCTCTTGTTTCGCTTAAAATTATACAGTCAGTATCAGTATTAAAAGTTTGTAACATCACTAAAAATTCATCAAAGTTTCTATAAATGCTACGGATATTCATTTGCAGAACCTTAAAATTAGTGGAGCTTCTATTGATATCAAGGATTTTATTGCATTCTTCGGTGGTATCTATGCTATACGTTTCGACACAATCAATTCTGAAATCCCTTACATACTGATCCATCATATATATATATAAAGAAAGATATAAAACATTAAAAAGAGGCTAAGAAAAAAAATGCTGCAGATATGAACACAAATAATTCAGAACTTACAAAGAAAAAAAACGTAATTGTTAAACACCTAAACTAAAATGTTAATAAATATGAACAATTACTGACCAATATATATAAAAACAACTAAAATAATATGGAACCAAAACAGTCTTATAATTGTGGTGTCTCACTTCAGATCGGTTAATTCTTGTTAACTGAGCGGGTTCTTGGTTTCCCCTCCAGAGCCTTAACCGGTTTATTAGAAGCAGGAATCCGCGGAGTAACAGTACCTTTTTGCGACTCCGATGGGAACTTCTCTTTATTCTCGACTGTTGGGGTAGATGGTGCACTGTGCGGTTGGTCTACAGAAGTAGCATCTTTTTCCAAGTCATCAACTCCAAAAGATACTCCATCCACGATAAGTTTATTTCTCCTTATATAATATTCTTTATAGGTATCTTCTTGTTTGGCTAGGTAGAGATGTTTTCTAAGAATTTTGTTCTCGCTCCTTTGTGTCGGTGTGAGATCATGAACAATAGAAATATTTGTCCCCTTCAACCTGCTACAATTCTTCAGAACTTCCCTTTTTTTGATGTTTGAAGCTAACTCAATTTTGATGGGACAATTGTCCGACTTACCTAGTGGATAGACGTCAGCAAAATCATTTGTAGCCAGATCCACACCAAGCAAGCCTCTGAAATCCTTGCACAAGATTTCTGCTACATTTTTAGTCCAAATACTATAATATTCTTCCTGTTCTGAGCTCTTTTCAGATATTCTAATTCTTCTTTGAGTTACTAATAAACCATTTAAAATAATAAAAGCTTTGCCATATTTTTTTTACGGTTTACATTACTTGCCGCCTGGCCTATAAGCAATACCTAAAAGGAAAAATTAAAGGTTATGTTCAATATGACCTCATTGTTAGTGGAAACAGAATTTAATTTTTAATGAAATTTTTTTATCCGTTGTTTATCAGATGACTTGATTTTGACAGACTGCGATGACGACAACCTAAATTTCTCGAAAATTTTTTCAGTCAAGTGACCTAGCCGGAAAATTATTAAGTGATAATTTCCATAGATATATAAACAAAACATATATGATTGTTTATAACATTTTTAACGTCAACACGTAGTCACATTTTAACGCTGTTGCAGTGGCAGCTCGTCGTAAAATTTTTAATGTGCTGCAATTTTTGAAAAAGGGTTATCTCCCATTTTATCGTACTTTTTCCGTGTTGAAATATTGCATTTCTGGAACGATTGTCAATTGCCACACAAGAAAAATAAGAGTCACGCACTGAGCATTACTTCGCTAACAAAAAATTATTTCTTATAAGTTAAGTCTATTCGACGTTATTTTCTGTTCGCAAAAGATAAGAGTTTCTAGGCACTACTTTTCTAACAAATTATTTCTTATAAATTAAGTGTATTCTACGTTATTTTTGGTTCGTAATTGTTGTAATCACTTTGTCATTGAAATTGTCTATTTCGGAGATAATTTTTTTTTCAATAGAGCATGGAAAGAGCGGGGCATGGTAAATTCGGTCCCAGCAGGTAGCAGATTAAATTAAAAATTTTATACCCTTTTATCGGTAGGTTAATTCCCTCCCAACCATAGTTTTACGATACTGAGGATCCTAATCTCTTTCATAGTATGAAGTAATTATAGTAAGTATGGGCTTTTCCGAAAATAGTAGGTAGTAGTAGGTAAATGAATAATATAAATACATGAAATGGATTGAAATATGTACCTTTTAGTTGCGTATGTTTCCCCAGTTTACATATTAGTCGATTCAAGTATTCTTTGTAGTCTGGCACCATGGATCTTAATATTATTTTGAGTGAAAAAGGAAAGCGTATAGTAGTTATAAATAACTACAAGTATAGTTATCAAAAAATTTTAAAAAGTGGCGAAAAGCGGTGGACGTGTATAAATAAAAAGTGTAGATCTTATTTGCTTAGTGTGGGTGAAGTGGAAAATGTAACTGTTACAAAGCATGTAAAGGATCATTGCCATAATGCAAATTTAGAACAGTTGAACCGCTAAATTGTAAGCACTTCTTGTAAAAGAAAGGCTATTGATGATTTATCGACGAAGCCTGCAAAAATCATCCGCCGGGAGCTTCAAGAAAATCTGCCTGCAACGATCAATACGTCAGACGTTGCGTTAATAAGGAAGAATTTGTACAATGCTCGTCGAAAACTGCTTCCACAATTGCCAACAAGTATTCAACAAACTTTCGACACTCTGGCGAAGATCAACATTGAAACATTCAGAGGTGAACATTTCTTACTTTTTAATGATGCAGCTGATCAAATCGCCATCTTTTCTTGTAAATCAAATATTCAATTTATCGGAAAAGTCAGACGAATATATTTAGATGGAACATTTAATTACTGCCCACAATTTTTTTGTCAGTTTTTTACGATACACGGTTATTTTAACGGCCACTATATTCCTCTGATTTTTTCTCTATTACCCAACAAACGGAGTGAAACGTACCAAAAATCATTTAATATTGTAACAGAGATCTGCATCAAAAATAGTGTTAGATTAGATATTTCTGAAATTGTAATCGACTTTGAAGAAGGTATCCATAAGGCTGTAGAACAAGTTTGGCCATTAGCTCAAATAATCGGATGTCGATTTCATCTTATGCAGGCATGGTATAGAAAAATTCAGCAAATTGGTTTAATATCTGCCTACAAAGATGAATTTTCCGATGCGGGGTGATGGCTAAAAATGACTTTTGTCCTAACTTTCTTAAATCCTTTAGAAATCAGCGATTTTTTTGTATTCGATCTGCTCTCAATAGCACCAGACGATGAAAAGATTCAAATGTATTCCGATTATTTGATAGATAATTACGTATCTGAGGAGTCACTATTCCCTCCTTCACTTTGGGCTACAAACTCAGCAGAACTTACACGGACTACGAATACATGCGAATCTTTCCATAGACAATTTAACGATTCGTTTTACAAGTCTCATCCAAACATTTTTGTTTTTATTAATAAATTTAAAGAGTTTCAAATCGAAACTTATGTAACATTACAAAGTGTGCATTCGAATACTAAAATTACCGATAGTAAAGTTAAAAACCGTCAAAAATTTATTACAAAAGTGATTGAATCATATATGAAAAACGAAATAACTCGTTTGCATTTTATTAAATGTGTCTCATTTCATTGTGGCGTTTAATTATTAGGTATACAATATTATGTACGTACGTAATTTTCGAGAATTTGGTTTCCTGATATTATTAAATATATAATTGTATGTAATATGTTATAATGAAATTAACTGTCTCGACCCTTACTTCGTGGAATCTGCTCATAATAGTGTTTTAAATGAAACTCACGGTTTATAGTTAATTCCACAATATAATAAAAGTTATTGAAAATTCTAAAAAACTGACAATTGTTTCGATAAATTAATATCATCGTCAGAATGACAGAAGTTACATTTCATTTGATGCCTACCTGATGTTAGTGGTTATTTTTGGCTAGACCAAGAAGTGACCTAACTTGTGATTTACTTAATATATGTTTATAGAAAAAAGAAGAAGATGTGATATTACAAATATTGAAGCTAGATATTATTAGACCTATGGTGATATCCTGGATATAATTTTTCCAATTAAGATCAGTATAACTGTGCAATGATATAGAGAACCAGGAAAACTATATCTGCTGATGTTTACAATTATCACTTAAGAAGACAGTTTATTAGTGGAGAACTCCCTAGATTTAACTGTTCATTGACAACTTCATATTGTGGGTTTCTTAAATGTCTTTTAATTTCCAATTCTTCAAGGAAATCCAGTTCTTGTTTCTTTTCACAAATCTGCAGCACTTCTAGTTTTGTGTTAGGTGTCAATGAATGATTGGTATCAAGTAGATGTTTTGCGTAGTGGGATTTATTTGGTTGTTTTAATCTGTATGCTCGTAAGTGTTCACTGTATCGGATTTCAAAATTCCTAAGGGTCTGACCCAAATAGACAGCATTACATTCTGGACATTTGAGTTTATATATACCTGACTTCTTTAATAGTGGTATTTTTGTTTTTACATTTAACAATTTTGTACTAACGTTACTTTCTGTTTTAAAAGAAACTGTTGTATTCGTTGCTGAAGATATTATCTTTGAAATATTATTAGAAATATTTCCTGCATATGTGATGGTTTTATAAGTTTTTATTTCATCAGCTTGTTTAAGGAAATATTAGTTGTAATGCCACTTTTTCCTCTTTTTTACTAATTAGCTTATTTATCATATCTAATGGATAACCGTTGGATGTTGCTATTTGTCTAATTGTATTAATCTCTCTATCAAAATTACATGGTCAATTTTTTAGAATTTTCAATAACTTTTATAATATTGTGGAGTTGACTAGAAACCGTGAGTTTTATTTAAAACACTATTAATATGTTATACTTTTATAGGTATAAACAATATATAGATATATCAATTCCGTTTATGTAAACTTTGTCAACAATGTAAATATTTTTATTTAATTTAATAAAACTAAAATTATTCAATATTACAGTTTTATTGCACTGGTCCAATCTTAAAATATTTTATCCGGGACCGAATTTACCTATACACTTTCAGGTAAAAACAAAATTACGGACCGAATTTACCCGTTATTTTTGACCCCTTTTTTCTTGGGAGGGAATTTGCCTATCCCCGAAAGAGCTGTTAAACGATCCTCGGTCATTGAATTTCTAAGAAATGTTTTAATTCGATTCAGTGTTGAAAAACATCGATCGGCCTCTGATGTTGTCAAGGGAGTAGTTACCACAATTTCTAATAATTTTCTAGTCTCCTTCAACTTATCACCGAGATTCTTTTTTATTAAAAAATTTACTAGAGGTAGTCCGCCATTTATTGTTCTACAATAGTCGACAATGAGTTATTTTGAACTTAAGTGGGCCAGTGTACTATATTAGTCAAGTTCAACGTGGAGAAAATTCTACTCAAGTTACTAAAATCATTATTGGACTTATAACTATTAATATCTCCAGTGACAATCAAATTTACATTTGGTTTGTATAAGTGATTAATTAGATCTTCGATTTTTTAGAAAAACACATTAATATTCCCTGATGGAGATCTATAAAGAGATATTATAATAAAAACCTTACCCAATGAATCCTTATAACAAATTCCACAAACCTCAAGTCTTTTTCAGCACAAAATTTACTCAAATCAAGAACTTTACATTTTAAATTATCCCTAATCTTAATACCCACACTTCCGCATTTATTATCAGTTCTACAATAATTAGAGGCCAAAGAAAAACCTTGAATATAAAAAGATTCAATAGAATGTGTCAAAGCCCATGTCTCAGAGAGGTAAATAAAACTTTACTAAGAGCAAATTCTTAGCAGAATATCATTATGTTTGTCAATCATCAAAGCTTGGATATTTAATATAAAAATTTTTGGATTAAATACTACTTTGCCACTTCCTCTTCCTTCCTTCGTGGGAATAAAAAACGACGAACACAATAATTGACAGGACATAAGCTTGCATCCATAGCCTTTTTAAAATTGTTGGGAAAAATTTTAACTTATTCGACCATAGAGCCACTATAATGTCTTTAAAACCAACAAATGGAAATATTCAAACTGAAAACCATCATCAGACCATAATCTCAAAACGTATTAATTATAAAAAAGTAAAAAGAAACTTAACAGAATTAAATTGGAATACTTTGTACGAAATGAATAATAATGATAATAATAATGTTTATTCAGTAATAATGTAAAATTTACAATTTACAATGTGTACAATATTTTATGAATAAACAGAGACAATCACAGAAGCTACAGCTTGTGCGTGATAAGCAAATTAATTCTATATAAGGTCCATGTAATATAATATAAGAGACAGACATCTACAGTAATATAACAAACACTACAAAATAAGACATATGTTATAAAAGTAAAATGTGTATGAGTAAGAAAGATGAGTAATATAATATAATGAGTAGGAATAATATAATATGTATAGTTATAGAATTAACCAAGGCATATACAATAAAATATGCAATTGAAAAAATATACATTACAAAATATAGAGAATTACATCAGAGTACATAACTATATAACTATAATAATGTTTATTCAGTAATAATGGAAAATTTACAATGTGTACAATATTTTATGAATAAACAGAGACAATCACGGAAGCTGATGTAAGTACAGCCTGTGCGTGATAAGCAAATTAATTCTATACAGGGTCCATGCTATATAACAGAAGATACAGAAATCTACAGTAATATAACAAACACTACAAAATAAGACATATAGTATAAAAGTAAAATGTGTATGAGTATGAGAGATGAGTAATATAATATAATGAGTAGGAATAATATAATATGTATAGTTATAGGATTAACCAAGGCATATACAATAAGATATGTAATTAAAAAAAATATAAGTTAAATCTAAGGAGTTCTCCACTAATAAACTGCCTTCTTAAGTGATAATTGTAAAGATCAGCAGATATAGTTTTCCTGGTTTTCTATATCATTGCAGAGTTATACTGATCTTAATTGGAAAAATGATATCCAGGATATCACCATAGGGCTAATAATATCTAAGCTTCAATATTTCTAATATCACATCTTCTTCTTTTTTCTATAAACATATATTAAGTCAATCACAAGTTAGGTCACTTCTTGGTCTAGCCAAATATAACTACCAAACATCAGGTAGGCATCAAATGAAATGTAACTTCTGTCATTCTGACGATGATATTGATTTATCGAAACAATTGTCAATTTTTTAGTATTTTCAATAACTTTTATTATATTGTGGAATTATCTAGAAACCGTGAGTTTCAATTAAAACAATAATAAAAAAAATATACATTACAAAATATAGATAATTACATCAGAGTACATAACTGTATAACTATAATAATGTTTATTCAGTAATAATGGAAAATTTACAATTTACAATGTGTACAATAATTTATGAATATACATAGACAATCACAGAAGCTGATGTAGGTACAGCTTGTGCGTGATAAGCAAATTAATTCTATATAAGGTCCATGCTATATAACATAAGATACAGCGATCTACAGTAATATAACAAACACCACAAAATAGAACATATAGTATAAAAGTAAAGTGTGTATAAGTATGAGAGATGAGTAATATAATATGATGAGTAGGAATGATATAATATGTATAGTTATAGGTTTAACCAAGGTATACAATAAAATATGTAAGTATGAAAAATATTGAATACTTCAAATTATATGATATAGAACATTACATTATGAAAAATATTGAATACTTTAAATTATATGATATAGAACATTACAAGATATAGACAATTACATCAGAGCATATAACTGTCACAGGACAATACTCAAAATTCAAGAGAATCTGGAAAAGCGGAAAACTATGTAGTTTGAAATGCTTATGACTAGACGTGAGCTATATGATAATCGCAAGTATAGTTGTTCTATTTAATTTCCAATGTTATCGTGTATTTCTGCACGGGAAGTATGCTGAACATAAAGTTTCAGTTTATTTTTAAATTTTCTAGGGTTTGGCTCACATTTTAGTGGTTCTGGCAGATCGCTGAAGAGTTTTGGGCCTAGAAAATGGTAGCTCGTTTGACCGACTGACTTGTTCATGACTGGTATTTGAATACTTCTTCTGTGGCGCGCGCGTCTTGTAGTTATGGCTGTTGGTGATTAATTCATTTTTGTGTTTATATTGAACTGCAGTTATATTTATGAAAAATAGTTGCCTTGGGTCGAATATTGCAGTTTCAGAGTAGAGGAAGTTGCTGGGATAGTCGTATGATTTTTGCATATAACATCTTAAAAAGCGTCTTTGGATGACTTCAAGGGAATGCAGATGTGTTTTAGAGACTCCTCCCCAACCAATTATGCCGTAGTTCAAGTGTGGTTCTACCAAACTTTTGTACAAAATTATTTTCTGTTTATGGTTGAGTATGCTTATTATCTTTTTGAATTTGTACAGAATGCATCGTAGTTTTTTCACGAGATGTAGTACATGTTGGTCCCATATTAGATGCTTATCCAGAATTATGCCGAGGTATTTTATCTTTTTGACACGTCTGATGATAGTTATGTCGGATACCACTATACTATATTCTGGAACGGAAACATCATAGCTACTGAAAGGCAAGTAGTGCGTTTTTTCGAAATTGATTGATAGTAATCTATAGTCGAACCATTCCTTTATTTTACTCAGTTCGTATTCTAGCTTAAGTTTCAAATTGAACCAGTCATCGTCCTCGCAGAACACGACCGTGTCATCCGCAAAACTGATAATTTTTGAGTAGGTATTCAATAAGAAGAGACTGTACTAGCTAATTCATTTTTCTCAACAAAAATTTCTGAAATTATAAAAGACAGCACTGTGACTTTCAAGAAAAGTAAATTAAACAAAAAAAAGATTGAATTACAAAAAGGAATTATGAATTCAATTATCAGTAAAGACCGCTTATTCAAAGAATATCAAAAGGACAAAAACAATTTGGAACTGAAACAGAGATTTATTACTCATAGGAATAAACTCAATACATTAATAAAAATAACCAAACGAAATTATCATAGTGCTGAAATAGAAAAAAGTAAAAATAATCCCAACCAGCTATGGAAGTTATCAATTGTATAACAGGACACAAAAGTAAGAATGCTGTTATAAATAGTGTGTTTAAAGAGAGATAATACCCTCAGCGAAACAGATTTTGAAATGGCAGAAACATTCGCAAATTTTTTTACCAAAGTTGTACCAGATCTCGCAAGAAACATAAAAACCCCATTATCACCACCTCCATCCGTAAAAATTAATCTCAACTCCATGTTCTTGACACCTACTACGGAAGAAGAAATATTTGACATAATAAACACTCTAAAAAATCATAAGGCGCCTGGAGTCGACTGCGTTACATCCGAAACCCTAAAAGATATAGCGACGCAAATTTCATCCCCAATGTCATTTATCATCAACCTCTGTTTTGAAAAAGGTGTTTGTCCTCCCGAACATAGAATATCTGTCATTAAACCACTCCATAAATCGGGTAATAAACAAATTATATCAAACTACAGACCACTATCTTTGATCAACGGAGGATGCAATTTTAGCCTTGACGTCTAGAATGTATGAAGCCCTCGATAACACCAAACCAGCATTACGTATTTTTCTTGATCTTGCTAAGGCATTTGCCATCGTAGACCATGTACAATTATTGGGGGCCTTGCAAAATATGGGTTGTAGAGAGCGTGTTCACGAGCTTTTTAAAAGTTATATCTCGAACCGCCAAGAAATTATCAAAATCAATAGCAATATCAGTAATGCTAAGGAAGTGAAATGTGGAGTACCACAAGGTACCGTTTTAGGTCCACTATTATTTATAATCTACATAAATAGCTTACTTAATATCAATACCAGCGGAAAAATCTTCAGTTTTGTTGATGATAGTGCAGTGCTTTATACCGCCAACACATGGAATGATCTCAAACGGAATGCTGAGAATGATTTCACTAAATTCATAGACTGGTTCAATCACAAGTTGTCGACGATCAATTTCAAAAAAACCATGGCACTTCCACTTTCAAGCTACGTGAATGGATTACCTGACTTCGATACACTAGATATTCCATATGACAACCAAATTATTGAAATCAAACTGACAGATAAAATGAAATATTTAGGTGTCACAATAGATCGCCACTTGAGATGGAATATTCACATTCAACAAGTCAGTAATACGCTTCGGGCAATAATATATAAATTCAAATATCTTGCTAAAGTAATGGAAGTACCTCAATTGAAAATGGTCTATTTTGCCCTTGTTGACTCTAGGATAAGTTATGGTATATTAGGATGGGGAGGACTCGCTTCATCAAATATGGAGAGGATACTGAAAAAAAAATTCTGAAAATTATTTTGAAAGAGGACCCTAACTTTTCAAGTGATGCTCTCTATGAAGAAAGCAGAATACTTGACCCACGTCAGATTTTTTTTTATAAAATTGCATTGTGTTCTCAAAAAAACAAGAATAGTTAGAGTTAGAGTAGTTAGAAATTCTTGCTTGTTTCCTATTTTCATAAGACCAGAAATAAAACCAATAAAAAATTTGTCTTATCAACTTCAAATAAAACTGTTGGTCAAAAATGTTACACCTTTCTTGCCACTAGAATAATAAACTACCTTCCCCAGCAATTAAAAAGTATAGTTAATTAAAATTTATTCAAATCGAAGCTTAAGCAATTTATTTTGATAGAAGATAGAAGCAAAATACACCATATAATAGAGAATAAAATGAATGTATAGAGTAGTAGAGAATAATTCTTTGTTTTCATTTCCTTCCACAAACTTCTAAATCACATTTAACATCTTTGGGAACTTTTTTAGTAACAATAATTTCAGATAAATCACTTTTTTAAGACGATCAAGTTAACAATAAACTATCTCGTTTGTTGCCATATTGCTTGCCTGTTTATGAAGATAGCTTTTAGAATTTTCGTGTCTTTTTATTTTCAAACTCCGTGACTCCTATTTCCGTTCAAGCTTTATCGCCACCAAAAAGTGGGCAGGGGAAACAATATAAAGCATTTTTTTGTTACATCCACAAATCCATTTGTATTTTGAATAAATATCTCTACTAAATTTATTTATATAACTTTTTCCTATACTTACACCCGTTTTTTCAATAGTGATATCAGGTAATGGCCTAGCTTTTGCTTTTAATTCTATCTTTTCTTCATATGAATATTTGCAAAACCTCTTTACATTAATTAAATTGAAGACCACCTCCATCGTTCACAGTTTATATAATAATTGTCAACAATACTCAGAAACTCGCTACGACGTAAATCCTTAGACCAGAAATTCGCGAAGAAATTAGATAAATCCACGCTGCGCTGGAATAAATGCAGCGAATTATCCTGTTAAAATCACGGCTTAGTTTTAGACCGTCAAGGGGGAGAATTGTACAGCGCGGGTATTTGAAAGAGCTCGCAGAGCACGTTCGCAAGGCCCAGCTATATTAAATATCAACGATTGCGCGAAATAGGTTTGTTATTTCACCGGTGGACCCTACAAAAGTTTTTTTTTATTTTTAATTTCTCAAAAACTACTTAACTCGGGAAAAACAATTAAAAATGAGATTATTTGTCATCAAAAAAGCTACATTTGTAGCAAATTTGAAAACGTATGGAGTTTTTTGGCCGAATTAAAAATAAAAAATCCCAATGGCACAGGACCAGTTGGACAGGCGTATTTCAGTAACATTTTTGCATAAAACCCAAAATAAAAAAATAGATACAAAAGTAATAGAATGTTTTGAGATGTACAAAAAACCAATGTAACATTTTGGCATCAAATCAAAAACCAAAAAATGAAAAAAAAATTATGGTAAACTTGTGAATTTTCTTAAATAAATGTTTTAATGTACGATTTAGAGAAAAATGTTAAATACAAAAGTTGTAGAACGTGTTAAGGTCTATGAAAAAGCTCATCAACTTTTTTGCGCCAAATGAAAAATAAAGGAAATACGATTTTTTTTCAACTTTGGCTGGCCGCCATTTTGTTTTCACTGGACCAATTTCGCTCATTAACGAACTCGTCCAAGATTTTGGCCTAACCGATTTTTGTAGTGAGTTTGGTTTCGATCCGTCAGAAAATACGCCCACTATCGTGCTTATATATATTATATAACCTTTGGAACGGGGGTGATTTTGGCATCTAGAAACACCAAAACGAAAAACTGCATTGACATTTTTCCAAAGACGCGTCATGCTACTCTCTACAATAGCCCTATTTCATTCTGAAATAAGCTTAGAAACGAGAAAATCAGTTTTTTACGTTTTATTCAAAATTTTGAGGCTCTGTCAAAGATCTTTAAAAACAAAAATTGTAGATTTTTTAATTATCAACAATTTTTCCATTTTCTTTTTTTCGATCAAACAAGTATTTACGACGCAAATTGCATAAAACCGTTCTCACCCCCTTTCCACCCCGCCTCGCAGACTTTTTAAAAGATCACTTTGTCGGAAAGTATTACCCAACATTTGTAACCCCTTTTGTACCATTTTCCCTGTTAGCAAACATTTAGTTCGCCTGGTCTATAAATCCAGTGTTGAGGAGAACAAAATTATGTCGAAATATCACTTTTATTTCATGAAACATATACATTTAGTGAAGGAAACCCACAGCTCTTTATTTTATTCTCCATTGACGAAATAAATTCGTTAAGATTGGAGTAGCGACCCACATCATATTTGCCAAAAATCAAAAAAATTTCGATCTACGATTGATTGAAGTAAATCAACTTAAATGGAATTATTTTTATCCTGAGAATATACAGTTTTAATTAACGACCTGCCTTTTTGTTACCCTCTGTATATAACAGCTATGTAACATCAACACAATAAATAACGAACACAGGGGTACGATGTTCCCGAGTGTGAACACTTCATTTTTCTACTGTTTCGCCTAACATCAATCTCTCTTTATTCACCCCTACTGACGTGTGTCAAAAGCAGAAATGAGATCGATATAGCACAGAATTAATGGATATCCGTTAAAACATATACAGCACCATAATTAAATTAGCAGAATTGTTAGAACGCTTGATAAACATTTTACAAATGTTTCGTTCATATTACGTAAACATATTGGTGAAGGCTGAAGGAACCTATAATATATCTATTTTATTATATATTATAGAAAGTACCTCTGCTTAGTTTATAGTGTATGAAGTAAAGGAAATTTTATAAAAATTTTGCAAACAAACAGTATTCTTTTATTATTTACGGAGCTATTTTAATATATTTATATTTATCCTTAATCTTATCTGAAGATAACCAGATTTCTGTTATAATGATGTTTTTGTATTAATTTTATTGAAAGTGAATGTTTTTTTATCACTGGACAGACGCACAATTTACATTACCCAAGCGTTAGTCACTTTACCGGGTTTTAGTATTGTTATCAATTCTTCTAAAACGCTTTTTCTATCAATAAATAGCTGACAAACCTTATTTATAGAAAATAAAATAAATGACAAACACAAGAAAAGAAGATTCGTGAGTTATAGAATTAGAAATTTCTATAAATAAATGTTAGCTTTCATTTTAATATATATATATATATATATATATATATTATAAAAATTTTTTTTATAATTAATTTTCGGGTAAATATATCAAGTCGAGCATCAGTACTCCTTAATCTCTTTGAGTTAAGGTATAAAGCTTTTTAATGTAATTTATTATTTTGACGTTCACATTCACAACGCAGATATTTAAAAGGGGTAGCCATGCATTATATCAGATATGTACTATTAACATTACAAGGGCCAGCAAATTTATATTATAGGCTAAAGGTAACAGTGGCAATTTAGGACTGAGGGCAGTCCTCTTTTTTTCGAAGGGGGGCACATATCACGTTTAGAAATAACACCTAGTATATGGTAGGTAGGTCAATGTTTTAAAATATGTTTTGGTAATTATATGCTGCTAATTTATGTGTTGGTTTTCTGTAAATAGAATAATCAAGTACATTATTAACTCTTTGAATTATTTATTGAAACATTTTAGGAGTTGAATTTGAAATCCCCATGATACATCATAATAAGAGTTGTCTCAAATTTAACTTTGAATATTAGGAAATTTATATAATCGTTATCAGTTCAACATATCTTGCCTTTTGTAAAGCCAGTGCGTGTACTATTCACAAAGAATTACCGCTAAAGTGCAAGTGGTTTTCGCGTTTTCTAAATTATTGATTTGGAAACGTTTGTTCCGGAAATTCTAAAAATACGTTTTAGAATACGTACGAGATCTTCTAGTATCCAGTTTGGTGAGTCCAGTCCATATTATATATTATTCTCGAGAATTAATAGGCCTTTGATCAAAATTATTTCGAAAATAGATGCATCTTATGATTAAATTATAGTAACGTTACTTATATAAAATTCTACGTCAAGTGCAGACAATTTTGGGAACAGACAATTTACAGGAAAGTTTACGTATTTTACATTGACAGATATCAAGTATAAATTTAGACATTTCAATTTTCGGTTAAATTTATTTAGATAGGAAATTTCTAACATAGATTGTTTTTAATATTAAGGTTTGATAGAAAATTCTATCTTTGTTTATGCGTTTATGATATTTTTTGAAGAGTTTTAATTTTTGTAAGTGTTATTTTGATAATATATTATATAAATTTGAAATCCAAATCTCTTTGGCTCTCTTTTCATATTCATTTTCATTATATTTGATAATTTTTATACTATAGAAAATTTAGTATAATAAGTGACATTTAGTTAATCTCCTGACAGTAAATTCATATATGTCATAAGATAATTTAAATTGTCTTATAGTGTATTGGATAAACAGTTACTGTAGATTTGAATAGTGTGATACGTAATTTAGAAAATTATTTGGAAATTTACAAATTTGAATTATTAGTTGAAATCATTGATCCCTCCCTGAGAAAAGAGTGAGTTGATTGGTGTTGTATTGATTTATCTTTCATAATATAAAATTTGATATTTATTTAGCCGGGCATATTAATCTGACAACTGCTGTCATTAAAAATTTTATAGGTTATATTTAGAGGTAAAGGTATTTTCACAATAGTGTAGTTATTATCACAAATTGTGATGACAGCTACAAATTAAATTCAGCATCATATAAATTCATATTTATATATAAAATATAATAAAATTAGTAAAACACATTAGATATACTATAATTTGTCACCCGAACGTGGGGCAAATAGTATTAAAGAATATAGATATATTATAATTTGGTGCCCAATGCGTGGGGCTCTTATAGAAATAAAAGGATTATTATAATATATATATATATATATATATATATATATATATATATATATATATACGAAAGCTGAAGGGTAGTGACCGTTGAACACAAAACTGCAAACAATCTAGTAGGGATGCGGTCAATATAGGGCTGATCAAAAGAAAACTATTTTTCGACTAGTTGAGCTTTCGGAAATTGTTTATTTCCTTCATCAGAATATCTACAATGGACAAAAAAATTTTCAAATTGAATTTAATATATATATATATATATATATATATATATATATATATATATATATATATAAAACAAAACCAGAATTAGCGGGCATATCACGCAAAAGAGGTTACAGAGAATGAGTGGTAACCGTAGACATGCATGTTTCTGGTTCATTAGCCTTCATCGGTACGGCATAACCAAGAAAAGATGTACAACTTGGGAGCAAGGGTGTTAATTGAAACATGAGAAAACACAAACAACGGATTTCAACAAGATAACCAAACGCACATTTGTGCCTTCAAATGGAAGATCCCGAGTTTTCAGGACAACAACCAACAGAGACACGGAGGCGTCTATAGCTCTCCTGTCTGAACCTTCCGACCCTGGAAATAGACAAATAATCAATGAAAAGATGAAATAATAACGCGTGGATTATAAAACAAAAACAGAATAAGCGGGCATATCACGCAAAAGAGGTTACAGAGAATGAGTGGTAACCGTAGACATGCATGTTTCTGCCTCATTAGCCTTCATCCGTACGGCATAACCAAGAAAAGGTGTACAGCTTGGGAGCAAGGGTGTTAATTGGAACATGAGAAAACACAAACAACGGACTTCATTTTGAATGGATTCATCAATTGCTACCTCCTATTTCCTATTTTAGTCACTATATATATATATATATATATATATATATATATATATATATACATATATATATATATATATATATATATATAAAACTAGTGAATATTGGGGATTGCAGCAAAAAATTGGGAAAGATATACTCTTAGCGGAAAATGTCCAAGCTTTCGAGGATGTTTGTCCTCATCATCAGAGAAACTAGAATGAAAAAACAACAGTTAAATACTGTGGTCAAAGAGAATAATTAAAATGAAATTCACAACCACGTGTGTACTTACCTCCGAAGTGAGGTTAGATTCCATAAAGATGTAAAATCGTAAACTACAAGTCGTAAATTGTGGAATATTCAAGTAGGAATTGAACAAACGGCCTAATCAATCGTGTCATAGCAACAATTGTAATTGTCGCAGCATTTTATAAAATAAAACCATTGATTTCATCTTCATGTGTCACCATACTAAACGCCGGCGAGGAAATGATATATTTTGCCTCCAAAAGGGATGTGACAAGAGACAAACAGTGTTACCAACGTCAATCATGAGCTGTGGGACAATGCCACTATTTTCGTAATGGCAGCTGTAGGGCTAACAATTGGTGTAATGAGAAGATGTAATATTGTTGAAAAGAGGAAGAGAGAAAGAAAATGTGAGACAGAGCTAGGAGAACGCTCTCATTTTTATTATGTTTAGAGTGCGTAGAGAACATCACTTCGTTTTGACTAACACAAAGGAAGGAAAGAGAAGGCAACAGAACAGAAATATTAATATGTAATAATAAATATAGTAATTAAGTAATTTAATAGTTCTCCAATCTGAATGTATCTACCAACACCAATACACTCAAAATTAGGTTTAATTAATTATTTGTTTACTTGAATGTATCTACCAACACCAATACATTCAAAGTAAGTTTATTATTATTATTATTGAATTAAAGTAATAAGGGTGGTGTTGTCAGGAGCAACATAGTTATTTCCCACCACTTGATGTGCAAAATTAGTATCTAAGGACAACAAAAATGAGTAGATCTCACTTAAGTGATCAATATCAGTTTTCCTGTTAATTACATTATTGTTTTGTGAAATGAAAGCCATTTCCAAGAATGATCTTTTCGTTTTGTTAGACTCAGTCGCTAACACCTTCACAGCCTCATAATTCATCTGATGATCAAGAGAATTTACATGAAAAGCTAACGCGCACCTCTCTGGGTGTAATCTAGCATCACTCTTATGTGAAACTATACGGTTAGATAGAGATCTTAAAGTCTGTCCGATATATTGTTTATCACAATCTCTGCAAGGAATACTGTACACCACGTTAGTAAGTGAAGTCAAGGGGTCTTTATCTTTAACTCTAGAGTAAATCGATCTGATTGAAAGAACAGTTTTATTAGCAATTTTAAAATCACCACATGAACGGAGCAATCTGGCAAGTCTCGGAGTTATGTCCTTCATATATGGCAAAGTAGCGAAAACCGGTCGAGAAGGGGACACATCAGTTCCAACATCCGTCTGGGCTAAATTAGGATGGCTATCTTCATGCAACAAATCCACAGCATTAGATGTGCTGAATAATATCTTATTCAATGAAGGTCTTGGATAAGAGTTATCCAAGAAAAGGTTAAGTAAAATATTAAGATTTTTATTATGAAAAACATTATTTGAAATTCTGAGTACTCTCTGCTTCATTTGTTTAACCAAATTCACTTTCATGGAATGTTTGTGGTAGGAGTGATAATTAAGATATCTACCAGAGCTGCATGGCTTCCTGTACCAATCTATAATAATTATATTGTTGTTACGAATAAATTTTGTATCTAAGAAAGGTACGGAAGTCTCGAAGTCTTCCATTTCGATTGTGAATTGGATATTAGGATCAAAGCTATTAAATGTATCCAGAAGTTCATCAAGGCCTTCTCGAGGAAGTGCCAAAATAATGTCATCAACATACTTTTTTATAAAAAAAGGAGTAAAAGAAAGAACAGGTATGACTGTATCCAGAACATCGTCCATGACATATGCTGCTAAGATAGAAGAAATTGACGCTCCCATTGGAGTACCGAAAGTTTGTTTGTAAATTTTGTTATTAAAGGAGAAATAAGTACTATCAAACAGAAAAACTATTAATTCAAGAAAAGCTTCCTTCGGGATGGAGCAATGGACACCGATACGATCCCAACCCTTATCGATAGCTCTCAAACAAGCATCAAGATAAACATTATTGAACAACGAGACCACATCCAAACTGGCCAGAACATAATTTTCTGGAATTTCTAAGTTATTAAACTTTTCAGAGACTTCAAAAGAGTCTTTGATAAAATACAAATTTTCATAATCATACGCTTTCGTCAGTATTTCTGTACAGAACTGTGCAATATTTTCTGTGGGGGCTCCTATGGAAGCCACTATCGGTCTTACAGAGAGAACTGGTTTATGAATTTTCGGAAGAGAATAAAATTTAGGAGGGACACCATGGTAGCTCATGAGTTTTTTCTTAACTGTTATGTCAATGTAATGTTTATTACATAATGATTTAATTAGGTTGTTACCCTTTCTTTGAATAGAGGAAGTAGGGTCACTAGATAGTTCTACATAGGAACTGTTATTCAAAACAATATCATTAGATAATTCAATATATTGATGTCTGTCCATAATGACAGTAACGTTGCCCTTATCGGATTGAGTAAGAATCAGATGAGGGTTCGCCTTTAAGAAGGCTTTAGATTTAAGTGAAAGGTTATGAAAGAAAGAATTATTATGTGGTTGCTTTATGTAATTAGTGATAATATTAGTGGCTCTAGCTACCGTGATGTTTCTCATTTTCGAGTCTGTGATTGTGGAAGTGAGATAGTCTACATCTGATAAAATTGATTTAATTGAAATATCCTTCAAAATGACTGGTTCTACACTAAACTTTGGGCCCAAAGCTAAAAACTGTGAAATATCATCAGGTATAATGGTATTAGAAATATTTCTCAACCAACCCTCTTTTGATTTTAACAATAATTTAAATTGATCACATTGTAATTTATTAAGTTTATGTATATTATTATATTTAATCTTATGAGAAAGTTTATTATAAGTAACCTGCTGTTTACTTGCAAAGTTTTGGAAGTGTTTGATAGTACTTATTTCTCCTTTAATAACAAAATTTACAAACAAACTTTTGGTACTCCAATGGGAGCGTCAATTTCTCCTATCTTAGCAGCATATGTCATGGACGATGTTCTTAATACAGTCATACCTGTTCTTTCTTTTACTCCTTTTTTTATAAAAAAGTATGTTGATGACATTATTTTGGCACTTCCTCGAGAAGGCCTTGATGAACTTCTGGATACATTTAATAGCTTTGATCCTAATATCCAATTCACAATCGAAATGGAAGACTTCGAGAATTCCGTACCTTTCTTAGATACAAAATTTATTCGTAACAACAATATAATCATTATAGATTGGTACAGGAAGCCATGCAGCTCTGGTAGATATCTTAATTATCACTCCTACCACAAACATTCCATGAAAGTGAATTTGGTTAAACAAATGAAGCAGAGAGTACTCAGAATTTCAAATAATGTTTTTCATAATAAAAATCTTAATATTTTACTTAACCTTTTCTTGGGTAACTCTTATCCAAGACCTTTATTGAAGGAGATATTATTCAGCACATCTAATGCTGTGGATTTGTTGCATGAAGATAGCCATCCTAATTTAGCCCAGACGGATGTTGGAACTGATGTGTCCCCTTCTCGACCGGTTTTCGCTACTTTGCCATATATGAAGGACATAACTCCGAGACTTGCCAGATTGCTCCGTTCATGTGGTGATTTTAAAATTGCTAATAAAACTGTTCTTTCAATCAGATCGATTTACTCTAGAGTTAAAGATAAAGACCCCTTGACTTCACTTACTAACGTGGTGTACAGTATTCCTTGCAGAGATTGTGATAAACAATATATCGGACAGACTTTAAGATCTCTATCTAACCGTATAGTTTCACATAAGAGTGATGCTAGATTACACCCAGAGAGGTGCGCGTTAGCTTTTCATGTAAATTCTCTTGATCATCAGATGAATTATGAGGCTGTGAAGGTGTTAGCGACTGAGTCTAACAAAACGAAAAGATCATTCTTGGAAATGGCTTTCATTTCACAAAACAATAATGTAATTAACAGGAAAACTGATATTGATCACTTAAGTGAGATCTACTCATTTTTGTTGTCCTTAGATACTAATTTTGCACATCAAGTGGTGGGAAATAACTATGTTGCTCCTGACAACAACACCCTTATTACTTTAATTCAATAATAATAATAATAATAAACTTACTTTGAATGTATTGGTGTTGGTAGATACATTCAAGTAAACAAATAATTAAAATAACCTAATTTTGAGTGTATTGGTGTTGGTAGATACATTCAGATTGGAGAACTATTAAATTACTTAATTACTATATTTATTATTACATATTAATATTTCTGTTCTGTTGTCTTCTCTTTCCTTCCTTTGTGTTAGTCAAAACGAAGTGATGTTCTCTACGCACTCTAAACATAATAAAAATGAGAGCGTTCTCCTAGCTCTGTCTCACATTTTCTTTCTCTCTTCCTCTTTTCAACAATATTACATCTTCTCATTACACCAATTGTTAGCCCTACAGCTGCCATTACGAAAATAGTGGCATTGTCCCACAGCTCATGATTGACGTTGGTAACACTGTTTGTCTCTTGTCACATCCCTTTTGGAGGCAAAATATATCATTTCCTCGCCGGCGTTTAGTATGGTGACACATGAAGATGAAATCAATGGTTTTATTTTATAAAATGCTGCGACAATTACAATTGTTGCTATGACACGATTGATTAGGCCGTTTGTTCAATTCCTACTTGAATATTCCACAATTTACGACTTGTAGGTTACGATTTTACATCTTTATGGAATCTAACCTCACTTCGGAGGTAAGTACACACGTGGTTGTGAATTTCATTTTAATTATTCTCTTTGACCACAGTATTTAACTGTTGTTTTTTCATTCTAGTTTCCCTGATGATGAGGACAAACATCCTCGAAAGCTTGGACATTTTCCGCTAAGAGTATATCTTTTCCAATTTTTTGCTGCAATCCCCAATATTCACTAGTTTTATTCCTAACTAGTCAGCAAAGACTATCTTTCTTCTACTTACAGACATGGGGTTTTATCGTAACATCTACATAAACTACGGAGAAACAGCTGTTCAAAAATATAAAGCATGGTCTAAAACCAAAATGAAACTTGCCCGTGAATACAACAGGAAACAATTTTTATTGAAATGTAGGAAATCAGGGATTTTACCCAATCATATAACTGCGGCTATTAGACCAATTGACGACCTCCTGATGAGACAGGACATTCACAAGAAAACAGGGATTGATTACAGGTTAGGGATAAAACTTCTTAATATTGAAATTTCTAATAACCATTCACTGATTAGTAAATTAGAATCAACTTTGTCATCTTTGAAAAGGACAATAGTTTCTTTATCTAGTGAATTTCACTTTCAAAACTTTGCAAGTAAACAGCAGGTTACTTATAATAAACTTTTTCATAAGATTAAATATAATAATATACATAAACTTAATAAATTACAATGTGATCAATTTAAATTATTGTTAAAATCAAAAGAGGGTTGGTTGAGAAATATTTCTAATACCATTATACCTGATGATATTTCACAGTTTTTAGCTTTGGTCCCAAAGTTTAGTGTAGAACCAGTCATTTTGAAGGATATTTCAATTAAATCAATTTTATCAGATGTAGACTATCTCACTTCCACAATCACAGACTCGAAAATGAGAAACATCACGGTAGCTAGAGCCACTAATATTATCACTAATTACATAAAGCAACCACATAATAATTCTTTCTTTCATAACCTTTTACTTAAATCTAAAGCCTTCTTAAAGGCGAACCCTCATCTGATTCTTACTCAATCCGATAAGGGCAACGTTACTGTCATTATGGACAGACATCAATATATTGAATTATCTAATGATATTGTTTTGAATAACAGTTCCTATGTAGAACTATCTAGTGACCCTACTTCCTCTATTCAAAGAAAGGGTAACAACCTAATTAAATCATTATGTAATAAACATTACATTGACATAACAGTTAAGAAAAAACTCATGAGCTACCATGGTGTCCCTCCTAAATTTTATTCTCTTCCGAAAATTCATAAACCAGTTCTCTCTGTAAGATCGATAGTGGCTTCTATAGGAGCCCCCACAGAAAATATTGCACAGTTCTGTACAGAAATACTGACGAAAGCGTATGATTATGAAAATTTGTATTTTATCAAAGACTCTTTTGAAGTCTCTGAAAAGTTTAATAACTTAGAAATTCCAGAAAATTATGTTCTGGCCAGTTTGGATGTGGTCTCGTTGTTCAATAATGTTTATCTTGATGCTTGTTTGAGAGCTATCGATAAGGGTTGGGATCGTATCGGTGTCCATTGCTCCATCCCGAAGGAAGCTTTTCTTGAATTAATAGTTTTTCTGTTTGATAGTACTTATTTCTCCTTTAATAACAAAATTTACAAACAAACTTTCGGTACTCCAATGGGAGCGTCAATTTCTTCTATCTTAGCAGCATATGTCATGGACGATGTTCTGGATACAGTCATACCTGTTCTTTCTTTTACTCCTTTTTTTATAAAAAAGTATGTTGATGACATTATTTTGGCACTTCCTCGAGAAGGCCTTGATGAACTTCTGGATACATTTAATAGCTTTGATCCTAATATCCAATTCACAATCGAAATGGAAGACTTCGAGACTTCCGTACCTTTCTTAGATACAAAATTTATTCGTAACAACAATATAATTATTATAGATTGGTACAGGAAGCCATGCAGCTCTGGTAGATATCTTAATTATCACTCCTACCACAAACATTCCATGAAAGTGAATTTGGTTAAACAAATGAAGCAGAGAGTACTCAGAATTTCAAATAAAGTTTTTCATAATAAAAATCTTAATATTTTACTTAACCTTTTCTTGGATAACTCTTATCCAAGACCTTTATTGAATAAGATATTATTCAGCACATCTAATGCTGTGGATTTGTTGCATGAAGATAGCCATCCTAATTCAGCCCAGACGGATGTTGGAACTGATGTGTCCCCTTCTCGACCGGTTTTCGCTACTTTGCCATATATGGAGGACATAACTCCGAGACTTGCCAGATTGCTCCGTTCATGTGGTGATTTTAAAATTGCTAATAAAACTGTTCTTTCAATCAGATCGATTTACTCTAGAGTTAAAGATAAAGACCCCTTGACTTCACTTACTAACGTGGTGTACAGTATTCCTTGCAGAGATTGTGATAAACAATATATCGGACAGACTTTAACATCTCTATCTAACCGTATAGTTTCACCTAAGAGTGATGCTAGATTACACCCAGAGAGGTGCGCGTTAGCTTTTCATGTAAATTCTCTTGATCATCAGATGAATTATGAGGCTGTGAAGGTGTTAGCGACTGAGTCTAACAAAACGAAAAGATCATTCTTGGAAATGGCTTTCATTTCACAAAACAATAATGTAATTAACAGGAAAACTGATATTGATCACTTAAGTGAGATCTACTCATTTTTGTTGTCCTTAGATACTAATTTTGCACATCAAGTGGTGGGAAATAACTATGTTGCTCCTGACAACACCACCCTTATTACTTTAATTCAATTATAATAATAATAAACTTACTTTGAATGTATTGGTGTTGGTAGATACATTCAAGTAAACAAATAATTAATTAAACCTAATTTTGAGTGTATTGGTGTTGGTAGATACATTCAGATTGGAGAACTATTAAATTACTTAATTACTATATTTATTATTACATATTAATATTTCTGTTCTGTTGTCTTCTCTTTCCTTCCTTTGTGTTAGTCAAAACGAAGTGATGTTCTCTACGCACTCTAAACATAATAAAAATGAGAGCGTTCTCCTAGCTCTGTCTCACATTTTCTTTCTCTCTTCCTCTTTTCAACAATATTACATCTTCTCATTACACCAATTGTTAGCCCTACAGCTGCCATTACGAAAATAGTGGCATTGTCCCACAGCTCATGATTGACGTTGGTAACACTGTTTGTCTCTTGTCACATCCCTTTTGGAGGCAAAATATATCATTTCCTCGCCGGCGTTTAGTATGGTGACACATGAAGATGAAATCAATGGTTTTATTTTATAAAATGCTGCGACAATTACAATTGTTGCTAGGACACGATTGATTAGGCCGTTTGTTCAATTCGTACTTGAATATTCCACAATTTACGACTTGTAGTTTACGACTTTACATCTTTATGGAATCTAACCTCACTTCGGAGGTAAGTACACACGTGGTTGTGAATTTCATTTTAATTATTCTCTTTGACCACAGTATTTAACTGTTGTTTTTTCATTCTAGTTTCCCTGATGATGAGGACAAACATCCTCGAAAGCTTGGACATTTTCCGCTAAGAGTATATCTTTTCCAATTTTTTGCTGCAATCCCCAATATTCACTAGTTTTATTCCTAACTAGTCAGCAAAGACTATCTTTCTTATATATATATATATATATATATATATATATATATATATATATATATATATATCATACTAAAAGTTTTTCTTGGTATTTGGTTCGGTTTAAATTAGAAAACAGACTTTGAATAGTCATGTTTTTTATTTAGATATATATAAAAACGGGACGTTTCGACTGGTTCCCCTAGTCTTTTTCATACCATAATATTCTAAAAACCCAAATCACAAAAATGTTTTATAATGTTTTTTCATATTAAAAGATAAATAAACTCACCCTGAAACGTAATGAAAATATCCAAATACACCATGTTGTGTGTTACAAACTAATAAACATTGAACACTACACATTTAAAAATCAATTAACGACGTCATTTGTGGAATAACAATCCGAGAAGTCATACATATTGCTTACATACACCCACACAGGAACTGTGTATTTATCAGACTGAAACGATTTACGGTGCTTTGGTTTTATTGTTGGTTCTGTTGCGGAGATGAACTATTATTTTTATTTTTTTATTTATTTTATTTTATTTTATAGAACCTTAGTCATAATATACTGAAATATATTTTATTTAAGTTGTTCACATCCTTTTTGTCATTCACCGCATATTTCTTCCTCTTGAAAATTTCCATTGATTCAAAAATTTCCCTCTTTCTATTGTGGGTTTCGGTTTTGAGAATTTTTGCTTTATCATAGTTAAAAGAGTGTTTGTGTTGTTTTTCGTGTGTGGTGAGCGCAGTTTGGTTTTTTTTTGTCATACGTGTGTGCTTGTAATCTAGCTCAAAGGTATTGACTTGTTTGTCCTATATAAACACCATCACAATTGTCGCACGGTATTTCGTATATTACGTGTGACTTTTTTAGGGGGGCAGTATTTGTTTTAAGTTTGCTAAATTGGCCATTTAACAAATTGTGACCTTTGTGTGCTGCAGGTATATTATATTTAGAAAGTAAATTTTTAAATTGTTCGGATAGGCCCTGTATATATGGAAGTGTTACATAATTGTTAAAATTATTTTCTTTTGTATTCTTTTTGGGTTGGTGTATTATATAGTATATTATAAAATCTGTGAATGCGTGCCTTAAAAACCGAATCTAGAAAAACCTAACTTAACCAACCCAAGGTAAAGAAACAAGATCAAAAATGGATAACGCGTGAATTTAACAAACACAAAGAGCAAACAACAAGTGTTAATATGGGAAAGCACGTAAAAATAATTTTTTGCGTGCTTTCCCATGATAACACTTGTTGTTTGCTCTTTGTTTTTGTTAAATTCACGCGTTATCCATTTTTGATCTTATATATATATATTAGTGTCTAAAAGAGGAGGTAGCAATTGATGAATCCATTCGAAATGAAGTCAACGTAGCCAATCATATTTTAAGTTCCATTGAATATAACCCCAACAACAATTCAATAAAATATGTTTGATTGTAGGGTCGTAGATACATTAGTGTATGCAACTCTCATGTAATGGCTATTAAGAAACTTGTATTCTCTATCATGTCTTATCATCCATTCATTACATGCTCGTTGTATAATATACTATTTCAATTTTCTAATGTATTAATTAAAATGATCCTTCTTTCCATCATTTTTATACCTAAATTATGATATGAAATAGGATGAATACCGTTACTTTCTATTAAAATATTCCTTAAACTATAAAAATATTGTCTTATGGTATGTTCACTAACTTCTCTTAAATCTATATATTAGAAAAATGTGTGTTTTAAATAAATAAGTTTACGGGATCCTAGGCTAATGGGTAAAAGTCAATTATTTTACTTTACATCTACTGTTTTTTTACGATAAAAAGACGAAGATGTCATTTTTAGTTACTTTCCTGTTTATCAGAATAAATATTAATTTACCAACCGTGAATACAATTTATACTCAACAGCCAAGGCAATTTACAGCTAACGGGTTGGCAAAACTTCAAGACGTTGTCAAATCAACTGGTAAAATTCCCCAGTTTGTTTTGACGTTTATTGACATTCGATCATCGGCTAATATTTTTTTGGTGCTTTTAAATTCATTGCTTCTTTAAGATTAAAAAACAGTTATTTTCATAACTAATTATTTAGGCAAATCTGCAGTGTGTGGTTAATAAAATGCAGCTGAACAGAAAATGTAAAGAGATGGTAACATCTTTGTTGTGCTATTTTGAACGAGAATGCCGAAATGGGGGCCCGCTTCTCCCGCTTACTGCTGTAAGAGACATAAGTAATAGTGTTCGCTATTCGTATTCATCATTATTAATATTATTGTTACATATTTAAATGTAAATGATTAAACGTTTTTAATGTTAGGTTAGGTTAATTAAGCTTGATAATATATTATTCTTTCAGAAATTGAAGTAATTATATTGTAGAGAGTTGCAGAAGCTTTTTAACTTAGCGTTACCACTGTTAACCGTATTGCCGCCAAGCATAATAGAGGTGAACAGCCTAAAAGCCCACCTACAAAGAGACAACGCATAAAACCTACTGTTGAAATTGATAACTTTGATCAAAATGCTTTCCGAAATGTTATATACGAAATGTATGGAAACAGTGAGTATATTGAATTAACTGTTTTATTTTATTCTCAATTAACTACCACAATATTTTTTCAGAGGAACATTTAACCTTGAAAACTTTAAGAGACAAACTCCAGGAGCGTGAACTCTTTATTGGTTGTTCAACATCACTCTGAAAGATAGTGCAAAATATTGGATTCAAACACCAAAAAGATGATTTTCGTCGTGGTTTAATGGAGTTGCCACATGTTGCATTAAAACGTGTACATTTTGTACATGAATATGTCAAGATAAAAAGGGAAGGTTTATATCAATTTATGTTTTTGGATGAGACCTGGATATTTGAAGACGGTACTGTTGGACGTTCTTGGCAAAATTCTAATCATTAAAGAGTGAAAAAAACCAAAATTGCTGGTCCAAGGTAATTGAATAATAAAATTTAGCAATTAATTTATGATGTACTAACATTCATGCCATTTTAAGACCTTTTCAAATATATACTAGTCACACTATTTTATTTAAATCTATATATTTATAAATAGTTGTTTTGAACTATTCAGTCCATCTAGAAAACCTAGTAGTAATTTGTTATTTCCTTATTGTATGTATATAGTATTGCATGCTGGTTCCTCTTCTGGATTTATGCCTGGAGCAGGGCTGGTTTTTTCTTCCAAAAAACAAGATGGAGATTACCACAGTGAAATGAACCGAGAAAATTTTTTGCATTGGTTTGAATACCAGCTTTTAGTGAACTTGGAAGAACCTGCCTCAATTGTAATGGATAATGCAAGTTATCACAGTACAGTGATCAATAAAGTACCAATAACAGCTACCAAAAAGGCTGATATACAGAACTGGTTGATACAATGATATTCCTCTTGAAAATACTTTCGTCAAAATACAATTATTGAATTTAGTACAACGGTAAGTGGTAAACATTTTTCAATATATTATGGTAATACTTTAACTTATTTTGTTTAAATATATGCATTTTTGTAGGAATAAACCACCAACAGTATATGAAGCTGACATATTATCTGAAAAATATGGTCACAAAGTGCTTCGACTTCCCCCTTACCACTGTATGTTCAACCCAATTAAATATATTTGGAGCATAGTTAAAAAGTTTTATAGAGATCATATGGGAACTGATGGTTCTTCAACAGAACAAGCAATAGGTGTATAGAAAAAGTGACTCCTGATACTTAGTCAAAGACAGTAGGCACACTGAAAAAATTATACAAGATGGGTAGGATAGAGAAGTAATATTTGATAGACAGGATGTGCCTGTGATGATGAAGATAGTGATGATTTCGTAGTGGAGTAGTGGAAATCTTGTGTTTTATTTTTTGTATATTTTTATCCAATTTGCTTTATTTCCACCTTTTCAAAATCACTAATAACTATTATTAAATTAATTAGGTACAGTTATTTTATAATACACAAATTAAAACAACGACCACAGTATCTCTACTTAAATAATACTGATGAAATGGGAGATTTTTTATTTTTATATCTTGTAACAAAATTTTATTTTGTGTATCTAAATTTTTCTTTTCCATTCTATTTTTATTATAACAAATATAATAGATATTGTATAGAGAACCAATATTTAAATTTGCATGAAGATGATTACAACTTGTATTAATTCCTTTTAGCTTTAACCCTTGCAGTGCTCTTGAAGATGGTTCTATAGGGCATAGAATAAGGTATAAGGACCTACAGTTCGTCATTTAACCCTCTTCTATGTAAAATAATTAAATGTTAATTCGAATATAGAATGATTGGTTACTGTTTCTTGTATCTTATCCATAGTTTTTCATGAATAAATGCTTATATTAAATTAATCAAGCCTATCATACAAGCCTTTTATTTTTAAATAAATAATTTTGACTTACGCCCTACGAGGCACGGAACAGTGAAAAAAGAAGAACTATCAATCTAACATCAGATTGACTTTTCTAGTTTTCGTTAAGTAAAGGAAAAAACTACAGCTTGGCAAAATCACAATATTTTGTTTTGCAACGTCATCGTCTTTTTATCGGAAATAAACTATAGTTTGAGGTTGAAGAGTTAGGAGTACCATTATCATCGTTGCTACGTTCATTTTTCTGTAACAATATTTCAAAATTATTTTTGGGTTTTTCGATTATATTTTTATGATAATCTCCCTTGTTGGTTTCCAATATTATACCTGAATCTTTAAGATCTCTACTTTTTTAAATTTTTTTATCTCTAAATTTCGCTAGTATGTACGCTGTATTTTGGTTTGAATATATTGGTGGATCAATCATGTTTTCGTTTCTTTTATTAATTATTTTCTCTTTAATTTGGGCATTTTTGCTGGATCTGACGTAATTTGCTCTGATTGGTGATTCAACTATTCCATTAAATAAATACATAATTTTAGAAAAATTTTATCATTTTAATCACGCTTTTTCTATTGAACTTCTCAGTATAATTTGCATAGTGTAAACCTTGAACTAGCGGCTCGACTTCCGTCCGGAATCCGCGCGAACGGAACATGAATGCGGAAATTCCGTTTTTCAATTCTCGTTTTAAACGTAGCTGTTATCTCCCGTTAAACGTAGCTCTTTAGCGTATACAAATATACTAGAGAGAGAGAAATATAGGGGTTGAATCGAGGGATGAAGCAGGTGAACGACCGGGAGCGACCCAGACCGATGCCGATGTCAGGCGGCGGCATCGATCTCCACTGCACCCGGAGGCGACGTTGGAGAGATCCTAGGAAAAATCTGATATATGAGGAAATGCTGTATCATATCAATGGAGAAACTTAAATTTACAACACGTTAGTTTATGAGGTACAGTCTGATAAAAGGTGTAGTAACAATACACATAGAGGGATAAGGAATGGAAATAAAAATTTGATTTTTTTATAGGATATTATGTCTCTTCAAAACACTCCGATAGATTAATTTTTACAAATTCTAATATGCAAGTGGCGTGCTGTTAGGGATTTTTAAGAGCCAAAAGTGAAGATATTGTTACCTGTTCCATTTAATAATGCACTTATTCTTCATATATATATCAAAATCTCTACATTTGGCAACGTCGCAAATATAAAATTTAAAATATTGAATATTTATGGAAATATGCAAAATCACGTACAACAAATGAAAACATTGTTTCTACGACTATTATAGAATTTCTATATGTCGACGTAGTTTTTGATTATGGAATAGCTTCATTCTAACCCTAAAATACGAATATTCATTCTCGTCCTTGGTATGAGATGAATACTTGTGGTGCCCTCTAAATGTCACGGTTCATTTGACTGAAAGAGAAAATAGGCATGTTCCGTTTTCTACACCAGCTGCACTACGCAGAGTAGAAGTAGTAAATGTACACACAACGCAAAAGTCTGGGGATATTTTTATAAGTAGTCGTGTTTTTACCTGTAATCAACTTGTGAAAGTAATACAAAATTTATAGTTTAGATTGTTGTTTAATATGTCAAAAACATTAACTTTTTTGCAAAAAAAAATATTCTAAAAACCACTGTTTTTTCAAATGTCAAAAAGAATACAAAACACACAAAAATTGAACTTAAAATAAAGTATGACCACCACGTTGATTTATCACAGCCCTACATTCATGCTCAAAATTACATTGTTAATGTCTGCTTGAGGTATTTGTGTCCATTGTACTCTCAGAAGCTCTCGAAATTGAAACTCATTGTGAATGTTGCCCATAAGTGGAGTAATTCGTCGTTGGAGCATGTCCCATACGTGCTCAATGGGATTCAAGTCCGGTGACTGTGCTGGCCATAGCAATACATCAATACCCTCGTTATCCAACCAGTTTAATACAATACGGGCAACATGTGGTCGAGTGTTATCATGCATTTAGTGAAAGTTATCTCCAATAGCACCAGCAAATGGACGAACGACAGGTTAGAGAATAGTATCCAAATACTGCTGACTTGTGAGAAAGCCGCGTGGGAAAATGAGCTCAGTTCTTCCGTCAATAATGATTCCGCCACATACCAATAATGTGCCACCTCTGTATGTGTACACTTCCTGCACATGTCGCAAGCGTTCCAAATTTCCGGGCTGTCTCCACACACTCGTCCGACGAGAATCTGGATGAAACCCAAATCTAGACTCATCGGTGAATAAAACTGTAGCCCAGTCATTGTCAGCCCAATTCAGAAACTCTTGATAGCAGGTTAATCGTGCAGCGCGATTGCCTCTAGACGGAGGTGAACATCTCAGTGGTCTCCGACTACGAAGATTGGCTTCATGGAGACGATTTCTCACCGTATTACTGCCCATTGTCACATTATATGCACGCTGTAATTCATTAACCAGCTCGGGTGATGTGATTGTCGGTTGCCTCCTAGCGGATAAAACTAAATACCGGTCTTCAGCGGCGATTGTAGAACGACCACATCCTGGATGTTGCTCGGCTGGACTCCCAGTGTCTCTAAACCGACGCCATAATCGACTTATGACGCTATGCGGCTACTTGGGTTTGTCGCACACCACCTTGAAGGGGGCCCACCGCTTTATTCATCTCATCCAACGTTAAATGTTGTCGTATCATGGTAAAAACACACTATCTTCAACACACCTACTAAACAAGAACAGTATGAAATGACTAAAAATCGGAATAGGGATCGAGACCGAACTATAGAAAGTAGAGCGCTCTGGTGTTAAATAAGAAAAGCATTGTGATGTAAACATTGTAATAAACAACCTACAAAATGCTAAAAATGAATAGATCTTTTTATTTTCGTTGTCAGGAAAAATTGTTGGTATGTAAAATGGATGTAGGAGATTATCTGATTTTTGATTATTGACAAAATGAGCACTGCAAATTCTAGTATTTTTATTTCGTTCCCAATCCTTCAGATGTTTTCTGAAATGTAATTAAAAAACTTGGATTGATTCGTTTTATACAAATGTTTACTTTCTTTCTCGTAATAGTATTTAATTATTTAAACTTATGATATAATATTAAAGTGGGCAAACACATAACAAGCTTTCTATTTTATATAATCAATGAAATCGTACCGAAAATAACATTTTATTCTCTCGATAATAATCTTTTATTTTTGTAAAAAAATTTAGAACCTTTCTAATAGCTGCCAATTGTAGGTGGTTGTTTATTCGGTCGAAAATGAATAATTTCCGAATTCGAAATGAAAAAGCTCTAACGGAGGAGGAAATGTTAATGCTGTTTCAAAATGATGATCCAGAATATGAGGAATTATTGCAGGAAGATGATGCAAGCGACATCGAAAGTGAGGACCATATATCCGACCAAGAAGAATTCGATGAAGAAATAAATCTATGCTTCTTCTGATGAAGAAAACACTAACTTAGAGGTACCTGTAGCTGATATTCCTGTTTATATAGCTAAAGATGGTACCCAGTGGTATGAAATGCCAATAAATAATCAAGTTCGACGTTCGCAGGTAAACAAGATTGTGCATGTTCCAGGACTTACACCTACCAGTGCAGAAATAGGTACGATCAAAGAATCGTTTATGCTGTTTTTTTCAGACGATATATTTAACATTATTGTCGCTGAAACCAACCGGAAAGCTAAATTTTATTTTGATAATTATAATGAAACTCATCCCGAGAGTACAAAGAAATATGTGCCAACTAACAGAAGAGAAATCGAGGCCTATACAGGTCTACTTATTACATTAGAAGCATTGCAAGCTAGTACCGAACCCATTGAAATGGTTTTTTCTAGTGATCCTGCATATTGTCGGCCTATAATAACAGCAACATTGTCTAGAAATCGATTCCATTTTCTGACCAAATTTTTGAGATTCGATAATTTGGATACCAGGGCTGAGAGAAAGTTAGAAGCCAAGCTTGCACCAATAAGGGAAGTATTTGATAAATTCGTATCAAACTGTAAAAAAGCACTATATCCGAGTACGCTCGTTTGCATTGACGAGCAACTCGTTCCATTTCGAGGAAAGGCTCCATTTAGTGTCTATATGAAAAGCAAGCCAGCAAAGTATGGAATAAAGATATGGGCACTGGCATATTGTGAATACAATTATACTTTGAATATGCAAGTGTATTTAGGTAAGTCATTTATTTTCATTTATGCTATGTTATCTACCGATTTTTTTTGTTAGGCAAAGTAGGCAACAAACCTGAAAAAGGACAAGGTGAACGGGTTGTTCTTGAACTTTCTGATGATCTAAGTCAAGGATATGGTATCACAACTGATAACTTCTTTACTAGTCTTCAGCTGTCTCAAAAATTGTTGGATAAGAAGCTTACATTATGTGGCACTCTGCGCAAAAATAAGAGGTTTATACCAAAGGAACTACTTCTATCATCTTCAAAAAAAGAATATTCTTCAATGTTTGCATTTACAAAACATTGTACATTAGTGTCTTATGTGCCGAAAAAGAACAATGCCGTTATTTTGTTATCAACCGAGCATGACGATGACGAAGTAAGTAATAAGGAGTCAGGCTACAATCCAGATATTGTCTTGCATTATAATAGTACTAAAGGAGCTGTAGATGCAACAGACCAAATGTCAGCAAAATATACCACTCAAAGAAAAACTCTTAGATGGCCCATGGTACTTTTTTACCATATTATCGATATTGGAGCTATAAATGCCTATAAAATATGGAAAATTAAAAATCCAAATTACGGGTCTGGGCACTTAGATGCAAGAATAAAATATCTTCTTCAGTTGGGAAAGGAAAATATGATTTATAGATTTAGAAATACTAATGGTTTGCAAGCAAGCATAAAAGAAAATATTCTTAAAGTTGTTCCAGAATTGGAGCAAAATATCCCTTCAACAAGACCTGTAGGAACTCATGGTAGATGTTTTCTCTGTGAAAGAACCAAAGATAGAAAATCAAGACAACGTTGTGTAAAATGTGAGCGTTTTGTTTGTGTAAATCACTCTGAAAAGGAAATTTTTTGTATCCCATGTAACCCAAAAAATTAAAATTAATTTTGAATACCTAATTAAGGTTTGTTTATTTTTTAGTAACTAAATTGAAATAAAAATTGATACAAAATAATTTATTTGCGTTTTTTTTCATTTTACTTAAAAAAAGTGTAAAAATTACAAAGATAGACAAAAAATGGGGTGCAAATGAACCCCGCTTGGTATCGCACGTATGTAAAAAAGCTTGGTATTATAAAGGTTGAATCATAGCTATTACATGGCTTCATTCCTTTTTAGTGTTTGATATACTGACAGTAGTGATGATTTCACAACTGATCCAGAAATTAAGGTGTTAGCAATTCAATATATGTTGATTTGTTTTTTATTTGATAGTCGTAGAAAAAGTATAGTCTAAAACACGGGTGGAATTCAAAATTCTACACTCGTAGAATCTTTCTACTCGTGTAGAATTTTTTTATTCCACCCTTGATATGGAATATACTAGTCTGCATGAGTACAACATTTGATTATAGATTGTTTATTATACCGCTGTTGAAAAACTAGTTCTTCAACTGTGATAAACCACCCTCTAATTAATTATAAATCATACTCCTAACGCCACCTCCCCGTTAGTAGCGAACTTACCCTTCATCTTCATCTACGTCTAATTGTTTCCTCCTTATAGTTTTGACTTTCGACACCAGTCTAAAAATGATTCAATTTTCAACATCCAACCACCGTTCTCGCTGTTATAATTCTACCCTCAACCGACAAGTACCTAACGTACTAACGGGAATTCTTATAATCAAAATCAACATGTGGCAGCATAACCAAAAAATATATATTTAATATCTCATCCATCCTCAATCAATGTACTTAAAAAACATAAGAAAATTAAAGTGAAATCAACCAATAGTACAACAAGTAGGATAGTTATTGGAACCAATGTGTAATGTGTTTAGCCTCTGTAAAAAGTGTAAATTTAGTGAGATTTGTACTGTAATGTAAAGTGCCATTTTGTAAATATATTTCAATCATTCAAGAAAACCCTAGTTTTTCTTCATGGTCACTTCGGCCGGACCACAGCCAGCAATTAATAGAATTTGAAGTCGTTTTTTACAGTCAACGATTCACCACAGCCCATGCAAGGAAGAAGGTACAAATTTACCCAGTAAGTTTTTCTATAAAAATATTATTACAGTGCAGTGCATATTGTGCTTATTTTGTTTCTAAATTCAAAAAAGAAATAACGAATTTCAAGTGGAGTGTAATAGTGGAAGTACAATGTGTTGCCAACTTTCAGTTGCAACAGCAAAATCCATGGTACCTACTTATAGAATCATCATTTTTTGTTACAATTTCATATAGTATGTAAAGAAAAATATCTAGTATAAGTGCATGAGTTCGTATTCTTTCATACAAAAATTTATTTTTTCAAATTTAACCCACGTAATCTCATTGTTTATTATTGATTTTCTATGTATAATGTATAATTTCATATTCTTTTGACAAAAAATTTATTTTTTCACATTTAACCTATGTAATCTCATTGTTTATTATCGTTTTTCTATGTATAATGTATAATTTCATATTCTTTTGACAAAAAATTTATTTTTTCACATTTAACCTATGTAATCTCATTGTTTATTATCGTTTTTCTATGTATAATGTATAATTTCATATTCTTTTGATAAAACATTTATTTTTTCAAATTAACCTATCTGAAATCTTTGAAAACCTTTAAGAAAAAGGTTTATTGGTCATTATTAATTTCATGTGAATTATTTCATATTCGTTGGATTACAATTACATGTTTGTATGTACAAATAATTGAGTACTTAAGGTGTAAATGTATTATGCTTTAATTTATCCTGTTGATGTTTAACAAACTTATTGCTACTGAACTTATATTTGGTTTTTAAAGCTATCCTACTTGTGTTATACAGTTTAAAAACAAATTAATACTTCTGTCATATTGCTACGATTAGATAGAGGTTCCCAATCAAAGTGAATGAGGAAACCAATCGAAAAATAATATATGTAACTCTTCCTCTATTATCTTACCTTACTCAATCCCTTAACACACAACAATGGCTTCCAACAAAAAAGTAGAAATTCTCAGAAATCAAAGAGATTCTTTTAAAAATAATATTCTTCGCATCCAGGCATGGTATACTAAAAATCAACAATCAAATTTGGATAAATTTCAAATAAGTAATCGCATCGAAGCATTATCTAAAAATTTTGATAGTTACTCAGAAGCACACGCACAATTATCCCAATCTCCTTCTAATGGAGACGATGAAGAGGATAGAGACTTGTTCGAAGACATTTATTTTGACATTAAAGGACAACTACAAAACCATTTAGAACAAATTACTCCTGTTCCCAAATCTAATGGCACCCCAACCAACTCTCATCCTCCACGATCTAACGTAAAGCTGCCGAGTATTAGCATTCCCATTTTTTCTGGTAACTTTACAGAATATCCGTCTTTTATAAACTTGTTTAATGCTTTAATTGTGAAAAATGAACAATTACAATCAAAATCTGAAAGATTTTTTTACCTCAAATCATTCTTGAGAGGGGAACCTCTTCAACTAATTGAAAAATTATCTATAACTGATGAAAACTTTGATGTAGCCCTCAAACTCTTGTCCAAGCGTTATGAAAACAAAAAACAATTAGTATACAATTACTTTCAGCAATTGTTAAACATTCAACCTGTAACAAAATGTACTTCTCAAAATTTGAGACAATTCTCTGCAACTTCAACTTCTATACTAGATGCTTTAAACTCTGTTGATTGTACTAATGAGGAACTTTTTGAAGCTTTTCTTGTTCAAGTCTTGGAACAGAAATTAGATTTTAAAACAAAAAGAACCTTTGAAGAACAAAGTGACGTGTCCAAGCTTTCATCTACCAATGACTTTTTCAAATTTCTGTATAAACAATGTACTATTCTTGAAAATATCTCTCCCCAAGAAACAAATCCTAATACTAAACATCAAAAAGTATCTTTATTAAGTCAATCCTCTGATCATGTTACTCCCAATTTAAATCAACAAGTATACAATCAGAAAATGCATTGTATCTTTTGTAATGCATTAAATCACCGCATTTTCTCTTGCAATAGTTTTTCTCTTTTATCTATAAATGATCGGCACAACTTTGTAAGGGAAAACAATTTGTGTCTCAACTGCCTAATACCAAAACACACTGTTGCCCTCTGTAGAAATACTAAAAATTGCTCGATATGCCAGAAAAGGCATCATACTTTGTTGCATTTTACTCAACCGAACTCTACCAATCCCACAGATCAATCCATGGCAAATACTTCACAAGGAAATAGTCAATTAACAATCGCCCATATGAACATTCAAAATTCGACTCAACCTGTTGACGTATCAGTACCCCCGCCTTCAATTTCCAATGGAAATCAATTTGCCTCTCTATCGTCTATCAATCAAACAGGATCCCATATCTTATTAGCTACCTCTCAAGTTCTATTGTACTCTCAACAAGGAGAGCCTGTACATGCCAGGGCCTTGCTAGACACAGGTAGCCAAAACTCCTTCATAACTACCTCGCTACAGAAAAAGTTATCCTCTCCTATTTTCAAACGCAACTTACATATCTCAGGTATTCTAAATGACCAGAATATAATTGATCAATTTACTGAAATTGATATCCACTCCAAGTATTCTCATTCTCATATATTTAAAGTATCGTGTGCCGTTGTACCACAAATTACACAAAAGATACCTCAATTGCCCATAGCTCGAAAATATCTACCTATTCCTTCTAACATTGCAAATAATCTTGCTGATAATGAATTTCATTTACCTGCAGACATAGACATTCTTCTAGGTGCAGATATCTATTATTCCTTAATTAAACACGGATTGGTAAAACTTGGAAATGGACTTCCTACTTTGCTCAATACTCATTTGGGATGGATAATATCTGGCACGGTACCCATATCCAATATTAACTGTAAAGAAAGTCCTCCCGCTTATTCATTTCATGTAACCACTTTGATCTCTGAAGAAGAGAACTCTTTAACTTGGGTTAACAATGATGCTGACATGTCGTTACACACTCTTGTCGAGAAATTTTGGACCCAAGAAGAATTTCCCGAACCTTCACCTCTCACCCTCGAAGACCAATTGGCAGAAGAAATATTCAAGTCCACGACAGAAATATTACCGTGTGGACGATTTCAAGTAAATATGCCTCTAACTCATCTGGAAGCTCAAAAAACTCTAGGAGACTCTTTTTTAACGGCCAAACAACGATTCCTATCGTTAGAACGTAGACTTAATAAAGACCCTATCCTCAAATCTGAATATAAAGCCATACTTAGTGAATATCTATCCCTTGATCATGCAAAATTAGTTCCTTTGTCATTAAAAAATTCCTATTCTGAAAATAAGTATTTTGTACCCCACCTATGTGTAATCAGAGAGCAGAGTGAGAGCACTAAAACTAGAATTGTATTCGACTTTTCTAGTAAAACAACTTCCAACTTATCCCTTAATGACATATCACTGAGAGGGCCTCTAGTACAACCTGAACTCTTTGATATATTGATGCGATTTCGAACTTTTCCTTATGTGTTAACGGCCGACATTGAAAAAATGTACCGTCAAGTCAAACTAGATCCTAAATACCGTTCTCTACAAAATGTTCTCTGGCGAGATTCACCAACTCATCCATTTCAATGTATAGAACTCTCAACTGTCTCATTTGGACACAAAAGTGCCCCTTATTTGGCTTGCAGGGTTTTAAAAGAAGTAGCTCTGAATAACCCTCAATTTCCCTCTGCTCAAGCCACATTGCTTCACCAAACCTACGTTGACGATATCCTGTCAGGTGCTGATTCCCTAAACGATTTGCAAAGCCTTCAAAGTGATCTAACCCATATTCTCAACAAAGCAGGATTTACATTGCACAAGTTCAGAACCAATGCTTCATTGTTGTCTCCAAAGATTCCTTCCAGCCATAAAGAAAAGAATCTAAATCTCAACGAATCTCCATGTAAAGTGTTGGGACTTACATGGAATCCCGCTTCAGATCATTTCACCATATCAACACCTTCGAACCTTGATGTAGAACCCCTAACTAAACGCAAGATTTTGTCTCTGGTATCCCAATGTTACGACCCGCTAGGTTTAGTAAACCCAGTCATTGTACATGGTAAACTCATCATGCAAAAGTTATGGTCCATGCAAGTTGGCTGGGACCAAACAATCACCGATCTTCAAACCCTCACTGATTGGAAAATATTTTCTCAAAACATTTTAAACCTAAGCCACACAAAAATACCTCGCCCCACTTTCTTTATCAAGAACATATTGATCATGGAACTGCATGGGTTCTGTGACGCTAGCTCCTCAGCCTATGGTTGTTGTTTTTACCTTCGAACCATTTATTCAGACCAAACAGCCTCCTCTCAACTCATAGCTTCTAAGTCCAGAGTAGCACCGCTGAACAAAATTGTAACCATTCCGAAATTGGAATTGTGTGCCATGGCACTGCTTTCATCCCTTTATGCTAGACTGTTGAAAATCTTATCCAAATATCCTTTAAAATCTCATTCTTTTTTGTGGTCAGACTCTCAGGTAGCTCTTTCCTGGATAAATGCTCATCCTTCTAGATGGAACACCTTTGTAGCTAACAGAGTTGTACAAATCCAATCACTAACCCAAGTAAATAACTGGCGCTACATCAAATCCTCACTTAACCCGGCTGACATGTTGTCAAGAGGAAGGATACATAACACGAAACTTCTTTCTTGGCAAAATGGCCCTCTGTTTCTGCTAGATAGTCAAACCAACATGCAGGATTTTCAAACGTTTAGGCTCATCCCCAATCCTCCTGAAGAAAAACATGTATCTCTTCTTGTTAGCCACAAAATGGAAAATATGTGGTTACGATTCATAGCCAAATTCTCATCGTTAACAAAATTAATTCGCTCAATGGCTTACATTTTAAACTTTGTACATAATTGTAAATACCCTCGTAATAAAAAATATTCTCTTTCTCCCTTAGACCTATTGAAAGCTAAGATTCACCTTATAAAACAAGTTCAAGCTACTAGCTTTTCTGATACGCTAGTTTCGTTGCAACTAAGCACTCCCATTCTATCTAAAAAATTAACCTCATTGAATTTGTTCCTTGATAATGATCTCATCCGTGTAGGTGGACGGTTGTCCAATGCTGACATACCGTATGACCAACAGCACCCTTATTTACTTCCTAGCAAAAATCACTTTACATCATTAATTTTAACCCATGAACACAGACGACTCGGGCATAGCGGACCACAATGTACCCTCTCAAACGTAAGGCTACAATACTGGCCGTTAGATGGTTTGAGAGAAATCAAACGACTCATACATAAATGTGTTATCTGTACTAGATTCAAAGCTGTAACTTCCCAACAGATAATGGCCCCTCTTCCTAAGGAAAGGACAACCCCATCCAAACCTTTTGCTCATACAGGAGTAGATTTCGGCGGACCGTTTCGAATCAAATCCTCTCACCTCAAAAAAGCCCCAATCCTCAAAGGATACTTAGCACTTTTTGTTTGTCTTGCAACCAAAGCAGTCCACCTGGAATTGGTATGCGACTTAACTACGGACTCTTTTTTAGCTGCCCTAAAAAGGTTCATAGCCCGTAGAGGGTTACCTTCTACTATCCTGAGCGACAATGGCACCAACTTTGTGGGTGCCTGTAACCAATTGAATGAAATATTTTCTTTTCTTAAAAATAACCTTCCAGAAATTCATTCCCAATTAGCAGGGTTACAAATTTCTTGGAAATTTATTCCCCCTCGCTCCCCACATTGGGGCGGTTTGTGGGAGTCAGCCATCAAGAGTGCCAAATTTCACTTGTATAGAATGATGAAAAATTCAATTTTTACCATTGATCAATTCAACACTATCATCTGCCAAATCGAGGCTATTTTGAACTCCCGGCCATTGAGCCAGTTATCAACTGATCCTACAGATATGATTCCTCTCACTCCAGGACACTTCCTTATTGGAGCTCCTTTGACTTCTTATCCTGAAGTTGATGTTACTAGTACTCCTAGTAATAGATTGAAATTCTGGCAACACTGTTCATCAATTCACCAGCAGTTCTGGAAACGATGGTCTACAGACTACCTTAACAGACTGCAGCACAGACCCAAATGGGCTCACCCTCATCCCAATGCACAAGTTAACGACTTAGTGCTAATTAAGAATGAAGACTCACCCCCTTTGCAATGGCCATTAGCCCGAATTGTCGACACAATCCCTAGCTCTGATGGCAAAGTCAGAGCTGTCCACGTGCGAACACAACAAGGCGTGTTCATACGGCCAATTACTAAAATTGTACCATTAATAAATGGAGATCCTATTGCAGAACAATAACCACGTCCACGATTCATTGTACATGTCCTTTAACAAAAATTAGCTTATACCAACCTTTCTCATTTTGTAAGTCCACTTATTTCACTTGTAAGGTATCCCGTTCTTGTTGCAGTGATTTGGGATCCACTTGCGAGTTGTCCTGATTGTATTTTCATTATTTGGACAGTAATGTCCTGGTCCTTCGAGTGTTTGGTAAATTTACATTATCTGTGTTTATCTTTGCCTTTTCTCTCTGGTGGGCAGTATGTTGAAAAACTAGTTCTTCAACTGTGATAAACCACCCTCTAATTAATTATAAATCATACTCCTAACGCCACCTCCCCGTTAGTAGCGAACTTACCCTTCATCTTCATCTACGTCTAATTGTTTCCTCCTTATAGTTTTGACTTTCGACACCAGTCTAAAAATGATTCAATTTTCAACATCCAACCACCGTTCTCGCTGTTATAATTCTACCCTCAACCGACAAGTACCTAACGTACTAACGGGAATTCTTATAATCAAAATCAACATGTGGCAGCATAACCAAAAAATATATATTTAATATCTCATCCATCCTCAATCAATGTACTTAAAAAACATAAGAAAATTAAAGTGAAATCAACCAATAGTACAACAAGTAGGATAGTTATTGGAACCAATGTGTAATGTGTTTAGCCTCTGTAAAAAGTGTAAATTTAGTGAGATTTGTACTGTAATGTAAAGTGCCATTTTGTAAATATATTTCAATCATTCAAGAAAACCCTAGTTTTTCTTCAACCGCCAAACATGTTAATTGGTCCAATTTTGTCTACAATCCTATAATACATTAAATTTTCCTCACAGGAGATTCTCTCGATTGAACTCCTTACAGCATTCCTGCATAGAATGTCGACCAAGATTTGAAGCTGTCATTCAATGAATTAGTAAAAATCTAAAGTCATGAAAAAATAGCCTTTATTAAACAGAAATTAGCTGGTAATTTAGTCATGATTTAAGATAGGCTATAGACCATACGTATCTTAGAATAAAGGTGAATGTATGCAACTGGAAGTCTAGGAAGACCTCCGACTAGATAGACAGATGACACGGAAAGACACCAATAAGCGCAAGAATTCAGAAAAAAAATCAAAACACCTCTCTCTAGTCGAACGTTTTGACGCGGGGATATCACTAGGCGCAGCCGAACTCAGTCGCCACAAACAACAGTACAATTTTAACATGCCGCCACCGCCGATATCTACTTGTGCGCGCTCATAAAGTCGAAATTGATTACACCGTATTTTTTGTTTTTCTATTTTTATTTCCACTTTCTATTTATCGAATGCGTTGTGAGCCCGCAGTCCCTTTGGTAAAAGCGGCCTCTGAGATAAGACACTAGTTGTGAACAAACGACTTTCAGGTCTAGCTTCAATATATAAAGTCGAAATTTAAATGGTTTACACCGCATTTTTTGTATTTCTATTTTTATTTCGGCTTTTTATTTATCAAAGACGTCGACTCGAGTATTTTTGAGAATGTTCTAGATCGAGGTTAGGACTATAAAAGTGACGATCGCGTCTCAACACTCATCCGTCAACGATTAGCGTTCGGAGCGATAAGTATCTACCTACTTATAAGCTAGGTGCGAATTGCGAATTTTAAACGAAATGTTTAGGTATTGTTCTACAGTTGTATTCTGATTGTATCAGTTTTGGACATTTCTTCTTTGGACTAAACTCTTCTACGCAGTGACATTATCAATAAAGAAGAATGGAACGTTGGCTTAAAGACGTTAAACGTGTTGCAACAACATCTTCTAACGAAGCCGAATGTTCAAAAGCAGTACGCGCGGAGTATACAGCAATTACCGATCTAGACGATGATGCAACGACGACAAGCCCCACGGTTTCAAAGCCGAAAAAAAAGGAAGTATGATGAATCATATATCAGTTTCGAATTTGTTTATTCCAACGGTTCACCTCTCTGCATGTTATGTAGTAAACTGCTTCCTAATAGTTCCATGGTACCTGCCAAGTTGCGCCAACATTTGGAAAATGTAAATCCCGAGTCTAAAGTCAAGAATAAAAAAATTTGTACGTAAAAAAAAGAACAATTATTGGAAAGTCAAAAAACTATGATGCTTGTAACCAAAGCTATCAATGAAAAGGCCACCCAGGCGTCATATTCAGTTATCTATCGCATTGCACAAGCAAGTGAAGCACAAACTATCGCTGAGAATTTAATAAAGCTGTGTGTGTTAGACATAATAAAATGTATGCTTGATGAAAATTTGTAAAGCATATTTCTACTATGCCGCTATCAAACGATACTGTTACACGGCGAATTCATGATCTGGCAAGCTACGTCAAACAAGAATTAGTTACACGTCTACAAAAAACACGATTCGTCTTGCAAGTAGATGAGTCGACTGATCTCGCTGGTTTGGCTATCTTGATGGTGTAATAAACACGAGATATGACATAGAAAATTTTAAGAACACCCTATATAGATAAAATTTTCTTGATTCGAAACAAATTAATAATAAAATAATTGTTGACCTCCGCCAGGAAAGAAGTTGATACAAACAATTTTGTTATAATCAGCAAGGTCGATAAACATTATACCTGGTGTTTTGACATGCTTTGTTTATCAATAAATATAAACAAACGTTGCAGACTAGAATAATGAAATTTAAAATTAACCTTCAGACAAGGACACAAACGAAACAACTCTAAAATAAATAGCAGGAATTTTGAAAACAAAAAGGAGTGAGGTAGTAACCCTCAAAAAGTGACCCGGTTCAGTACGGCCGGCCATTTTATCGTCGACAGCAATATTGTGTAGTTGTGATTTGTGATATTTAAAAAGCGTAAGTTTTTAACGTATAATTATTTTGTTTATATACTCTTTTGATAATTTTATATTTGATTTGACTGGGTGTCCAAAAAGGAAAAGGAGACCTATATTTTCGGTCATATTGAGTGCACTATTTACATCTGAGCCCCTCACCTACCGATCTAGTCTAAAAATTTGAGGCATATACAAAAGATATCGTATGTTCGATGATCATTTTTCTTATATGGTTTTTTCTGTACAAGATATCTTATTTATTCTATTTAATTCCGAAAATTTTGTTCGATATTTTATTTCCTTATATTGTACAGGATATCCAAATGCACGAGATATCATAATTATTCTATTAGATTCCGGAAGTTTGTCTGATATATTATTATACTATATTGTACGGGATATTCAACTGTGCAGGATATCACATTTATACCATTCGATTTCAAAAGTTTGCTGATAATTAGTATACGATATTGTACAGGATATACAACTGTGCGGGATATCACATTTATACCATTCGATTCAAAAGTTTGTTGATAATTATTATACGATATTGTACAGGATATTCAACTGTGCAGGATATCACATTTATACCATTCGATTTCAAAAGTTTGTTGATAATTAGTATACGATATTGTACAGGATATACAACTGTGCAGGATATCACATTTATACCCTTCGATTTCAAAAGTTTGTTGATAATTATTATAACATATTGTACATGATATTCAACTGTACGGGATTTCACGTTCATACCATTCAATTACGAAGGGTTGTTCGATAATCATTTTTCTTATATTATACCAAATATTCAACTATACGTTATATCGTACTTTAACTTTCATAATCAGGAAAGACCCCTTTCAAAAGTTTGGAAGACGTTGTGCCCGAGTCAGGTTTCTTTCGTTGGTTTCATTTCTTATACAGGGATAGTCCTATATGACATCCTTTACGGGTGTCACGAGAACGGGTAACTACTTCCAGCTTTGGAAAGACGTTTTTCCTTAACTGAATTTTTAATGTAACATACCGGGGCATTCCCCCCCCCCCCGAGTAACTGTCATTTTATCCAAATCAGGGCTGTATAATTTACTATTGTTTGTAATATATATGTACATATTATCCACCCAGTCTGTTTCCTTTATCGACAACCCTTACCCTCGTACCAGCAAGTTAAAAAACGGGCTGACACGAGCTGCATTAGAACTCAGGCTTGGCACATTGTATAAGCCCAAGAGGCCCCACGGAGACCTTGACCGCTCGAGCCAGGAAAACACCTCCCTCGAGGTAACCCGCAGGGAGATTTCTGGCTATAAATTTTGTGCCGTGAGGCACTGGTGACAGCACGCTGCAAATATTTCTTAGGATAGGAGTATACAGTAGGACCCCTCCGGTCACTACAATCAGAAGAAAAGAAGCCAAAGGAATAATACCGTTTCCTATACCATTGGAATATACCAAACGATCTATTAGTGTGGGGACAGCGGTCACTGGATACACCCAAAGGAGATTAAGAGTTATTTATTACACTGGTTATCTTGAGATATCCATATGAAAGTGTATCGACATAAATGCGTTAATATAAAACTCCATTCAGAAAACCAGTTATCGCCGCGATGACGATATACCCCACCAGAACAGCAGAGCCACCACTTCGGATACGCACGATGAATCGACGGTAGAAGGGACAGAGACTACCACCACCACCACCACCACGATGGATATAAAAATGCGAATCAACAAACGAAGAGGCGACTTGGTTTACGGACTCCTGCTCCTACAAGTCCAGCTGCCTTCAGTGCGAAGCGTAGGTCGAGGGTACTGACTACAACCTTAAACGCTTTACACTGTCTTCTGCCGAGTGTTGTACTAAGTCGGAGTATTGTTCTGTTAGAAGAATTTCGGTGTGGTACTGACGCACTGAAATCTCTGCAGTATCTCCGTAGGGAAGCGCCGATCGCTTTAACTGTTAGAATAATTTCGGTATGGTATTGACACGCTAGAATAACTACAGTCCCTGCACGTAGAGTATTCGTTAAGCTGGGTAGTGACTAGTTATAAACGATACTCCCGAATCTTGAGACTAAAACCGAAAGAGTATTGATCCGCCGGTTGCTCAGATCCCCGGTTAGCTTAACATTTCACAGGACATAGAGAGTCACGTCTACCGACTAGTATGTCTCCGAAATCGAAACACGCACCGCTTTAGTTCCACATAGGTTCAATTCAGGCCGGCAGTACCTATCAACCGACGGAAGGATACGGTTCTACGAAGCGTGACCTTCGAAATATTTACGTACCGAAGTATTCGATAGAACATTGAATTATTTCATTTTAACTTATTTTTAACGTTGTACATATTATTTTCAGAAATAAAATAGTTAATTTAATTGGACTCTGTCTCCTTTGGGCTTACCTGGGCAATACGCATTACAAAAGTTCTTTCGAACAAGACATGCTTATGTGTCCATCGCTACCCACAAACACTACCGGAGAAGAAATTTTTAATAAAATAAATATATTTTTTGAAGAAAATAATCTCAGTTGGAACGATTACATTGACATTTGCACAGATGGGACCACGGCGATGACAGGTAAAACAGCAGGAGCAGTGTCACTAATAAAAAATAAAGGGCCTTGTTAGCTCAAAGAACAATGGACTGTAGTTGTAGTTAATTATGCAATTAGCGAATCGACAACATACACAATAAACTCCAATTTAATGTACTTACCAAAGAGCCGGTTCACTATGAATTCAACAATCGATCTTTTAATTTATGGTGGAAGGTCCTGGCCTTTGTGACACTAACTAAAGTTTATTACAATGTCTATATTTGCGAATATAAGTAAAACAAAAATAAAAGAACTTTACATACGTCGCGGTTTTAACTAATTTTGCGGTTTAACAATGAGAGATTGATTTTAAGTAAAATTGAAACGAACTGTTCTTAAGCGAGAGCGTTAATGTTGATGACCAGAATTAAAAACTAGGCCTTTATCAAAATGTACAAGAATTCAGTTTTGAAATTTAATGAAATTAATCCATGAGCGGCGCGCCGAGTTTTATGAAAACTAAGAGGGTGGCACGAACAGGCCTAATAGACATTTTCGTCACATTTTTTTTTGTGCGCATGCCTCCATTTTAGCCATTTTTTTCGTACTGTTTCCTAAATAAGCATGTTAAAATACATGTGTACAAATCGTTAAAATCGACAAACATTAAACAAATAATACTCAATTTTAGAGTTTCTACATGTGCTGACAATAAATTATGTTTAATTAGGATAAAATAATTTACCTATTTTTAATTAGATAATATTTATTTACCTATTTTTATTTAGATAATTGATTGTATTGACAGCTAACCTCTCAACTAGCAGATTTATTTTGCCTTTTTGAGAACGCCCATAACACTTTAATCACATTTTAATCGTTCACAAGTATGCGCTTCAACTTATTTGTCAACAATGACTGCACCGTCAATAATTTGTTTTAATGATGGATTTGTTTGTGGAGATACTATGGCATCCCTAGCCATTATTGCACAAAACAGTACGAAACTTTTAAATTCCCGCTCTTTCAAAATGGCTGCTGCGCTTGTCATGTGAAGAAAAGCACTATTTTAGTTCCAGTTATTGTATCCTGTGTAGACAAGCACAGGCGATGAAGCAAATGCCGTCAAATTTAAAATTAGTTATGGATAAAGCGGTAAAAATAATTAATTTTATCAAATCACGACCACTACAATTCCGATTGTTCTCATTATCGTGTGAAGATTATGGCAGCAAACATAAAACACTACTGCTCCATATAGAAGTACGATGGCTGTCTCGGGATAAAACTTAACAAGGCTATTTGAACTTAGAGCCTAGTACAAATGTTTCTTTCAGATACTTCTTTTAATTTGAAAGATCGTTTGTATGATAAAACTTGGTTGTTCCGACTGCCTTTTATGGCGGATATATTTCCAAAACTGAACAAATTAAATGTATCATTGCAAGGTAAATAGACAACAGTATTCCAGGCCTGTAACAAAATAACTGCTTTCAGAAGAAAATTAGATTTTTGGATTATTTGCGTTGGTAAGAGCAAAATAGAAAGCTTCACGTCACTCAGAAAGTTTGTTAGCGATAACGACTCAGAAATGTTTCAAGATGATGTATTTGAAGAAATATAAATTAATTAATCTTTTCTCTCAGTGTATCCACATATAAAAAGAACTCTACAACTTTGTACAGTCAAATTAATAATTCATCCACTGTATTCACCTCATTAAGTCACCAGCGACTCTTTGCTGTTCCCAAAAGTAAAGCGAATTAGAATATTTTCCTTCTTTCGCATACGTTGAAAATCAAGAAAAATACGACGTAATAAATAAAATGTAATTATTCTTTTAGTGATCAACTTTTTTAATTACTTCCTGTATAATTAAGTATGTGAACTAAACGATAAAAATTGATCAAACATGTTTATATTATACATATAACATATGTGTAAACTGTAAATGCGGCAACACCGTTTAGCTTGCGCATTGCGTCCTCGTCCAATGCCACCGCAACCGTTTCAGGCTTTCAGGGTTCTTTTGACTATTTTCATTTGTTTTATTTGACATTAATTCATCCATAACATAAAAGATGAAGTAAGAGCTGGTTTTCTAGCAATAACTGCTGATATATGTTTCGTACTAAATGCCAAAAGTGATTTCAAAATAAGCTCGATTGTAGATAAAAATATAAAAATATGGCGTTCGATATAAAAGAGGAAAAACACTTTCTGTAATTGAATAGAGCCCAGCGGTGGAAATTCGCACTTGGGAAAATAATTTTTGATGAATTATTAAATATATTCATTAAATGTAAACTAAAGTTAATCCATAAATGCTTGAGAGTTCATCACACATAGACACAAAAGGCGCCAGTATTAATTTGTGACAGGTTTAAAAATTGTTAATAATATTTACAAACTGAAGGGTCAGTCTTTAGACTGACAACAGTAAGGTGTTGGCGACACTCAAGCCCTAGGAGGGCGCGGTGTTAAAGACACTAACAGGCGAGGACTTACCTTTGCCAGTGACCTGCACCGTTTTTATACCGGACAAAAAAGAGAAAGATTGCCTGCCGAAAGAATCGTCAAGAAGCTTTCGATGGGTAATAGAAGCCTGAACACAAGACTGTGGAAGTACTGGAACTCAGTCCTAATGGAAAAAGGCCAACTCTGGACTTTAAGGACAAACAGCCCCTTGAGGATCTAGAAAAATTGAAAATGGAGCCCCTACTTCGACTTTGGAAAGCTAAAGTTTAGCAGGACAGGAAACCTGAGGACAAGGTCCAGCAAACCGTCGTGGAACCACGACTAGACAAGGTACAGGCGGATAACGAAAGGGAGGTCGGCGCCGAAGTGCCCCCTACTCAGTCTGCTGAGAAGACATGCAGTCTCTCAGCAAAAGGAAGCCGCCATTGAACAGAGGAGACCCTACCGAGGAGCCGCTCTTCCAGCACATGGTTAACATAGAGCAGCCATTCTCTAAGCGTGTTCCGCGGAACCCTATGGTTCCGCGATACCCCTGTGGGGGTTCCGGAAGAATTCATAACAAAAATCAAAACACCATCTCTGGTCAAACGTTTTGACGCGGGCGTATCACGAGGCGCAGCCGAACTTAGTCGCCACCCACAACAGTACAACTTTACTATGCCACCACCGCCGATATCTACTTGTGCGCGCCCACAAAGTCGAAATTGTTTACACCGTATTTTTTGTATTTCTATTTTTATTTCCTCTTTCTATTTATCAAAAGCGTTGTGAGCCCGCAGTCCCTCTGATGAAAGCCGCCTCTAACATAAGACAATATAGTTGTGAACAAGCGACATTCAGGTCTAACTTCAAAACAAACAGTCGAAATTGTTTACACCGCATTTTTTGTATTTCTATTTTTATTTCGACTTTTTATTTATCAATGGCGCGGACTCGAGTATTTTTGAGAATGTACGAGATTGAGGTTAGGACTAAAAAAGAGACGAACACTCATCAGTCGACGATTGGCGTTCGGAGCGATAAGTACCCCTACCGACTTACAAGCTAGCTAGCGAATTGCGAATTTTAAACGAAGTGTTTAGGTATTGTTCTACTGCTGTATTCTAATTGTATCAGTTTTGTACATTTCTTCTTTGGACTAAACTCTTCTACGCAGTCCACGGCAATAAAACTAACAGTAAAAATGGAGAAAAGTAATATAACGTATGGTCCTAAAGTTTTTGGAAAATTTTTAAATGCTAATAAATGTTTCCAATTTTTTTTAATTTAAAGAGCACATGTGGCAACAATTAACAACACTAATACCGAAAAATAATTACAAATTACATTATGGATTGTGGCCCGTTATCCTCAATGAGTCGTAATTTTCTTCGGACTTGTCCCATCTTCCTTTGGACAAGAGCAGGTTCTATTTCTCTAATCTTTTGGAAGATGCGACGCCGCAATTGACCTTCATTTGTAGCTTCCCATCCTTTATCGTACACTTTCCTCGATAGTATTGACCAAAATTCCTCTATTGGCCTAGCCTGAGGTACATTAGGAGGATTGTCCAACTTAGGTACAAAGTCAACGTTATTTTCACTTAATCACTGTCTGGTAATTCTAGCATAATGGCATGAAGCTAGATCAGGCCAAAACATTATATTATCGTTGAGATGATGTGTATTTAAAAAATTAAGTAATTTAGTAAGACATCTTTGAATATAAAGTTCTGCATTTAAGGCTTCTCCCCGAACACGACCAACATACGGCTGTGAGATAAATCCTGCTTCAGAAATGACACACCACACTAAAACTTTATCCTCAAATTTCGATTTACTTTTAAATTTAACATTGTCTGGTGTATTTTCTATGTTATCGGTATAAAACCCATCGTTTCCTTTAATCTCTGAATGGGATAAGGTAAAATATTTTTCATCATCCATTTCAATCAATTTATTGGCAAAGTGGATTCGCCTTAATGCGCGGCAACAACGCGGAATTATTTCTAACTGGTCTGTGGTGTATTTTGGTACCTTTCATCTTATCCTAAACACTAAGTTTGTGCGATCAATTGTTCTTAATACAGTGGTTTTCGAAATACCAAATCTCCGGGCTAATTTTCTCTGAGAAACTCCAACTTTGTCTTTAGCAGCTTCCATCAGTCTTCTTTCTCTTCTTACACTCAAAATTCTTGGTCTGCTGCTTTTGGGTAAATTAATGCATGGTATACCCTCTTCACAATTCCTTATAGTGTTGTAAATGGTTGACTTACTTATATTTTGCTCCTGGTAGATTGCAACAATATCATGCTTAGGTATTCGTCCAACTAGATTGTAAATGCCCTGACTAATCAAACTTGATTACGTGTGACGTTTTAGTTTCAATGGCAACTTGATTAAACGACATTGGGTACAAAAATAAATAATTTAAAAATTTTCCAAAAACTTTAGGACCATACGTTAGTTATTGTAGGGATATATAGGTCACCATCAACAGATATACCAGCGTTCAATCAGTGTCTTGAAAATTTCATTGGAGATCACTTGAAGGACAACAATATTCAGGTTATTCTCGGAGGAGATATAAACATAAATATACTTTCTGAAACGGATGATTCGAATGATTACCTTAACATTCTGAATGGAAACAATTTAATCTCACAAATAAATACATACACCAGAATTCAAGGAAACTCACGCTCATGCTTGGACCATTTATTCACTAGGGATATAGTTAACAAAGTTATACCAATCGCATTTAAAAGCTCTATCAGCGACCATTTCACTACAATGCATGAAATTGAAAATATAACTGAAAAATCAGATTATAGCCCGATGAACACACATACGATACATTATAAAAGACTGAAAACACTCGTCATTGCGGAATCCTGGAACGACTTCCTCCAGAATGAGGATGCAGATACCTTGGCAGATAATTTAACCGAGAAAATCCAAATGTATGTACAGAAGTCCATGGTCAAAATAAAACATATAAAAAAAAGAAAATTTGGATCACTAGTGGTTTAATAACATTCATCAAAAACGGAATAAATTGAATAAAGAGAGGCCTAAAGATTGGGAAAATGTTGAACTCCAAACCAAATATAGAACTTATAGAAATAGTCTCAATATTCTCATAAAGAAAACAAAAGCAAACTTTTTCAAAGACAAAACTAGAAAAAATCTAAACAATTCAAAAAAATTATGGGAAACACTCAGGGAGTCTACATACCAAAATAATAGAAAAACTGAAATAAGAGAAATTCGTCTGCAAAATAATACGGATTTCAAATAATCCGCTGAAAATAGCCAACAATTTGTTGATCATACACCAGCTTTGGAGAACATCTGGCACAGCAAATTATAGAACCAAAAAATTTCAATGAAACGAAAAAACGCATATCGAACACTATATTTCTAGAAGTATGTACTGAAGCTGAAATAATACAAATAATTCACAAACTCAAAACGAACAAGGCACCCGGGTTGGACTCAATAAGCTCAGATACCTTGAAAATCATATGCAATAGTATAAGTAAACCAATATGTCATCTTGCGAATATATTTTTGAAAAAAGGTACATTTCCCAGTTCATTCAAAAAGGCCAAAATTAAACCGATTTATAAGAAAGGCGACAAATTGGAATGTCTGAATTATAGGCCTATATCTTTAACCTCTTGCCTTGCAAAGATAATAAAAACAGTCATCAAATCATGTTTGTGCAAATTCCTAGAAAAATATGAGATCCTTTCTCCGCTGCAGTTCGGTTTCAGAGTGACTATGTCCACTCACGATGCAATACCTCAAAAATATATAAATCCCTTGACGAGGGAAAACCGTCACTTTATATCTTTGTGAACCTGGCTAAAGCTTTCGATACCTGAAGCCATGAGAAACTGATTGAGACGCTGGAGGAACTTGGAAACAGAAGACCATGCCTGGAGTTGTTGAGGAGCTATTTGTCAGAAAGAAGCCAATGTGTAGATATTTATAGGGAACTTTGAGTGAGTTCAAAACCATCAAGTATGGTGTACCACAGGGCACCGTGCTAGGGCCCTATCTTTTCAATATTTACCTGAATAACCTGTTCTCCCTTGATACCGAGGGCCAAATTATAAGCTTCCCAGATGATACTGCAGTTTTCTATAACGCAGATGATTGGATAAACTTACTCAATAAGGCACAAGAAGACTTTTTAAAAATAAAAGAATGGTTTGACTCTAGGAAATTAACCATCAACTTTAATAAAACACATTATGTGCCCTTCAGTATACAGAAAATCAATTTCGAAAACTTCCCCCCTCTCTCGCGAACAACCCCAACAATAACTTTCTCAATACTACCCACCACTATAACTAACTACTTGGGTCTGATCATCGACTGCAATCTGAAATGGGACCACCATATTAAAAAACTAACTGGAAAATTAATTTGCTTCACTTATTTAGGCACTACAAAACGATGGTAGATGTTGAACAGTTGAAGTCTATATATCACGCCTTAGTTGAATCACAACTCAGGTATGGTTTAATTGCATGGGGTGGTGCATATAATAAATACCCATATATCCCCAATAATAATCCTACAAAAATGGATCTATCAAACAACTTTATTTTCAGTGTGTAATAAATAAAGAAAAATTTACCAAAACTAAAAACTGTACAAAGAATAAGTATTCGACCAGAAATCAACCTCTTGCTGTATACATTCCAAAAGTAAACAAAACTCTTACCTTGAGAAGTCATATGTTTCGCGGCTCGAGATTGTACAACGGAATCCCGTTAGAAATTCGTGAAATAAACTCACCTATAATGTTCAAAAAGAAAATTAAAAAATGGCTGAAAACTAATACAATTGTCTCACAGATCCTCTTAACATATAGCGTTATTATATGTAAAATTGATATACTTTACCTTACCCTATATTTTTTACCTGCTCATCAAAAATACGTTATCTCTATAGTTCAGAAAACCAAGAACTAACAATTATTGAATTCGCCTTAGTAAACTGTATAGATTTTTTATTTGCTGTGGTAGTTTTAAAAAATATTTATATCTCTAATAATACGATTTTAGTATGATTTTAATTGTTATTTATTTGTATTTACCTGTCTAATTGGGAGTTGCTCTTTTGTTTTATATATGTATTTTACGTGTTTTAAATATTACTGTATCTATTCAGTTTTGTATAGTCTTAATTCATAACAAAATAGACGTACCAACCTTCTCGAGAATAAAGGCAAAGTGGAATTCGTGGAAACGTTTCTGTGAGGATATCGCAGAAACGCCAGTATGCGCTAGGGTGCATAGAGGCATTGCAAGGTAATGAACTGCAGGCGCTCCTGACTCCCTAAAAAGATCGGAACGGGGCCTATACGAGCAATTATAAGGAATGCTTAGGACTGTTAATCAGTACCCAGTTTCCAGAAGACCACTAAAGGCGGACTGGAACTGGACAAAGGAATTGGTAACGTATGAGAGAATTAAATTGGCAAGTTCCATCACATCAAATCGCCAGGCCGAGATAGAATTTACCCAGTACTGCTCCAGAAAGGTCAGGACATTAATGCCACATCTATGCAAAATTTTCAGAGCATTCATCGCTTGGGGTTACATACTAGAAGTATGGCAAAATGCGACTGTAGTCTATGCCAATGATCGGCAGGATTTCAGACCAAACGCCTAAATCATTTGACCTATATACCTTTCCTTATTCCTGCATAAACCTCTGGAAAAAATTGTGGATAGAAATATTAGGGACCACACACTAACACTCTATCTCCTGAGGGCTCGACAATACGCCTATCAATCAGGAAATTCTACACTGGATGATCTTAACAGACTCCTGACAAAGAGGTGGCATTAGGCGCGTTCCTGGATATAGAGAGGCGTCCAACAACGTCCCTACAACTTCACTAATGAAAATACCATAAAACTATATAAACGGCTATATGCGAGTAGGTATACATTTATTTTATAATAAATAAAGTACAATTCTTGTTTAATTGTTAATTCTCAAAATATTTTCATTATTTCTCGTATATCCGCATATCCAGAAAAAATAAAACATAAAAAAGCAATTCTAGACACTTTTCTAATCTTATCCATTCGTAAACAAACCTAATATAGCTCGAGACAGGATTAACTGACGACATTTTTCACATCCTTGTTTGTCGTTTCCGACCCCTAATCCTACAAAGGCCTCTTTCTCTCCTCGAGTTCTGTTGGCACAATTCTTACTGAAAATCCTCACAATTTATATTGCCATCAGGAGAAAAACACGGCAGGATTAAATTTGTTTAATACAGTTTCCTACATCCTACGATCTTAAAATATTTAGATGAAGTTAAATAATCTATTTAAAGATTGTAATAAAACCATTTATGTTCTGCTAGATTTTTAATATTCCTTTAATTATCTAGAAAGAAACAATTATTCAAAAACACATATTTTGAAGTAAGTATGTAACAACTATTATTTAATTGTTTTAAAATCAATTCATATAAATCGAAAATGACTCAGATATAATCTAATTGTATTTTTCCTCTTTGTTCATTACCTTCTGAATATATTTGTTGACCTTCTTGTGGTATGGCTTATTTTGTTTTATTTTCTATTTACATTACACTCAACTAGATGGTACTTTAGTTAATTTCTGAAACCTTATGATCATTAATATTCTTGAATCAGCCATTTATTGTCCCTCTTATTCTACGATTTAGAATTTCTAAGATTTATTCATCACATAGAACGTACCTTTAATAATTTTCAAGACAGATCTACTGATAATATGATTAACAAACATAATATTTAAAAGTTGCAATAAATTTCACAACAAAATAAAGTATAAAATGAAGCGCCCTCTATAATTATATTTGATAATAATATGGGCTTACACTGTAACCATTATCATTGTATAAGGATACACAATGCCATTATAGAGCTACATCTATTTATTTCACAAATACTTTCATAGATGGCGCACAACATTGAAAAATGAACGTACCGTTCAAAACAATTCTTTCTTGACTAGAGACGGCATCAATCATTTATTTTGACCAACTTGTTCTTATAAAATGAAGTAATTTGCTTAATGTAGTATTAAGCAATAATTTTTACTTCAAACTATAAATATTCCTGAAGTAATACATGTGAAATTAATAGATGCATGGCGCATCAGGTTGATAATAAATTTGCAATGTCAAAATAATTCTTTCTGAATTAGAGACGGTATCAATCACTCATTTTGATCAACGAATTCTTATAAAATGATTAAGAGAAATGAAGTAATGTTTCTAATGTAGTATTAAGCAATAAGATTTGCCTCAAACTATAAATATTCCTGAAGTATGTACATGAGAAATTCATAGATGGCGTATTACGTTAAAAATGAATTTGAAATGTCAAAATTATTTCGTTAAATTTGATTTGAACTAGATTTTACTATATAATTCAATGAAATGAAATAATCCATTTAAATTCTCAAACAATAAGTTTAACGTGAAACTAAAAATTTTCCTGAAGTAGTACATGAAATGATTCACTGTTTACTGAAGCAATGAACTGTGGTTTTGGTTCTAATAATGGGAAAAGATTATTTAAGTATTACGAATATTTTATCATAGATGGCGCTGTATGTCGAGAATTGTATCAAAGAATGTATTCTTTGATAATGTGTAATCCTTATTAATATATATATGAATTATAAAAATTCTATCGTAGAAGACGCAGTACGTCGAAAACTGGGACGTGCTTCTCATGGCTTTTTTAATTGAATTAGACATTACGCAATAATTCAAAGAAATGAGTTAGTTCATCTGCTGAACTCTTATGCCTGCTTGGGTTTTAATAATTTTAAATGACGCCATCTTTATTATTAGGTCCGTATTATAATAATTATCTCATAGATGACGCAGTCCGTTGATGTCAAAATTATTCTTTCTACATTAGAGATGGCCTTAATCGGTTATTTGATACTTTTTTTAATGTGGGTTCTGGGATGAAATGAAAATAAATATTATTATTCAAATTTGATTTATTTCAAACAAAACAATTAACAAAGGCGTTATAACATAAATAAACGCAAGCAATAAAAATTATAAATAATTTATAACAAACAAAACATCTTCGTTGTGTAGCTCAAGCTGGTGATTCTCCCATGGCTTCATGGACGGTTTGAAGTACTAATTTCAATTCTTTTAAATTGCTTATCGCTTGTTTATATATTTTTCCTTCCAATGATGTGTTTGGTTCAAGTTTTAAAAGGGAAGTACATTCTTCGAGCAATTTTTTTGATTCCTGGTAGCGAAATAATAAATTCTGAATTATATTCAAAATAAAAATGCTTTAAAACAAATACTATAATATTATAGATAAAACAGACAACATGGAAATGGAACTCAGGCTAGAAAAACAGACGAATGGAAATTAAAAAACAACTCGCGTTTATAGATCTCAGGGCAGCATTCGATTGAATTATATGGAGATCATACGAAAATATTTGAAAAAATGAAGATACATATTGAGTAAATTAACAAAAATAATAGAGGTCACAAGCGTAAGAATTAAGCTCGATTCTCACTATAGTGCAAGGCACGGGAAAAGCACGGAAAGGCACGGGCTCGGCAAGGGCAAGAAATGTATCGCGTATTCACACTGAACGAGTAGCTACGGTCACGGAACGTCAGTGGTACCGTTTATATATAATTAATAGATCGAATAATAACAATATGTTTTCCACTACAACACTTGTGAAAATAGCTGTGTTATAAGATGAAGACGAGGAAAAACAAATAGAGAAAGGTCAGAAACGAAAAAGACGTTTTTGGGTGCATGATATGTTAAAAAGACGGAATCAAGAAGGAGAATTCTCTACACTACACTACAAAATACCACTTTTCGTGAATCCATTCCACCAGTTCAAAAACTTGCGGTGTGCTTAAGGTAAAAATCAAATATCAGCTTTATAGCGTTTAACATGTTTTTTTTTATTTCTATTTTGACACATGATGTAGATAATATTACTTGTATTAATAATTATTACATTATATTAATGATTAGTCTAAGGTATTCTGTGGGGAAAAGGTTTCATAAAAAGAGGCGGCAAGTGAAGAATTGTAAGATTGGCAGATGGAAGCACTTGATGATGGTGTAGATTGAATGGGAGTTAAGGAAAAATTTTGATGAGTGGGATGAGTGGGGTGTAGGAGACACTAGAGGCGGGCGAATTTCTGAACTGTCGGTAGTCGTGTTATGTAAATTAATGATTTGCATGTTACTGGCATTGTATGCTGAAAAGTTTTGAGTATGCTGCTGGTCATATACGTATTTAGCTTCAATATCGGATAAGTCCAAATATTTTAGTTTTAACTAGATGTTTGTCACCGGGAGAAAACTTTTTCACAGTAGCTTTTATGCTTTCAAAAAAAAGATCAATTTCGTCTTTATTTGCCTCATTTTTTTGTTTTTTTCCTCGGTCAAAAGATAGTTCATTAGGGTGCTGCTAGCTGTCATAGGCTGGGTTGACGATTTTGCTTTATCTTTGATTGTTTTAGTTGTTGCCTTCTTGTTTTTTACTATCTCTCCTTTTGACTTATGATTTGCTTGTTGGGATGTACTAGCTTGTGATAAATCGGTAGACTGCAGAATATACTGACCATCAAGCTGACTATTCGGAGGTGTTATGTCCTGAATGTTATCCTGTGAAAAAATATGTTGTGAAGAATCGGAATACTGACTTATATTTTCCGTGCCATTGCTTTTATCGTCAGTTACAAAAGTGGGGTTTTCAGTCGTAGTAACTGAAGTAACTCACTCCTTATCCTTCATGTGAATATGGAGAAATTCCAATATGTCGCCATACTTCCATCTCGCGTTGGGATCTGCTGCTTGCCCTGTTTTAGTTTTCTTTGAATTTCGAAATTTTCTATACTGACCGCGGATTGCCTCCCATTCTTGACCATCTGAAATTAACAATATTAATTTATTCTAGGTTTCTTGCTACTGGAGACTCTTATCAAACGATTGCATTCAGTTACAGACTAGGACATTCTACTGTACATGCCATTATCCAAGAAGTGTGTAACGCAATTATAAACAACTCATTGCCAGCTTATATTCCTACACCGCGTAAAGAAGACTGGGAAAATATTTCGAAAAGGTTTTGGACTACTTGGAATTTTCCTAATTGCTTAGGAGCCCTAGATGGCAAGCATATTGAAATTATAGCACCTGCTAATAGTGGTTCAAATTATTTTAATTATAAAAAAACCTTTTCCGTTGTTCTTCTTGCATTAGTCGGTGCTGATTACAGATTTCTGGCGGTGGATATAGGATCATATGGCAAAAACAGTGATGGAGGTATCTTCGCAAACTCGAGATTGGGAAGACAATTGGAAAATGGTACCTTGGACATACCTGGCAATAAACAGCTCCCAGATTCTGATATAACAACGCCTTACGTTATTCTGGGTGATTCAGCGTTTTCTTTAAAAATTAACCTTTTGAGACCTTTTTCTCAGACCCAGATACTAAATGATGTACAGAAAAGGGTTTTTAACTACCGACATTGTCGAGCAAGGCGTGTTGTTGAAAACGCCTTTGGAATTTTGGCACAGCGTTTCCGCAAATATTTTAGAAAAATCAATTCAAAACCTGGCTATGTTGAAAGAATTGTCTTAACAACATGCATTCTACATAATTATCTACTCAACAAAGCCACGATGACACAGGAAGAAATTGCTGCTGTAGAGAATCACAACATATGTATACTGCAAGATCTACCAAAGCAAGGTGGTAATGCACAACAGGAAGCGTTCCTTTGCAGAGAAAAATTCACCAGTTTTTTTAATTCAGATGCTGGTTCTGTACCTTGGAAATATGACAAAATATAATATAAAAAATATAATTTATAGTTACGTGTTATGTAATATTTTAATAAATATACTAAATTATTACTTACCCAATTCTAGTTTTTTTCCCAATTGACGTCCACGAATTCGACTTGTATTGATTATCTGAGTATTTTTTATTAGATAAATCATACAACGCTTCATTTCCACGCACATATTCAATTAACATTTCATCCATTTCCGATGTAAAAGTCTTTCTTTGACGCTTCCACATAATTATTTGAAATCGTCACTTTCTTTTTGCCTGTTGATTGCCGGGAATGAGTATTCAGACTAGGCAAGTTTTGCGAAACCAGCTAGGATTCGGCAGAGCACGTGCTCGGCAAATATTGTTTCGAAGAATACCTACGTGCAAGCGACATGCATTGACAAGTCGGTACCCGTATAGTGAGAACGCGAAGTCGAAAATCACATTCAATTACATAAAATACAAATATTGCCGAGCCTGTGCCTTTCCCGTGCCTTGCACATTCATTGCACTATAGTGAGAATCGAGCTTTAAAGTTGATAGGTCTAGAATACTCACCAATAATGAAGAGTATATAATATCAGGATCAGCTTTACGTCTACCAATTTCAGCAACAGTAGCTTGAAGTTCATAAATAATTACTCCTCTTATTTTCGTTTCACCTAACAGAATAATATAATAACAATAAGATTCATAAAAAGGTAAAACTAATACCAAATTAATAATTTGAGTTACTAAAGAACTATTACACAACATATTCAATAAAAAAGTTTTTTTTATCTTTCTATTCAATATATTGTGGAATTATTTAGAAACAGTAAGTTTCATTTAAAAACAGTAATATGAGTAGATTCAAGGAAGTAAGGGTCGGGACAGTTAATTTCAGTCAATTTTACTAAAGAACTGATTCTTTAAACAATAATCGTCCATCTCTATAAAGTAGAGAAGCTCGAATATATTCGGTAGCGTCATCTCTTGCCACCCTGCGTAAATTACAATTTCCAGTTGACTGTAGTTCATGTGATCCCGATCGTTTCCTGCTAAATGCTATTGTTACAGGGGTAATTCGGAAAGTATTTAGTTTGTAAAAGGAGAATATCATCCATGACTCAAATGTGACTGACGGTAATACTGGTGAATAAAACTCAAAGTCAGTGTCACAGCATTTTTTTGTACACCATTGTCAATCATTAAAAAATGCTGTGACACTGACTTTGAGTTTTATTCACCAATATTTAGTTTGTATTTAAACGTTAATAACGGTTTTTTTGCTTTATTCATCAAATGTTTCAAGTATTTTTATTAATTCCGTTTTTAGAAAAATATAGAGATTGATTTTGTATTACTGATTTAAATATTTACGCATTCACAGTCAGAACTCATTAGGTTCGGATCGTTAAGTCGTCAATATCATAGCAAACTAAAAAAGTGTCTTTTGTCATCATCAAAATGTGATTATAAAACTTGTAAAAGTGCTGTTTTTCTGCAAAATTGGTAAATATTCTTGAAATTTACTTATTTGTGTTGGAAATAAATATGCCAGTCACTGAGTTACAGACTTCTGAGCTGAGATTTACTTATATATTTCTTTTTACTTTCTATTTCTAACTATTGTTTGTGATTTTGGTATCCAGGATCACATTAATATGTCAAACCTCCCCTCACAACCACTTCTCTGAAATACCACCACTTCTTCAACCCCCATTAAACAATCTATCTCGATAAACACAACTACCCCTTCAACACCCAAAACTAATGCCGCGGCTACTTCCTCTCCAGGTACCATCTTGAGATCAAGCCATCATTATGCCTTTTATCCCTAACACTGTACTATTCGATTATATCTAAGCAATAGGTAACATTGTCTCTCCCAAAAACGTACATTTTGCTTCCAGAATCTCTCATGGCCGCATATGTATTTATTTATCATCTACCCCTCAAGTCGACGACCTTCTAAAATCGAATCAAAACATTTTAGTTAATTCCAATGTCATTCCCATTCGTCGGCTTATTTCCCCCACCAAAAGAATCCTTATTTCCAATGTCAGTCCTTCCATTCCACTTTCCGTTATTGAAGAAGCCCTGTATGACCAAGGATTAACATTTACCTCCCCTATTTCATACGTCAAATGTGGCTCGCCTGATGACGAATACGCAGATGTCCTGAGCTTCCGTCGTGTAACTTACGTTGTGCCCACCAGTAATGATTTTTCACTGCAAACTTCGATTCTTATTACGCATGAAAATACATCACACAGAATATTCATTTCTAGTTATAAACTTGAATGCTTTCTTTGCAAACAAGCTGGAGGACATACCGCTGAATCATGTCCCAACACTTCCCACGACCTTCCCCCCTATTAAATACTTCCGTAAATATTGAACCCTCCACTTCAGCTGACCCAGCTTATACTGATACCTTTTCAAACAATCCCGAATTACACTCTCAAGTACCACTCGCTATATCACCTTCCAATACTCCTCTCGCTAATCCCAATCCAATGTAACCTCCAGAATTCCCAAATTCTAATTAAAAAAAATCTGCAAAAAAAGAACCAAAAAATCCAAACTGGCGGAAGATGATTGTCTCAATATAAGCCCCGAATCACGTTCTATCATACATAAACTTTTTGAAGAGTCTCCTAAATTCTTCTCCCTTAATAGCATACAACTTATTGCGATTCCTCGAAAATACTTTCGGCGTCAACGACCCTCTACCTGAAGCTCATACATTTATCTCCGACACTGCCTCCCTACTGAAAGATCTATCCTTAATTTATTCTAATATCCACGAAAGATCTTTGATAAGTTGCATTACACGTATGACCAATAAAATTAAATTTAAACTTCACCCCGACCAAAACAATCTTACTGACTATCCTTTTTCTGATGACGGTACCACCACTGACTCCTCTACACTATCTCAGTAATTAATATCTTTCCCCCTTTAATTAGTACCATTCTCTTTAATTCAATGGAACTGCGATGGATTGTATGCGCGCTTAGAAAGAATTCAGAAAATCGTATCTTTCCATACCCCTGATTTTCTCTGCATCCAGGAAACCAAAATTGACCAACAGTGCAAGCTAAAAAACTTTGAAGGTTATCATTACATCCGTACCAACTGTATGTGAGCCAGTGGTGGTACTTCAATATTTGTATCTAGCGATGTATACTCATCTCATTTCCCACTAACTACAAATCTAGAGGCAATTGCTGTAACTGCTTGGTGCCCTAATAAGCTTACCATTTGCAGTATTTACATTCTACCTGATCACCCCCTCAATGAAGAAGACTTAACCGACCTAGTATATCAGCTCCCCCCCCCCCCATACATCCTTGTTGGTGACTTTAATGCACATCTCACCATATGGGGCTCAACCCGTGGTTGCACTAGAGGCAAAGTTATAGAAAACGTCATAAACTTCTCCGGAACCTTCTTGTTAAATACTGGGCTCAACACTCAGTTTAACATTTCCTCCAGCTCCTTTCCTGCCCTGGACGTCAGCTTATGTGACCCTAAAACTGCACTTTCCCTTTCCTGGCAAGTTTCAGATGACCTTCATGATAGCAACCATATTCCTATCATTATATCCAATCATTATAATAAATAAACTATAACTAGAAGCTTCGGGCACTTAAAAAACGCAAATTGGTCTGAGTTTACTTGTCTCTCCCAAACTTATTTATCCTCATTAACTATTTCTGCAAACATAAATAACACTCTAAAAATGTTTGCTGACAACAAACTTGCCGCTGCAGAGACTCACATCAGTAAATCAGTTACTTCCTCTGCACAAAATCTGTGCCTTGGTGGAATTCAGCTTGCGAAAATGCCATCCGAGAGTCCAAACATGCTCTTAACAGAACACAAGAAAACCTCCTCCTACACAAACAGCTCAAAGTTAAAGCTAAATTCTTAGTCAAGCAAAGCACGAAATCCTCATGGCAAAGCTATACCTCCTCGCTCAATCATAATACAAATCGCAGTCAAATCTGGAAAAAAAATTCACACGTTCAAGGCAAGAAAACCAATACTAAAATACCTTCCTTAATATTGAATGATACTGTTATCTCCGACAACCAAACAATTGCCGATTCACTCGCACAAAATTGTGATGGCAAATTTAATAATCGTAACCCCAATTCTGTTTATCACAATTCTCATATTTAGCCTTCTTCCACTTTTCAGTCAAACTCACTTTCAGCCTAAATGAGCTGAAATATGCCTTGTTTACTTGTAGAAATTCTGCCACCGGCCCTGATGATATTCCTTACATCTTTCTCAAAAAACGATCCAATCCATTTCTCTCTAAGCTTCTCGAAATCTATAAACTTATCTGGAATACTAATCAGTTCCCTGACGCATGCGCAAATCCATAATTATTCTAATAAAAAAAGCAGAGCAATCTCTCAATTCCTTCCGACCGATTTCACTCACTTGCACTACCTGCAAACTCCTGGAGAAAATTATCAATAGAAGACTACTTTGGTTTCTTGAAAAGTACAAAATCATTCCTAATGCCCAATCCGGCTTCCGGCGTCATTGATCCACTCGCGACAACCTTGTTCTCCAAACACATATCTCTTCAGCAATAAACAATCACCAGGACGTCGTTACAACCATCTTTGATATTAAAGGTGTCTTTGACTCGATATCTAGAACGGCAATACTAAATAAACTTTCCCAATATAATATTCATGGCAACATTCTATCGTTCATTCATAATTTTCTAACTTGTAAAACCTTCAGGGTTTCCGCTAATGGCAAACTCTCCTTGCCTCACCCACAAAATGCTGGTGTGCCTCAAGGATCAGTATTAAGATCTACTCTATTCATCCTCACAATAAACGAGCTCTGTTGCAAGTTTCCTGCTCCCATAAAATATGTCCAATATGCTGATGACCTAATTGTTTATTGCCATGGTAAATCAATCTCATCCACTTGTAAACTCCTTCAAACCGCAGTAAACGGGATAGATCTTCTTACCTGGGATAATCCTTATCTGAAAGTAAATCCAAACTAATCAACTTTTCAAGAAGAACATCTTCTCCTCTACCTCACATTTTCTTTAATAATTCACCCTTACCCACTGTAAATGAATGTAAAATTGTCGGAATAACCTTCAACTCCCGACTTAACTGGAAACACCATATCCATGAACTCAAAGGCATATGTCTAAAGAGATTAAACATAATTAAAACGATCAGTCACTTTCACTGGGGTTCCGACGAAATCGTATTATTAAGAGTTTACAGAGCTCTCATCCGTTCGAAGCTTGACTATGGTTGCTTTATTTACATGTCAGCCCCCAAATCAGTCACAGATTTGCTGAACTGTGTCCACAATACCGCTCTCCGCCCCTGCCTTGGTGCCTTCCGCTCTAGCCCTGCTGATAGTCTCCATATTTAAGCTAATAAATCACCCCTCCCCTTAAGACCACAATCCCTACTGTTTACATATGCTGCCTCAGTATCCTCCAATCCTCTTCACTCACTTTTCACTTCAACGACTAATCTCCCTGCTAACTCTCGAACAATTATTAAATCTCTTCCCTAATAGTTCACTCCTTTACTCAAAGATACTGACCTCTCTCTGACATGCCCGCTCTCACTACCTTCTCCTCCTTGGACCAAAATTATTCCTATAATCGATACCTCACTCACCATTTTTAATAAGCATGAGTCACTCACTGCACTTGTGAAGAAAGAATTCCTGGAATTACTACCAAAAAATCTTACTCTATACAAATGCTTCCAAAACTGGCTCAGGAGTTGGTTGTGCGGTTACCTCGAAACATGAACTCATAGGCTCCTTTACTTTACCTTCAGTATGTAGCGTCCATTCAGGTGAGCTTCACAACATTCTTCAGGCTTTTAAATCTAACTCTCCCACAGAAATATTGCAATATGCCCTGATTTCCTTTTCTCCATTCTATCAACTAAATCAATCTTCACTGACCACCCAATTGTCCAGAACATACATGACATATATCAAACTCTCGTTGCTCATGATATAACAGTCTCTCTCATCTGGCTTCCATCTCACATTGAAATTGCTGGTAACGAAACTGCGGTTCGCCACGCGAAAGAAGCTGCCTCTAGCAACAATCCAAAACACATAGTCCAACTCGCCAGCGACCTCAAGTTCCATTTCAAAAACTTCACGCAAGAATCTTGGCGACATCTATGGCGCAATAGTACGACAGCACTTCACGATATCCATTCATCTACTTCTCCTCTCTCCCTTAGCTTTTTAACAAGGAGAGAGGCCGCTATAATCCGAAGAATTCGAATCAGCCACACCAAACTCACACACGGTTATCTGATGTCTTCAGGAAATCGTCCTGTTTGCCATAGCTGTAATGCTATACTCACCGTTAAGCACATACTTACTGATTGCAAACAATTTTCCGCTACATATCAACGATTTCACCTAAGGCCTAACCCCAAGGAAATGCTCCACTGCCCTACCGAGATCAAGAAAGTCTTACAGTTTCTGAAATCTACACATCTCTACCATAAAATCTAATTTAAAAATAATAATAGTTGTTATTTAATTTCATGTAAATATTTGTAATTATTTTTCTGTGCCAATGACCAGCGCTGTCGATGCACGTTAAGCTAAAATAAAAAAAAAAATATTTACGTCTTACCTGGTGTCAATTGTTTAAGTAAACCGCATAAATTTTGGCAAATTTTGAATTTCAGTTGTAAATCTTCTTCTGAAACGTCCCTCAGACCATTTTCTTCTTCACCGATTACTTTGAGCAAAGCTATTTTCACATCGATTAAATAAAAATGATTATGGTGCAAAAGTTCTTCATAACTTTCGATGAAATTCTTGTATTCTCTGATATTATCTTTTGGCATTTCGGATAAGTCTTTTCCGATCCGATCCAGCAGATCTTGAACCGAATAAGGGGATAATTTACTGGAACATTTACTGCAATACCAGTCGGATCCTTTGTCATTTGTTGTGTTATCTATAAATGTTTTGGGAAGCAGGTAACCTTTGCAATTACTAAAATTGTGATAAAAATACTGAGAATAGTATCAGAAAGCAAAAAATGTTGTAAAGACTCACCTATCTTGACATCTTAGAGCACTGAAATATGTGCCGAATTCTGTAGAATCCATACATCTCGAACATGAACACCAGAGGAATCTGGTGTCGTAAAGATGACGTCTCCTAGTAGGCGTGCCCCACATCGGATCCGTGTAACAAATACTGAGTTTGTCGCCTTTTTTTATGTGAGTACCGGCAGTTATTATAATACCTCCTTTGTTGGAGAAACTTTTGGTGCAGTTTGCGGCGCAACTATGTTCCAAAAATAAGGAATGTTCGTAAATGGCGACGTGAGGTGGGTCTGTGCATGGAACTTCGTGTGAATGTACCTAAATAAGTTTAATATATCGCACCCTTGCTTGAAAAGTAACACAACTCAAAATTCACATTTTTTGAGTTAACGCCATGAATGAGATTACTAAACACTCCTACGTCGATCGTCGATCATCAAAAGTGTTTCAACTTAGCTTACAAGGGTGTGGGCTAGATGGCGCTTGTGCGCTTTTTGAAGTTTCTAAACTGGAAATATTATATCCAACAAAAGTGACACAATCGTTAGTTGTGCTCTGAACTTGAAGAAGAGCGATTGCTTTTCGAAGATCAAAACCGCATTATTTTGAGTTGTGTCGTTTTTAAAGATCGAAACTAAAAACTTACATTGAAAGAATTTGAGTTGATACAATTTTGTAGACTGATATTTGCAGACGACAGTGGATTAATTTGAATTGTGTCATTTAAGAAAATTAAGGTAAGTGACTCTGTTATTTATATTTTAAGTTGCGTCACTTTTGACGAATTATTTGTTTGGGACGTCTCATTAAACTAAGCTTGGGATTTTCCGCCGCGGCGGTTATGCTTTGTTGTTTTTACATCGGATTATTTTTATTTTTCTAGAAACGATGGATCAATCACAAGGAAGGGCCGCTAATATTTTAAAACTGGCAGCTGAAAAATTGAAAGTGCGTGAATGCTGTACCACGATATCTAAATATTCAGACAATAAAGAAATTGTAGGTTTTGAAAAATCATCTTCAATCGTCAGTAACCTACAACGTAGTGCCGTCGCTGAAAATGCCACAAAAGATAAGGAAACCTCAGAGTTTGCCATTCCATCACCAAATCAAATTTTGGTTGAGAATTTGATTGAAAACGTTGAAAAGCTCGGTAAAACAAGACTATTACATCTCACCTAAACACAGTGGTGAAAGCGACATAGACGATTCAGATGCTGATTCACATTACAGTAAGAGTCCTAGCAGTTCCTCTGACAGTGAAGTGGAACCCGTTGAGGATGAAAATTTAGTTGAGGAAGAAGACGGTACAGTTCAGCATGAAAATTTAGCAGATGAAGAAGGGCCAAAGAGTAAAAAAAGAAAAGCAAACCCCGACAAGTGGAATGTTAAGAAAAGTAAATATCGAAGGAATTGTGGGAAGGCTTATGTATCCTCTTCAAAAACTAAAAAAGAATTCCCAGCAAGAAGATTACGTCCTCCTTGTGGGGATAAGTTCAGATTGAAGTGCAGCGCAAAAATAGGCGAGACAGCCAGAGAAAACCTGTTTTCTAGTTACTGGAAACTAGGAGATGTACAACAGCAAAGAGAATTCATCGTTGCCCACGCTGTAACTATAAAACCAAAATATAGGTATTCAAGTACGCAAGATTTTCGAAGCATGAACTCGGCTTTCTATTTTACCATCAACGATAATCATATTAGAGTATGCAAGACATTTTTTAAGGCGACTCTGGATGTAAATGATCGACCGATTAGAACAGCTTTAATGAAGAAAAATGAAAGTGGCTTCTTGGACAATGACCAAAGGGGAAGACATGGAAACCAGCCTAAGGTGTATCCTGGAATCAAAGATGGTGTAAGAAATTTTATCAATGCTTTACCGAGAATAGAATCACATTATTTAAGGGCCCAAACCACCCGTGAATATATTGAGGGTAGTAAAAGTTTAGCTGATCTGTACGGTGACTATAAAGAAGATTGTGAAACGCGGCAGCTTCCTTCTGCGAATTCGGTGATGTTTAATCGCATATTCAATGGTGAGTTTAACATCTCTTTTTTTCACCAAAAAAGGATCAGTGCGACGTCTGTGAATCCTTCAAAAATGCAGATGAACAAGGAAAAGCGAATTTGGTAGATGCGTATGATCTTCACCTAAAAGAAAAAGAGCTTTCTCGAAAAGAAAAAGAAGCCGATACAATATATGCGAATGGTACCCATGTTGCAGTATACGATTTACAAGCCGTCATGCCAGTTCCCAGAGGTCAAGTGTCGTCGTTTGACTACAAAAGCAAACTTAACTGTTACAACTTGACCATAAGCGATCTAAATGCCAAAAATGTAAACAGTTATTTCTGGAATGAAACTGAAGGGAAACGCGGTGCAGTAGAAATAGGTAGTTGTGTACTCAAATACATGCAGGCTGTAACGAAAACAGCCGAAAAAAACTTCAAATATTGTCTTTTATTCAGACAATTGCTGCGGACAGCAGAAAAATAAGTATTTACTTGCTACATACTTATACGCAGTGACAACACTGAATATTGACAAAGATCTGATACATGGACATTCTTAAAACGAAGGAAATAATGTTCATAGTGTAATCGAAAAGCAGGTAAAGAGGCATTAAAAATCGAATCCAATCTACGTGCCAGAGCAATATGCTACATTGACCCGAACAGCAAAAAAAATGGCCCTGCTTTTCGCTTGCATGACATGATATTTGAAGATTTTTATGATCTAAAAACACTACAAGAAGAAATGGGTAACAATTTTTCAACAAACACTGAAAATATAAAATAAAGTGGCATGATATAAAAGTACTTAAAGTAGAAAAGCAAAGCCCTACAACTTTTTTCTACAAAACGTCGTATGAAGATGAAACTTTCAAGATGGTAAATATAAGAAAACAAAAGCAAACGAGGTCGAAACAAACTGGACAAACAATAGAATCTAAAACGCGTCTAGTGCGGGCTTATGTCAATAAATTACAACTAAGTGACAATAAAAAAAGGACTTAAAAGAACTTGTTGACAAAAACATTATTCCGAAGTTTTATTACAACTCTTACTTTAAAAATATTCTTGATTAAAAAATTAGAATATTTTATAGCATTGTTATAATACTTAAATCATTCATAATAATTATTTTTATTTTCTTTTTAGTAAAAATTTGGTATTTTCTGTTTAAGTCAATGAATACATTTTTTAGTTTGGACTATTGAACTTTGTTTTTTATTTGACAGGTACTTAGTAGGTACAGGTACATACTGTTAAAAATATAGGTATTTAGTTTGGCTGTGCCGTACGGTTTAGTTTTCTCTGTACGTTTAAGATGAACAATAAAACTATTTTTACTTTTGAATTAGCTACTTTGTTTACTATAAATCATATATTATTGGTATTTTATTTACGGTGTCTATTGGCAATGATTATGTCACAACTTAAAACGTTTTGTGTTTAATAGCCGAACCAAAACTTCACAAATGTCACTTTTTTTATAAAAATACGTTAAACGTGACACAACTCAAAATAATTCAGTTATTTATACGAATAAACATCATCAAAACCGTCACAACTCAAAAGGGGTGGTTTCAAGGATTGTAAAATGGATTAAACAAAAAATTCAAGTAATTTTGCCACCTTTACACTGTTATTTAACTGGTTCCTTTTTTGGATTGATTCAAAAATCTGTAACTATTCAAATACTAGTTTTTTGCGATTTCTGAAAATCTAAGTTTTTTGAGTTGTGTCACTTTTGAAGCAAGGGTGCGAATATTCTAGTATAAAAAGTCGTAGCAGGTGTATTATTGGAAAAAAAATTTTGTCTAGTTTGTTAAAAATTTAATGGGTTTCTTGGTCATAGGAATTAAAGAAAACCAATTTTGTAACTAGCTAACGTTTCGATTTGGACCGACCCTGAATTCGAATGAGATACTTGTCGTTTCTATCAGCTCTGTCTAAAAGTATAAAAATAAACGAACCATTAAATTGAGTATTTCTAAAAAATGCAACAACCAAGTTATCAATGATTTGTTTACATCAGGTGCAAACTGTGAATAAATAGAATTACTATAAGTTTATTTACGATAAAAAGACGATGACGTTGCAAAACAAAATATTGTGATGTTACCAAGCTGTAGTTTTTTCCTTTACTTAACGAAAACTTGAAAAGTCAATCTGATGTTAGATTGACAGTTCTTCTTTTTCATTGTTCCGTGCCTCGTAGTGCGTAAGTCAAAAATATTTATTTAAAAATAAAAGGCTTGTATGATAGGCTTGATTAATTTAATATAAATATTTATTCATGAAAATCTGTGGATAAGATAGAAGAAACAGTAACCAATCATTCTATATTTGAAATAACATTTAATTATTTTACATAGAAGAGGGTTAAATGACGAACTGTAGGTCCTTATACCTTATTCTATGCTCTATTCTATAGAACCATATTCAAGAGTACTGCAAGGGTTTACGCTAAAAGGAATCAATACAAGCTGTAATCATCTTCATGCAAATTTAAATATTGTTTATTTATACAATATCCATTATATTTATTATGATAAAAATAGAATGTTACAAAATATAAAAATAAAAAATCTCCCATTTTATCAGTTTTATTTATGTAGAGATAATGTGGTCGTTGTTTTAATTTGTGTATTATAAAATAACTGTACCTAATTAATTTAATAATAGTTATTGGTGATATTGGAAAGGTGGACATAAAGCGAATTGGATAAAAATATACAAAAAATAAAACACAAGATTTCCATTACTCCACTACAAAATCATCACTATCTTCATCGTCACTGTCAAAATTAATAATAAGTGGAGGCACATCCTGTCTATCAAATACTACTTTTCTTGTATAATTTTTCCAGTGTGCTCTACTGTCTTTGACCAAATATCAGGAGTCACTTTTTCTAAAGACTTTTTCCATACATCTATTGTTTGTTCTGTTGAAGAACTATCAGTTCCCACATGATCTCTATAAAATTTTTTAACTATGCCCCAAATATGTTCAATTGGGTTGAACATACAGTGGTAAGGGGGAAGTCTAAGCACTTTGTGACCATGTTTTTCAGATAATATGTCAGCTTCATATACTGTTGGTGGTTTATTCCTACAAAAATGCATATATTTAAACTAAATAAGTTATCTAATTATTACAATATTTTGAAAATTGTTTATATCAACTTACCGTTGTACTAAATTCAATAATTGGGTTTTGAGGAAAGTATTTTCAAAAGGAGTATCATTTTGTATCAACCAGTTCTGTATATCAGCCTTTTTGGTAGCTGTTGTTGGTACTTTATTGATCACTGAAGTGTGATAACTTGCATTATCCATTACAATTGTGGCAGGTTCATTCAAGTTTACTAAAAGCTGGTATTCAAACCAATGCAAAATATTTTCCCGGTTCATTTCACCGTGGTAATCACCATCTTGTTTTTTTGGAAGCAAAAACCAGCCCTGCTCCAGGAATAAATCCAGAAGAGAAACCAGCATGTAGTACTATATACCTACAATAAGGAAATAACAAATTACTACTAGGTTTCCTAGATAGACTGCATAGATCAAAACAACTATTAATAATTATATAGATTTAAATAAAATAGTGTGACTAGTAAATATTTGAAAAGGTCCTAAGATGGCAGGAATGTTAGTATATCATACATTAATTGCTAAATTTGATTATTCAATTACCTTGGACCACCAATTTTGGTTTTTTTCACGCTTCTATGATTAGAATCTTGCCAAGAACGTCCAACAGTACCGTCTTTAAATATCCAGGTCTCATCCAAAAACACAAATTGATATAAACCTTCCCTTTTTATCTTGACATATTCATGTAGAAAATGTACTCGTTTTAATGCAATATGTGGCAACTCCATTAAACCACGACGAGGATCATCTTTTTGGTATTTGAATCCAATATTTTTCACTATCTTCCAGAGTGATGTTGAGCAAACATTAAAGAGTTCCCGCTCCTGGAGTTTGTCTCTTAAAGTTTTCAAGGTTATGTGTTCCTCTGAAAAAATATTGTGTTAGTAATTTGTGAATAAAATAAAACAGTAAATTCAATATACTCACTGTTTCCATACATTTCGTATATAACATTTCGGAAAGCATTTTGATCAAAGTTATCAATGTCAATAGTAGGTTTTATGCGTTGTCTCTTTTTAGGTGGGCTTTTAGGCAGTTCACCTCTATTATGCTTGGCGGCAATACGGTTAACAGTGGTAACGCTAAGTTGTAAAGCTTCTGCAACTCTCTACAATATAATTACTTCAATTCATGAAAGAATAGTATATTATCAAGTTTAATTAACCTAACCTAACATTAAAAACGTTTAATCATTTATATTTAAATATGTAACAATAATATTAATAATGATGAATACGAATAGCGAATACTATTACTTACGTCTCTCACAGCAGTAAGCGGGAGAAGCGGGCCTCCATTTCGGCATTCTCTGTTTTTTTAATCTTTAAGAAAAGCACCAAAAAAATATTAGACGATGATCGAATCTCAATAAACGTCAAAACAAACTGGGGAATTTTACCAGTTGATTTGACAACGTCTTGAAGTTTTGCCAACTCGTTAGCTGTAAATTGCCTTGGCTGTTGAGTATAAATTGTATTCACGGTTGGTAAATTAATATTTATTCTGATAAGCAGGAAAGTAACTAAAAATGACATCATCGTCTTTTTATCGTGAATAAACTATAGTTATTATTAAATTTTTGATTTTAATCATCCATCCTAAGTCAAAATTAAAAACTATCAACAAGTGATCGATTTTCATACCGATGTACCGTCGTCCTTTCAAACCGCCCACCTGTGAGACAGGGCAGGTTCCGATTCAAAGTAAAATACTTTTCTGAATAATTATGTCAGCTTTAAATCAACTTCAACAAAATGTCTTATTCAAAAGCGGCTAGTCAAAAACGTAGCATTTCACCTCCAAATAGACATCAAGCTATTTTATTTAATATAATAGAAGATTGTTCGCTCAATGACTACCTAGAAGGATTAAGTTAACACGTAAACCCGAAGGATATAATATTCGCATCTCCCATATCAAATGGGAGAGTGTGCATATATTTATCATCAAAAACATTAGTAGACAAATTTATGATAGAAACAGGGCATAAACCCATAAACGAAAATGTTTTATAAGCTAGAAGATTAATAACTCCATCAGTACGCTTAGTATTATCAAATTAATGTCCAAGCATACCCCCTTACTTAATTAAAGAGGAATTGAAAAAAACTAGGCTTAAATCCAATATCAGAAATCTCATATCTACGCGTAGGATCAGTTAATCCCATGTTTAATCATATACTTAGTTTTCGTAGACAAGTTTCCGTAGCACCCCTAAATTAAATCCACCGCATCGACAGATTACGCCATCTGGCGTTGATAGTAAGTGTCACCATCGAAGCTGACTACCTAACTAGAACCGTCGTAATTGGCTTTCTACTCAAGGATTCAGGAATATTTAAAGATGATTTTGAATCTCGTTTACCTGGGTTGAATAGCACATTTTCCTCATAGATCATGGAGGACTAATTTATTGTCACGCCATTTCTTTAACAGAATAGTAACAATACACAGTAACAACTATTCGATTATGCTAACTAGTTTCTTGATTAGTAATATTACCTTTGCTATAGAAAATACTTATGTTCTATGCTGTTTTTATGTAGTTATAATTAAGAAATTCGGCGTGCACGCTTATCCTAGGTAAAATTATTTTCCGTCCCATTATCTTGACGTAACACTGTTCTGAATGCTGCACCACGAGCTCCCTCGTGAGTATAGGATTTAATAAGTCCCGACGAGTTTAAAACATTTGTATTAGTAGTGTTTTAAATGAAACTCACGGTTTCTAGTTAATTCCACAATATAATAAAAGTTATTGAAAATTCTAAAAAATTGACAATTGTTTCAATAAATCAATATCATCGTCAGAATGACAGAAGCTACATTTCATTTGATGATGCCTACCTGATGTTAGTAGTTATTTTTGGCTAGACCAAGAAGTGACCTAACTTGTGATTGACTTAATATATGTTTATAGAAAAAAGAAGAAGATGTGATATTACAAATATTGAAGCTTAGATATTATTAGCCCTATGGTGATATCCTGGATATCATATTTCCAATTAAGATCAGATAACTGTGCAATGATATAGAAAACCAGGAAAACTATATCTGCTGATCTTTACAATTATCACTTAAGGAGACAGTTTATTAGTGGAGAACTCCCTAGATTTAACTGTTCATTGACCACTTCATATTGTGGGTTCCTTAAATGTCTTCTAATTCCCATTATTAGAAAACTTTTTTGTTGGGTCTGCTTTAAGAACTTCTACATCGCTAGATTCTATAAAGTTATATATTTTGGAATTGTAATTTTCAGTCGTCAAAATGAACCTTCAAAAGTTAAACGTCAAACAAAAAATGACATTACAGTTTTAAATGCAATAAAAAAGAAGATAGAAGATAATAACCTAACAGTTACAAAATCTGATAAGGGGAACACAACTGTCATTTTGACGACTGAAAATTACAATTCCAAAATATATAACTTTATAGAATCTAGCGATGTAAAAGTTCTTAAAGCAGACCCAACAAAAAAGTTTTCTAATAATGTAAGGGATATTGTTAATAATTCAAATTATCTTTTAAGTGATTACGAAAAGAGGTCTATCATACATAAGAATCCTCATTGTCCACAATTATATGGAACCGTTAAATTACATAAAATAACGAAACCAATTAGACCTGTAGTTTCTTATGTTGATGCTCCTAATAATATATTGGCAAATAAGCTCAACAATATACTCAATAGTTATGGATATGAATCTCAGTACTCAATTAGAAATTCAATAGAACTAATAAAAAAGTTGAAAGCAATCCACTTGCAAGATAACTATAAACTCATTTCGTTCGATGTAACTAATATGTTCACTAAACTTCCTTCTAAAGCATGTCTAATACTTGTAAGAAAATTACTAGAAGATAAAAATATTAATACAGGAATAATATCAGATATACTTAATTTATTTGATGTATGCATTAATCAGAATTATTTCACTTTAGACAATAAGATATATATTCAAAATGAAGCTTTACCAATGGGAAGCCCTATATCAGTTATTTTAGCAAACATTTTTATGGACAATTTAGAAAGTAATATTTCGAAAAAAAATTTATTTTGTTATAGATATGTAGATGATATATTAGCTTGTTTTATGGGTAGTGAACGACAATTAGATGTATTTTTCAACCACATCAATAATTTACACCCAAAAATTAAATTTACATTAGAAATTGAAGAAAATAGCTCAATCAATTTTGTTGATTTAAAAATTCAAAGAGTTAATAATGTACTTGATTATTCAATTTACCGAAAACCAACACAGACTGATGTGACAATTCCATTCAATTCCAATCACCCTATGTCACATAGACTAGCGGCATATAATTCAATGATACATAGAGCTTTTTCAGTTCCTATGAACAAATGTAATTTTGATAGAGAGATTAATACAATTAGACAAATAGCAACATCCAACGGTTATCCATTAGATATGATAAATAAGCTAATTAGTAAAAAGAGGAAAGAGTGGCCTTACAACTAATATTTCCTAAACAAGCTGATGAAATAAAAACTTATAAAACCATCACATATGAAGGAAATATTTCTAATAATATTTCGAAGATAATATCTTCAGCATAGAATACAACAGTTTCTTTTAAAACAGAAAGTAACGTTAGTACAAAATTGTTAAATGTAAAAACAAAAATACCACTATTAAAGAAGTCAGGTATATATAAACATAAAATGTCCAGAATGTAATGCTGTCTATTTGGGTCAGACCCTTAGAAATTTTGAAATCCGATACAGTGAACACTTACTAGTATACAGATTAAAACAACCAGATAAATCCCACTACGCAAAACATCTACTTGATACCAATCATTCATTGACACCTAACACAAAACTAGAAGAATTGGAAATTAGAAGACATTTAGGAAACCCACAATATGAAGTTGTCAATGAACAGTTAAATCTAGGGAGTTCTCTACTAATAAACTGTCTTCTTAAGTGATAATTGTAAAGATCAGCAGATATAGTTTTCCTGGTTTTCTATATCATTGCACAGTTATACTGATTTTAATTGGAAATATGATATCCAGGATATCACTATAGGGCTAATAATATCTAAGCTTCAATATTTGTAATATCACATCTTCTTCTTTTTTCTATAAACATATATCAAGTCAATCACAAGTTAGGTCACTTCTCGGTCTAGCCAAAAATAACTACTAACATCAGGTAGGCATCAACTGAAATGTTACTTCTATCATTCTGACGATGATATTGATTTATCGAAACAATTGTCAATTTTTTAGAATTTTCAATAACTTTTATTATATTGTGGAATTAATTTCATTTGTATTAGTAGTCAGCGGAATTTTTGGTCGGGAAAATATTCATGAGGTGAAATTGCCGAGTTGAAAGTATGAAACGTTACAAATAGTTTATTTTTACAACATTGATTTCTTAAAATAATCAGTTTATTCGTTAATAATGAACGGAAAATCCGGTTTTCCGTGTCAATCTCCAATCAATTTCACGTAAAAAAATAAATCCAATTCAAATATACAAAAATTATGTGTCAGTATGAAATCAAACTTCAGTTGAAAGTAAATAATTATTACATTTGGTATGATTTAATAAGCATAATAAAGAATTTATGCATCTCACTTTTCAGAAATGTTTTCATCAATCAAGAACCATAAATTACGATTTTAATTTTAATTTTCAAATGTTCTCAAAATATTTGATCAGTGCATTAGTTTGTGGTAAAATTTATACAGTCGTATAAGTCAGAGTTTATTGAGAGCAATAAACGTTAATTTATAGAATGTGCTTCTGTGAAAAGACACATTTATTTATTGGAAACAAATGATTTTAATAGTGGTTTTGTGAGTAATAAATTAATATTGAACTATAGGGGAAAGTCGGGTAGCACGAGACGATACCCGACACAAAAGCGCTCGCGCCAAGAGTGCCCCGACATTAGCGCTACCGACAACTGCGTTTCCCAACAAAAGCGCTGCAGATAATAAAAATTTTGAATTTTTGAGTTATGGTTAAGAATATAATTAAAGATATTATTTTGAAGTTATATTTACTTTTTATCAGCAGAATAGATGATATGTAAATAATATTCTAAATATTATTATTAAAATTATGTCTTTTTTATGTACGTATACATAAAAAACACATTAGTGTTTCTAGCTAATTCCACAATATAATGAAAAATGTTGAAAATTCTAAAAAATTGACAATTGTTTCGATAACTGAATATCATCGTCAGAATGACAGAAGTTACATTTCATTTGATGCCTACCTGATGTTTAGTAGTTATTTTTGGCTAGACCAAGAAGTGACCTACCTTGTGATTGACTTAATATATGTTAATAGAAAAAAGAAGAATATGTGATATTACAAATATTGAAGTAGATATTATTAGCCCTATGATGATATCCTGGATATCATTTTTCTAATTAAGATAAGTATAACTGTGCAATGATATAGAAAACCAGGAAAACTAAATCTGCTGATCTTTACAAGTATCACTTAAGAAGACAGTTTAATAGTGGAGAGCTCTCTAGATTTATCTGTTCATTGACGACTTCATATTGTGGGTTTCTTAAGTGTCTTCTAATTTTCAACTCTTCAAGGAAATCCAGTTCTTGTTTCTTATCACAAATATGTAGTACTTCCAGTTATGTGTTAGGTTTCAATGAATGATTGGTGTCAAGTAGATGTTTTGCGTAATGGGATTTATCTGGTTGTTTTAATATGTATGCTCGTAAGTGTTCACTGTATCGGATTCCAAAATTTCTAAGGGTCTGACCCAAATAGACAGCATTACATTCTGGACATTTGAGTTTATATATACCTGACTTCTTTAATGGTGGTATTTTTGTTTTTACATTTAACAATTTTGTACTAACGTTACTTTCTGTTTTAAACGAAATTGTTGTATTTGTTGCTAAAGATATTATTAGAAATATTTCCTGCACATGTGATGGTTTTATTAGTTTTTATTTCCTCAGTTTGTTTAGGAAATATTAGTTGTAATGCCACTTTTTCCTCTTTTTCATTAATTAGCTTATTTATCATATGTAATGGATAACCATTGGACGTTGTTATTTGTCTAATTGTATTAATCTCTCTATCAAAATTACATTTGTTCATAGGAACTGAAAATGCTCTATGTATCATGGAATTATATGCCGCTAATTTATGTGACATGGGGTGATTGGAACTATATGGAATTGTCACATTAGTGTGTGTTTGTTTTCGGTAAATTGAATAATCAAGTACATTATTAACTCTTTGAATTTTCAAATCAAGAAAATTGATTGAGTTATATTAAGAAAAAACAGATTCGATTCTAATTTTTAGCTTTATATAAACAATTTTATTGTTTGCCCATGTATTGATGCTTTGGATATTGTGGATTGGTTTGTTTTTGATTTTCTTCCTTTTTCTGTTATCATAATCTGTGTAATGTACTTTTTAAATATGGATCCATTTATTGGACAATTTAAAATTGAAAAATTGATGACTATACTCTCAACAACCCTGAACAATCTGATTTGGTACTACAAGTAAACAGAGAAAATGGCAACTTCATAATTTTACATAATACCATAAGAAGTCTGTTTAAAAATTTAGATGAATACAGAATATTTTGGAGAAAGATTAATTCTGAAATGGATTGTATTGTTTTCACATTACCTAATTTTAATTCTAGCAAACTCAATCAAAATTATGGCGTAGTTGTCTACATAAAATCTGACTTGAAGTACTCATATAAACGGGTTGCTCTAAATTATGGTATATTACTTGAAATCGACATTTCACTCTCCCCTGAAATAAACTTCATGATGTGTGCTTGCTACCGTTCCCCTTCGTCAAATTCTGCAGATTTTCTCTTAAATATACAGGAATATTTTGATTCTAACCAACCAACTCGAAATAGCTATCAAGTCTTCATTGGTGACATACACATTAATTTACTAGTAGATAATGAATTATCAAACGAATATTTATGCAAAATGGTTTTACTTTAGCAATAAACAGTCCGACTAGGATTCAGGGAAATTCTAAGTCTTGTCTAGACAATATTTTCATAAAGTCAAAAGAAAGATCTATTAATAATGATATTGTGATCCCGATGATAATCGAAACTTCTGTTACCGACCATTATTCATTAGCAATACAGGTAGTTCACAATAATGATAAAATAGTCAATAAAAACAATTCAAAATACAAACAATATTTAAATTACTGTAAACTTAAAAATGAAAATTGGTTTAGGCTCTAAGTCCAGAAACAGCAACTAATCAATTTATCAATAAATTGTTAAGTTATATTGAAAAATCTTCATACTCCAAAAAAATTAGTAGAAAAACCTCAACCTTAACTCCATGAATGACTCAGGGCCTTCTAAATTCTGTTAATACTAAGAATAATTTGTTCAATAAGTTAACAAAAACCCGAGAACACTAGCCTGAAAAGTCAGTATAATAAATATAGAAATAACTTGACCAAATTAATAAGAAAATGTAAATATGAATACTACCAAAAATTAATTGATAAAAATGGTACACAATCGAAACATATGTGGCAAGTAGTTAATGAAATCACCAAATCGAAACCTAAAAATCAACATATTGATTCTCTAAATGATAATCATGGTTAATCATTGACAGAAATAAATGGAATAGCCACTTATTTTAACAAAACATTTACAGAAGTTGGTCCCGAGCTTGCTGAGAAAATACCACCAATGATGAATTACTCACCAAAAACTAAAACAATACCGAACTGTTTTTATTTGCACCCTACCGATAATTTAGAAGTTGAAAGTACTATTAAAAATTTGAAAGTTAAAAAGTCACCTGGTGTAGATGGTATTCAATATGAAACTGTTAAAGTGCATAATTCTGATGCAATAAAATTATTTAGCCGTTATTCCAAATGAACTTGATTATAGATGGCGCCACGCTATCTAAAAACTAAGAATATTATTGATCTCTGTTTGTGGCTGTAAAACAGGCGAGCTGTACGCCTCTTATAAAAGAGAGTGTGGTTATGTGTACAAACATAAATATATAAAAATGACAAGCTAAAAATGTAGTTTTCCAATTAAAAGTTAGTGAAATACTGGGTGTTTTAATATAATAACTTCAGAAACTTTAAAACACATCTTAATATATATAGTAGAGCCATTACCATATATCATAAATAAATGTTTTGCTGCTGGAATTTGACCAAAAATATTTAAAACTACCTGTATCTTACCTATATTTAAAAACGGTGACGAAAAAACTGCAACCAACTACCGACCCATATCCTTAATCACGACTGTGTCCAAGGTTTTTGAAAAGATCTTGGGAGAGCGTTTAAACTCCTACCTTACAAAATTTAATATCATCTTTGGCTATCAATTTGGTTTTAGAAAGCAGATGACAACTGAAGATGCAGTATTATATTTGACTGTAAAAATCAATATGGCATTGGATGAAAGTATCCCTTGCTTGTGTGTTTTTCTTGATTTGTCGAAGGCTTTTGACACGGTCAGTCACGAAAAACTCTTGACCAATCTTAACTAGATTGGAATATGGGGTAAACCACACAAATTACTAAAGAGTTACCTAAGTAACCGTATCAAATTGTAAGAATAAATACTACATGTAGCAACACATTGCCTATCCGTTGTGGTGTTCCCCAAGGGAGTGTCCTAGGCCCTACCCTCTTCAATATCTATATAAATGACTTACTAGATGAGTCTCCGCAACGAGAAGTTATAGGATTTGCTGATGATACAGTATTATTTTATAAAGATACAAGCTAGACAAAACTGAAACAAAAAGCAGAAAAAGATTTGCCGAAAATCCAAAATTGGCTTAGCCATAAACTGTTGACACTTAACACTAATAAAACGGTTTAAATTGCATTTTCTTGCAATACAACCACTGCTCCTTCGTTCAATGCACTAACTGTACGTATTGAAAACCAGGAATACACAATAAAAAATGAAGATAAAATTACATATCTCGGAGTGTATCTGGACAACCACCTTAAATGGGTTATATTGGTAAAAAACTTACGAGTAGATATGTTATGACAAAGTTCAAATACTTGAGCAAAATACTAAATTTAACTCAAATAAAAATTCTTTATTATACTTTAGTGGAAAGTCATTTACGCTATTGCATTACTGTCTGGGGCGTTGCGCTAAAAACTCACATTCACCCCCTGGAGGTAATTCAAAAAGGTTCCTCAAAATAATAACTAAATGAAATTGGAGATATCCCAGTGATGCCCTTTATTCTGAAGTAGAGATCTTGGATATCCGTCAACTTTTCACAGATCATACGCATATTTAGGACCAAAACTGTACAACTCATTACCAGATGAAATGAAAACAGCTAAAACTCATGTATTTGGAAAATGTTTGGGTCAATATGTATTTCTACAGCTGCTTTCTCCAGTTCCCTGTCTGATAGTAGTCAGAGAGAAATAGTTGAATGTAAATCTTTATCCATCCTCTATGATGAGGCAGATTTTTAATAATATTGACAACTAGTTACTTGTGTTTTTGATTTTAAACATGTCTATTTACATATTTTTAGTATTTTCATATTAGTTTTTAAATTCAATTTTTAATACTTCCAAATGTCTACATACATCTCTTTTAGTAATATGGTATCTAGATTTTTGGAGCTTTAATGCTGATTCTGTGCATCCTGATGAAGTTTGTAATCACAAACAAAAGCTTGAATTTGGAATAAAGGCATTTACTTAAGAAGCTAACTCATAACTTCCATTGCTTCCTCCTTGGTTCTTTTGGGGGTTCCTACCGTTATATTTTGTTATATATATATATATATATATATATATATATATATATATATATATATATATTGAACTTGAATGTTATTATATTATATTTAAATTGTTTAGATATTTATTTATTTATTTATTGTGTGATGTGGCTAGCTCAGTTGTTTATTTATCTATAGTTTATTGTTTTTATGTGATAATTATATTATTGGTTCGGTAGAGCATGAAACCCCGTTTCTCTTTGAGTACAGGCTTCTGTAGATATATTTCACTTATATAAAATGAAAGAAACACTTTACTTGTAAAAGAATTTAATCTTTTAAGAAAACTTTTTAATTTAATATTTATAAACTGTGACGCCTATGGAGTACAAAATAATATTATTGATTTTTATATACCGTTATGTGCGCATGCTTAACTCTAGTCATGTGGTTCAAAGCGACGCAATCGGAAACTTTACGATGCATAACATCTGTGAGCTGTTTAATAAACACAACGTTTTCGTCGTTGAATATAGAGATAGTTTTATATATAAAATAATTTATGGTGAAAATATACATATATGAATTACAAATTACAAATTGCTGTGGAAGAAATAGATTATAAGATTTATATACACATGGAAATATTACATGAAAAATTTATGAAGAATCTTCATTATAATATTAGAAAATGGCGTAAGTATAAGCTTTATTTATATTGAATTAGGCCTTTTTTATTAGTATTAAAGATTTGCTCAATTAATTATCTACATAAAGTTCGTTTTCTTTCTGTTTTAGATCGATCATTGTCGCAAAGTTTGTTAATTTCATGAAATTATGCACTGAGTTGAGTTTTTTGATATTTTAACTCTTATTATTGGCCAATAATATTTTAAATGAGCACTGACCTGAAGTTCTGGACTTGGGATGAACACCTCTGGACCCAGGAATCCTCCATCGAAGTTCCAGCACCAATAATTAGGAGAAATATTGATTGTTCTCCCAGGAAAACGGGATATAACTGTTTGTAAGTATTTGTAGTTTATTATTTAACAGTTATTCGTAAGTTTAGGCATGAGAATTGGGAATTTTCATGATATTTCTGAAGGACTTTTACATAAGCCTCTTCTTATTTCGACGCCGACTCCCAACTACCTAACGCTTCCTTGCCGATTCTCAATTTTTTTCAACAAACAAACATTTTGTGTGTTAGGTCACTATTGAAAAATATTGTTTTTTCTTCATTGATTGCACTTCGTTCTGTCACTGTTTTTAAACCAATCACATATTGTTTAGAGCAGTCGAATTATGTTAATATTTATTTCACATACAGAAAAGTTTTATACATATACTAATGTAAATTCACTTGGCATTATAAGTTTTATTTATAGTTCCTTGAATTGTTATCAAATAAATACTTTATATTTGGTGATATACATAATTACCTTTTAATAGTCCAATATCTAGTTTTGTTATTGACAATTTATTACTGTGACAATTATATTTATTTATGAACATAAATTCTTTCATGTAACCTCTCTATATTCTTTGTTTTAAATTATGTACATTAATTCTATACTGTCTTATCAAATATTTCTTTAAATTCATTCACAAATTATTATTCATTGACTCTAAATTTATTCTACTTTGCAATAGATAATTTTTCTCTATGTCATTAATAACTTATCTATGAAACTTATTTTTCTTATTCTCTTAAATATGTATATGCTTAATAACTTAACTATTTAAACTTATAATAATTATGAATTGACTATACTAAGATTATTTTTATTTTAGATGAACAGCTGACTACGCTATAGCACATAATCATTCATCAACTTGGGCAGCTTTAATTTTGTCCACTACATTTATTAGGCAGTTTCTAATTTTATACAGTTATTAAGGTAATTTCTTTATTTAATTTTGTTATAAACTGATTATTTAATATATCTTTAATTTCTATGCATTTTATTATGAATGGTGTTTTCTTTTTATAATGTTTCCTTAAATTTCATCATTTCAATCTATTTTCATATAAGCAAAATATTCCTACACAACTGAATTCTTTTAATATATATGATATCTGGTTCAATATATATATATATATATATATATATATATATATATATATACACGTAAATATAAAAAATTGTTAATTAATAAAATGTACCAACATGTCCATGTTTCAGCCTTGAAAGAGAAAATAAATTTTTTCGAAATGTTGGGTAGTAAATAAGAGTTGTAAAAAGCAGGACCGGTTTTGGTCTAGCTAGGAAGCTGGATAATCTGTTACTGTATAGAGACGTATTTTATTGTGCTTTTAAAGAAGTGTTTTGTAATAATTTGAATTTTATAAATGCAAGTAGCCGGTAGGGATTGCATGCTGTGGCCTTACAACCCACTATTGCAATAGTAATAGATACTCCTTCACAAATAGAGTATTATTTCACCCTATTTTTCATTGGTTTTAATCAAGATAAAAGAACTTCACTACAAACCACCGTCTTTGACAACAGCGCGATTGTTCAAGGCGTCGCTGCGCACGTTGGTAGAGCTTGGCTTTAAAGTGAATTGATACACCAAATTACTCCAGAAACAATTAAAAGGTTAGATAGATACACAGGTGTTTCGAAAATTCTAAGCGCGTCTTCAGCAGAAAAATATATCAACAAAAGAGAGGATATTAACATTAATATACTAAACTTACTTTTAAAATTCCGCAAATTTTCAAAATATCATCCTCTGTAAATACTGCATCTAATTTGAAAAATTTCAGTATGAACTGTGCAATTTGTACTCTTTCTCGTTCATAGTTCTGGGCGTTTTTCCTTTCCCTATCGTGTGATTCGAGCGACTGTATCTTTTTCCAAACTTCCGGAAGGAATTGTTTCTGATAAAGGATTCTCAATACGGTAATACACTGGTAACTTGGATGAGTAATGCCGAAATTTCTAATAGACATCTAAAAGAGACAAATAAAACATTTCAATGACAACCTAACCAATTTCGGAGTGGCATTTCTCATTTTACAGTTGCTAACAATTATTTCTACTACCCTTTTGTTTGGAGAAATAGACATTTTCGTTGAATCAAACTGCAATAAATCAAAATCACTTTTTATGGTGCTTTTTCCGTAAAATAAGCTAGTACTTTTTATTTATTAATAATAGATTTCTGAACTTTTTAAAAGAAATTAAAAGCCGCATGCGAATTTTCAGATTTTTTTCCTGTTTTTTTTCCTCCAATAGTATCCAAATTTTTTCTGATTACTTTAAAATAGACGTAAAAATCACAAAATGAGTCCTATGAGAAGTTTTTATGTAGATTTTTTGCAATTCTATTTCATTTCGAACATAGCATCTTATTTTTTCAAAAAATTGCAATATTTCTGAAACAAATCGGTATTTTTCACAATAAAAAATATAGTTTTACTCAGGACAAAAGAAACTACATTTCCACCAATTTTGAATAAAATGGATAAATTATTTTATTAGAAAACAAATTTAAATCAAAAAAATGTTTTTTCTATTTTTCTCCGAAATTTTGAGGTTATGTGTAAAAAAGCAAATTACATACATTCTAAATTTTTTAATTATCTACCGTATTTTTCGATAGGAAGTGTCTTTTTACCGTAATTCAGACTGGAAGATCGAAAACCGAGAGTTTTATCTCCCCTACTCGATTATCTCCAATATTAGGTCTATTTTTCGTTATTTAGTAGGGTAAACTGTCCCATAGTGAATCACTTTTGTGTTAATAAATACCAATGCTCCAGTAGAGAAAATCTTTTTTAAATTCATTGGGATGTAAACCAAAAAGACTTTATCGTGCCCCTGATTTAAATTTGGTGCCTAACAATTTAAACTTGGCGCCAAATAAGTGCTCTGATTTGCTGTGCATTCTTTAATTGTAATTATAATTTAAAACGGTTCACTGTGCACCATGATTCACTATGGGACAGTTTACCTTGCTACACATAATATCGTTTCTCATAATAAAACCTTTTTTGAAATTCAAAATCCATTTGTTTCGTTTATAAAAAAATTATTTGGAAATCCCAAAAAATCACCGTGTATATATTTTTATTACCAAATATTTACTTTAAGTTTCATTTCATTTACATTTAAAACAATTCTTATTATCTTAAAGCTGTAAAAACATCAGTATATGTGATTAAAATAAACATTGTTACAGTTAATAATAAACATTTGTTTATAATTTTTTCTAAAACTGAATGACATCATTTTTCAAAATTTTTACGACGTCTTCAAGTTCGTCATACTAAAAATAGTGGCATCCAATAATCGTTTCAACAGTTTCCCAATTTTTAAAACACATGG